>OX940729.1:2775000-3467500 GCA_954870855.1 Scutellaria minor
TGAGAAAAATATACTATAAAAAACTACAAAAACGTGGACTAAGAAATTAATATAGTAAAATAATAAATAGGTATTGAAAAACAGTTGATCCAAATCCACAAATAACCACAGAAATTCTAAGTGGAGGTGTTTGTGTCTAACATGTTCTTCCTTTTTGTCATTAGTTCTTGTTTTGGGATCTCATTTCCATGTGTTTGTCTATTGTGAAAACATAGTCACCAACTCCAACTATTAATCTCTTTTTGACAAACTGATACACAACTTGGACTTGTTTCCATGAGCTAAATTGTCTTTTTTTCTTGTAATATAATCAATCAATATCAATCTAGCTAATCCACAACCCCTAGTTATCATCAAACATACAAATGTTATGTAAAGTGGATTATATTGAATATAACACTTATCGTTTATTTACACATAATAGACGTGAATATGATAATATTGAAAATAATAGGGATCTAATTTTATGATACCTAGTTAATTAATACATATCAAATTACATTGATGACATTATAAGTACATGCATATGTGTTCATTGGTATAGAAAAATATGAAATAATAATTAGTATGAAAATTCATGGATTTCATGAAGTCGTGCTTAAAAGTAAAGAGAAAACCCGAAAGGAAAAGAAGAAAAGAATTTAATCCGATTAAATTATGACAAAAGTGCAAAAGTAAAAAAGAAAAAAATACTGTATATGGCAGGGTCATCATGGATTTGCTGTGTATGCTGCAAGACTTTCAAAATTCAACAGCATTGACTTTTCGAAATTGTTAGTGTAATATATTTATTTGAGTTTTTTTTTAAAAATAAATTCTATAAAATATATATAAGCATAATAAATAATTTTGAGTTTTTCCTTTGGAGGCTCAGCACTAACCTTGCACTTTTATTCCTCGTAACATTTTTGATTGAATTCAGTTTAATAAGCATGATAAATAATTTTGATTTTTTCCTTTTTCTCCTTAATGTAATACATTTTAAGCTTGATTCAAGTTGAGACTCTATAGAAAATAAAATAAAACTTGTTCCTAGTGATGGTTTACATAAATAATCACATAAAAAAAAAAAAGAACGGAAGGGGAAATAGTCGACTGTATCACTTTTCAAAAAAAAAAAATTATAATTTACAAACATAAATAAATAAGATATTTTAAAAAAAACCCCTAAAATAAAAGGCTAGCCACTCTTGTGTACCCACATTCAAACTCCCATGTGTTAATAAATGCTGAGCAGTACACTCTGCCTTTCAATTTTTTATATACAGGCAAGTTTTGACTGTATGTGAGAGTACTTCAAATCTTTCTGTAGAAATTGTTTTTACAAAGGTCAAAATATCATCTGCCCAGAAATAACAAAGCCTCACAGAGTCACATAAACAAATTTAAGGAAATAAAAATCAGAAAGTAAAAAAAAAAAAAACCAAAGGAAGGATACATTGAAAGTTGGCAGTGTTGCAGACATCATATAGAGAAGTAAGTACTTGAGGGCCATCTTCTTCAAACTGCCCCTCTTCTTCTTCCTTTTCAAAAAAGCCACTACAAATCTCTCACAAACACACACGCACACCAGAGCATTGGGAAACGCATCAAATCAAAATCCTCTGTTTCTGTGTTTCCCTCCATTCTTTCTTTTTCTCTCACACTCAATTGCTCAATTCCACGCTTGCTGCGTGTCAATTGCACTCTGTTTTTTGCATTCTTTTTCTGGGTTTTCTGTTTCTCCACTTTTATTGAATGCCCTTTTGCCTTTTGATGCATATTAGTTGCTGGGCAGGCTAATTTCATGCTAAAGATACAATCTTGGCTTCTGGGTTTTGCTGTGTGTGTGTGTGTGTGTGTTGAAGTAGGGATGTTTGGAGAGAATTGGTAGCTAGATCTGAAGTGGGATTTCTTTGTTCAGATCTTTGTTGGTGAAAGGAGGCAGAGATGGTGGCTGAGACTTGGATTCTGAAAATGGGGAATCAGGTTAGTAGTAATTTAAAGCATGCTTTATATCTTGATAATTCCACAAAATCATCAAGTAAAAAACAGGGGTCTCAAGAGAGACAAGTTATTGGGATATTGTCTTTTGAGGTTGCTAATGTGATGTCAAAGATTGTGAATTTGCACAAGTCTTTGAGTGAGACAGAGGTTTCTAAGCTCAAGAATGAGATCTTGAAATCCCATGGGATAAAAAACCTAGTCTCTAGTGATGAAAAGCAGCTCTTGGAGCTGGCCCTTGTGGAGAAAATTGATGATTTGAATAGAATTGCTGGTGTAGTCTCTAGGCTAGGCAAGAAATGCACCATTCCAGCACTGCAGGGGTTTGAGCATGTGTATGGTGACATTGTCTCTGGAGTGATAGATGTTAAGGAGCTAGGGTTTCTAGTGAAGGACATGGAGAGTATGATGAGGAAAATGGAGAGATATGTGAATTCAACAGTGGGTTTGTATAGTGAGATGGAGGTTATGAATGAGCTGGAAGTAGCCACCAAGAAGTTTCAACAGAATCAGCTTGAGGAGAGTAGGAAAGCCTTTGAGCAGAAGCTGATGTGGCAGAAGCAAGATGTGAGGCATTTGAAGGACGTTTCGTTGTGGAATCAAACATACGATAAGGTTGTCGAGCTGTTGGCAAGAACAGTGTGTACTGTTTATGCTCGAATTCATGCTGTGTTCGGAGATTGCTCTTTAAGGGGTACCCCTAATCCCTCGATTTCTAGGTCTCAAATCGGAAGTTTGAGGCACGTGAAGCAAGAGCCCGTGATGAAATCCAGCCGGGCTCTAAATGGTACGGGTTTGACTAAGTCTGTTTCGACTAAGAGCAATGGCTATCCTCATCCGAGACCGTTTGTTAATGAGGGGTCGGAAAAGAGGACCATACAGAAACGCGATGGTGGCTTGTTTGGTCCCGAAGATTTCAACTTCGCGTGTGGTGTGGGGCCCGGTAAACTATTCATGGAATGCTTGAGTCTGAGTAGCTCTGCTTCGAAAGTGGATGATGACAACGACGATGATGATGATCGAAGCAGTCAAAAGAGTTATAATTCCACTCTTTTGGGTGGCTTTCTTCGTCCCGTCACCACTAGTCCGGTTAATGGAACGAGGCTCCACCATAAGAGCCGGCTGCTGGTCCACGCACCTCCCAACACTGTTGGAGGCTCTGCACTAGCCCTACACTATGCAAATGTGTTAATCGTGATAGAGAAATTGCTTCGATACCCACATTTGGTAGGCGAAGAAGCCAGAGACGATTTATACCAGATGCTCCCAACGAGCCTAAGAAAGACTTTAAAAGCTAAGTTGAAGTCTTACTCGAAAAACCTAGCCATCTATGATGCCCCTTTAGCCCATGATTGGAGGGACAGGCTTGAAGAAATGCTGAAATGGCTCGCCCCGCTGGCGCACAACATGATCAGGTGGCAAAGTGAGCGCAACTTTGAACAGCAGCAAATAGTGACGAGGACAAACGTTCTTTTGCTCCAAACGTTGTACTTTGCTGACCGGGACAAGACCGAGGAAGCCATGTGCGAGCTTCTCGTTGGTTTGAACTATATATGTAGGTACGAGCAGCAACAGAACGCACTGTTGGATTGTGCAAGCAGTTTCGACTATGAAGATTGCATGGAATGGCAATTACAAGCTCGTGCCTCGTTTCATCTGTGACTTTAACAGCCTTTGATTACGTGACAATGGTGGTTAGTTTCGACGTTTTTCTCATAGTGTGGTAAGCCATGGAGTTGTGTCTGAAGCCCTCAATGAGGGCTTCAGACACAGCCCCATGGAGTATCATGGGATGTCTGTGTAGGATGATTGTAGTGTTTATTGGTGTTGTGAATATCAGGGGTTTGGAGATTGATTGTCTTTTGGGATTTAGATTTCATTTATGTATTTGATTGTAAGTCATTGACAACTTTGGAAATACATGAATTTATTTATGAAATATGTTTCTCATCTTAGCTATTGATCTAAACATAGATTTAGTCGAGTTTTGTCTTGCTAAAATGTTTGCAATAATAAGGCTGCTTGTTTTCATTTTAGAATCCCTTTTGATTCAAGTATTATTATCAAATGATATGTGTATATTATTACACAATCTTAGGTTTTGATTTTGAATTGAAAAGGATCGGATTTTTTTTTTTTAACATTTGATCCAAGTAAAATATAAATTATGATTATAACCACATAAAAAATTCATTAATGGAAAAAATTTAAATGAACATAAAATTGAATAAAATGTGAATTGATCTAGGTGTGTAAGTGAGATAATACAACTCGCGAACTATTTGGAATCGACTCGAAAACAAATCGAATTTGGATCGAAAATAATCGAGTCAAGCTCCAGCTATTCGAGTAGCTTTTGATCTTGAGATCAAATATATTAATACTCGACAAGACATGTTCGCGAGCCTAATCAAGCCGAACTGATCATACTAAATTTACAATTTTGTTCTTAATAATCAATTTTTTACATAAAAATAATATCAATTTTCAAAATTTCTTGCAAATATTTTTCAAGTATCAAGTCCAGCTCCAATGTAACCATAATTGGCTTCCCCCGGGGGAATTGATCTATCATTTGCTAACTGCATATAAAACGTTTTGACTTTTGAGGTGAAAATCATAAAATATTGAGCAAACGAATATTATTATAAATATAATAAATATATTCGTAATTTTATTCTTTAACCGCGTGAAAGAGAGAATAAAAAGAAGGTAAAAAGAACCAGTCGCATCTTTACGACTTTTACCGAAGCTGTACACAATTGCAGAGGCGCGAATAGTAGAGAAACTGAAAACCAGACAGACTCAAAGCGCCTGTGGTGCACTGCGCCGAGAGTACAACTTAATTCAGAATTCTAGAAACCACTTGTCGATTTCTTTGCTAAAAATCGATTAGATCTGCGATTTTTGCTCAATTTTCTCTCTCTCGTTTTCACGCTACTTGATTTGCTGTACAGGCACTTTAATCATGAGTTATCGGAGGTTAGTATGATTGTGTTATGCATTTCGCGATCATTTCTTCAGTTTTTGATTTCAAATGGTGTTTAGCATATTGATTTGTTTTTATTGTCAGCCTTTGAATTTTATTTTTGTGTGCGAAATGTAGTTGGAATTGTTCTCTGGTGATGGGATGCATTTTCTGCGATGATGAAAACGGTTTTCTCAAATTGGGATGAAATATTTGTTGATAAATTATTCATTTCTCTATTAGTTAGGAATGTACGATTGGTTTGGACATACTAGAGCTCAGCTGTCCTCGCTGTTTCATGGCTGCTATTGCTTATTAATTCACTGAAGTTTTTGAATTCGTGTGCTAAAAAGTTCATTGGGATTTCACCTGTTTAAGCTTCTTAACGACATTTCGATAGAGGTAGCCCAAAACATGAGTTAAGATACGCTGCCATGTCGTTATTGGTACACATTTTTGGATTGAAGAGGGGGGAAAATTGCAGTGGAATAATGGTCTTTTTCGTTATGAATTAAAATATGAATGTCATAATTTATGTCAAATCTGGTTCCTTTTTTGTGATATGGTCTAGATTTTGTGGCTGTTGAATTGGATACAGAATCAGGTATGCTAACAAAACTATGCCAAAAAATAAAACATATTGGTTGACTTCATGGATCCAAGATAGAGCCGATGATTTTATATATCACCTTCATATAATCAAATTTGTAGGAACCATGGCTATGCTGAATTTTCTTATTTCATCTTCCATTACTGATTTGGGGCCAAATATTCTCAGCCAAGAAGGGATCCATGCTTGTAAGGACTGTAGGAATGCATATTTATTCAGGAATATGTTTTAAATTTTGTATGTATATGTCATGTTCTTCCATTAAATTCTCATGAAGGTATTTGCACACAGGGATTATCGATCCTCAAGGACTGCACTTTTTGATGACATGGGTGGCCTTGAAGAGGGTGGCATTAGGGCCTCCTCTTCATATTCAAGCGGCCTTGAAGATCACGACAATGAGAAAACTATGGATAGTTTACATGATAGAGTCAGCTTTTTGAAAAGAGTGAGACTCTCCTCCCTAAAGAACATGAAGAAATTTCTTTCTCTGCATTTGCATGAAATTTTCTGCTTGTCATCTTTTTTGGAGAAAAAAATAAAAGGAGACATCAACCATCACTAGTATGATTGAATTTTTTATTCTTGTTGTTTCAATTGTCCTATCACTTTTCCTCCTATACATGTTACATGTAACTTTTAATCTAAAACAATTTATTATGTAATGATGCACATTTAGACCCCAATGTCTCGACGATTGTTTCAAGCTTGAGAAGTAATCCATTCCATATGGTTATTTCAAAGCTTGTAAAATCGTGCTGTGTAGCCTTTTGGGGACTCTAGCCCATGATAAATGGAATTCTAAGTGCGGTCTTATCACATGACTTTTGAGTTATATGCTGTTTAGGAATTCTTAGGAGGGCCATGGTTCCATCCATAGTTGGCCTTAGTCCCTACCTCTGCTTTTTTAATTAATAACCAGAAAGCCGTCTATGGTGAAAAATCAAGAGTTACTGCAACCACTTTGTTGAAGATATCATGATATTAGCTACACCAAAGGCTTCTCTTGAAGTATTTTATGATGAAAAGCAAGACCTACAACAGCCACTTCATTGAAGGTTTTCTAATGTTAGTTAGCCATATGATGACAGGGTATCTCATCAAGTACTAAAGATATGGGAAAAAGTATATACTCTGCTCTAATATTCAGCTTTTAGTAAAAGGATAATTGCAGGTCCTTGGAACAGTAGTATCTTACTATCTGGTTAAACTCATTACATCTCCTCTGGATTTTGTGGCAGTTGACAGGGGACATACATGAGGAGGTGGAGAGTCACAACCGAATGCTAGATCGAATGGTATGTTAATCCAAGGTTGGCATTTGGTTTATGGTTGCAGTATGCAAAAACTGAAGAATCCTTAGGCTTGAAAATTGTGCTTATCTTATTGATTGCATTTTTGCCAATTAGGGAAACGAGATGGATGCATCAAGAGGAATTATGTCAGGAACAATGGACCGATTCAAAATGGTAAGCAGTAAGCTAGATAGATGCTTCTAGTTTCCCTTTCTGTTGCTGTTGATTCATATCTTTAAGTTTATTGTTCCTGAGATCTGGTTTTAATAATCCTTTCTAGGTGTTTGAGAAGAAATCGAATAGGAAAATCTGCAAACTTGCAGCATATTTTGTGGTTGCTTTCTTTGTGCTGTACTATACAATTAGGTGAGCCTCTGTTTCTTTCATCTTCTGTTTCTTTTATCACCAATCCTGGTATTTTAGTCTTAGTGCAATAGAACTATAGAAGTCCTTAGGCTAACAGAAACTATTTGAAGACATGAGAATGTCAACAACAATTACAGCCTAAGGATTCATATTACACATGTTAAAACAACATAATGGAGTTTTGGGTTTTCATTTCATTAAATTACAAAAAAAATAAAAATAAAAGGTCAGATATTTATTCGCTTATGCTAAATAGGTAAGATAGTTGCTTGCTGATTGGCACAAATTATGTATTCTCCATTTTGCAGGATTCTTTTGTATTTCTTGTATGGTTAAAGCAGGACTGCGGTATCCATCTGGGAGATGCTATTAATCATAGTTGTACATGTGTTGAAGCATTCTTTCCTGTGATGAAAACTCCTGATGAGGAATTCTGAGCCATATCATTTAATGTCACATCTATGCCCCATTTGATAGGGGTGATGAGATTCGATGAGATTGATTGGAAACGAAACAATCCCATCCAATGTTTGGTGTGATGTATAAAAAAATGTGATATGCCAATCTTAATCCATTTGTCTTGTTTGGATTTAACAAGAAAATGATTGTTTAAAAGAGCAATTTTGTCCAACTAATTTTAACATTTTTCAACTTTTCATGATGAAATAATATTTTAACCTGATTTGTTTGCTCGACTTCCAACATGCTACTTTCATTACTGGGTCATACAATTTTCATTCTATATAACCAAAATCTTCTATTTGGATCACAACATTTTGTATTATTAGCGTTCAAGTTAAAAGTTATGGTCAGTAATCTAATGATCAAGTAAAACCGAAAACATGTATAACTTATAAGATCAATATAAACTTCCTTAGTGGTCAAAATAAATAAAAAGACTAAAATTATAGTATCAAAATTCAAGTTATCTCATATAATGCAAAATAGGGGTGTGCACGGTTCGGGTTGGTTCGAAAATTTGAAAATCTTCGGAATCGAACCAAACTTCGGAGAATTTCAAAATTGATTCTCTGGAACCAAACCAAAATAAAAAGTCTCCAAAACCAAACCGCATCAAATTTTGGTTCAGTTCAGTTCAGTTTGGAGCTTGGGGTCCACTGGTTTGGATCAGTTCAGGACGGATATTTGGATATTCAGAGATTTTAAAAGAAATTATAATAAAAAAACAAATAAGTTGAAATGCACCAAATTAAATTAGAAAAATAAATAACAAAAAACGAATTTAGCATGTATTAACAAAGTTTTATTGACAACAAAAAACTACATAATTCATTTCAAAAGTTACAAAATTTCATAATTTAAAAAGATTTATGTTTTCTTGATAAGAGTCATTAGAATGTAGTTCAATATTATTAATTATTAAAAAATAAAAAAAATTAAATTATTTATAACTTTAAAAATTATTAACTTAATCAAAATATGTATTATGTAATTATATCAAAATATAAAAAAATAAATGACATATATATCATATATGTATATTAAAATCGGTTCTTTGGTTTGGTTCGGTCCCAATTCAGTCAGTTCTCGATTCAGATAATTGAAAAATCTCAAGAACCAAACCAAAAAGACATTCGGTTCGGAGAAAGTCAAAAAGCCAATCGAGATTTTCAATTTGACACTTTTTCAATTCGGTTTCGATAATTTTCGAGACCCGTGCACAACCCTAATGCAAAAAGATTAAGTCTTTTGGTTCAAAAGCCAAGGAAAAAAGTACGAAAAGGAACACATATATTGTATATTATGTAAACACGATATTACATAATCATATCATGTATTATGACACGGTACCATTTCATGAATATTTGTGTTACTGTGTACACAACGATATTGAGTGGGAGAGCGAATTGTTTGTTTTTTTTTTTTTTTTTAAATATATTTTTTATACGGGCATGGATAGAAAATTTCGTTCAATAGCTTAGATCATCTCTGTCCACTTTCTTACAGATAATTTTTACATATTTTAATTTTGGTATCTTTAATTATAGCCTTTTTTTTTCTTTTCAATTTTCATCAGATTTTGATCAAAAGATCGATTTTGGTCAATGTGAACCTGGAATTGTTGATGTGAGATTTTCGCTTCCAAAATCCACATAGTCAGAGATTGACATTAAAAGCAAAATAAGATTAAAATTGGAAAACAAAATTATAGTTAGAGAACCAATTTTAGAATATATAAAACTAGTGGTAAAAAAATGGATATGGTCTAAATTACAAGATGAAAATTAGATTTTCACAATTTTATAATATCTTTTAGCTAAGTTAAGCCGGTCACAAATTATGTGAACATTAATTTTTATAAGAGTAGTGTTTGTGTGCACCAAGTGCATGGGTCATGATCCATGCAACTGGGCGTGCGCGGGTCGGGTCGGGTCTGGATCCACTCCTAGGTTATTTTTTTAAAAATTTATGTCATAACCTTTATGTTTACCGAATATAACATTTATGTAAAAATAAAATAATCTTTAAGTGAATAACTTAAATTTAGACTTTTTAGCATAAAAATTCATGTAATATAGTTGAAACTTTTAGGTTATTACAATTTAACCTTTATGTTGTATTAGTATAACCTTTATGTACAAATATCATAACCTTTAAGTAAAATTACTTAGACTTTTTTCAGTATAAATAACATAATTAAAAGTTATGTAACCTTTATGTTATACAAGTATAACCTTTAAGTAGATTTTTTTCAGTATAAATAACATAAAAGTTATGTAACCTTTATGTTATATGAATATAACATTTATGTTATATTAATATAACCTTTATGCACATATTTCATAACCTTTAAGTAAATATTACTTAAATTTTTTTTCAATATAAATAACACAAAAGGTTATGCGAATAAAACTAAAAGGTTAAATTCGCTAAATTAAAAAGGTTAGGTCAATATAACTGTGAAACTAAAGTTTGAGCGCATGGGCGCGTGAGGCGCGCGAAATGCATCCCGGGTCGGGTTGACCCAGTTGCACTGATCTAGGATCCGTGCACCTGGTATACAGAAATATTTTTGTTTCTATAAAAATAAACAAACCAAACAAGATCTTCTATTGCACACCGATATTTCATCTAATATTCCAAAATAACCACACACCATATTGTCAAGTATAAAGATGACATCACTAAAATATAATTCGTAAACAAACTTATTTTTTTGGTTCATTTGTATTGGTTAAGATTAACAAAAGAGTAGCAAGTAAACTCAATGACAACTTGTTCATCGAAAAAGGGTAACAAGTGTTGGTTTACAACCATGTCCGAGTATCATCCTCAATGTAATATATATATATATATATATATATATATATATATATATATATATATATATATATATGTTGGAATATGAGACAGCGACGTGCTCACCACCTGCCAACTTGCAGACGACCCCACTATTCTAAACCCTAAGTCCTCATTAAAAAACACACTCTAACATGAACACCATTATATTACATACATACATATACATACACAAAACCATTGGTATAGAGAGACAAAAGGGTTCTATAAAATAAGCAACAGACATCAGCTCCCCAAATCAAATTTTCAATTTATCATCCACTTTGGAAAATACATCATTACATTGTTTGGATTTCCTCACTCTTTTCAAGCTCCAAATATTATATATAGTATCACCACTTATATATATATATACACTATTTATCAATTGTTTTTTCAATCTATGCCTTCTTTATTCTCCCATCTTTCCTTTCTTCTTGATGCCTGATTCTCTGCAATTTTTTTCTCCATTAGATCACTGATAATATCGTATAATTTCGATCTATTATTATTTTAATCTTCTTTTACTATCCTTGCTTGGCTCCACAAACTTCGTATCTAATTTTCCTGAGTTTTTTTTTTTTTCTTTTTTCTCTAGGGTTCAAGAAAATCTTCCTTTCATTCTGATTTTTCCTTCTTTTTTCTTTTCGATTATTAGACATGTTACTTGATTATCTGTTTGGAAAATTGAGATAATTCTTATGATTTTCATCCTGCATATATAATCTCAAGAGATAGAGAAATTAGGG
This sequence comes from Scutellaria minor, assembly GCA_954870855.1. NCBI lineage: Eukaryota > Viridiplantae > Streptophyta > Magnoliopsida > Lamiales > Lamiaceae > Scutellaria > Scutellaria minor. The sequence goes on from OX940729.1 coordinate 2,786,272, forward strand.
TTAGAGAGTATTCTATTTTCTGTTTCCTGCTGAGGAGTTTTCCGATCGATCGGAAAAGGCAAGCATGGCTAACCGGTGGTGGGCTGGAGTTCAGGTGGGCCTTCCGGGGTCCGACCCGGCATCCCTAATGAGCAACAAGCGGGAAATGGAGCTATCCATCAACGAAAAGAGCGGCGGAGGAAGCAGCAGCCGCGGCGAGGACGACGACGACAAAGACGGCGGCGGCGACGACTCCAAGGACAGCGCCGTCGAGGTGGTCAACCGCCGCCCTCGCGGCAGACCGGCCGGTTCAAAGAACAAACCCAAACCGCCGATCTTCGTAACCCGGGACAGCCCTAACGCTCTACGCAGCCACGTGATGGAGGTCGCCGGCGGCACCGATGTGGCGGAGAGCATCGCCCAGTTCGCGCGGCGCCGCCAGCGCGGTGTCTGCGTCCTCAGCGGCTCCGGCTCAGTAGCCAACGTCACCATACGCCAGCCGGCTGCGCCCAGCTCGGCGGTTGTGCTCCAAGGCCGGTTCGAGATTCTTTCCCTGAACGGGGCTTTTCTGCCAGGTCCAGCGCCGCCTGGGGCCACCGGTTTAACGGTTTACTTGGCCGGAGGGCAGGGACAGGTGGTCGGCGGCAGTGTGGTTGGGCCACTGGTGGCGGCGGGGCCTGTGATGGTGATTGCAGCGACTTTTGCTAACGCAACTTATGAAAGACTGCCGCTTGAAGAGGAGGAGGAGGGCGGTGGCTTAGCCCAGGGGGCGGCGGTGGGGGGAGGCGGCGCGTCGGATTCACCGCCGGGAATGGGATCACAACAGGCACATCATGGAATGGGTGACCCCTCATCTTTGCCTATTTACAATTTGGCACCAAATTTATTGGCAAATGGGGGAAGTTTGAATCATGATGCATATGGTAATTGGGCTCATCCTAGACCATCATATTGAAGCTAAAAATAAAAAATAAAAAATTCAGAAGAAGATTTAATCCTTTTTGATATGTATTTAAGTGAAGATGCTGCAAAGAGGATTTTATGTATATGTTTGTGTTGAGGCTAATTGTGTGGAACATGATATAATTTCTAGGATTTGTATCTGTATTATATTATATTTATGTTTTTCCCTTTCATCTACAGCTATAGTTTGGAATAATAAAATTCAGGTTTGATTGCAATAAGCCAATAATATTATGTTTTTTTCTTATCTGTCTATTTGTTTTTTAGATCTCCTTTGTTTTATTTTATACATTTCTTCATCTTTTTATTATATATATGGTTTTCTAGAGCTATTTGATATCAGATAAGGATCCATTCTTAATGAATTCAAGATTTTGAGGAACTAATAAAATAATGAGTAAAGATTGTTAAAAGACTATTCATGAATATATAATTTATGATTTTAAATCAAATTAACTTGAATGCTTTAAAATCTTGTTTGCCCTTTTTGACCTAGATTATTTCACTCATCACCATGTCACTTAGTTAGCTGCAGATATGCATCATTTTTTATGTGAATGATTTCTTGAATCTATACAAGGTTTTTATTACATTAATTTAATCAACATTGTTTGTGATCATAAGATCATTAATGCCATGCATTTGGAATTTATGTTGTCTTAAATCAAATCTTGATGTATCCCATGAATTATTTACTCTTTCATTAATCTAAATAAATTAAGAGTACTAAATATTAAATTTTTATAATGGATTTGCATAATTTTGGCTAAAATAAGCGTTATAAAATGGCTTTCAGAACTATCATTAGAGGAGTAATAATCATGATCACATATGTTGAGAAATTATTATAATTTCAGGTCACTGAAATTAACTGCATATTGTTTATAGCTCTCAATGTGTACACTAGCTACTTAGAAAGAATTAAGGGATAATCCTGATATTAACATCAAATATATAAGAGTAAGTCTCTTGTGAGACCGTCTCACGAATCTCCTTCCGTGAGACGGATTTATTTGATCCACAACCCAAACTCAAAACCCAAGCCCAACCTAACCACCAACCCAATCCAAGAGAGTGACAGCCCAACCCATAACAACAGCCAAATCCACAACAATAGAAATTAAAAACCCACAGTCGCATGGTTGCATACGAGTTGACATAAGAGGGGAGAGAAATGATGTGGCCAGAGGAGAAATGAAGGAAGATAATTATTCAATATATGTTGGTTTCTTTAGTCTTGAGGTGGAGCCCACAAATTGTTGGACATGTGTGAGTAACACCATTTTGCATCAGTTTTCTTTCATTCTTCCCCTTATTTTTCTACTGTGTACGTGGGTTGCTTGTTAGGGATAAAAAATAATGGAAATGAATTTCTTCAAACTCTGATATTGCTAATTTTATTTAATAAAGAGTAAGATGGTTAAATATGCTTTCATTTTCACAATTTTCTTTAATTTCATTATATCACAATTAAATTTATGGGGGGAAATAAAAAAAATGGTGTTATGATACAACTGAATGGATTTTAGAACTAATTTTTAGTCTAATTTAATTTCAAAATTTTCCAAAAAATACCAATATATGAGGTAATCTTATTCATTTAAATTAGTAAATTAATTTACTATAAGAACATAACTATTAAGAATAAATGAATACTTGTAGCTCTAAAACACATACTTATAACTGTAAAATACATACTTAACTTATTTATATATCAACATAACTATTAAGCAAAAAATGCATACTTATAGCTATAAAATGCATACTTATAACTGTAAAACTAATACTTATATAAAATATTTTCTTATATAGCAATATAAATATTAAGAAAAGAACACATCTTTTTACTTATAGCTATAAAACGCTTACTTATATAGCAACATAACTATTAAGAATCAAACACATCCTTATACTTATAACTATAATACACATACTTATATAAAACACTTATATAACAACATAACTATTAAAAATAAAACACATATTTATATAGTTAAACTTATAGCTATAAAACACATATTTATAGTTGTAAAATGTATACTTATAGGTGTAAAACACATACTTATATAAAATGCCTACTTATATAGCAACATAACTATTAAAAATAAAACACATACTTATAACTGTAAAACACATACTTATAGATGTAAACCACATATTTATATAACAAAATAATTATTAAGAATAAAACCATACTTATAGCTGTAAAACACATATTTATAGCTATAAAAGATACATATAGTTGTAGAATGCATACTTATATAAAACGCTTACTTGTATAGAAACGTAACTAGTAAGAATAAAACACATACTTATAACTGTAAAACACATACTTATATAGCAATTTAGACATTAAGAATAAAACACATACTTATAACTTTAAAACATATACTTAAATAACTATTATGAATAAACGTATACATATAGTTCTACAATACATATTTATATAACTATTATGAATACTTATAGTTGTAAGTGCATACTTATATATACATCAAATACTATACAATTCTAAATGCAAAATACATATTTATATGATTATTACTAATACTTATTGCTGCAAATCACATATAAATATGATTATTACAATAAAATGCGTATTTATTGTTGTAAATGAATACTTATACGGATGATATTGTGTTTCAATAAAAAAAAGACGATTTGGGATTTGATATGAATTTTCGAATTAAATATGAAATAAGAAGAGAAAAATTAATAAAGCAAAAAATGGGTGAACTTTTCAATGCAAACATGATGAATAACTCTTATTATTTAGAATTTTATGAAATTTATAATATACAATTACATATAAAAAGAAATAATATTTTAGTATGTGTTGATAAAACTGAAATACAAGAAACATAAAGCACTACAAGCAAGAAGAAACAATGAATGAAGAAGAGCAACCTACTGTTTAGTATGCCATTAGCACGAGAACTCATTTCTGCATCAAATTGACTCAACCCCCACCTAAGAAGAGTAAAATGAAATTCCATCTTCATCTCTTTCAACCTTCTTTCAAGCAAGGATGAAAATTTTGGTTTCGGTATAAATTTACCTTGATTTTACGAAAATATCTACGGAAATATTGATTTTGGTGGAAATATCGGACATTTTTTTTTAAAAATAGGGAAATTTTGTAAAAAAATTGAAAAATATATCTAGTAGTTTACAGACTATTATAACTAACATTAATACATATATTGAACTTAAATTCCAAATAAAATGATATGTTTACAACAAATATAGAGATAAACTATTATATAAACGTTGTCTGTTATGATAATATCGCAAATTTTGTACAAAATTAATACATGGAATAGTAATATCTTGAACTCCTATGAATAGAAATCTCATTTTATTAAAATCATCATTTTATTAAGGATATTACTTATTAGAGATAATTGATGTATATATATAAATATATATATACATGAAATATATATATATATATCATATATATTATATATTTAGTATGATAAGAATATATATATATATATCTCATTTATATTCAGTAATATAAATACATATCCATATATATATCTCACATATATATTAAGTAATATATATATAAAATTTGACCTAAAAAGGTTTCAAATCACATCCTCGTTGTAAATATCATCCACTTTAAAAACAAACACAATCAATTGTAATAATTATGCAATAAATTCATTAAAAAAAAAATTTAAAAAAAAATCGCCAATATCGAAACTCCTCCGATATTTCTCCGATACACCGCAGTTTTATAAAAGGACTCACCGATATCGACATTTTATCGATATTTTACCGATATTTCCCGATATTTTTCGAAATTTCTCCGATATTTTGACCAAAAAAAAATGTTGCGTATTACACAAAAACTCATGTGAGACGGTCTCATGGATAGTTTCTGAGACGGAGCCTCATCACCCATAAATAATATGTGAATTGTATGGTTTGGGAGTGGGTTAGTGGGTTGTGGGTTGACCCATCTCACATAGTGTATTAGAATTTCGTGAGACGGTCTCACAAGAGACTTACTCTGCGTATTATTATTTCGGTACTTGAATTTGAGCGATTCGCGAAATTTTCATCCATGCTTTCAAGTAACAAAACCTGTAGATACTCTCATCTTCACCTTAAACCATCTGAAAAACAAAGTAGAGAATAGAAAAAAAAAAAAAAAAGGATTTAAAGCCCTTCTATGAACAAGGTATTAATTAAGGAAAAAAAGGGAGAAGTTGTTCTAAAATCCAATTTGAGGGGCAAAAAATTGGTTTTCTGATGTCTCCATAATGGTAGAGATAAGAAAAAACAGAGAAAGTAGATTGCGTGAGACAGTCTCATCTAAGTTTTTTCGAATATATAATAGCTTAATTAAAAGTATGAATAATATAATTTAATCAATCCTAAAAAGCAAAAACAAATAATCACATATACCACTTCATATGAGTCCTATATGTTTAATTCATTAGTGGAGGAGTTATGAAGTGATTAATTCCATTAATGTTTAATTTGTGTTGGGGTAATCAGTATTCCATATGTTTCATTAAAATTGTCTTTTAATTAACAAAATTCAATATGGTCTATTCTGCTATCTGTCTTTTTTAAATTACGAAGAAATATTAGAATCTTTCTCTAATTTTATATTAATCTTTTTTTTTTGATTTCTTAGTAGAAATAATTAATTCAATATACAACTGTCAATCTAAAAGTGACGTGGCGGCACATATCATTAATCAATAAAATTGACACGTGCCATCATGTTACTTTTAGATTACTGAAAAACTCCATTAATTCAAGAAAATTGAACTTGAATTGGTGTATTCTAAAATTACAAGATTAAATTGAAAATCATGGTAATTATAAATTTAAAATTAAAAAATATTATAATTATAAGACGAAAAATGATTTTAATCCATTTATTTTGTTGTGTCAAAAGAAAAGGATGCCTCTATATGCACATATATTAATTCTTTAACAATATTTTTTATGACAGATAAATAGAATAATACGGATTGACTAATATCTTAGTACATTAATCAATGGATTTATCATTATACTGTTCCAGATAAATTAAAGAAGAGAAAATTGTGATTTTAGTCCTGTATTTTAGTCTTTCTGTTTTTTATCACCATATTTATTGTTTTGATTCTTTGACTATAATGTTTTTTTTTTTCCAACTTTCATCTAATTTTACTCCGAATTCGCTCTTTGTTTACATGGACTCGGTAATTTTTCAATTCCGACAATTAAATAGATAGATATCAATATGTCGAATACAATTGCACCAAATTGAAAAAAAAAATAGTTAGACCAAAATCGGAATATATACTGACACATGTAAAATTGGTAGTTAGTTGACTAAGTCCTAAATTAGAGGATGAAAATTGACATTACCTAAAAATAAAATATTTGTACTTTTGTATAAATTTGTATAATTAAATACGGTGAGTAATCAAATAAATTAAATTGAACTGCCGACAGTAATTCACTATAAGCTACGAAATGTTGTGATCAGATGAACATCAACGTGAATTAAATATTTACACAAAAAAAAAAAAACTTAACATTTTTTGTGTGTGAGAGATAATTTAGTAGATCGAACGTAATCTGAGCTATTTTAATAAAAAAAAAGACAAAAAAAGAAAGGAAAACTCCAAAAGAGAGCTGATTAAAGGTGACATAGAGGGCCCTTTTCACATGAATTCACGTGTTAGGGTTAATTAATCTCAATAAACAATGGTAATTAGCAACTTGGCATAGAATATAGCAGCACTAAAGTCCAATGAATGGGCCATTAAGTAGGATCAATTATTACTAAATCTCCCAATTAAAATAACCTTAATTTAAGGCCTAATTAAATATACAAATTGATTCTCACTTTTGTACACCATTGGCTTTCCAAATGTCACAATTTGCAAACTCTACCTTTGAAAAACTAAATAGCCAACCAAAAAGTCTACTATATCACCAAAGAGAATCCACTATATACACTACTAATTAATTAATTAATGAAACTTAGACCACCCATTAAGCAATAGTTTTTGTGTTATAGTTTACAATATTTTAATTTTATGGGGCCTAGTTTTGGAATTTATAATAATATATGTTGTTAGTAGGGACTTGTTTTAATTAATTTGGAACTAGAATAATTTTTTGGCTTTTCTTTTGTGGCCATGCTGATGATAAGAAAGGTACCATGTCTTTATCGTGGAGTACATGTCATTTTGGTTTCATCCGATGATCATAAACCCTTGACCTAATTATTGACTTTTTTGTTCATATGCAATCCTAAACATTAATTGCAGGTGATATATTATCTATGTTATATATATATATATATATATATATATAAATATATATATATTTATTTATACAATAAAAAAATAATATTACTTATAATATATTTGTAAAATCCTATTCGCGTGTGACTACATCTTATTGCATAATAGTCTTCTAATTAACTTCAAAATAATCCCACTTAAAGGTTTTGACTACGAAATCATATAATTTTATTGTTTTTTTGGGTTAACTATATTGAAGAAATCTATATATATATAATAACAATTACCCCTAAAAATAGTAATGCCAAAAGTTTTCCCGCCCATTTTCTCTTCCTAATTATAGAAATTTTATTAAATATTAAATATTTAATTTTTTGTGATATTAATTGAATTTATGGTAATTTCCAAAACTATTGATTTTGTATAATGAATATATATGGTATACAATCAAATCATTATATATATGGACGAAATATATACATATATATATAATAATAATAATAATAATATTTTAAATGATAATAATAATAATAGTAATAATAATAATAATAATACAATAGTGATCAAAACGAATTTTTAATTTTTTTTATAATTAGATGATATTTAGAACATTATTTTATTACTAATTTCAATCGTGAACTAAAAAATCTATAATTACATTTTTGTATCTAGACAAGATGTACAATTATTTCATTTCTTCATCATTCAAATGGTTGTTTTCAACTTACTTACAATTTTGGCTAATATTCCCTACAACTGGATAACACTTATAATTTAATAATAATAATATAACAATAATAATATAACAATAATAATATAACAATACTTATTATAATCTATATATCTATATATATATAATAACAATTACCCCTCAAAATAGAAATGATAATATTTTCCCGCCCATTTCCAATTCCCAAAAGTAGAAATGCAATATTTATTATTTCATAATTTATAATTAAAAAAATTATTGTATTAAACATGATTATATATATAGTAATAATATCATCGATGATACTGACAAAATCTTAGAAATTATAATCTATATATGGTATATAAATGTTAATATGATCTCATCTAATAAATGCTTAATTATTGCTATAATAAATATTAAAGACATATATGTTGAATAAATTAAAAGAATACAAATGAATGAATTTCAAGAGAATTTTAAACCATCCAAGTATAAAAAATATATAAAAAATTATCGCTAATGTTGTAACCCCCCTCCCCCTAATTTTGTCTATATATAGAAGGAGATTTATAACAAAAGTAAAAAAAAAAAATTAAATTTAAGTTGACTTACTATAATTTCACCAATATGTAAAAATGTGATTCAAATAGTTTTATAATTTTTATTATGTATGTAATTATAAATAGATTTATAAAATTCATAATTTTGATATATATATATATAATTATATATATGATTTTTTTTTATATGTGATCTTAATTATTATTCATCTATAAATACATGTCAACTACAAGTTTGTACATCTTTGACTTCACTTCGCCTTTTCAAGATAAATGATTGTTTTGTTTTTCATTACAATAACCATTATTTTGACGAATACGACTCATATTTTTAATGTTGTCAATGATATCAATACCTTCCGTAATTTTGTGGGCACTAAAATTTTATTTCATTAGATCACATGATATTATTCCATACATAAATAAAAAAAGGTGTTTATAGTTATGACTTCAAAGACCAAGAGGTAATTATGCAATATTGTTTTGTTCAATATATATATATATATAAATATATTTATATCACCTCAATAAATATATAATAATCAAGTTACTTAGCATATATAACATAACATAAATTATCCACTTCTATAACTGTATTCCAAATATGTTGAAAAACTATAATAAAAATCACATAATTTTTATTTGACAAATATGTCATTTATAATACTCCAGTTTTACTATATCCAGTTAAACAATACTAATAATATGACACAATGTTTACATAATTTAATTATATTAAGTAGAAAATTATTGTATAATCTTATAAAAATAATATAATAATAAAAATGATAATAACTTTGAAGCATTTACCTTATCTGTGCTATATCAATTCTTTTTTAAAAATCATAAAGATTATTTATTGTATAAAGATATTTAATATATATATCTTGAATATAATAAAAGAATATATATATATATATAATATGATACATTATTGCATATAATTAATATTATAAATAGGAAATATAAAACTTATGAACTTATATATTTTCTATTAAAATTTAAAAATTAAGTATATGAAAATATCATTTATAAAAAATTATATAATATTATATCATTTATACTTATAAAAAATTAATAAAACTCACTTTTTATGTCCATTTGTCGTATTATATAAATAAATCTTCAATATTAATCTTGAAGAATAGAAAATCAATGCTATTTATAAGAGTGATAATATGTCAATGATTTTTTTTCCATATATCTTTTAAATGCTTTGAATTTTTAATTATGAAATTTCATTGTCATCTATATAAAACCAACTAATCTTATTTCCACTTTCTAAACTAAAAATACAAATATTTATTATTTTATAATTTATAAATTACAAATATTCAATTTTGCACAATTTATGTATATCCATAAATCATTTTGTGGTATGAAAATCATTTTGTATATACATGAAAATTGAGAGAGAAAAAAAACATGATCAATGATTGATATGTTATAAATTTATCATGATTTATGTAAATAATGTACTAATATCATGCTAAACGTTCATAAAAATTGTGAATAACACTTTGTACCTAAATTTAAATCATTATATATATCCACGAAAAAATTAGCAAAAAATATATCTCTTTTAATGTAAGAATAAATAATATTTCATCCATGATTAAAAAACAATTGTAAATTTGAAATTTCATTATAATGGTAGCATCAAGTTTCTAATTATATGAACAATAATAAAATATTTTACTTTCTATTGTTATATAGTTTCATGGTTTTAGACTTATTAGATTTTGACATGTTTATCATCAAATATGATTTTTCTAAGAGATAAATTTTAATTTTAGAGCATTTGGAAAAAAAATTATATACAATAATATCATTGTTTTTACACTCATTATGAATAAGTTATTGAACATATATTTACATAAGGTTTTTTTTTTTCCAGGTCAATTATGACAAAAACAAATAGTAAAGTAGCCAAACAACGTATGATGAAAATAAGTAATATTCAAAATTGGTAAATTACATGAGTAGTAGATTAAATAGAAATAACTTAAAAGAACTATATTGTTTTTTTATGATCACCATTTTTATATCAAAAAATTACTAACACTTGAAACTTATTTGCTACATAACACAGGTACCAAATGAGGTAGAAATATTATTGAGAATTGATTATAATATTTAATAATACCGTCATTTGACACTCATTATAATGAATAATCTATTAGCATATATTTGCATAAGCATTTTCCAAACTAATTGTGACAAAAACAATTAATAATAAAGTAGTCAGATAATGTAAGATGAAAATAAGAAATATTTAAAATTCATAATTTATATGAGTAGTAGATTAAATTGAAATAACTTTGAAGAAGTATATTGTTTTTCATAATTAACATTTTTATATCTAAAATTTATTGACACATGAAATATATTTATCCATACGTCACACAGATACACAATAAAATTGAAATATGATCGAGAACTTGATTTTTTTTCATAAATTAAAGTTTTCAAATATTTCAATTTAATGGTCGTACATCACATAAGTAAGAAATTAGATTGAAATTCATCCAAGAAATTTATTATTTTTCATGTACTACATTTTCTTATCTAAATATATAAATTGTAAAATTTATATGCCCGTGCATCGCACGGGACTTATACTAGTTTATTATTATATAGCCGTCCGAAAAAAGAAAGAAAATAAATAAAATTTGCATAACTAAAAATAGTTATATATATATATATATATAACTTGTGTATATCTAATGGTATTAAATAATAAAATAGGAGATACATACCAAATTATAATAAAGGACATTATGCAATGGTCTTTTTAGAGTTTTAGATGATCGAATATAACACATTACTAATTGGTCATATATCAACTGTTTCGAGACCAAAAAATAAATAAATAACTTCATCATCTTATATAAACAAATAACAAACTTGTATTTGACTTAAAGAGTTTGGATTAATTTTTTTTATTTTTTGAGAATTTGATTCGTTTTTACTATTCAATTTGGGGAAATTCATATTGAAAAAATGTCATTCATGCATGATAGCAACATAGTCATGTGTGGCTTAATTCATGTGTTTTCAGATTCATTAGTTTGCGATGCAATAACTGATGGCATCTTTGATTATTTCTTCACCCGGTCCTTAGTAGCCTTTCCAAAGGTAACTGCAATGTAGGAAAGTGTGTTATACTTTCAAAATAAAGATGAAATTGTGATGAAGAGTCACTTAGATGATGAAAATGGAGCCCGACATATGGATTTCAATCATTAAAATCTTGTTATCTAGTTCAAAATGTTGTAAACTTTCTCATTGTTGTAAATCGATTAATAGAGTTGCTCACTGTATCTCCCACTTAATTTCTTTTGTTACCACTCAACTTTATTGGAAAGTTGGTAATTTTTTGAATGAGTGACAAAACTTGTAGATCTTGATATCTCTCTTGATAAATGAAGGAATAAGTTTTTCTCTCTTTGAAATAGTCATGTGCGACAGACAAAAATAAATAATTATTTAAATAAAATATGCAATCATTGTTTATCAAAATTTGCTGCAAAATTGTAATTTAGCTGATGAGGAAGATAGTGTATAACAATAATTATAAAATACTTCCCTTAGTCAAACAACATATTTCTATGCATGAGTGTTTTTAATGATATATTCACTATTTTATATGTAGATAAGAAACAGGTGTTCAAATTAATTATAGTGATTTGAAATCACTAAGTCTGAAATATCTGATTCGCATTGACATACCAATTATTATCAATGAGCAAATAATCAAATTTCAATCTCAAGAATATTTTTACAAGAAATTTGAACTTTTCAATAAAAAAATTTAAATTTAAAAAAATGCACCAGCCGGGAATCAAACCCAGGTCTATACTGTGGCAGGGTACTATTCTACCACTAGACCAAAATAAATTTTAGCAAATTATCTAAAAATATATCGATAAAATTTAAGATATAAACAAATTTTTTTTTTTTTTGGAGATTTCAACTCTATTGATTTGTTAAATTTAGATAAAGAAGAAATACATTGTATTTGAAGTTCCATTTCTGGGTGTTAGTCTATTATCATGGAACCCTTTTTTATAAGTTAAATACAAAAAACAAGTATAATAAAATATTTCTCTTTAAATTTTTTTAGAAGGGACCATATATCTTTCTAAAAAAAAAAAAGGAATATTAATCTCTATAGCTTTCCAAATCTGACTAACATAGACGTTTATTATTTTTTTGCCTTTTTGTTTTGAAGAGTGACATTTAATAGTAATTAAATCTGATTGAAATTCCTTTGTCATGAAAAGGTATGAAAATGTGAATAAGGAATGGTTGGCGGTCTACTTTCTAACTTGTGTTAGGGATATCCAACTTTATTTAACAGGTTTATATCAAGTATTTTATCTCATATATTATAATATTATATATATTTCAAGAATTAGTATATTTATTAAACAAACTAAGTACGATAAATTTTATTAATAAACTTTGAGTTGAATATGGGCTGTGTTAGATGATTCAGATTGATATAAGAAAAAAACATACTGATGGGAGCCACCAAATTTAGTAATAATTTGATCAAGTTTCGACTTAGAATCTCAGAATCTAGACACGATATTTTTATATAAGAGGCAAAGAGTATATAAATTTGCAAGAAAAAAAATCTATAAGCTTTTTATCATGATGGGCCAAATCTTAAGGCCCAAATAGATATGAGTGTTAAGCAATCCTATAACAAAATGTACAAAGCCCAGTAGCCCAATTTAGAATATCGATGAGCCATAGGCCTATAAAAATGATTGGCTTAACCCAGAAAAAATAGGGCTTAATGTAGATTAATATGTCAGTTTCGATCCTAGAGAGTATACTACATAATATATTTTTATTTGATGGTAAAATATATTGATTTATTAATCAGTAGTAGTTGTTGTTGTTTATCCTTACTTCATTAAATATATGATTTTTTGAACATGGTATTATTATTATTATTATTGTTATTTTTTTATCATCATCATCATCCTTAATTACTTCATTAAATATATGATTTTCCGAACATTTAAGTTGTGATAAGAAAGAAAAAGTAAAGCATATTTCTCTTTACTATTTATTAAAAAGAATAAATAAAAGGGAAAAGTAATCGTCAAAACTAATTAAATCGTTCATCGTTTATTTATTGAATGAACCGATCAAACTTAATAAATATATAATTATGGTAACATTATATCACGGGATATACATGTCTAACTTTAAAATAATGCTCACTTAGAAGCTTGTTGTAGCACCACAATTATATCAGAAATGTTTCAGAGATGATATATATTTGATCGATTTTATTGATAACAGGAATTGTTATAATGAATATAGTTTGTACTCAATAATAGTTAGTGTAGTAGAGGACTAAGTTTCTTGATTGAGTTGAGTATATATTGTGATCAATAATCAAGATAAATATTATATGTATGTGTGTGTATACACAAACGTGTTGATGCAGCCACCAAATGTAATAATTTGGTCAAGTTTTGAGTTTTTTGAATGAATCAACACTCTGACAATTAACAGATTATAAATTCAATAATTATATTGTTGGATCACTGGATAGAGACAATGAATTATTTAATTCTTCTTAATTTCATATATTACGACTTAATTACGCCCAATGGTTAGTGAAAACATAACTGAGAAATATGTTATGAATAAGAGTGAGATATTTTATTATATTTGGTGGTACATTTTCTATTCCAAATCAATCACCACACGTCACGTGTATTTAATAACATTATTACTTAATATGTGGCGTGTATTCAATACTACGTTACACGCGATATAACACCAAATGTAATAGAAAATATCGGAATAGATAAAAATGTTATTCAAGCATTATATTTAAATTTATCCATCTCACAAATCTCATCTACGTTAATTACCAAACAACCTCATATAGAATCTTAGAACCTAGACTCTTTCAAATTTATATTAAAAAATCAAATTATGTTAATAAAAAATAGTAATGATGGAAGAACCTTTAATTTATAAATTGGAAGTCTTTGTCTATATATCATCATACTTTTGACCTGAAATCACTTTTAAGGAGTAATAAATTAATTGTCCTGCGTTGTAGCCACCACCATATGATTTAGATTATTACCCTCTTGGTCTCTTTTAATTATATTAAGAATTATTGGACCTAAGTCTTAGGTCTTGGTCATGGTGCAAGTCAAATAAAGTTGTCTATTAAACTTAAGAGGTCCCACTGTACATATCCCACCTCTTCTAAACACACTTCATTTTGTAAACACACCCTAAAATAAATTTATTTTATTAAAATATTCTAAACACACCCCACCACATTACAATTATACCTTTTATAATAAAATATAAAAAAAAAAATCCTCCAAAAAAGAATTCCCCTTCTTGCTGTAAACTCACGCAATTTTTTTCATTCATTTTTACTTTTTTTTTTCTTTCTTTTTTTAAAATTGTTGATGAAGGAACTATGTCCATCCATCAAAAATCATTATTTTATACATATTTTGAAGCTAAAACGACGAAATTTATATGAAAATATAGTTAAAAAAATCGGAAAATCGAAATTTTTCGATCGTTTTGTTTGACCCTAGTTGGTCGAACACACAGTGTAATATTCTACCGTCAGTGGTCGAACACACGGTGTAACGTTCTACCTATGGTCGAACATATAGTGTAACATTCTACCTATAGTCGAACATCTTTAAGAGCGTTCGACTTGTAGAGGTCGAACACATAGTGTATTGTTCGACCTGTACAGCACGACGTGTTTTCAGCAAAAAAAATTTGATTAACATCTTTTTTTTTCGAAATATTTAACTACACTATATAAAATTATAAAAATGCATGAAAAATCTTGAATTAAACATTCCAAACATCTTTCATCTATCACTTTAATTATTATTTTCATAAATCAAGATTTGTTAGAGTTTTTTTTTTCTTAACTTAGGGTTTGAGAAATATGGAAAAGAAGATGTAGAAGAAGTGAAAAATATATTTTTTATTTAAAAATAAGGGTATTTTAGTTTTTTTATTTTTATTTACTTTTCATTTATTTATTATGGGGTGTGTTTAGAAGATGGTGGGGTGTGTATAGTTGGGCCCAAAACATAATTAATCTTCTCCAATAAAAATCACTTTTTACTATATACATCCATTTGAATTATTTTGAAATGTATGTAGATCAAGATCCCTTTCTGTCAAATCTAGTATTAGATCCGTTGCATTGATAACCAAGTTGCCAATTATCTAAATTAATCTGGATCATCCATTAATTTAATATTTAATAATATTTATATTTGTATTCTACCAATACGAATTAATATTAAAAAAGTAACACTTGTATACAGTGTGTATACAACAAATGATCAAAAAAGAATTACAAATAGGCTTAAAAAAACCAAAAAAAAAAAAAATATCGATCGAACCAGATTTTGATTGGGTTTGGCCGGTCAAATTTTATTTTTATTTGAAAGTTTCTGATGAAATTAATTACTGTTTTATGACAATTTGATTGATTTTATTTTTTCATATCCCAACTTGATAAAGATCTTTCCAATTTTCGAATAGCATTTAGCATATTTCATGGTTTTATGTGATAACGTAATTAAATAATCAAATGCAGAGCCCCTGGGCATAATCACTCTTCTCCATGCAGCAAGTAAAAATTAAAAATTGCATCTTTTTTGGATTGAGTTTGAATATATATATATATTATGCACCCCTCTCGCTTTCAAGTCGATTTATTTAAATTTCAAGTTCCATAATTTAGATAAAGTAACGATTTTTAAATATTAATACATAAAGTAGTGTTGTGGCTTGAAAAGGTAGTAATCATTATTTTAATTTCAAATACAGATCCCTTGGAATAAAAGTTATGTTCATGTAATTGTTTAAGTGCAAGAGCTACAACATTTTTTCCATTAAAACCACCCTTTTGTCAATTTCCTGTTATCTTGATCCATACTTATTAAGAAAGTGAATCTCGTAGTGCTTATTCAACATTTTTCTTTTGGTAATAATAAACATTTATTTATTGTAATAACATTGACATCTAAAAGAGTACTTAATTTTCAAAATAAATCATAAAAAGTTCCCCCTTTATGCACTCCCAGTAACTGATCAAAACATATACATCTGTTACCAAGTTGTTTGATCTTCAAGTTAACAAAAAGTAAATAAATCAAGAAAAGAATATAAAGCATTAATGAGAATGAAATGCAAAAGAAACTGAGATTTCTATACCATTTAGAATGTCAATATTCTTGTGTATGTAACATTTCTATGCTTGAATATCCCATTTAATCTAGCTAGCACATTAACTGCCACAAGAAAGGCAAGTTCAAGCCAAAATTCTATTGGTTTGCAATAGGATCCTTTTAAGCTCCTTCGATATCTCTTGAAACGTACCTGGCTTTTGGATAACACCGTTCATTCCAACTTGCAAACATCTATCCCTCGTTTCTCCATCGTCGTTGGAGGTCAAGGCGATGATCAACGGCCAGCTGCGGCTTCGAAACTTCCGGATTCTCATTGTGACTTCAAAGCCATCTAAATCGGGCAAGTGAAGATCCAGAAGCACGATTTCGCATGCAGAAGCAGCAGGACCGAGGGCGCTGAGGCATTCATATCCAGACGAGATTGCAGACACAATGCATCCAAGCTTTTCGAGCAACTTGCGTGTCACAGCTCTGTTCAAGTCATCTGCATCGGCTAGAAGAACTTTGAGGCCTCTGAAAAGTGAGTTTGATTGATGCAAATGATCTGAAGAAGATTCTCCATGTTCTGAAATGCCTCCTATAATGGATGGCCGCACTTGAAACCCCAAAACGAGAGCCATGCCGTGGTCAAAACCATCTGGATTGGATATCACCCAGATGTCTCCTTGCATTAACTGTCCATTGATAATGGCATTCAAGAATTGTTATGAGGACACACTATTACATAAAAAGAGACTAGCTTTAAGATGTCAATAATGAGTCAATAACAGTCAGTGATATACCTGAACTAGTTTTCTGCATGCACTAAAGCTCATACTCTCCTCAGCTGCACCAAAGTATCTATGACCATCGTATGGGATCACGGGAATTATGTCATCTGAGAGAGATCCCGTATGGCGGATCCCAACTTCAAGCCTGGTGTAAATACAACCATCGGATGAGTTTGTTCTCCAGTGGCCCCACTTTTGCTGATTGAAACCCTGACTTCCACTGCCTGAATATACTCGTAAAGTTAGACATCCCCCTCCTTTGCTTCCATTCAGCAGATTCCTAACCATATGCAAAATAACCTGAAAAACTCTTCTTTCATCACCCATGACATAATTTGGCAATGACTTTTCGACCTCAGTCACAAAATCGTAGCCCCAATAAGAAGAAAGGCACTTGGAGAGGCAAGCAGCTTCCTTTATCAAAGAATGCAGTGGAAAATGCCTCATCTCCAGAATGAACCTTCCGTTGTCCTTTGACGATGTATCCATTACGTCAGTTATTAGAGTCGAAAGAACATTACTAGTCTTAACCATCGTATCAACAAGAAGCTTCTGCTCATTGCTTAACTTTTCATCCTGCAATATGGATAGCAGGCCCAGAATTGAATGCATAGGTCTTCTTAACCCATTACTCATTACCATCTGAAATGCATTGCGTGCTTGACTTGCCATTAGTGCATCTTGTTTTGCTTGTTGAAGTGCTCGGTTTTGGTCCACTAGTTTATCTCTCATAAGTTGAGACTCTTCAAGCACTGAAGCATGGGAAAGAGCCACAGCAACTTGGTCAGCTACGACCTCTACTATCTCAAGTTCCGGGTTGCTCCAGGATCGTTCCTGTCCACCTGGAAGCACCAAAACAAGGATAGCATAGCAGGCTGGAACCATCTCAGGTGTACCACCTTTGAAATTAGAAACTCTCAGCATTGGCATTCTAATTGCAGCCACAGGTCCTGGCTCACCAAGCTCTCCACTGCTTGCCACAGCAAGGGCTGACTCAGGGTCGAGAATCTTCACTCCGTCACGTCCCTTGATCTCTCTCACATCAGGATCAGAGGTAGGGATACCTGAGCTGGAAGTATTTGAGAAGTTCCTTCCCTTTAACTCATGAGTTAAGTTCATTTCAGTTTTACCTGTATTTGGCATCCAAACCGCACAATTCTGCAAATCCAGCGCTTTTGATAGCTCGACCAGTGTAGTATCTAAGATCGTATGACGATCAAGGGACCTGCGAATCTCTTGTGTTAGCATCCGTACATACCATCCAGCTTCTTTTTGCTTCTTGATAATTCCAACCTCCCGATCAAGATCCCAGGTCTTCTTCCACAGCATAAGTTCTCTCACCTTGACTTTAAGCAACAAAGGGATGAGTGTAATAAGGGTAATAGCAGTGGCGAAAGAGACAAGTGCTGTGAGGAATTTGAAAATGGTGAGAGCAAGCATCAGCTGAAAAGAATGAGGTCCGTAGGTCCAACCATTTAGCAAATGAGTCATTCCACAGAGAACAATGAACAAAATGAACTGAAAAAGCACCCATTTAAATGGTATATTTGAACAGCTAACGAAGTAAAGTAGCTCAATAGGGATGGAAAAGTAGGCCACTGCAATCAAGAAATCACTAACTCTTTGGCACTCCATAATCGTTTCAATGCTCCAAAATCCCTCATCATCACAATTACAGCGAGGGAACTCATTTTCAGCAGCTGAAATGGAAAGAAATAAAGATAGAACTAACAGCAACGATGCTAATGCCTTTGACATTGCATCCAATGCAATGATTCTTCAACTCATTTCTTCAGGTTCATCTGTTTATCCTATTTTACATTCGAATGCAGTTCCACTCAAAGATATATTTGTATCACACTCTCACAGCAAAACCAGCTACTCCTTTTCTGCTTAAACGATTTCAATCAGATGAAAAGAAAAAAAAAAACATAAATTAGCAAAAAGTACAATCTTCTCTTTTCATTTGCACAACACTGGAGCATGCATATCATAGAAACACTATAGCCACAAATTAGGTGTATGAAATACAACATCAACTCTTGGAACCAAAAGGATCCGTCTCACAAACTGGCCAAAAACCTCACAAAGACGCCAATTATAATTCAAAGTATTAGATTTCTGCTCAGACATATACAATAGAACTAATCAAAGAGAATATTTTCCAAATTGAACACACAGTTAATTATTAGAATCAATCAGCTCATAAAACTGAAACAAAATTAAAGCCCATAGAACTGAAAAAGGGAAGGGATTTCGGGAATCCTAAAAGAAAATTAAAAAATGAAGCAAAACAAAGTACCTCAAACTGAAGAGCCTCTAATGTTCGGATCTTATTTCTGCATTTCATGCAGGAAGAATTTCGGTTCTTCACCTGCGTGTATCTAAAGCTGCATTGATATCATCGATCAATGCAAAATCTAAACCAGCACTACAGAAAACCCAGCGTTGATGATAAATCAATCAAAAAAGGAAAAATTCCACAAAAAAATCAGCCTAGGAGATCCAAAAACCAGCCCTCAGCTTCTCCTATTTCCCAATCCATCCGGATTAATCTTCACACCATTCTAAAACACCAAATAATACACATCATTCCGAAACTGCTGCTAATGCATTTGCATCTATATGTAGACTCATCGCCAGTTAATTTCATCAGGATTCCACACTTCTGATAGCTTCTTCCAACTATAATCCGTCAAAATTTCAAAAAATTGAAAACAAAAAACAAAAATAAGTTTCTTAGAGGGAGAAGAGTGGGTGAGAGTTCAATTGAAAGTATAGAGAAGTTTCTGGAGAGAGAAATCAGAGAGATTTGGGAGCGACGCTGTTTGCTATGGCAATGGGTGAAGAAAGCAGGTGGAAAACCGGAAGAAGAGGAGAGAGAGAAAGAGATTGCTTCACTTGTAGAGAGAGAAAGGGGGGAGAGGGGTAGGTGGGTCCTGCAGGGGTTACATGAAGAGAACTTGGACGCACTTTTGATTTTCCTTAAAAATAAATAAAAATAAAAAATAAATAAAATAATCTTCCGCTATCAGTCAGCCCTCCCTTCGCATAAAGTAACACATTGGCATGGCATTAATTTTGTAAGAGCAACTATTGTCTGGATCCACTTGGGTTCCAATTTCAGACAACTTATAAATAAAATAAAATTAATGGATAATAATTCAATAAGGTTAAGGTGGACTCAAATTAACTTGATATATGAATAATATTTATAAATTAAATTAAAATTTTATAAAAATGTTTAAAATTAAAAAAATAATTTTACATATACACAAACTATTAAAGATAAAATTATATACTTTATAAGGGATAACATTATTTTCTATACACTATTTATATATATATATATATTAAATGTACTTAATTAGACTTGCTAGTCTATCGAGTAGAGTATTGATGTGCTCAACTTCCAAATTCAAAGCTACTCGAATAATTCAAACTCAATATTTACGAGCTATCATCTCATCGCTATTACACTTACACATGTCATACACTCATGATTAGTGAGTAAGAATACAACTGAAAATAAAAGGAAGGTATTCAAATGAGTTCCATGCCCAATATACCCAAAAGCATAAAGGATTTATACAAATATACCCACTCAACTTTAATATTATCCCCAAATACCCAAAAGTAAAATTTTGCAGGGTGTGGGGCATAAAACTGTTAAGTGTCGGTACGGATGAGCAGACTTGCATACATGCAATATATCGAAAATTTCGTTAAATCCTGAAAATTAAGGGTTTAACGAAAATAAACCATAATTTTCGGTAAACCCTAATTTTAGGGTTTAACGAAAATTATGGTTTATTTTCGTTAAACCCTATTTTTTTTGGGTTTAACGAATATTAATTTAATCCCGTTATATTATTAAAGTAATTAAATATTTATCAAATATAATAATACTATATTTTCGTTAAACTCCAAAAATAAAAGGTTCAACGAAAACAAACCTTAATTTTCGTTAAACCCTAAACAAATTAGGGTTTAACGAAAATTAATTTAATCCCGTTATATTATTAAATTAATTAAATATTTATCAAGTATAATAATAACATATTTTCGTTAAACTCTAAACATTAAGGGTTTAACGAAAATAAACCTTAATTTTCGTTAAACCCTAATTTTTTAGGGTTTAACGAAAATTATGGTATATTTTCGTTAAACCCTTTTTTTTTGGGTTTAACGAATATTAATGTTTAATCCCGTTATATTATTAAATTAATTAAATATTTATGAAGTAAAATAATACTATATTTTCGTTAAACTCTAGACATTAAGGGTTTAACGAAAATAAACCTTAATTTTCGTTAAACCCTTAATTTTTAGGGTTTAACGAAAAATATGGTTTGTTTCGTTAGACCTTTGTTTTTATGTGTTGAACGACAATTATTTATTTTTCGTTATACTATTAAATAATTTTCGTTACATTATTACAAAATATTCGTTAAACTATCAAATTATTTTGTTTAAAGTATCAAATAGTTTTCGTTAAATTATGACAATATTTTTGTTCAATTATCAATGAATTTTGGTTATATTATTAATTTTTTCTTGCAATTATCAAACAATTTTCGCTAAATTATCAAATAACTTACGTTATATTATTAAATTATTTTCGTTAAACAATTTTCGCTAAATTATCAAATAATTTACGTTATATTATTAAATTATTTTCGTTAAATAATTTTCGTTAAGTATTTGTCATTTGATATCATTCCAATTTATTTTCATGATTTGATATCATTTTGATCTTTTGATTTGAACACGTATATGAAGTTAATTTTGTAACTTGTGTAACAATTTTTTTGTCTTTTTGTTATACTATTCATTCACGTGTACAAATTTTTTCACTTTTTCTTTTACTTTTCAGTGATTTGATCTTTCATTCACGGTAAATATCATGAAATTTACAACTCCATTCATTCACTAACATTCACCATTCATATTTAAAATTTTGAAGTTTGAGAGTATTGATCCCTCCACCAATCTTAGAGGATTAATTGAGCTTGAAATCACCACCAATCTTAGAGGATTAATTCAGCTTGAAATCAAGTAAGTGCAGTTTAGTTTATTTAAAGTTTATTTAATTTAGAGAATAGTTGAGTTTATTTAAACTTTAATTTGTTTAGTCATTATAGAGAAAATTTTGGTTAATGTTGGATGATCAATTTTTCTTGAAACAAATTGATATATATTTCTTGAAATATTTCACGAAACAATTAGGGTGTGATGTAGTACAAAATTAGTGTTTTCCCGGAAAAATGATGGATTAACAAAAATAGGTATGATAATTTTGGAATAATCTGTTCACAAACACACTAGGTTAATTATTGTCCGTGAATAATTTTCGTTGAACTCTAAGAGGATTTTATTGAAAATTGTTTTTTAATTTAACGAAAAATTACTTGTTTATATTTCGTTAAAAGTAGCAAAAAAAAAATAGATTAACGAAGATTACTTGTTTAATTATCGTTAAACCTACAAAAGAAGGGTTTAACGAAATTGTGTAATTTTCGTTAATCCTTAAATATTTTGTTGAAAAATGTTGTTTAATTTTCGTTAAACCTACAAAAAATGGGGTTTAACGGAATTTATGTTGTTGTTTAACGAAAATTGTTGGTGTTTCACGAAGTGGATGTTGTTGTTTAACGAAAATTGAAAATTAAACCACCTAATTTCGTTAAACCCTACGAAAATCTAGTTTTTAATCTGTAGTGTAATGTGGACTATTGTATATTATATAATTGTATTTTTTAATCTGTTATGGAAGTTAACTTGGACTAATCCCTAATGGAATTTTAATTTTGTAATTATCGTTTAACTTGGTCTGTTTTAACAAATTGTTTGTTTTCATCACATCCTTTATTTGTTTTTTTTTCCAGTTCAATTGGACTGATGAGTTTGTCAGTGGCATTGTGGCATGGAGGTTACTGGCAAGGTTTGCAATATGTAAATGGTATTCATGAAGTGATAAATCTTGAAAGATTGACATATGAAGATTTATTGAAATCAGTTCATGCGACAGTGCATGAGGATATGAATTATTGGTTTTATGTGATCCATTCTCTATTGGAAACGGATGGAGTCTTGAGGAAGAAAAAAATCAAGACTGATTCTGATTTGCAAGATTGTTTTACAGAGCAGTATGGATACTTGGTTATTTTCGTTACGTTGAAAAGGATGGACGACGGAGTATTGGGTGGATCTTCTTATCAATCCGGGGGGACACAACAAGGTGGTGAAAGTATAAATCCATTCATTGAGGAAGTTCGAAATTTGAATTGCTCGAGTGTTCCGTTAGGGCAGCTGGACAACCAAGAGTTGTATTCAAGATGGGGTCTAAACGATGGCTTGTTTGGAACGTCTTCAAATGTAAGGTGGGTTACAGACGACGGCTTGGTTGGAACCTCCTCAAACTTTCAAGACCTTAATTTGGCCCCTCCCGAAGAAATTGAGGAACCAGAACCTGAAGACCATGATCATCGATCAGGTAATCAACTACTACTGCACTTATCATATGTGAATTTGTGTATACGATTAAGGAAGTTGTTCATATTTTTTTTTTGCTAGATCGAAATGTTGAAGCAGATGACTTCGTATTGGACGAAGAGGTAGAGACAGTCTTGGATGAGGAACAACGAGCAGCCTACGAGCAATTCTGTGATGGCATCATGCGAGCTGAGTGGCACATTCCAGATATACCTGAATTCGAGGAACCTACTGCAAGGCCAGATGAGCATCCAATTGGATTGCAAAAAGGAGCCTTGTTCGGCAGTAAAGAAGAATTGCAGCGTGTAGTTGGGTATTATCATATGGAGAATCAAGTCCAATTTAGGGTGGACCACTCCGACAAGCACCGATGGGCCGTGGAGTGCAATCAAAATGATTGTCCTTTCTTACTCACAGCAAGACAGAAACTCGGTGTTTGGAAAATCGCCAAAGTCGTCTTGCCCCATACATGTTCGTATCTTCTCAGTGCTAGTACTTCTCGTAGGCTTCCGTCCTCTTTGATTGGAGATTATTTTACCCAAAGGCTCCGGAAAGATAAGTCTGATCTCGCTCCTAGGGAGATCATGCGAGAGATGAATGAGCGATATGGATTGAATTTGAGTTACAAGCATGCTCGGTTGGTAAGACGTCATGCACTTTATAAGGCGTACGGTGATCCTCAGACGTCATTCCACATGCTTCCAGCCTACTTAGATGTCTTGAAAGAACGGAATCCGGGTACATACACTGCGATTGACACAAAGAAGAATGGGAAATTCATGTATGTTTTTTTTGCGTTGGGTGCATCCATTGTTGGCTTTCGTCAATATTCCAGACCTGTTATAGTGGTCGACGGTTGCCATTTGAAGGGGCAGTACAGGGGTATTGGTTTCGTTGCTGTGACTAAAGACGGAAATGATCAGATATTTCCTATCGCAATTGGGATAGGAAGTGTTGAGAACGATGAATCCTGGACATGGTTTCTCAAACAACTCCGAGAAGCCGTTGGTTGTCCCGATGGATTGGTTATCGTGTCTGACCAACATGTTAGTATCGGTAATGCAATTGAATCTGCATATCCCGAAGCATCTCATGCTCTTTGTTGTTTCCATCTTCGTCAAAATCTAGCCAAATATGGGCTCCATTTGGTTGGGCTATTTCACACGGCTGCGTACTGTTACGATGAAGATACATTCAATAGGTATGTCGAACTTCATGTCTTAAATATGCATTAAGTTACCTAAGACATTGATGTATTGCATTGGTGATTGTGTTCTTTTTTTCCAGGTGCATGTCTTCTATCAACGATAGTGGTATCCAGGGCGCGATTGACAGTTTGATTCGAGCTGATGAGAGTAAGTGGGCACGTGTGAAGTGCCCTGTTCGAAGATTCAACTTCATGACCTCTAATGCTGCTGAGGTTTGGAATGCTCGGCTAATCTGGGCTAGAAAGTTACCAGTTTGTTCGTTCTTGGAGGCTGCTCGAAGGGTGATTGAAAAATGGTTTGTCGAAAGAAGATTGGCTGCTGATGAAAGAGGCTCAACTTTCACGAAGTCAGTGCACGACAAATTATCAGAATTTATGCGGCAAAGTCGAAATATGGAGGTCGAGAGAATGAGCAGGCAGAAATTCAAGGTCACGCATGGGCGAAAAATATTTTTGGTTGGCCTTAGCGACGGTGTTTGCAGTTGTATGTATTTTCAAATTGAGTTGATGCCATGTGCACACGCCTGTGCAGCGATCAGGTACTCCTTGATACTGTTCCACTGCTTAATTTTAAATAAGTTTAGGGTGTTCTTGATATTTAACTGAATCCGTGTTGACTGAAGTGCTGCTAATGAGCAAATTGCCTCGTACGTTGCCCCTTATTATACAACTCACTGTTTGAGGGGGATGTGGGCTTGTGAAGTTATGCCTGTGCCAGATCCGACGGAGTGGGTTGTAGATGATGCGACGCGAGAGAAGTCATGTTTTGCCCCGGATCAACCAAAACAGGCCGGTCGACCAAGAAGCAGACGAATACCTTCTACTGGTGAATGTAGAGGAGTGCGCCGACTAAAATGTTCACGTTGTGGTCAACCTGGCCACAACTGCACTACATGCACACTATACATTCCCCCCTGTAGATGGTCTATTCAGTGTAAATCCGGATCAAGGCTTACATCAGTCTAGAAGAAAGAAGCAATGTTCTGTATGTGGGTCAGAAGAACACAACAGACGAACGTGCCCGAGAAATAGAACAGCTTAGCCCGATTGTGTACAACATTGTTTTCAAATAGTTCTTTAAAATTTAGTGGAGTGTTTTTTGTATTTTGCATGGACACACTCATATCATTAGTATGTACCTCCTGATTAAAATGTTATATTGATTGAATTTATGGTAATTTTCCAAAAAATTGATTTTGTATAATGAATATATATGGTATACAATCAAATCATTATATATATGGACGATATATATATATATATATAATAAAAATAATAATAATAAAAATAATAAAAGAAAAAATTAATAATAATACATTAGTTCTCCAAACGAATTTTGAATTTTGAAGCATTTATTAATTGTTTTCTAATAATCATATTTAACAGAAAGCATTTGATTTTTAAATAGGGTATATTATGTCAATGATTTTTTTTAAAGTTATTTCTATTACATATTTTGAATTATTTATTATGAAATTTAATTCTCATCTTTATAAAACCAACTTAAAGAATATTATGTATATATAAATATTTATAATATATATGTATATAAATATAATATTAAAAATAGGAAGTATATAACTTAATAATAATTATAAATCTTCATGAAACATTATTTATGGCCTACCCACCCCCACAACCACCTATTGAGTACACTTACATGTACTTGAAATCACATGTTGTTATCGGGCTTCACATGTTGACTCAAATTTTGTTTTCAAGCATTAAGTTATTTGGGAAATCAAATACTAGACCCACTTCCTCCTCTATCAAATCGACAAACCACTTCTCCTTCTCCATCCTCTTCCCAAACTTCTTCTCCTTCACGAAAATATCCTATCTCAATCTCCAAAGTTCGTTAAATACGTGAAGTTCGTTAGATCCGTGAAGTTCGTTAAACAAAATGGAAGAGGTTAGAATCATAACCGATTTATTTTTATGCACATTGTAATGGAGAATTTCGTTAACAATTTTTTGCTGCAATTACATGTTAGCATCTTCTAGGATTAAATGTTGCAATTTTTTGAGAATTACACGTTGCAATTTTTTTGTTGATGTCATTTGATTTAATTTTCCATACAGTTATTATTTTGGGAAGGGAAACCTCCGAGTTAAGCCTTCAACAAAAAATGACTTTGTTGGCTTAACGAACAATCACACTAGGCACAATTTAGTTCGTGAATTGGTGTTTTGTTAGGATTTAACCCTAAATCTTGTAAACTTCGTTAAACCCTATTTTTATAGGGTTTAACGAACAATCACAAAATACTTCGTGAATGCGTGTTTTTTAGCCCTGGGCGAAATTTCTCTAAATTTCGTTAAACCCTATTTTATAGGGTTTAACGAACAATCAAACTGTTATGGATTTAGTTCGTGAAACATGAAGTTTTTTAAGCCTTTAACGAAAATTACTGTGATTGTTCGTTAAACCCTATAAAAATAGGGTTTAACGAACAATCACAGTAATTTTCGTTAAACCCTATTAAGCCTTTAACGGAAATTTTGTGATTGTTCGTTAAACCCTATAAAAATGGGGTTTAACGAACAATCACAGTAATTTTCGTTAAACCCTATCATCTAACCTTCAAATTACGTAATTTTTCGTTAAACGGCGTTTGATTAAGTTTAACGAACATAACGATTTAATGTTCGTGAAACCCTTAAAAAATAGGGTTTAACGAACAATAGCCTTTTTTTGTTCGTTAAACCCTATTTTTTTAAGGGTTTCACGAACATTAAATCGTTATGTTGCATGACCTCTTCGTGAATGTTAGAATTGAATTAACTGGTTTCGCATATTACGAATATTTTTTCTGTCGATGTTCAATTTTTCAAATAGTTGGCTTATGATACTGTTTGTTAATGTGTAGTTGGCTTTGGAGTTCGTTCGTGAGGACTTGCAGGGTCGTGTGGCCTACATCAATGGGTATGTTCGATTGGCAGTACTCGATGAGATTAAGGCACAACTTCAAGTTGTCGGCCGAAAGTATTATCGAAGCTTTTGGAAAACCAGTTTCGGCCATTTTTTGATGTGGAAGACTGGAAGAGACTCATGCAAGGCCATGTTACACGTCCTCATGTCATATGAGGTGCGTGGACAGGCGGTCCCTGCAGACGAGAGGTGGTTTGCTGTGGGTCAGGACAGACAAATTTGTCGGTTCGGAAAGAAAGAGTTTGCCCTTGTCACCGGCCTGAAGTTCGGTGACTCGGCTTTTAACCCTGTTGGGGATCACACTCCACCGGAAGGGGCAGTGTACTGGAGGGTGCATGCCGAGACAGATCGAGTGACCGTGTCTGAGCTCCGTGCTCGATTCGCATCGGGCGAGTTCAAAGATAGTGCAGAGGACACAGTGAAGATTGCTAAGATATTGATCCTCCACCTAATACTGCTTGGGGTGGACGCCGGCAAATCAGTTGTCGATGAATGGATTTGGACATTGGTGGAGCAAGAAGACTTGTGGGAGAGCTTTCCATGGGGGAAAGTCAGCTTCATCACCCTTCTGAGTTACATGGACAGGCTACCGACCACTCTTCCCGCTCGGTCCTACACATCACACTATCATTTTTATGGATTCTCCATAGCCTTGCTGGTATGTCCCTTCAATTTTATTTGTAGTGTCATTTAAAAGTGACACTAACACAATGTTGTTTGCTTACCAAGTTTACAAATATTTCTTGTTCAGATATGGGCTTTTGAGGCGATCCCTATTACCTCGTCATATGCCGGGGCCAGATTGGGAGGGGGAATAAATATACCCCGATGTATGAAGTGGAGTTTGAAGAGGTCCGAGTTGGACGTTACACCTATACTGGAGGGCCCGGTATTTTCTATTTTTTTATTTACTTACTACTATAAGTTGATCTTAAATGACTATTACAAGTCGTACATTGAATTAATTCTGGTATTTATATGATGTCCCCACAGGTCGAGTGTTACCTGACGCTTCTCCCCACACCAGATGAGCTGCTTCAGACATACTGGCAGGATATTGATGACGATATCATGGAGGGGGTCCAGTTCGTCAAGCAACGACGTGGCCGTCGAGCTACTTCATCGGCTCGTAGGGCGCATGCAACAACCAGCACTGATCCCGATGCTGGTGGACCATCGGGAGGCCGTACTGTCCGATCAGATGGACGAACAGGTGGACCTTCAGGAAGCCGTACTGTCCGATCAGGTGGACGACGGGCCTCTGCAAATACCATTGAAGAAGAGACTAACGAAGCAGGACCACAATGCCCGTCATTCGACGAAGTCCCGATTGGTCACGGACAAAGCTCGGGGTCGAGTGACGACTTGTTCACCAAATTGACGGGATGGATGGATGCTCGGTTCGACAAGGATATTTCCACTCTTCGAGAGAACATCACTCAGGATGTGGGGCAGCGCGTGACAGAACTCATGCCTGGTATGATTCACGATTATGTGAAGGCGTACTTCACGTCGACCTTTCAGGAGCCACCTCCACAGTCGTCATTTGCAGGGGCGCAGCCGTTCATGACACCAGCCCCAGCCCCAGCTGATAGGGTCTTCCCAGATGGCTCCGACACACCCTCGACGATACCTTTTGGGTACAGTGGCGTTCAAGAGTCAGCCCGACTTCCTCAGGTCCAAGAGATTGGTTCTTTTGGACCTGAAGCGCGACGGAGAGTTCCTAGTCAATTTGTGCGCAGTCCCTTCTTGCCGGACGAGCCTTCTAGAAAGATGGGGGCCAAGCTCTCCGAGTTCAAGGCCTACTACATGAGTGACAACAGCAAAGTGTTGGGGTAGGCATCCATGTTCCTCCACATTACTCTTTTGGATTTAATAGTATCTGTTTCACATTATTCTTGATTAAGTTTTCGTGTTTTTATCGTTACAGGCGGAATGTTGGTATTGGTGTGATAGTCGGGCCAAGTTTCTTCCGAAATTTCGTTGATCCGTCGTTGGATCTGGATTTCGAGGTAATACTTATCCTGTTTAGTGATTTACCAGAGTTGATTTGTAAAAATTTATAATTTATACGTCATTCCTATCTAATACAGGCCATTGATGCGTACCTCGGCGTACTACAGAGTTGCCCAGAAACAGCCAAAATACATTCCAAGTTTCCCGGGAAAATCCAGTTGGTGGATACCCATCTGTTCGTAAGTTCTAATCAAAATGTTATGGTAATTACTCGATTTTTGTTCTATAACCACTGATAAGCTTTTGTCGTAAACGTAGGAAACATGCGAGGAAATTTGGAAAACAAAGCATGCCGGCGAGGATGACGCATCCAAATACTTGCCGGAGGCCATGGAGATGTTCACAACAGAACAACTGGAGCGTGTTGCGCCCTATGTACGAGGGTCGAGGCCGAAGTGGAATTTTATTAAGCCATGGTGGGATGACATACAAGTGGTAAGTACTTAATACGAACGAGTTAGTATTCTTTTTATATTTTTCAGATAATCGGTTAGGTATCTAATTGTTAATGCCAAAATTTTAGGTCCAGACGATAATGAACCTGGACGGTCATTGGGTTGCATGTGCTATAGATCTCGAGCAGCAGCGGATCTGTTTGGCTGATAGCTTTAGGCATCGGTATGCTAACGAACCTGAGTTAATCCAACTCCGTATCAGACAGACCCTCCCACTCCGTCGAGTTTTGCCACGAGTGTTGGAGCACTGTGGCTTCTATGAGAAGGTATTGGCGCAGGGCCGCAGAATTCCAAAGGGTATCCCTGAGTTCGCAGTCATGACATTACAAGAAAACCTATGCTACAGGCAGCTGGACCACCACTCATGTGGGATTTGGTCATTACTCGCGATCGAGAGTTGGATGATAAAGGAGTGGCCAAGGACCACACTTCAGACCAAGAAGGGGATCAACGGCGTTAGGAAGTGGATGGCCTTAGTTGTTTACACAAACTCCACTGATGGTGACACCGTACCTCCTGATTTTTTTTTGTAGTAGAGTACTTTGAACTTGTATGAAATAATCTTATATATAATTTCAGTGTCCTAAAAGTTTGTCACTTGACGAATCCTCTAAATTTCGGATGACTCCTCACAGACTTCAAATATTTTATACATTCTTGTTGAATTGTCAACCGTATCGAATGAATGGAATTGTAAATTTATTGCTTCGTGAATGTAAAAAAAAAAAAATGAGCAAAACCTAAATTTCGTATTATACGGGTTTAACGAAAATCGGTGTAATGAATGGAATTGTAAAACAAAAAAGTAGGCGTACATTACGAAAATTATTTTCGTTGAAATAAATTTTTACATAAAAAGTTTATGTAGTTGTAGACGAAAAACACGAAAATTGATTTCACAATTTCATGAAATTTATTTAGTAATATAACGAAAATTAATTAATTGTCGTTAAACAGGGTTAACGAAAATAAACCAAAAGCTAAACCCTAAAAATGTAGCCAAAATTATGGTTTGATAATTACAAAATTAGTTATTAATATAATAATTTAACGAAAATTAATTAATAAATGTTCATATTAGATAATTTGATAATTACGAAAATTAGTTATTAATATAACGACATATTTTTCCAATTTAACGAAAATTATTTAATAATATAAATAAAATTAAT
Organism: Scutellaria minor; assembly: GCA_954870855.1. Taxonomy (NCBI): domain Eukaryota; kingdom Viridiplantae; phylum Streptophyta; class Magnoliopsida; order Lamiales; family Lamiaceae; genus Scutellaria; species Scutellaria minor. Next base: position 2,818,000 of record OX940729.1, read on the forward strand.
TAATTGTCGTTAAATCATAAAAATTAAGGGTTTAACGAAAATAAACAACAATTTTCGTTAAACCCTAAACATAAAGGGTTCAACGAAAATTAGGTTTATTTTCGTTAAACCCTTTAAGGAAATCATTTAACGAAACTCCATTCATAATTTCACGACAATTATTTAATTATGAATCATATTAGATAATTTGATAATTACGAAAATTAGTTATTAATATAACGACATATTTTTCCAATTTAACGAAAATTATTTAATAATATAAATAAAATTAATTAATTGTCGTTAAACCATAAAAATTAAGGGTTTAACGAAAATAAACAACAATTTTCGTTAAACCCTAAACATAAAGGGTTCAACGAAAATTAGGTTTATTTTCGTTAAACCCTTTAAGGAAATCATTTAACGAAACTCCATTCATAATTTAACGACAATTATTTAATTATGAATCATATTAGATAATTTGATAATTACGATAATTAGATATTAATATAACGACATTTTTTTCCAATTTAACAAAAATTATTTAATAATATAAATAAATTAATTAATTGTCGTTAAACCAAAAAAATTAAGGGTTTAACGTAAATAAACAATAATTTTCGTTAAACCCTAAAAATAAACGGTTCACCGAAAAGTAGGGTTTATTCGTTAAACTCTTAATTGATAGGGTTTAACGATAATTTCAATATATTGTTTTTTTAATTTCCTGCAAACTGTACCCGACATATAACAGAATCTCTGCACCATTTCTGAACAAATGTACTTTTGGGTATTTGGGGATAATATTAAAGTTGTGTGGGTATATTTGTACAAGTCCTTTATGCTTTTGGGTATTTGGGGGTATTTCCTCTTCAATTTAAGTGAAAATTCTAAGAAAAAATTATATTAATAATAAATTTTAAGCCAAACGGAATTAATTTTTTTTTTTTTGAAACAAAATGGAATTATTTTAAAACATTGTCTTATAATAGTATGTTCTTTAGATAAAAATAAAAATCTTATGTATCAAATATGAGTGAATTATCTTTTTAAACATAGTCTTTCCAAATCTTTTGTACTTACACCTTAATTTTGTGATAAATATACGTTTCAATTTAAACGATACTTTAATTTCGAGCAAATTTTCTAGAGATCAGATTGAATATGTCTTTATGATTAATTGTAAAAACAACGTAATTATAATATATATGGAGATCGTGTCTTAATGTACAACTTAATTTTGATATTTTTTTTCTTAGCATCAGATAGATGACTTGGTAATATGTATCCTATATCAATATTCTATGTATAGTTAAAATAAATGATGTTATATATATATATATATATTTAAACTATCATTTCCCATACTGCATGATTTACTTTAATAGACATTAATCTTTTATCGTGACATAATATGTATAAAAAAAAATTCTTACTTATGGAACAAATAAAAAATTAATGTCAGCCATCGAATAGTACAAGATCCTAGGTTTCTGTTTTGATTGAAGGATTTGAGTAAAATTATGAAATTAATAAGATGTTTGGATTGAAATTTATTCAAATCCACTTTAAATTTGAACTAATTTATGAGAAATTTGGATTTTCAATGCACTCTAATTAATAGAATTCAAAAATATTAAATTCAAATTTTATATTTCAAATCATTCATCCAAAAACAACCCTAAATAATTCAAGGATGTAATTAAATTTTTCAACTTCGTCACAATAAAAATAAAAGTATCTATAAAAAAAAAAATATAGAAAACATTTATAAGGATGACATCTTCATTTTATTTTATAGTGTGGAACCATAGTCTAGGAGAAATCATTAAATAATGTTTGGCCACTTGGAAGGAAATTTAAATTAATTTATTTAATAGTTTGGGTCTGACAGAGAAGAATTTAATACAATGAATCACACACATAACTACATATTATCTATGTGTTATAATATGTATAAATAATACTATTACACAATATATATGAGGTATTATCCAGGAAATCTTGGAATGAGATGTCGCAAATATTTAAAAGCGAAAAATGAAATTGAAACATCATAATTTTTATGTAACGTATCCAGCTAAGGATTTTCTTTCCCTTTTTGTTTCTTTTCTTCCTGGTTCAATGCATTTAGTACATCCTTCAATCTCTGTCATTTTCTAGTTTTCTGTCTTTTTCCTTTATTTATTGTTTCTTTCCTTTAATTAAACATAAAAGCTTTCCTTAAATTAAACATAAAAGTTTATTTAAGACAATTTCACGAATATGATTTCCTAAAATAGAAATTTAAACCATTTTTATAAATCGATCTTTATTTACAAATTGTGAGCTATATATGATGTATAATTTAAAATTAAATTCGTAAGACAATTTCAAAAAAAAAATTAGTATAGTATTGGTTTAATTCCGAAAGTACCCTTCTGGGGAACATTGCATCATTTTCATCCTAGTACGATTTTAGAACATGAATGCAACATATGAGTCCGTTTTTCCAGGTCGTGTTTGGATAACAAATTTTGACTTTGAAAATGAATTTCGGATAGTTTTAGTTATGACAAATATTATTTAATTATGTAATAGTGGATTTAGAGGACATGGATCCTCTACTAGGTCAGAAACCCAGCAACTTATAAACAGTCGTTTTTTTTTTCTTTTTCATTTCTATAGTTTTATTTTTCTTTTGAGCAAATATGTTCTCATTTCTTTGTCACATATGATTACCTATTAGTTATTACGTTAGGTGAATTATTTATAATTTTCTAAGTGCATGTTATATAATATAATTTATCAATAATAAAAATAAACAAAATTAGAATAGTTGAATTGCAACCCACGATTTTTTTTATATATTTTTATTTTTATATAGCATGGATATGTTATAATTTTTTTGTATTTTTATTGTTGATATATTATATAATATACATATAGAGAATTATGAAAAATTCACTCGATATAATAAATAATCACATGACAAAGAAATGAGAAAATATTTACTCAAAAGAAAAAAAAAAGCAAAACAAAACAAAAAGAATGAAAAAAAAAAGGAAAGAAAAAAAAGAAGAGAAAACGAATGCGTATTAAGCATTAAGCCCCAACATTAGTTGCTATGTTTTTGGCCCATTAGAGGATCTGTGTCCGGATTTAGGAAGTCGCTCAAAGTATTATTTTGATCATTTTCAGTTCATTATAGCATAAGAACATTTGAAAGAATTTACGACTTTAAAATTAAAATCTTACTTTTCAAAAATAAAATCAACATTCTTCATATACTCTACCATTAATTCTATGTGTTTAAGTTGTGTGGGATTATATAAAGAAAATAACACGATTTTGAGTAATATTTTAATTATGACATGAACTTTTATTTTGAACAATGTTTGTTGTGAATTATGATTTTTTTTTTTTTAATTATAACATCAATATCATTTTTCAGCATTTTATTGTGATGTCACCATCACTAATCGCGTCTCGACAAGGCAATACCAAGTCACCACAAATTTTGCAATTCGACAAAATCTTTGTCGTGAATTGAGGATGAAAATTACAATTTCCACACCTTCCATGTTCGATTTATGATGGTAGCAAAGACATGACAAAACTGATTATAAATTTGAGATGATCTTATCAAAACACTTCTGAAGAAGAGGATACTGTCGCGATTAAGTGTTGTAAAATGAAATTGATTTTATAATTGAAAATTTAAACCAAATTTCTTGATTTTTAATATTTTAAACCCATAATAATTTATACTAAATAATAATTTTATTATTGATTGTCCAAAGTTGAGAATTATAGAACGTGATGCACATGGGCACCCATTGTATAATTGTATGGTGTATGACTCGTGGAGGGGTCAATTTGTGGGGTACCAATTAAGGAATGTACCCACCCCCAACCCCACCCAATCATTTTTTAGAAAATTTTCGCATATTATTTCTGCCCAATATCGAATTAATATAATTACATTACTTTTATTGGAAAATATCTGATATGTCAAAAGTTTCATTATAAAATTAATCAACTACATCATCTTTCACCTATAGGCTATAGCCCTTGAATTCTAGAAGTTTTATTTTCTTACAACGTAAGGGGATGAATATTTTTAATTATTTTCTGAATTCTTATATTAGCAAGTCTACTGAATTGTTTTAATCCAAATATTTTATTTAGATTCTCCAAATTGAATTGCGTAAGTGGTAACTCGATTTGATTACATTTTTATATGTAATTAGTGTAGGGTCCGTGTAATATACGTGATTTTATAAAAAAAATTAAATAAAACTTGGTAAATTTGAAAAATGTAAATATTATTTATATATTAAAATTAAATATATGGTTTGTACAATGCATACCATTTAATTGAACATTAAATATAACATAATATGATTAAGTAATTATTTAATTGTAGAATTATGATCAATTCTATTTGTAAAGGATCATAATTTTTTTTATTTATTATTTTAAAAGAATATATATTATTATGTCTATTATGTTATTCATCACGCCCACCTTTTTTTTTTATTTGCCTTTTATTTTCAACGTCTATAACAACCCTCACCTTTTCTTTTCAAATAAACGATAAAAAATGAAAGTCAAAATTTTACAAATAAATTTCATAGTTTATTTTAAATCACATATTCAAAAAATTTATTCAATTTCATTCATTAATAAGTTTGAACAACCATTTTCAATCAGCCCCACCTTTATTTTAGTTTTTTCTATTTCTATATATTTTTTCTTTAAACTTTTAAATTTAACAAATTTCAATTATGTAAATAATTTATATTATTGAATTTTAGTATATGTTATTTAGATAAATCTATTAATATTACTATATTATTTAATTAGTAATGTTTCTTAGTATCATAAAATTTAAAGTAATTAATTAACAACATTTAATATGAAAATATTGTATGTTTAACATGTGGGACTTTGGTAACACATAAAGATTAGATATATAAAGATTAGATAACACATAATGAATCGTTTCAGATTAGGTGTAATTGCATTAGTATGTTCGACAAGTGGCATTCAATTGCTAATATTCACTATGAATTTATGAAGTACATATATTTGGAAAGGAGTCATGTTTCTTAAATAGTTATAGAAATAAAACTCTTTTCTTAATTCATATCCCCTCATTTAATAAAAAAATACAGTTCATGAGTTATATGTTATAGATCAAGGAACATTAAAATTGGACAAGTATACTCTTAATTAATCAAGGAAATCAAAATTCAAAATTAAAAAAAAATCGAATTAATTCCATTAAAAATTATCATATTAAACCATTAATTTTAGCTAAGGAATATTATATAGATAATTTTAATAAAAATGCATAAAAGTTTAAACGGACACTTAATTTGAAACAAAATTTAAATTCCACAAAAACCCTTATTTTACGAAAGTAGTATTATATAAAATCAACACATACTAATGTGTAGAAAAATGATGTCATTATTTATAATTTAATACATTTAGATTCCTTTTTTCCTCAAAATTAATCGAATCAAAACATTATAGACTAGTGTAAAAAGAAATCAACATATATGATAACATATAATCACCTTATACCATGTAATATCCATGGCCTTATATATTAAATGATATTATTAAGAAATGTATTAAAAATTATGAAATTTAATCAAAGATAGATATATCAATTGATACTGTGTAAGATAGATATATAGCCAGTCTAAAAACATATATATATATATATATATATATATATATATTTATTCTAAAAAAAGCAAAGAATTGGGAATGTTGGTTTGCTAGCTAGTCTCCCAATTATGTTTCCAAAACGGTGGGTTTCAAAATTCTTGATGATGGGATTAAAATTCCTCCCATGGTTTTTGACTTTTTGGTGTCACAATGTCTCAATCACTCATTAAAATCATCATCAACTATAGTTTTGGTGGAGTGGGATTCATTTTGGACCATATATAAATTTCATCTTAATTTGCCACACTTAATATTACTAACAAATACAATGCATCACACTCATTTTCAATCAAATGGACCATGTGCTTAATTCAATTTTGGAAAATTAAATTCATGAATATTCAAAAAGGGAGAGTTTTTGATCAAGATAATGTTCAAATTTAAGAGACATATTTTCAAAAGATGAAGTGAATTGATCACAAAATTCATACATAGTGCCCCTTTGTCACCTCATCTTCAATTCCTGGAATTTACATATTTACCCCTCAAGTTTGATTGTTAGTCAATTTCTTTGAAATGTGGATGGATTAGAATGGTCAAAACATGATAACTATGGTGTTATTTCTTGAGCATATTGGGAATTACTGTGATCAAGTATTTTATCAAATATAGTAAATGTTTTTAATTTTTTTTTTTAAATTATGATGGGCTGAGGTAGACAATCATTAATATTGTATCTTATCACTATGATGATTTTTAAAATTGCCATGTATTCGCTATATTACATGTATCAATAATGACAAATTCTAAAAACCATAGCTACTAATAGCAATAATGAAAGAGTAAATTTTTTTCCTTTTAGATCGCAAGAGTATAATAATTATTTAATAGCATCTTATCATGGATTTTTTTTTTCTTGGGATAATAATTAAATTACCGTACAGAACATTGCAGGGCAATGGGGCCATTGCATTGGCCCAAGATACGTTGTAGTGAGCTGAGAATGAATTTGGGCCTATGTGGGCTCGAATTTTTTTCCAATATCCGTTACAAACTTAATATTTTTTTTAATCTTGAATTTTATTTATTACTCCACGATTTAAAACTAAGTGTCGTTCGAAAGTTTCAATTTTATTTTCATATTAAGTGTCATTTTAGATTTTTATGTAATTTTATTCTCAAATTATCCTTATTAATATTTCTTAACTAAATTTTAGGGATTTTATATGATATTTTTTATGGATTTAATTTGAATTCTAAATTCCTTAATTAATAAATAATATATTTTTCTAATTTTTACATTCACTAATTTATGAAAAAAACTCCAAAACGACACTTATTTTGAAATGGATGGTGTATTATATTTTGATGGAGCTGATGTTATTGTACAAAAACTTATATGAGACGGTCTCACAGATGGTTTCCGTGAGATGGATCTTATTACTCATAACCCAAACTCATTCTAATAAATTTATATGTGATATGTGAAATATGAGTTGTAGGTTGATCTGTTTCACGTAAGAAGATCCGTGAGACGTTCTCATATAAGAGTCACTCATCTTATTGTTAAGTATGAAGAGATAATTTTTACTTAGAAAAATAAAAATGATCCCAAATATATATATCAATTTTCCATAAATTACCAACCCAATAAAACAATAATGTGAAAAAACCGAATTAAAAAAAAAACTCGAGGGACCAAGGTTAGGGTTAATTAAGATGGTATCCATTCTGTTAGGACAAAGTTTTCACATACATAAAATATTAAAATATATCTCGACTTATTGTCTCGACAGTTATGATTATATTATTTTCAAAATATTATATTATAGAGGTTGACATTTAATGTTACCATCAAATCTTCTCTTTCAACTTATAGAACCTACAAGAATAAGCTGGATCAGCATTTATCAAAACAATGTAATTTCCAATTTTAATTTTATATGTAGATCCCAGTCCAATCTGATATAGTCAGACAAAACATATTTCAAGATACTGATTATACACACCTGAGAAAATACAAAACATTTTAAAAATGAAATGTATATATAAATATATTTTTATTCTTCTGAAAAATAAAAGATATATAACTACACTTTTTTTTTTTTTTGGAGCTGTTTAGTATCGTGGAATGTGGATAGTCCCAACATAATGTATATGTCAAAGTCATTCGAAATCAAAAAGTGTCAAATTGAAAAATAAACATATATTTCGATAACTAATATCCTAACCTAAAATAAATAAAAGAAATCCTATTTAATTAGAGGGAGGCTGAAAATTAAAACACACATAGCCGCCACATGGGTGAGCAGAAACGATCATTTAGTTGAATATATCAAAGCTCTTACTGGATAAGAGCTGGATCTTGGTTGCAAAAGCTGCAACAAAAACTATTACTATATTGTTAATATATATACAATATCCGTAATTAATTTGTTTTCATAAGTAGATATATAAATCAAATTGTTTAACCAACTAAAACAAAGCATGTATTAATTCATGTCGTTGTAAGGGTGTTTTAGCTAGCTAAGTTAAAAGGATTTGTTTATAAATAGTATTAATTTATTATAATGGTAATATTTTGAAGAGTCAATGAAGTAGAAAATTTAGTCGAAATAATTTTTTGCAGTCACAGACTCACAGTTTACCATAATTTCTTATTTGTGGAAATTCAAACACAATTCTAATGTGACTAACTTTTTTCAATGTATTTTTTTTCCCTTTAAAAAAATAAATATAAACTAGGTATATATACGAGATTGTGAATGCTCAACCAATTTTAAGATAAAAAAAAGACATATACATTACTACAAATTAATTGCTTTCTCTCAAATAAAGATTAAAAAAAAAAAACTTTTTTTTTTGATTAATTAAGTTCCAAATATTGTGGAAATAGTCAGGAAGAGGAGGCAGTACCAAGGAAGTGCCACTTACATTGTTTTCGTTGATGCTTTTTTAACTTCGATTTTGTCCATATAACATTATTCATCAATAAATTGATTTTATAATACTCATAAATTATAATTCACAAGAAATGGTCAATTAATAGAGTAATATGGCCGTCTGTTTGTAATGAAACAGCTAATTAAACATCGATCTTAACGCATAAAAAGACACAATTTATGTGCATGGATCCTGTTGTTAAATGAGTGTTACATCTATTCATTCTTACTTTTAATATATATTAATTCATGTTCAATTCATTCTTTATAGTCGATGAACAATTTACACTATGTTAATTTTTAATTAGTAATGAAAAAGTACTGATACGGAACCTCCAAATAATTTATTTTATTTCCTTAAAATATAGCTAGCTTATTGTATAAAATCACATTACTATTACAATCTACTATCATTGATTTTTTTTTTTTCGATGGCATATACCTAGGCTGTATTGATATGATAACTCCTTTTCTGATTTATTAGAAACGTTAAATTAATAATTAAGGAGAAAAGGTTTTTGTTTGAATTAATAACTACTAAAAAGATAGAAAATTCTTGTTGAATTGTAAAATTATATATAGGAGAAAGTATCTCAATTTTCATCATATGACTTAGACATTGTCCTTTTTTTTTTTTTAACCATCAATTTTATATATATCAATTTTAGTTCGATTTTGTACGTACGGAATGTCATTTCTACCTACATAGGCGCTATAATTGCTAAAATCTCCGGTATCCATGTAGCTAAAAATTGACATTCCAAACAAAATCAGATCAAATTGAAATACATAAAAATGGGGTAAAAAGGTGAATAAGACCTAAATTAATACAAGACGAAAATTGTAATTTTGTCTTAATTTATATATATATATATAATGGTTCTTAAATTATAAAATTATCAATATATAACAAATAAAATTCACCCATCTTATAAATTATAGATTTTCAATCAAAAATCAAACTTAGCTTGAATTTTGTCAGAAACAGAAATGCATAAAATAATATAAAGAAAAGAAAATGATCCAAAAGAAAAAGTGAGGTTAATTTCATAGCCGGCCAGAAGAAGAATTAAACCCCAAAAAAACACATACAAAAATCTGTCTCCAACTATATATACATATATAAATACAACATGAGACAAAAGGCTCTCTCTCTGTCTCTCTCTCTCTCTCAAACCCTAAACAAACATTTCAACTCTAGAAAGACTTTTACCACACTGCAAGATGGAACACAACAACAACAACATTTCAGATACCTCATCAAGTGCAGAAACCGATCACAACCCACCGGAGAACCACGGCGGCGCCGCCACCAGCAGCGGTGGCGCAAGATCTTACGAGTGCAGCTTCTGCAAACGTGGCTTCACCAACGCACAAGCTTTAGGAGGCCACATGAACATACACAGGAAAGACAAGGCCAAAGCCAAGCCCACCAAACCCAAAACCCACCAGGCCCAATTTCCATTGATTCAGACCTTCAATTCCAATGATCTGGATAATGGTACTAATCCTGTGTTTGGTGGACGTGATATGAGCTATCAGGTCTATTTTCCGCCATCAGATCGTATCATCCAAACAGAGACTACTAATTTCCAATATCATGATTATTTTCCTGTTCAATTGAATGATCGCATGGATGGAAATCTGAGTCTGAGGATTGGATTATCATCATGTCCACCTGTTGAAGATCATGATCAAGTCGAAGATCATATCGATTTGGAGCTTCGACTCGGGCAATACCCTTGATTGATTGATTCACTGGATAATATTATCAGCTTGATACATATGGTGGTGTGTACAAAATGTGAGTTTATGTATACTATATATAACTTTTTGTTTGTTTATTTATTATATTTAAATGTACGGATTCTTTGCATTCAAATGTTAAGCTTTGTTAGACTATATATGATTATCAGTTCTTGATTTCTAGTGATTAATTCAGAACTGAGAAATTTAAGAATTAATTTAATTTTTTGCTCAATCGTATATATGTTCTTGATTTTTGCATTGATAGTTGATTGTTTCATATATATATACAAACCCATTTAACATAGATTAATTGTGAGCCACCAATCAACTGAGTTGTATATCTATATAGAGCCTTCATTAATGAATGTTGGAGTCTATTTTCATTTTCTTTCTTCATTAGCATGAAAATTGATTTCATGATATGATATGGATTAATTCAGCAATTTCAATATTTTATAACCTTCGTTTCTTTCTTGTCTTGGTAGTTCATCTAGTTACCTGCTACTGCAATGCAAGGGTGTATATACTAATATACATATATATCAGAGAATTGCTTTATGAAAAATTATGATCAATTAGTATATATAGCATTATTTCATTGATTCTGCTAATTAAATAATGCATGTCTTCTGGCCGTATTCATTCCTTCTTATTATCTGGTTAATTAGTTTGATCTTTATATATAGATGATCATATATATTTTCAAATTTTCGTTCATAACGACTGGATGATAATTTTCGTGTATAACTTTTTCAAATTAAGATAAAAATTAACTGGGTCCAATTCTTTAGGTGCTCTCGTATGCAATAAAAAGATTGATCTTAGGATACATAGCTTTTGATTGCAGTGATAATCTTATTTAATGATTTATTCGAGGAAATATATGATAAGATTAGTGATTTTTTTTCCTATATATATGTGTGTAAATTTCTAGTATCTTCTTCATGCACTTTGTTGTTTAAGAAGGTATTAAATTTGCACACTAAATTAAATTTTCTTCTAATATTCTTAGTTGCTCAGTTTGTTTCATTTCATCAGCTAGCAGTTATATCATTCCTATTTGGTTTTTCCTAATGTTCAAGTGTCTATATGAAAATTTGATGTTAATGTAAGTCTATGATCATGCACATTGAGACATATACGTTTCTCATATATATCCATATTTTATATAGGGTTAATTTCATTTTCCAACCTGTATTATATATATTTTTTAATTTTGCATCCTAAACTATATTTTTTTTCCGATCACAGCCTATACTATATGTTTTGTTCATTTTTACAACCATAGGCCAATATTTTCCGGCAAAAAAAGACCCATGTAATATTCATGTGCTAATTTATCAGGGTTATTTTTGTCATTTGCACTTCTAAGACATGAGTAAATTCGGTTCTTCAACTATTTTCAATGGTAAAAAGAACTCAACATCACCACCATTCTTCATGTACTCAAACAATTTGCAAAAGAAATGAGGATTTTGGAGAGTGATCAATTAGTTAATGGCTTAGAAAATGATGAAAATAACCCCTAGTAGACCTTTTATCTTACCGGAAAATGTCGACGGAAGTTGCAAAAGTGAACAAAATCTACAGTATAGATTGCAATCGGAAAAAAAAAAAAATTTAGGATGTAAAATTAAAAAACGTTCATAGTATAGGTTGGAAAATGAAATTGAACCTTATATATATTTTTTCTAAAATGGTTGCATTTTTAGGTCATAAATTTATGGGTTAATTGCCAGAAAAATCACAACCTTTACTTAATTTGCAATTTTAACTAACTTTTTAAATGTTTGCAATATAATGTGAACTTTCATATTTTTTCGTGAAACTAAAAAAGTTGGTTAAAATTGCAAATGAAGTAAAGTTCGTGATTTTTTCGACAATTAACCCTAAATTTAATTAATAGTTATATCAGTTAAACTAAGATACAATAATAAAATAAAATTCATATATTCTCTTTAAATGATAGAGTTATATACATTAAAGAAGATATCTTTATTGCATGTACTAGTTCGCAATGATTAAGAGCTAGCTCTTATTTATTAAGAAAATAATTTTTAAACTCCTAACATTGTGTTTGAGAGCTTATGTATATACCGAAAAAATGGTGTGTATTTATGATAAATTGCATTATGTTATAAATGTGAACCTATGAACAAACATATTTTTAATGGTAATTTCATTTATAAATTTAACTACAATTTCACTTATTTGTATATATCCATATTTGAAAAAAGATGAAATATGTAAAAGTTTCGAGATAAAGTGAGCTATATTGTGTACATTTCATATAAAATTGAAAACATCAAGGATTTCATATTTTCGATCCAATACCATAAATATTGATAAATTCCATGAAACAAATTAATATAATCTCACCCGATAATCATTTACGCATTCGAGCTTAATTAATTATGTTACAAAAGTTTAATTGTATAAGTGGACAATAGAATGCATGCGATCTAATCCACTAGATGTGTTAACTACCACTTAAAAAAAATTCCATTTAGATTAGGTAATGTTCAATTAACTACTAATAAAATATCTATAAAAAACTTTTAAATGATTTAACACGTGCTCATGGATTCACTCTATAAAATAATTAAATTAATATTTTTTTAATGAATCAATTTTAAGTGGTCGCACATCATAACTTTATAGAGGCCTTCATTTAAAAAACAAACAATATTTGAGAATTGAAATTAAAATAAAGAAGCCGAAGCTAGGAGAAATATAATTGGATTTGAGAAAGCAGTATGTGGTAGTGATCAAGTTAAGTCAATTTCATAGTTTAAGATGAAGAACGATGAATGACATGCGATCAATTTAATGTGTTGGTATTGAACAATGTTTTTCTTAATAAACAAATGATTAATCCAAATTAAATAAAGTTTTATCTTGATGAATTCCTTTCCAAACTACTTCATTATAATCTCATAACAAGCTGAAATGACAAGGAGAAACAGATACAAAGGATTGGAGAGGGTGTCTATTTTATTCTCCAACTTTCCTCCATTACACTAATTAACTGTCAAAACGACATAATTTCAACTATAGAACACCAAAAAACGAGACAAATGATCGAACAAAACTCAATGTCCTTCAGAATACTTGTTTTCATAACAAACTCTAAATGAGAAATAATGCTTTCATCACAACAATCGGAATCACAGCCTGTGAATAATCAGATGAATCGATACATATGAAATCCAACACAATGTAAAACTAATACATCAATATGTCAATTATGAGCTGAGAAAATGATTAAAATCTCATATAGCAACTATAGAGTAACGAGAACTTTTGATCCTTAAGATGGAACCTCATTGTTGTTTTCTTCAATTATGGTTTCACCTCCAAATCTGACTTCTTTCTGATGAGGTGGGAAAACAGGCTCCAATTGAAAACCTTCCTCATTGAAGTTCCATCCACTAATCCTTCTCTGTTTCACATTTTGGATTGGAGAAGATTCATCATCATCATCATCATCATCATCTTCAATCCTAGCCACTTGGAACCTTTGCTCAATAGCAGGCACTCCCAATAAAACATTCTTGATCAAGAAATCAGAACCCTTGCAGTTCTTGAAAAAAGAATGCTTCAATAACTTATCTGCACTCGGCCTCTTGGATGGATCGTGATCGAGGCACAACCCAACCATATCCTTGAAAGACTTGGAGAACCTCTTCTTGTTGCTATCCTTGGCCTCATCATAGTGATCAGAGAATCGAAACCGCTTAGTAATCTTCATCATCAAGGATTTCGAAGGAGGAAGATGAGAGAGAGGAGGCCTTCCATGGGCTAACTCAAGTGCAGTAATCCCAAAAGACCAGATATCAGCCTTGATTCCATACCCTGTGTGTGAGTGTATCATCTCGGGTGCCATCCAATACGGCGTTCCTGTCACGTCAGTAAACAGACGAGACGATGAAGATGAAGATCCAGCAAAACCAGAAGCAGAATTCGCTTCGTAGATAGAAGCAGAAACCCCGAAATCTGCCAACTTCACAGAGCCATTTGAGTCTATAAGAATGTTACCAGCTTTGATATCTCTATGCAGATGGCCTTGGCCATGAAGATAGGATAAAGCAGCCAAGATTGCCTTAAGAACTGTGGCAATGCAGGGCTCTGGTAGGCCTTCTGGGTACGAAGAAGCTATGATAGACTGTAGAGAACCACCGGACATAAACGGCATCACCACCCAAAGACGGCGTTGGACAGTGAAGGAGCAATGGGCTTTGAGGATGTTGGGGTGACAGAGGAGTGTCATAGTCTTTGCTTCACGTCGAACATTGTCAAAATCAGCCTTCAATTTCTCAAGATCAATGGCTTTGATTGCCACCACAGAAGAGTCCATGGGAATGCAGATGGCCTTATAGACAATCGCACTAACCCCTCTACCGATTTCATCAAGAATCTTGTAGCACTTTGAGTCCAAAGGGTATTGATTCTCTGCTCTCTCTTCGAGAGCCATGACAATGGCAGTTTGCTTTTAGGTAGAGAAAATTGAGCAAATATGGGGTTTATGAGCTTTGTATTAAAAAGGGTTTCTTTTAAAGGATGAAAGAGGGGAGATAGAAAAGTCAGTTAAAGCAGTTATCTTGTGAGCACAGTGGTTTGATTCATGTGATTTTCAACGGCTTTATAAATGAGCAGGCTTATAAACATATATACATTATCTAAAGAAAAGGAAACAAAGGGACTTGTAAATGGAGTTAAAGCATTAAAACATCATTAAAATATGGACATTTTCAGAAACAAGGAAACAATTTGTAATCTTGGCTCCATTTTCAGACAATATCACAAAAATATGTGAACTATTATTCCTGGAAATGGCCTATTAACTTAGTCATCATATCCTTAATTTGGGAATCCCACAAATATGTGACTCAAGTTTCTCAACTATTCTAAAACTAGGTACAGCTTGTCTAATATCTAGATTATCTACTCACACAGATAAATCAATTATCAACCTGCAATTCTACATACTAGTTAGCCACTTTAGTCTTGCCTTTACCTTTCTTAAGCTGCAACATGAACTCATGAGTTCTCTCGGCTTTTCGCCTCATCTCAGCAATCATCTCCTCTGTTTCATCAATGATTTGCTGTGGCAGATAAACTTCCAAAAACTCAAACCATTGCCCTAATGTCATGTTCTCTAAATCCGCAACCATTTTCACTTTACCAGCATCAATCTTGTTTTCTTTAAACCCAGATGTGCTACCAGATCCAGCACCACTTCTTTCCTCTTCTTCACATGGTTTACTCTCCACCATAGCTTCTTCTCCCTTATGTGTTTTCTCGGAAAGAGGTATTTTTTTTCTCCCTGTACCTGCTTTCTTTGGCAAATTGGCTTCAATCATACTCGAATCGATTATAGTTTCAGTGGCATTTTCTACCTTTCTTGAACTTCTGGTCCTCCTCGTACTCACTCCTTGCAATTCTTTAGCAACACTGACACCCAAATTATTGTACTCATCTGCATTCAAATCCTTCAACACACTCTCGTTTTTCTTTGAATTTCTAGTCCTCCTTGTGCTCACATTCCTCCCCTGCTTTACCTCAACTTCAGCTACATCGTTGATTTTCTCTTCATCTTCCTTATTCTCTAAACCTAATTCAGAAAATCCATCAACTACAAACGAATCCTTGTTTTCAGCTGAACTCAAATCCTTCAACACACAATCATTTTTCTTTGAATTTCTAGTTTTCCTTGTGCTCACATTCCTACCCTGCTTCACCTCAACTTCAGCTACCTCGGCAATTTCCTCCACATCTTCCTTATTCCCTAATCTGAACTCAGAAACCTCATCAATCACCCCCAAACCCCCAGCAGGACCCCTCGCCCCCCGCCGCACGTTCCTCCTCACGTTCGTGGAACTAACCTCGTTCTCCATCGCATTGCTCCCAAATTCCACTTTCATCGACGTCTGCTCGCCGATTTTGATCACGTCGCCATCTGACAGCGCGGCCGATGCCTCCAGCCCCTCCCCGTTCAAAATCGTGCCGTTGGAAGACCCTAGGTCGGTGATGGTCCAGCAACGGCCGCGACCGGGATCCGGATCGGCGTCGACTTGGATAAGCAGGTGCTTGGAGGAGATTCCATCGTCCTTGATTGTTAGAGTGTTGCCGCGAACAAGTCGGCCGATGCGTACGAGAGATCCGGGCCTGAATTCGAATGTTTGGCCCGATAACGGGCCCTTCTCCATTATGAGCTTCAGCATCGGAAACTGATCATCTCCTCCAGCTGCCTTGGACTTTCTCGGTGGCATTATTAGGGTTTAGTTGCTGTGATTTGGGAGAGAGATTGAAGAGGAACTGAGAGGGCTTTTTTTCTCTCTCTTCTTTCGAAATTTTGAATTGGTTTGAGCGCTTCAGGAAAAGTATTGAGAAAACTTTTTTTTTTTTTTAATTTTATTTTTTATTTAATTCTCACAGTTCCTCTAGAAAACTGGAAATTACATTTCGACCCCTATAATTGGGCCACCCTTCAAAATTGATTTCAAAAGCACACCCTTTGAAGTTTGAATCTTTGTCCTTTTTACTACCCCAAACCTAAAGAGGAAACAACACTCGAGTTCATTTTAGAGAGAGAGAGAGAGAGATAATGGCGTTCGCTTCTTTCCTGGGTAGACTTCTGTTCGTCTCTGTCTTCGTTCTCTCAGCTTACCAAGAGTAATGCTTCAATCTCTCACTTAGATCTGGCCTTCTTTACACCTTCACTGCGCTACTCGTTTTCATCTTTTACCTGTGTGATTGTCGGCGGTTGGATCTGATGAATTTATGGATGATTTTTTCATTAAAGCTTTTGATTCTATGTGATTTGATTTTATAATGTTAGTTCCTTGATGATAAAAATGTTGTTTTCGAGTTGGCTAAACATTCATTGCCTAAATTTTAAGATTCAGCGCTGCTTGACTTCCTTGACTTCTGAGTCTTTCTCCTGATTCGTTTCAAATTTTCTTCTTCTATGTAAACTCGTTGTTTTTGGTAGTTCATTGATGTTTATTTACTTGAATTTGTAAAAATGAAGTGAGTTTACCCTGTCAAAATCTATGCTTTGTTGGTGAAATTGTTACAGTGTGATTAGATCTACGCAGAATAAATATTCGGCAAAGCTTTCATGCTTTTCTGAGGGATTATGATTTCTGAGTTATAGATACGATTGAAGCAAACTAGCATTGCTGTGAAGCTACATTGACTTCAACTTTATTGTTTCACATAAGCTGATTCAGATTTTGTTATAGTTAATGAAATTAAGTTGAAGATTGTGTTTTGGTGTTAAAGGATTTGATCTATAACATCCACTTGCTACTTCATTTGCATTTGATGTTTTCATACATGATGTAAGGTTGTTGAGTTTACAGGGAAACAGTTCGTTTATTTTGTTCTTTTCTTTAATTTATGTTTTCTAGCAATGTAGATTGGACTTCTGATATACTTAGAAGAAAGATTGATAGTTTACTAGCGTTTTCTGTCACAGGTTGACCACTAGATATTATTGATTGTTAGTATGTTGATCATTATGCATTTAATCTGATGCAGGTGTTTTTGTGTGACAATTTTGTGTTAGTTCTTCAATCCTATAAAATCGAAGTTGGTTTTCTGATACTTTACTCTGTAGTTCGTTTATTGATGGATGGGGCTGTGTTGTTGATCATGCTGTGTTTTTTCTCGTATCAGTGGATTATTAATGAAGCATACCCAGTATTTCTTATCTTTTGTGCAAATTTTAGTGCTTTTAGAGGCTGGGTATAAGGACCTCTACCTATATCCATTCTATATATGTATATATGGAACATCTTCTTATGCAAACCCTTGACAAACATGTGTAGGTTCAATGAATTCGGTGATGATGGTGGGCCAGCAGCGAAGCATTTAAACCCGAAGTTCAATGTTTTCTCAAAGCATGTGACAACCCAAACTGGATTTCAAGTACCACATGTTGAAGTAAGGAGACCATTCCATTCCATCCCATTTCCTTTTCTATCATTTGCTTATTAATGGCAGATAAACGATCGATTATTGATTTGGAAAATTGATTATTTCAGATAAAACATTTGATATTGGGAGCCATCATCATGAAGGCAGTTGGGAGTCTGTTGTTTGTCTTTGGCAGCTCTCTTGGAGCTTCAATTCTGGTATTCACTTTAGATCAATCCATGTTCTTTGAGTTGTGAACTTAAAGTCTTAAACCATATTTAACGAGTTTTTCAATCTTATCCACAGCTTCTGCATCAAGCAATTTCAGCACCCATCTTGTTTGATTTCTACAACTACGATGCTGACAAGAAGGAATTCGCTCAGCTCTTCGTTAAGTTTACACAGGCATGTATTCAATCTGAAAACCGTGTAACCTTATATTCTAGTTTTAGCAATTTAAACGTGATTGATATTAATCGTGGTGAGTTGCTTACCATTTTTTCAGAGCTTGGCATTGCTGGGGGCACTGCTCTTCTTCATCGGCATGAAGAACTCAATGCCAAGAAGATCATCAAAGAAGAAGGCAGCTAAAGCAAAAACTAATTAGAGGACAAACAAAGCGTTGGTTCGCATCAGAATCAGCTCTTGTAAGATTGTATGACTAGCAGCACACGGCAGATGTCTGCATTTTTTATTTATCTTCATTTTTGCTATCATTTTGTCTTGGCTTTTGAAGTACATGATGAACTTATTCATTACAGTTTGAGGAATTAATCAAAGATGAGGAACTGACTATGATTTTCTTGATTTAACTTTCCAAATCCAACGTGCTCTTGCTTGTCTTTTCAATACTCTTGAATCAAACAAAATCGATATTGCGGTCACCCGATATCTGCGGATTGAAATCAGGGGTATGCTTAAACGATATTGCTGTCTGATTTGACAAATTTATTCAAAATTCATAGATTATTTAGTAATATTTATTATCAACCTTATATTTAAAGTCATTAATTAGTTATAATAGCTATTTTAAAATTTAGTAATTATATATTTTACAAATAAAATATATGAATTTTAACCCATTTATTATGAGGATAATCTATATATAATCAATACATACTTAAATTTCTCCTATTACAATCATCAAATCATTATCATTGCATCAACTAACAATATAATAATATATAATATATTTTTTTAGTATTGATTTGACATTTACAATATTAATCATACCTTATAAAATCTCTTAACAAAACACAGATTTTAAATATTCATAATTATTTCAAAAACCTAGATTTAAAAGTCGGATTTCCCTACGTAAAACTCAAAACAAACTGTTACCTGAAGAAGATTTCCACTGGTCCTTGCGATCGCACTTGAAGCCCTCCAAGATTGTCCTGAAGAAGCACGGTTAGAAAGTCATCGTCTGAATGTCTGGTCGTGTCGAATGTGAGGTCGGGCTCTGGACATGGTGGATAGTAATGGCAGATAAGAGAAAGTGATTCTGCACATTGCATTACTATGAGATGGTTCTTGCTGAGATGAAGACTTTCACAGCAACTGAAACACAGATCTTCCCAGTTCCTTCATTTGATTTGAGTATTCCATTATTATTTCCCTACAAGAATTAGCTAAGGTTCATCACAGAAAACAACAATAAAAAACATTGAAAATTCAGTCAGTACTTTTCACAGTCACCTTACCTGCAAACTTCTGACAATTCCTCAGGCCATGGTGGAAAAGGAGCAATCTCACAGTAAAACGAGTCCCTCCAGTTCGCCGCCGGCGAACTAAACAAATCAAATTTGACTGAGAAAAATATGTTTAAAAATAATTTGAAGATATACTTTAAAGACCTTTGAATGCCCAACGTATAAAATTGTTTAAAAATAAGAACACACGCAACATCTTACGCAAATTTTTTAATGGGAGGGACTAAAGGAACCCGAACAACTTAAAATTTTTAATTAAAAAAATTAATATATTAAAAAATACCTATTTTATCTTTACGTTTTGTTTTATTAATTTCGTTTGGTTATTATGACCAAATGTACTTTTTCGTATTCGGTCAAGTTGGTCGAACGTGTTTCTACATGTTCGGCCAACCAAGCCGAATGAAACTGTCCGGGTTCGATCGTTTTTTTACGTTTTTTTTTACGATTTTCACACATTTAATAAATTTATGGAATATTCGTTATTATGTTGACATTACATTCTTAAAAAAATTAAAAGATTTAACATAAAAAAAACGCAAAAAAATCGATCAAACCTGACCATCCTCGTTCGACCCTGGTTGGCTGAACACGTAGGAGAGCGTTCGGCCACCATGACCAAACATGTTATAGTGTGTTCGGCCATGGTGACCGAACACTCTCCTGCATGTTTGGCTAACCAGGGCCGAACGAGGATGATCGGATTTGATCGATTTTTTTGTGTTTTTTCGTTCAATTTTCATTCGACTTTTATATATTTGACTAATTCTAGAGATGTCCATCATCAATTTTGCATTCAATTCCTAAAAAAAATTAAAAAAACAACACCAAAGAATACAAAAAGATGAAAAAAAAAAAGAAAAAAATTGCAAAAAAACATAAGGTTTCAAAAAAAATAAAAAAATAAAAAAGATATTTTTTAATATTTTAATTTTTTTATTTAAAAATTAATTAAATTGAGGTGGGCTTAAAAGTTGCTGGGTGCCTTTAGTCCTCCTTTTTTAATTGAATTCATTGACTGAATATTTAGTTATCGTAACCAATGAAATTCTTGTGCTTGAAAAAATTATTACTATACCTATTTGAATATTTGAAGAATGGCTCAGATCAATTACTCATTTCTTTGACCATCTTCATCAAGTTCATCTCTAACCTTTTCTCATCACCATTTCCATGGAAAATCCATCCGAAATCGAAGTCAAAGTTCCTTCAAATGACCAGATCAGCTTCGACAGAACAAACGCCCTAAGATCCTTCGACGAAACGAAGGCTGGTGTTAAAGGCCTGGTCGATGTCGGCACGACCAAAGTCCCCCGGATTTTCCATTCTCCGGCGGACGGCCTCGAGAGATTTTCCGGCGCTGATGTCAGCATTCCGGTGATAGATCTCGGTGACGTCAGCGATGACGCAATCCGACGGAAGGACGTAGTCCACGTCATCCGGGAAGCAGTGGGGACGTGGGGGTTCTTCCAGGTGGTGAATCATGGAATTCCCTGGAATGTTCTGGAAGAAATGATGGAGGGAGTTAGGAGATTCTATGAGCAGGATAGTGAGGTGAAGAAAGAGTGGTATACAAGAGATGGTTCTAGAAGAGTTGTGTATAATAGTAATTTTGATCTGTTTGTAGCAGAATCTGCTAACTGGAGAGACACTACTTACTGTAATATGGCTCCCAACGCTCCTCCCCCACATGAATTGCCTGAGCCATGCAGGTATATTCAATTTCTATTTTAATTTTTTTTCTTCCCACTAAATCAAAAACTTTTTACATTGGAATGATTTTTGTTCGATTCAGTGCTTAAATTGAACGAGAATCATGAAATTGACTTGACATTATAATTTGGCTTCAAAAGAATGGTTACTCTAGGTAGGGATCATGTATTTTGGCTGATGTTATGAAGTTGATTGCATATTTCAATTTTGCAACAATTGATTTTGGTAGGAGAATGTATGAAAGTTTTAGTTCGTAAAGCAAACAATTTTTTTTTTGGTTTAGGCACCAAGTGGAAAAAAAAAATACTAAACTATATGATTTGATACTAATTATTATGTTGTTGTTTGTAGTGAGGTAATTGGAACCAATAGACTCGGTATATTAGGCTCAAGTTCGAGTTTGATTCGCTATAAATTCCGGTGATATTTAAGCTCAACTCTATGGTGATGTCTATAAATAAATTAAATTTTGTTGTAACTCGGTTAGAAAAGGCTCGGTTTGGTTTATTATTACTTAAACTATACTTACATAATTAAATTAAAAATATTAAAAGTAAGATAATAAAATACTTTAGGCTTCACAAGAGTTGCAAGCCTATAGTGTTGGTTATTATTGAGTTTGACATTGAGCTCGATCCCATTAACTTCGAGTCTGCGATCGAGTTTTTCTCAGCCTGATCTCAAGCCAACTCTTTTGATTTATAATTAAGTTCAAGATATAGGCTTATAGCTCAACAACTACTCAAATAGCTCAAACTTGACTCGATTAACACCAGGCTGATTTTAAGTTTTATTGAAAATTGCTCCGACTCGGTTACACTTACATCCTAGCAAACTAGCATAGGGATGTTTGTACATGAACAAAATCATACTTACTTTCATCTTGAAGAGAAAATGATCAGGATGAACTTTTGTCTTAAATTAGCTTGAGAATTTTTCTTTTCCTTCTAACAAAAAATTCTGCAGAGATATCATGATCAAGTACTCTAAGGAAGTAAAAAACCTAGGTACTTCCTTATTCGAGTTATTGTCGGAGGCTCTTGATCTCAATCCGAACCATCTCAACGACATAGGATGTTCAGAGGGGCTGGGCATGTTGTACCACTACTACCCGGCCTGCCCGGAGCCAGAAAAGACATTAGGGGCAAGCAAGCATTCCGACTACGACTTCCTGACCGTGCTACTACAAGACAACATAGGAGGACTTCAAGTTCTTTACCAGAATCACTGGGTTGACATCCCCCCTGTCCCAGGAGCCCTAGTAGTCAACATCGGAGATCTTTTGCAGTCACGTATTATACTACTACTCCACATTATAAGTTATAACTACTCTCATGTTGATTTACTGTGTTCTTGAATGTTTTCAGCTGATATCAAATGATAAGTTCAAAAGCAGCCAACACAGAGTTCTAGCGAACGGGGCGGGTCCTAGAGTATCAGTGGCATGTTTCTTTACGACTGGTCTGATGCCATCGTTAAACGTGTATGGACCGATCAAGGAGTTGCTATCAGAAGATAATCCCCCAAAATACAGAGAAACTACTGTGATGGAATACTCTCTGCACTATAACAAGAAAGGCCTTGGTGGAACCTCTGCTTTGTTGGATTTCAAGCTTTAAGTAAAATGTTGTAATGTTATGTGACGTTTAAAACCACAAATCTTCTGTAAGAAGGGTAACATTTTCTATGATCTGTATCTATATAATGTAGTATATGGAAGAGACAAGGATTGTGCTTTTATTTATCATCATTGCGGATATACAATACAATATATAGACACATATAAGCATAAATGAAGAGTCTTAGCTAATATTCATTTATATTCCAAAGATTAACTGAGCAGTTGAAAATGGAGCAAGGCAGAAGTGCCATCAAGACCCTTTGTTCGATAGTAGTCAGTATACTCACTTGCTGTGGTTCCTCGATACTTTGGTGGATTCTCTGCAGACAATACCTCATTGATCGGAGCATGCACAATTGATCTAGGGCCTGAATCTCTGCCAAAGAAGCTAGCAATAGATATTCTTGGCCCGGCCTAGCTCGCCAGCACTCTGTGTACCGCGCTCTTGAATTTATCATTTGTTATAAGCTGAAATCACAGTCATATATGCATTGTCTTGTGAATAACAATCATATGCATTGTCTTGTGAATGTATATCAGCTTAGTATTATGGATTCAGAGAGTTGAGTACCTGAAGAAGGTCTCCAAAGTTGACTACTTAGGCTCCTTGAAGAGGAGGAACATCAACCCACTGGTCCTGGTGTCGCACTTGGAGCCCTCCTAGATTGTCCTGAAGAAGCACGGTTAGAAAGTCGTTGTCTGAATGTCTGGTCGTGTGGTGGATAGTAATGGCAGTTAAAAGAATGTGAATCTGCACATTCCATTTCTAGGAGATGGTTCTTGCTGAGATGAAGACTTTCAGATAGCAATTCAAACAAAGATCTTGCCAATTCCTTCACTAGATTTGAGTATTCCATTATTATTTCCCTACAAGAATTAGCCAATGTTAATCCCAAGGAGATGTTTGCAACACAACTTTCGATTTGAACACAATTCCATCCATAGAAGAAGAGGATCATGTGACTAACTTTAATGAAGGTATGCATGATAATATCCTTTTTACGTTATAGTATCAGTAGTCCTATTTCATATCTTAATTTTTTTTTTTTTTTTTTTATGTCAGGTTCAAGTCATAGTAATATAAATACTAGAAATTTGACAAATGATGAACGTAGAGCCATATATGAAATGTTGTTACAAAAAAGTGAGGACGGTTATTTGAGGAAAAAAGTTACTAGTATTGTAGCTTCTCATTTCTCCATTTTTGTACGTACAGTTCAACGGATTTGGAAATAGGGAAAGAGTTCAAATGGTAATGTTCATCATCGGAGGAAAAAAAATTGTGGACGGAAGAGAATTACTGTTGATTTTACAAAAATACGTGATATTCCTTTAAATAAAAGGACAACTATTCGAGGATTAGCATCCGGTCTCAACACGAATAGCACCTCATTGCATAGGCTTTTAAAGTCAGGTAACATACAACGTCGTACTAATGCTTTAAAACCATCTTTAACAGAAGAAAATAAAATGGCTCGTTTAAAATTTTGCATTGAAATGCTTGAAGAGAGTACTAGGCTAGTGGATCCAACTTTTATCAAAATGCGTACTGTTGTACATATTGATGAGAAGTGGTTTTATATGAGTAAAAATAAACAGAATTATTACATGTTGCCGGAGGAAGACGATCCATTACGTACTTGTCAGAGCAAAAAATTTATTCCAAAAGTTATGTTCTTAGCTGCAATAGCTCGTCCAAGATTTGATCAAAATGGAAATGTGACATTTGATGGAAAAATTGGTATATTTCCGTTGGTTACACAACAACCTGCTAGGAGAAATAACATCAATAGGCCGGCGGGGACAATGGAGACAAAGACAATTACTTCAGTAACTAGGGACGTTATTCGCTCATATTCATGATAGAGAAGGTACTACCTGCCATCAAGGAGAAATGGCCAATGGAGGATCATGAATTGCCAATTTTTATTCAACAAGATAATGCAAGAACACATATTGATGAGAGTGATCCATTATTTTGCCAAATAGCTCAACAAGATGGGTGGGATATTCGTCTGATGTGTCAACCTCCTAACTCTTCGGATTTAAATGTTCTTGATCTTGGTTATTTTAGAGCTATCCAATCACTATTTCACAAGGAGAAGTCTCATAATATTGATGAACTTATTCGTGTTGTGTTGAAGTTATTTGAGAACTATTCAATTGTGAATTCTAATCATATCTTCTTGACTCTACAACTTTGCATGGTTGAAATTATGAAGGTGAAGGGATTAAATAATTATAAAATCCTGTACATCAACAAGGAAAAGTTAGAGAGGGAAGGAAGACTTCCGGTTCAAATAAAATGTGATTGTAATTTAGTATTGGAAACATTGTCTTTTATTAGTCAAAGGTGATGTAAATTTTTTGGTATTGAAAACATTGTCTTTGATTAAAAGCGCAACTAATGGTTGATGATTCATAATATTAGTGGAGTTTGAATTTTAAGTACTGAAGGAATCATTTGCTTACTTAAACTTTATTAAATTCGTAAGTTGTTGTACAGACATGAGATTGAAATATTACAAAGATATTATGATGATAATATCGTCATATCCATCTTTAAAAAGTACTAAAATAAATTTATATGCATAATATCGTCATATCCATCTTTAACGTCTAATCATAATTTGGAAGATAAATATGCAACATTATCTTCATCACCATGTCTAATAATAATTTGGAAGATAAACCTGTAACATTATCTTCATCACCTCATATACGTATTTTTTTTCAAATTCTTCATCGATCGGAAACTTGTTCAAATCAAAGTCATGAACAACAGGAAGATTTAAGTCGAAGTCTCTTGTAGCCGCCATAATATATTCATTAGGATTAACCAACTTCTCTTCATTAGACATCACCTTCATATCTTCATTAAGATCCACAAACTTCTCTTCTTTTACCTTCGAATTCTTCATGGCTCACGCTTAAAATCTTGGTAATATAGTATAGTTAAATGAGTTGGTCTTGTGTGCACTTGGTGTACATGCAATCCGGGTCGACCCAGTTTTGACCTGCATCCGCGTGTTTTTGAATTTAGTTTTTTTTTTTTTTTTTTGCTTCTGATTGTTACCTTTATGTTGTATTAGTGTGATCTTTATGTTATAAATGTGTGACCTTTATGTACAACTATCATGACCTTTATGTTCTATAACTTAGAAAAAAATGAAGATTTTCAACATAATTTGAATCGTATACCTTTATGTCACATCAATGTGACATTTATATTATATCATGTTACCTTTATGTACAAATATTCTGACCTTTATGCACTTTTATATATTACATAAATGTCAGAATATTTGTACATAAATGTGACATAATATAACATAAAGGTCACATTGATATCACATAAAGATATACAATACAAATTGTGTTGAAAATCTTCATTTTTTTTTTCTAAGGTATGGATGTTTGTACATAAAGGTCATACATTTATACATAAAGGTCATACATTTATAACATAAAGGTCAAAACAAAAATTTGGAAAACAAAATTTAAAAAAAAATAGAAATTCACGGATCCGGATCGGATCGACCCGGATTGCATGGATCTTAGATCCATGCACCTGGTGCACAAGAGTTTTGGTGTAGTTAAATCATCTATATATATTCATTTGAACAACATTTACATATAAGACTAGTCTTAATTTTAGTCTTGAAAATAAAAAAGTTTATAAATGTAGTCAAGATAATGAATTAATGAGTTTATAATCACAAGAATTGTATTCCACCATGTTCATTTATTAGGGTAACTGATGAAAAAAAGAAGATAAAATAGTATCAATAATTACATAGTGACAATTAAAAAGGAACGCCATATTGGATAAAATGAGACACTTAAAAAGGAACGGAGGGAGTACAATATTTTCAAAATCCACCTTTTTGCAAAATCCACTCAAATCTCAAATCCGAACTTACAAAATCCACATCTGCTCTAATCCAAACATACCCTCATGAATTTAAAATGTCATTACAATATAGTTATATAATACAGTGTCTGTATATATATATAATGTGAATATAATATATATATATATATATATATATTGATAATAAATATTTTGTGGTTAAGGAAACATCATAATATTTATAATTACATTATAAAATAATAGGGTTAATTTAAAAAGATTAAAACTAAGATGTAAACCTTAAAAGTTGGTCTTGTGTGCACTTGGTGCACATGCAATCCGGGTCGACCCAATTTTTGACCTGGATCCGCGTGTTTTTGAATTTTGCCTTTTTTTTTTTTTTTTTTGCTTCAGGTTGTGACCTTTATGTTGTAAATGTGTGACCTTTATGTTATAAATGTGTGACCTTTATATACAATTATCATGACCTTTATGTACTGTAACTTAGAAAAAAATGAAAATTTTCAATATAATTTGAACTGTACACCTTTATGTGATATCAATGCGACTTTTATGTTATATTATGTCACCTTTATGTACAAATATTCTGACCTTTATATAATATATAAAGATGCATAAAAGTCAGAATATTTGTACATAAAGGTGACATAATATAACATAAAGGTCACATTAATATCACATAAAGGTACATAGTACAAATTGTGTTGAAAATCTTCATTTTTCTCCTAAGTTAGAGTGCATAAAGGTAGAGATAGTTGTACATAAAGGTCACACATTTATAATGTAAAAGTCTTACATTTATAACATAAAGGTCAGGACAAAAATTTGGAAAAAAAAAAAAACTCGCGGATTCGGGTCGGATCGACCCAGTTTTTGACCCGGATCCGCGTGTTTTTGAATTTTGCTTTTTTTTTTTTTTTTGTTGTGACCTTTATGTTGTAAATGTGTGACCTTTATGTACAACTATCATGACCTTTATGTACTGTAACTTAGAAAAAAATGAAGATTTTTCCTAAGTTATAATGCATAAAGGTAGAGATAGTTGTACATAAATGTCACACATATATAACGTAAATGTCATACATTTATAATATAAAGGTCAGGACAAAAATTTGGAAAAAAAAAATAAAAAAAAACAAAAAACTCGTGGATCCGGATCTGATCGACCCGAATTGCACGGATCTTAGATCCGTACACCTGATGCACAGGAATATTTGTGAAACCTTAAGTGTATTTTATTATTTGAATTGAAAATTAAACATCTCAACCTACAAAATTTGAAATTATTATTTATATACGACGTTCGTGGGGTCCTTGTTCATTCCCTCATAAACTTCATCACATCTCAAGACCTTCAAACCGGTCGAACGACCATGTGATTGCAGAAACATCAACTATATTTAACATGACTGAATATTGTTTTTTAAAGAAAAAATTGACATGAGAAAGAGATTCCTTAACTTTTATAAATTGTTATACAATGAGAGTATACTTACAATTAGTATTAGTTGTTTATATTGATGATTAAATTTACATTTGAAAGATTTAAGTAGTTATGTTGAACATAATTATAACTCAAAAGATGTTTGTTTTTTATCCTTCCCAATAAAAATGTTTGTTTAAAAAAAAAAAAACAATATCATCTACTTTTTCTACAATTTCAAATATGATTTGATATTTTAATTATAATCTAACCCTTCAAAAATTCAAAACTATCGCAAGATTATCAAAATACACATTTTCCAAAATCTACTTAAATTTTAAATCCAAACTTGCAAAATTCATCTCCACTCCAATTCAAACATACCCTAATAAATTACTACTTTTACACAACTATTATTGTTTTATTGATCTTTCTCATCGTTTATAAATCAGTAGTAATTTGATAAGTTGTTTTTATCTATAATATCACATTTGATTAGACCATCTTGAGCACAAGACATCATGATAGATTTTGCACTATTTGAATATAAAATCTATTATTTTTGTATTAAAAAGAAGTATAAGTATTCCTTATATTTCTTCTTATTATTGTGTTTTTATGAAGTGATTAAAAAAATTGTTTCGTTACGAAAATTTGTTATAACCAAACATTTTCTCAAATGATTTATCTTTAATGTAAGTTGTCACATCTTAAAAACATTTCAAAATATTATAGGTTGTGTTTGAATTGATTGTAGCCACATTTTATTCAAACTTGCAACAGTAGTACAAAAAAGTTGAAATAAATAAACCCTTGGATAAATGAACACTGATCAGCTCAACTCGTATTCAACTTGAAATGGGAGAGCAATGGAGTCTCATCGAGCCCTTAAGTGTATCATTTTCAACAATCTCTTCTCCTATGACTTCCCTTTAAATCGGCGGATTTTCTTCCGACAACTCCTCCTAGATCATTCCATACAATCTAGACTTGTTTGCTCTAGCTAAATGTATTAATTTCATTTTTCAATCTATACTATGCATGTTTTTAAATTTTACATCCTAAACTAATTTTTTTATCTGATCACTACCTATACGACACCTCTTGTTTACTTTTGCAAGCTCCGGCCAATATTTTTTGACGAAAAAGGGCCCACATGATTTGTACGTGCTAACTGAGGGTTATTTTGGTCATGAAATACTCTCCACACTACAACAAGAAAGGGCTTGGTGAAACCTCTGCGTTGTTGGACTTCAAGCTTTAAAGAAAAAGTTGTAATGTCATGTGGTGTTTAAAACCACAAATTTTCTGTAAGAAGGGTTACATTTCTATGATATGTATCTATATCATGTTATGTATGGAAGATTGAAGAAGACATGGATTGTGCTTTTATTTATCATCATTGCAGAGTTGAAAATGGAGCAAGGCAGAAGTGGCACCAAGACCCTTTGCTCGATAGTAGTCAGTATACTCAGTGGCTGTGGTACCTCGATACTTTGGTGGATTCTCTGCAGACAACACCTCCTTGATCGGTGCATACACAATTGATCTTGGGCTGGAAACTCTGCCAAAGAAGCTGGCAACGGATATTCTTGGCCCGGCCTTGCCTGCCAGCACTCTATGTTCCACACTCTTGAATTTATCGTTTGTTATCAGCTGAAATCACAGAGAATACGTAACCATCATATGCATTGTCTTGTCAATCTATATCTGCTTAGTATTATGGAATTCAGACAGTTAGTTACCTGAAGAAGATCTCCAAAGTTGACTACTAGAGCTCCTTGAAGAGGAGGAACATCAACCCACTGGTCCTGGTGTCGCACTTGGAGCCCTCCTAGATTGTCCTGAAGTAGCACCGTTAGGAAGTCGTTGTCTGAATGTCTGGTCGTTCCGAGTGTGAGATCAGGCTCTGGACATGATGGATAGTAATGGCAGATAAGAGAAAGTGAATCTGCACATTCCATTTCTAGGAGATGGTTCCTGCTGAGATGAAGACTTTCAGACAGCAACTCAAACAAAGATGTTCCCAATTCCTTCACTTGATTTGTGTATTCCATTATGATTTCCCTACAAGAATTAGCTAAGGTCCATCACAGGGTATAGCAACAAAAATCATAGAAAATTCAGTCAGGACTTTTCACAGTCAACTTACCTGCAAACTGCAGGCAATTCATGAGGATTTGGTGGAGAAGGAGCAACGTCACAGTAAAACGAATCTCTCCAGTTAGCCGCCGGCGAACAAAACAAATCAAAGTTGGAGTTAAATCTGAACTTTTTGGCGACATCTCTCGTGTAGAACGGCTCCTTAATCTCCATCTCTTGCTCCATGAATCTACGAACTCCATTAATCATTTCCTCGAGAGTAGTTGCAGGAATCCCATGATTAACCACTTGAAAGAACCCCCATGTCTCCCCTGCTTCACGGACCCTCTCGACGATTTTCCCACGTGTACTCGGATCCTTGGTCAAGACCTCGAGATCTATCACCGGAAAATCAAACCGAGTTTTGGCCGGAACCCTGATATCCTTCAAACTTTCCGGTGGATGAATGAAAATTCTTGGCAACTTGGTGACGCTGGCGTCGACAAGCCCTTTAACCCCAGCTTTTGTGTCCTCGAAGGACTGCAATTCGCTTTTTCGATCGTACGTTGGTTCAGTAGATTTCTGGTTTGCTTCATCCTTGCTTGAAACTACCATGTTTGCGTTCTTTTTTTTTTCAAGAAAATGATCCCAGTTTCATGAGAATAAAGATTTGTCCAACCCAGAAAAAAGATGATAATGATTGGCACATCATTTTTGACTGTCAACAAGAAATTGCTACTTTTCCACAACTATTATGTTATTGGTCCTTCTATAGTACATCGTTGTATTAATACACCGACCATCAGATTTTGAATGATTGCATTCTGACCCTTCATTTACTTTTTACCCTTTTTACCTGTCTTGAGTAACTACTGCAGTAAAAACTAAGAATTTCCCCCAACAACCAAAAGAGTCTGGGCTTCTTCATTAATTGTATATAGCATTAATCTGCAACTATAAAACCGCAATCGAATATGTTTGTATTATGCATCTCGTTATTACGAATCATTTGAGACCTATATTCGATATGTTTGGGTATTTGTTATGAATCATTGTTATTAAAATTTCAGATAACTAGCTTAAGAACTGTAATGCTGCATCCACAACCCATGATTGTATCTCTAACAAGTTTGATTGTCTATGATTATTTGAAATACCACAAAGTAATCAACCTGTTTGATTCGAACTAACGAGTTTGGTCTTCTCTCTTATTTCCATTATTTAATTTTCAAACTCATCTCATTTTATCCCTTTTTTTTTTCTTATTTAACATTAATACTAATTTTCAATTTTTTTCTCTCTCTTAGTTTCCATTATTTATTTTTCAAACTCATCTCATTTTATGTCTTTTTTTTTTTTCCTATTTAACATTAATACTAATTTTCAATTTCTTTTCTTCTCTCTTAGTTTCCATATTTTATTTTTCAAACTCATC
This sequence comes from Scutellaria minor, assembly GCA_954870855.1. Lineage (NCBI taxonomy): Eukaryota > Viridiplantae > Streptophyta > Magnoliopsida > Lamiales > Lamiaceae > Scutellaria > Scutellaria minor. Next base: position 2,850,117 of record OX940729.1, read on the forward strand.
TCATTTTATCCCTTTTTTTTCTATTTAACATTAAAACTAATTTTCAATTTCTTTTCTTATCTCTTAGTTTCCATTATTATCAATATTATTTGGAAAAATATTTTAGAAGTACTTGGAAAAATATTTTAAGAGTTGTGACAAGAATATTTATAAATCATTCAAATTAATCCAAACATTCTTATCAAAATATAGAAACATAATTCACATCACTTCTTGTCACCTCAATTTCTTTTTTTCTCTCTTAGTTTCCATTATTTATTTTTCAAACTCATCTCATTTTATCAACTTTTTTTTTCCTATTTAACATTAATACTAATTTTCAATTTCTTTTCTTCTCTCTTAATTTTCATATTTTATTTTTCAAACTCATCTCATTTTATCTTTTTTTTTTTTCTATTTAACATTAAAACTAATTTTCAATTTCTTTTCTTCTCTCTTAGTTTCCATTATTATCAATATTATTTGGAAAAATATTTTAAGAGTACTTGGAAAAATATTTTAAGAATTGTGACAAGAATATTTATAAATTATTCAAATTAATCCAAACATTCTTATCAAAATATAGAAACATAATTCACATCACTCGTTGTCTTGTCACCTGAAGATAATTTGAATGGTTTATAAGATGATTGAGATTACTCCATAAAGATGATTAAGATTACTCCATAAGATCTAGAAGTATATGAAATTTTTACACAATTCTAAACTTATGTACAATTAAAAAAAAAAAAATTAAAATATTTTTTTGCATTATTGATACTTATGTAAAATTTTAAAAAAAATTAAAATATTTTTCCAAGTGCTATTGATATTAATGGAAATTATGATAATTTCTAAACATATATATAACTAAAATATTTTTCCAAGTACTCTTAAAATATTTTTCCAAGTAGTATTGATAATAATGGAAACTAAGAAAGAAAGAAAAAAAAATTGAAAATTTAAACTTATGTACAATTAAAAAAAATTCTTAAAATATTTTTGCAAGTACTATTGATACTTATGTAAAATTAAAAAAAATCGTAAAATATTGATATTGATGGAAACTACGACAATTTCTAAATATATATATAAATTAAAAAACTCTTAAAATATTTTTCCAAGTACTCTTAAAATATTTTTCAAGTACTATGGATGATAATGGAACTACGAGAGAAAGAAAAAAAAATTGAAAATTAGTATTAATGTTAAATAGAGGAAAAAAAAGGGGATAAAATGAGATCAGTTTGAAAAAGATGTGTGGAGATAGAATTTTAGATGAATAAGAAAAAAAGATTTATTTAAAAATGCAATAAAATAAAAAAGAATGTTACACAATAATTGAAACGTAAGAAAAGAAAGAAAAAGGAAATTAAGGCGCGAATTGGCACATAAATATATATATATATATATATATATTATCGGGGTAAAATAGATTATTAAATCTGTTAATACATATTTGATTTCATAATTAAGCTTAATATTTTTTCTTATGTGTTATACCGGAAGACATTTAATATTCCATCATCACAATCATTCCATTTTCAAAACTTTGTATTTCAAAATTTTAATTGTATTAATATTACAAATCAAGAAAACAACATATAATAGAAAATGAAATTGTTAACATCTAATATAACCTAATATGATTAAAAATTATTTTGAAAACCGAAATATAAGTTGCATTTGTGATCATAATTAATTACCATCAAACAAATTTGAAAATAATATGTATATTATATAGTTATGTCTATTAATTAATTATTTGTTGGCATGCATTCAAAATTATTGTTGCTTTCATTTTGGTGTTGTGATGTTAATTTGGTAATGTATTGTTAGTAATTAATTATACATGAATTCAAAATCATTGCATCGATTGCATACCATCACCGTTCACAATCGTTGTTGCATCGATTTAAAAATTATTGTTGCATCCTTCTGTGTTGTGTGGTTGATATTTCATCAGATATTGGTTGAATCCTATTTTAGCGGATTGCATATGATTTATGATTTACCACAATCGTTTGATTATAAAGATTAGCCATTTTCAGATTTGGATTTGATTTCAATGGATATTTGTATCTCAACAATATATGGCTTAGATTTGGATGCAACAATATATCTCAACAAACGAAATGCATGTAATATTACGTATTAATAAATTCAAGATGAACCAAAATTTTTGTGATAATTCATTTACAATTATTTTGATTTATACATACATCATAATTGATTTATAATGATTAAATGCAAGCAAAATCAAATGCAAACAAAAAGGGTCTATTGCAACTTAGGATATAAAATGAGTGTAGAGAGGCCCAACAGTCAAGTCCAGCCCAAAACAGAAAAGTTACCTTACAGAGAAGTTACCGCAGTAAAAAAACACTGGTGTATTAATACAACGGTGTATAGTAGAATTACCCTATGTTATTTTACTCTTACCTGTTTTGTTGGTCTTTTTTCCTCTTTTGTGATTTGATAAAATTTTCCTTTTTTTCCTATAATATCACATCTAGGGTGGAGATTGAAAAGGAATTTTCTATATCCATCAAATCCGATTCAAAAAATTTCGAATTTGGAATGAATATTTTTAATTTGAAATTCCGAAATTCCGATTTTCGATTTTTCAGAAAAATTTCGGATCGGAATTGGAATTAGTTTTAAAATTTTCGGAAATTCCGAAATCCGATCGGAAATATTTTCGAAATTTAATTTTTCGAAAATTCAGAAAACTTTCCGAAAAATTTCAGAAAGTTCCAAAATTTCGAAATTCTAAAATTTTCGAAATTTCCGAAAAATCGGAATTGGAATGGATTTTACAATTTCGAAAATTTTGAAATCGAAATTGGTTTTTCAATTCCGAAAATTTTCGAAATTTTTCCGAAACACCCTATTTTCTATCCGATCTGTCCGATTTCCACCCCTAATCACATTTGATTACAACATCTATATTTTTCATTATTTTAATATAAAATTTGCAATTCATTTTTAGCGGTTCATACTTTTTTTAAAAAGAAATATTCCATATATACCTTCTTATTATTGTTTTATTATGACGTGATTAAAAAAATATTTTGTTATGGAAATTGATTTATTATAGATTTAATTTGTAGAAGAAAAAAAGAAATTATTCTGAAAAAAAGTGTTGCTTCTCATATGGCACATATGATCATTTTTATATATATATATATATAAAGATAAATCAAAATTTTAAGGAATGGTGCATTTTAAAGTAGTGCAAAAGATGACATATATGTAAACATGTCCAAAGGGTTCGAAAAATCGGAACTGGACCGGTTCGAACCGGCGGTCAACGGTTCGAGAACCGTTGACCCGATTTCGGTTCCAAATCGAAATCGGGAAACGTCTAGAACCGGTTCGGTTTCGGTTCGTAATTTTACAAACCGGCTAACCGGCGGTTCCAACCGTCGGTTAAACCGCCAGTTTTTCATTTTTTTTTAATTATGGAAAAGGGTCAGTACTGCGGTATCCATATCCAGTACCGTGGTACCCGAAGTGGAGAACCAAAACGCTAGGTTCTGCATCTCAGTACCGCGATACCCATATCTCAGTACCGCGGTACTCAACTCTAGAAAAAAAAAAAAAAAAGGAAACCGCCGAATCGTCAATTCGAACCGGCCGAACCGTCCGATTTCGGTTGAACCGGCGGTTTGAAATTGAAACCGGAACCGTCCATCACACGGTTCAATTTCGGTTCCACCAATCCGGAACCGACGAACCAGCGGTGTGAACCGAAATCGGAACCGACTAACCGTTTGAACATCACTATGGTTAGGAACAATTAGGAGGGGAATAGTTCAGCTACTCGACAGAGCCTATAATACACTCTGCCAATCTATTTAGTAAATGAGATGGACTCTTACCAAAGACTGAAATATTGCGATATTTCGGCGATTTATCACCGAAATATCCCTAAAAATGAGTTACCGATTTTAAAAACACCATACGTAAATTTTCGTCAAAATATCGCGGATATATCCGGAAATATCACGGATATATCGGTAAAATATCGTTATCCGTAAGGCTGTGTTCATTTTTTGCACCATATCGCGGATATATCCGGAAATATCACAGATATATTGGTAATTTATCATTTTCGGCGGAATTTTTGAATTTTTTTTTTAAATACTATATTGGACTAGGATATGAAGAATTCAAAATTGGCCAATTGTAATGAAGTTATAGGACATACATATATTTTTGTCCCCATTATGTATTTTATCTTCTTTATTGTAAATTATAAATAAATGATAGATCACTTCTATGAGTTCATATATTTGGATACAAGGTTTGTTAGTTATACAAATTTATACAAATTTTTCAATTCTCCTTCAAATTTGGCCTAAACATATTTTTTTATTTGAAATTTAAGTTCAATATATGTATTAATGTTAGTTATAAATTATAAATCGAGTTATTTATCCCTCTCTTTAATTTTTATATATCTATATTTTTATCTATGAGTGGAGTAAACAATTACTTTATATAAATTTAATTAAATTATTTACAATAAATTAGTACACTAGTATTTAGGTTCCTCTCATAATTTAATTAAGTTTAATTAAATTATTTACAATAAATTAGTACACTAGTATTTAGGTTTCTCTCATAATTTAATTAAGTTTAGTTAATTCTTTTCAAATTTAATAAATGGATTATGATGTATATAATATTAGTGTATCTTTATATTTATTGTAAATTTTATCATTTTATTTGTAGTTTTAAGTTCAATATATGTATTAGTGTTACTTATAATATTATGTAAAGTACTAGATATATTTTTCAATTTTTTTTACAAATTTTTTAAAATTTTTGCGTAAAAAATCGATATTTCCACCGAAATCGATATATCCGTCGATATTTCCGTAAAATCAAGGTACCGATATTTCTACCGATACGGATATTTTAGTCCTTGACTATTACCGATAGAATATTTAGAAAAATTATCATAGCCAATAAGCATAACAAAAAATGAATTTTACTCGCTTCATAAAAAAAAAGTTTTTTTACCCAAAATTGAGACAAAAGCATAAATGTCCTTACCTCTTTAATGATTCCACCCACCATCTTTATTAGAGGTGCCCATCCGGTTCGAAAAATCGAAATCGAACCGGAACCGTACCAGGGTAAACGGTTCGGAAAACAGTTGACCCAGTTTCTGTCCCAACCGAAATCGCGAACCGTGGTTTGACGGTTCGGTTTTGGTTATGGCATATTTCAAACCGTCAAACCGGTGGTTAAACCGCATATCAATTTTAAAAAAAAATTATATTTTATATAAATAATATTATGTATTGATGTTATTTTACTCTTTAATTTTAAGTTGTATTGATTATTATTATTATTAATTTGTATTATAAGTTGTAATTTTTTTAGGTTTATGGTTTGTATTTGGTTGTATTTAAATTGTAATTTCTAATTTTCGAACTTGTAACTTATGAGTTGTAATGTAGTATTGTTGTAACTTGTAAATATAAGTTCTATTTTTTAATTTATATCAAATTATTTACTCAAAAAAATTGTTATTTTGTAATATATGAATAATTGTAATATTTATATGCAAATTTAATTTTTAAAATTTTAAAAAAATATAAAAATCATAAAATTTAAAAAAATTTAAAAAACAAACCGTCCAAACCGGAGGTTCGAATCGGAATCGAAACCGAAATCCCCATGGTTTGGTTCTGGTTTGGCCCTCCAGGATTTTCCAAACTGGCGGTTCGAATTGTTTGAAAACCTCTAATCTCTATCCCCTCTCTCATGTAAATTGAAAACATATTACTTTCATCCCTTCCTTTTACTACTTAAATATCGATACGGTGAAATTTCATTTCTGGTTGTTGCTCAAGAAAAGTAAGATAAACATTACTTTAAATGTAGTATAATGTAATTTATAATTTTTGAATCCAAATTTTGGATTTGGATTGAAGTTAGTTAAATGTTGTGGATAAAAATTCATTTAAATAGTTTCTGAAAAAAAGATATAAATTTCAAATATTTTTTACCTTCAGGATCTGAGTTTCTGTATGTAAATCGAAGGTTAAAAAAAATGAAAAAACGCGAAAACTGTACGTAGGAGATTCTATGAGCAGGATAGTGAAGTGAAGTAAAACACCAAATGTTTTGTAAGAAGGGTGACATTGTAATATATGATAGAAGACATGGATTGTACATTTATCTATCATCACTGCAGATATTCAATACAAGATACACAAATATAAGTATCGATGAAGTGTCTTAGCCAATATACATTTATATTCCAAAGATTAACTAGGAAGTTGAAAATGGAGCAAGGCAGAAGTGCCATCGAGACCCTTTGCCCGAAAGAACTTAGAATATTCACTGGATGTGGTTCCTCGATACTTTGGTGGATTCTCTTCAGACAACACCTCCTTAATCGGGGCATACACAATTGATCTCGGGCCTGAATCTCTGCCAAAGAAGCTGGCAACGGATATTCTTGGCCCGGCCTTGCTTGCCAGCACTCTATGTTCCGCACTCTTGAATTTATCGTTTGTTATCAGCTGAAATCACAGAGAATACATAACCATCATATGCATTGTCTTGTCAATCTATATCTGCTTAGTATAATGGAATTCAGACAGTTAGTTACCTGAAGAAGATCTCCAAAGTTGACTACTAGAGCTCCTTGAAGAGGAGGAACATCAACCCACTGGTCCTGGTGTCGAACTTGGAGCCCTCCAAGATTGTCCTGAAGTAGCACCGTTAGGAAGTCGTTGTCTGAATGTCTGGTCGTGCCGAATGTGAGGTCGGGCTCTGGACATGGTGGATAGTAATGGCAGATAAGAGAAACTGAATCTGCACATTCCATTTCTAGGAGATGGTTCCTGCTGAGATGAAGACTTTCAGACAGCAACTCAAACAAAGATCTTCCCAATATCTTCACTTGATTGGAGTATTCCAATATGATTTCTCTACAAGAATTAGCTAACGATCATCACAAGATATGCTAACAGAAAATAACAATAGAAAACGATGATGAAACAACAGAATATATCAAAATCATATAAATTTTCAGTGAGGACTTTTCACAGTCACCCTACCTGCAAACTGCAGGCACTTCCTCAGACTGAGGTGGAGAAGGAGCAACCTCACAGTAAAACGAGTCTCTCCAGTTAGCCGCCGGCGAACTAAACAAATCAAAGTTGGAGTTAAATCTGAACTTTTTCGCATCATCTCTCGTGTAAAATGGCTCCTTAATCTCCATCTCTTGCTCCATGAATCTACGAACTCCATTAATCATTTCCTCGAGAGTAGTTGCAGGAATCCCATGATTAACCACTTGAAAGAACCCCCATGTCTCCCCTGCTTCTCGAACCCTCTCGACGATCTTCCCACGTGTACTCGGATCCTTAGCCATAACCTCGAGATCTATCACCGGAAAATCAAACCTTGTTTTGGCCGGAAGACTGATATCCTTCAAACTTTCCGGTGGATGAATGAAAATTCTTGGCAACTTGGTGACGCCGGCGTCAACGAGTCCCTTAACTCCAGCTTTGGTGTCCTCGAAGGACTGTAATTCGCTTTTTCGATCGTACGTTGGTTCAGTAGATTTCTGGGTTGCTTCATCCTTGCTTGAAACTACCATGTTTGCGTTCTATTTTTTTTATTTTTTTTTTTGCAAGAAAATGATCCCAGTTTGATGAGGTTTGATGAGGATAAAGATTTGTCCAACCCAGAAAAAAGATGATAATGATTGGCACATCATTTTTGACTGTCAACAAGAAATTACTACTTTTCCACAACTACTATGTTATTTTACTCTTGCCAGTTTTGTTGGTCTTTTTACCTCTTTTGTGATTTGATAAAATTTTCCTTTTTTTCTTATAATATCACATCTGATCACGACATCTATATTTTTCATTATTTTAATATAAAATCTGCAATTCATTTTTAGCGGTTTATACTTTTTTTTTAAAAGAAATATTCCATATATACCTTCGTATTATTGTTTTATTATGAAGTGATTAAAAAAAAATTTTGTTACGGAAATTGATTTAGAAATACACATTTCACAAATGGTTTACCCTTGTCACATCTTATAAACATTTCAAAATATTTTAGGTTGTGTTTTGAATTGAATGATAATAATTGAAATTAATAGTTTGGATTGATGGTAGCCACACATTTTTTTCTTAAGTTTGGGTAAGAGGACGAGGGCACACATTTTATTCAAACTTCCAAAAGTAGTACAAAAAATTTGAAATAAATAAACCACTTAAAAATGAACAATGTTTACTGATCAACTCGACTCGTATTTAGCTTGAAATGGGAGAGCAATGGAGTCCCGTCGAGGCCTTTGGTGTATCGATATCCAACAATCTCTTCTCCCATGGCTTCCCTATAAATCGGCGGATTATCTTCTGACAACAACTCTTTAATCGGTCCATACAGTCTAGACTTACTCGTTCGCTCTAAATGCATTCTATAAAAGAAGGCCACAGACATCCTCGGACGCACATTACTAGCCAATACTCTATGATACACACTTTTGAACTTAGAATTGGTAATAAGCTGCAAAAGATAAACAAACCAACATAAGCTATCATCAGCACCACATTATGGAATATATGCTCGAAAAACATATCGTATAAACTTGCCTCCATAAGGTCTCCGACGTTGACCACGAGAGCTCCAGTGGAAGGCGGCACATCGACCCACTGATCATCATGCAGAACTTGAAGACCTCCGATTTCGTCTTGGAGAAGTAGAGTGAGAAAGCCACTATCAGTGTGGCTGCTAAGGCCTAATGTCAAATGTGGCTCAGGGCAAGCAGGGTAGTAGTGAGCCGTGGCGAATAGACCTTCCAAACAATCCATGTCTTTCAAGTGGTTCGGGCTCAATCCAAGAGCTTCAGACAACAACTCGAATAGAATCAATCCTAGCTTCTTCACTTGCTTCGAGTATTCCATCATCGTTTCTCTGGATATGAAAATCACCAAATCAATATGAGATAACAAAACTAAAATATCAAGATTTAACTAAGATTAGTATACCTGCAAACTTGAGGCAGTTCATGGGGTTTAGGAGGATTTGGAGCCATGATCATATAAAGGGTGTCTCTCCAATTAGCACTTGGAGATTTGTGTAGATCAAAGTTGCTATTGTAGACCACATTCTTGGTGAAATCACGCGAATAGTATTGTTTCTTGGCCTCTGCATCGAGTTCATGAAACTTCTTGACACTTTGAAGAACTTGGTTCGTCAAACTTGTGGGAATTCCGTGGTTTACAATCTGGAAAAAGCCCCAGTCTTGGCAAGCATCCTTTACTTGGTTGATTATTCGAGCACGAGCTGTTGGATCTTCGCTTAGACATTCCAAGTCTAAGACAGGTATACTAAACTCAGATCTGTCTGAGACAACCTCATTCGCCTTCTTCTTCTCGACTATGTATTGTTCGTTGATGAAGATACGAGGAATCTTGTCCACTCCAGCTTCCAAAAGCCCCTTCACACCAGCTTCTGTATCATCAAATTCTTGCAACTCTTTTTTTCTATCATATTCAGATCCATCTATTTGCCGCTCCATTTTTTGTTTCTTTCGAACAAAAGGAAGAGGTTGTATCAAGTATGAATATCCATACAGAGTCAGTCATGCACATGCCGAATGCTTAGCTGACATAATTTTTTTGTCAGTATCTATACAGAGTCAGTCATGCACATGCTGAATGCTTAGCTGACATTATTTTTTTCTTTAAATTCAGTGTTCTGAATTGGTGCAGCATTTGGACATATTAATCCAGACAGGACAACTTATATTGATGTATTCAATTGAGGTATGGACACCCCTTAAGACACAATGTAGAATAACTTTCTCTCTCCTCATAACCAAACAATACTGATCAAGTTACATGTGCGTTGATCAACTGAGATGATCTTGAGCCACTGAAATTTGAAACTGAAACCATTCATTGAATAAGACCTGGACTTGGAGCAAAGATAGCATCATTAAAGAAGTTCAATAAGAAAGGAAAGAAGATAAAAAATGACATTGGACAACAAAATGTAATCCATTTCCCTCGAAGTTGAAATCTATCCACTTATTCAGTACAAAAAAATAGTGCAAAATTGCAGAAACCGAAGAGATCTAAACCAAGATAAATTCATTTGGCGAACAATAAGTATTTACAAGCATGTCATGCAGAACAATGCTTATTTGCATGATCAAGCTTATAAAGAGCAGATCAAGCAGCAGGAGGCCTGAGCTCGTGATCTTGCGATGTGTCGCGAGCAGACGGTGGTAAATACTGCCACATGGGGACAAGACTGTAGCCGGGAAACATTGGCATCTTGTTTGCAGTAGCCTGATACATGGGTGGATGTGCTGGCATGAAACCAGTAGGAGGCACAGCCATGGTTTTTAGTTGCTGCTCAATCCTATCTTTGTCAGTCTTGAGCATCAGCTTCTCTTCACGAAGCTCATTCTTCTCAGACTGTTTAGAGAGGATGGAGTTGTGTTTATGAGAAAGATGTTTACAGATTATAAAATGATGATAAGGTTTCATATATTAAAATGTTTGTGGTCTGACCTTCAACGTTTTGATCTCTTCTAAAAGCTTTCCGTTCATCTCTTTATACTCCTGGGATTCAGTTTTTAGCTGGTTTAGAACTCTGATGGCATCACCTAGTATGGCCAATTTGTCAGTTCTCACAGGTCTTCCAGGCTCCAAAATAGCAGACAATTCTGCAAACCTGCATGAAGGAGAAAATAAGTTCTCTCTTTGGAACAGTTGATGATTTAGTTCCAGGTCCATCAAATTTCTACTTTTCATCAGTTACTTGTAATTATGCAACTGGGGGAGGGGATTGAAGTCTAAGGATAGTGTTCGGGCCCAAACAGAAGAAGATAAGGTGAAAATGGAATTCTTTCAGCAGATAATGTAATGACATATCTACCTGTCATTCAATTTTTCCCTCCTCATTCTCTCACGGCAGGCTTTAGTTCCTGTTACTCCACATTGATCACCTCGTCCCCTGTAGTGGCAATCAACAAAACCTATGTGAATACTGACTTACAAATTTGCCTTTTTAGTTTTAAAATTTGAGATAAAGCATAACTTTTTATTCTTTTCTTTTCTTTTTTCCATTGTCAAGAAAGTCTGGCGCAATAAAGTGAAAGAACAAATATCCGATCTACATTTACAACAGTTAAAGGAACATACACACAATTCGGTCCTCAGGTAAACTTTTATTCAGTTAAGCTTCTCATGAAACCCTTACGCACAACTAAGAATGCCAAATGACCAGTAATTCAAAATTTTAAGGGAACAGTCAGTTAATCAAAAGTTACAAAACACAGCATCTTAAGACAATAACCAAAACAGTTCTTTCAGAAAACAAATTAAAACTTTACGTATAGATGAAGGACGCTGCCAGTGACTCAATATATCATTTTTGTGAGGGGGCATCATCTTTGATGATTACCTCTTTCTCCGGAATTCCCGTTCTTCTGCACATTCACTTACTTGTGATGTAGTTCCACTAAGAGAGGCATCAATTGCAACACAAGCACTGCAAGAAAATAACTGGTCATATTAAAACCATTGTTTTGAAGATTTAAATATTCCAGTAATAAGCAAGGAAGTAGCAAAGTGCAATATTAATGAATTCCTCCATCCCCATATATCTATGTTGAATAAGAACTCAAATAAGCTTTTGACCTAAACCTAATCATGAATGTAAACTTAGAATCAAACCATATATAACTTATCATAGTATTTTGGTTGGTAAGAAAATAAGACAGTATCAAACAAAGATAATGGATGAATGTTCTCTAGTCAATCGCCTATAACTGATTGGGAATCATCCATTTAACAGCTAAAGCTGAGATGAATATCACTCTAACCAGTCCCTCAAACCTGCCCCACTTATTTTATGATCCTACTCCAAGCTTCCTAAATTCTGCAGTGTATTTCCCAATAGCAGCATTGCCTAAAATCCTGATTTGTACCCTGTCATGGAAACCTTAAAGACATAGAAATACTATAAACATTCCTTTTCAATTCAACATCGAGAACTTGTTCACAAACAGACCCCACAAGCTGAAATCTCCAAATCTTAGAAAACATCGCATACATAACATGATATATCTGGAACAAAAAAAATTCATCCAACAGAATACGAAACCTATGCGGCTAGAAATTAAGCATCACAGATTGGAAGCTAATAAAAAAATTGTTCAAATTAAATGTTGAAATCAGAACTTCGCGATAAGGTGCGTAAACAAAAAAACCTAAATTAAAAGGATTAAAACAAAAAAGAGAATCAAACACGAATCTACAAGGACACCAAAACTCACTTTTGCGTAGGCGGCTGAGGGTTCCAATAAAGATCCGCCGGCGGAACGGCGTCGTCCAAGAGGCAGCCGTAATCGATCAATTCAGTCCAGCAATTATCGTCGAATGAATCGACGTGGTGAGTGAAATCATTCATTTCCAAATCACGTGAGAAATTAGGGCAGGAATGGATGGGGGCCGTGAGTTCAATAATTGGGGATTTTGTTTTGATTTTTGAGGGAAAATGTAATGATGGGAAATTTGGGGGAGAAAAGGAGTCACACAAGATATGATTCCTGAGGGGGGTGGGTGGGGGGGGTTCCGAACCATTCAGAATGCGACACGTGTCCAATTGGGGGTGAATTATTGATTGTGGCAAAATCGGCAAGTTGTAATTTGAGTCGCCGCATATATGCGTGAAATAACATAAAGTGCTGAAAGATTCAAATGCGCATTTACGTGATTTTTCCTAAGGTTTATTCTCTAATCACCCATGTTCTTTGCTTTCCTTATTTTTCAAAAGCCATCTTACTTTTTAATTGAGAATTATATAATACCCTCCTCACACAAATGTGTAAGAGCATTTTTTGAATTATATGTGATTGAGCAAGATCAACCAACAATATATGAAGAGACATAAATAAATATTGATAACTTGTAAAATATAATATTAAAATTATCAGTTAATCATTAATAAAAATGTTGTATTTTGTCGTAATGCCGCAAATCCGGTGCTATAGAATTCGCTGTTCTTGGTAACGAACTGAAACCATGGTGGCATGATTTTCATCGGAAGTGCAAAATAAGCGGCTTCATCCACATTGAGGGTCGGCGTCAAAATAATCCGAAACTGTCTGCATGTATAGTAAGCTTATTGATATGGATGGCAGGATAAACCAAAGAAGAAGAAAATTAAAAAATTAAAAATATATGCAAATTTTCACTCAAACCCACTTATTTTCCAAGTACAACGATAAGATCTATCAAACTTAACCACCTTCAACGATGACATATGACATCCGGGTTCAAAATTCCTTTGTTTAGGCCTAGAAACTGGTCATTTATATTTCCTAGTTAACTTAAGATTTGTTTTAGGGTTTTAAAATCTTTAAATACTCATTGCATATTTTGAGATTATTTTAGAAATTGTGTCCTTAGTGAAGATTGTTCTTTTTTAGTTCATCTATTCCCTTTTAGTAATAAATACTAATAGATATATGTAAGTTGGTCTAACATTCATCGATATTTTAAATTTTATTTCTTAAAATTGGTATTGATTTTAGGGTGTGGATTTTGTAGGACCCATTAGTCTTTAACCCACAAAAACCCATTGATTAGGTTTAGAATCTTTAGATCCATCTTGTAACCCGTTTTTATCAAATTTGATATGACTTGACATGATTGCGTAGAGTAGACATAACAGAGAGTAATCACTAATATATTCTTATCCTTATATTTTCTCAAAAATAGTTCTTTGTAAACTGGCCATCCAAATTAGATGGAGTCGAAGTCTATAGCTATAGCCATATGTTGGCTTTTCATGGATAGCAAGAGACAGTCATGTAAAGTAAAAAAGTAAAAACCATAAAATAAATTCTAATATTTCTCATCCTCAAAAGTTAATAAGAATATTTCAACTTTTCAATCACATATCTTTACAAGAAAACTTGTTTTTGTTTGGATCGAGGGTTTTAAAAGTGTAAAAATGTAAAACTAATGGTTTTAAAATCCACTCAAATCAGTTAGAATTCAAATAACCAAAATTCTTGTAATTTTAGCTTGAAATGAATCCTACTAAGCAGTGATCTTCTGATAAGAAATCCACGTTCTTAAGCAGTGAGTTTATTGTTATATGAGTTTGTTTACATTTGAAGAGCAAATGAATCTACACAGAACTTTTACGGGTTCATATAACGCGAGCTTCATTCTTTAACTTATCAATCAGTTCATCGACAGAAGAAAGTATGAGTCCAGCTTTTCTTTTGGGGGGCTCCGCCACTTGAACAATCTCCAGATCGGATTTAATTTCCACCTTCAGATCCTGTGGTGTCACCTTCTTTATCACCTTCGATTTTGCTTTCATTATGTTTGGAAGAGTCGCGTATCTTGGTTGATTCAGCCTCAAGTCAGTTCTGTGAAACCACAGAATCGTAGATCATGGGCATTAGATAAGAACACAGACGAGTTTAATCATGTCACGAAAAGAAAAAAGGGAAGATTTTTACGTGATTACAGCAGGCAAATCCAAACACAGTGTCTCTAGGCCACCATCAACCTCTCTGTCAACAGTTGCCAGTTTATTTTCTTCGTCGAGAACAACCTAAGAGAAACACCATTCAAGTTTTCAGACCGAATGCTATTGAACAAAAATGAATGCTACCTGGTTTATGTAGTTGATCAAATAACGAAAACGTGTTTGATGTGAGACTAACCTTGGAAGCAAAGGTCGCTTGAGGCCATCTGAGAAGCCCTGCAATCATTTGTCCTGTTTGGTTGCAATCGTCATCAATAGCCTACACGAGTCTCAACATCAGGACCAATAATCCGATGCAGTTTCTTCATGTAGGAAAAAGATAAATCGACAAACAAGGCCTAGGTAATATTCAACATAGTAATTGTCATAAAGAAACCACCTTCTCCATTCAATCAATACTAAAAGCCAACTTGTTTATAGAACTCGGTAGGTAATTAAAATGCTCACTACGAATCAATAAGGCTAGTCACCACTCACCATTCATCTCATCCTTAATTCTTGTAACAAAGTCAATAGCTAAAAATGAAAAATTAGACAGTAGAAACTCCAGATTCTATTCCATAGAATCCATACAAATGGATTAATGTGTTTTCAGAAACTCTAAGGATGGTCTAATGATAGATGTTTCCATAAGCAAAGTATAAGCCCCGATTAGCATAGTGACCAGATTGAACACCAGTTTAATCATTCATGTCCATACAAAAATATATCTAGAACTGGTTTAGCTTTTTCTGTACGAGTTGACTCAATCATAAGTTCCACCATTGTATACTTTTACAAATAGGGCTTTCATTCGATTTGTTTATCAGGTTGACTAAATCAAGCAACTTAGTTTCTGAAATGTAAACCACACATTCGATAATAGCATAAAAACTAGCATGATCGAGTTAGGTTCTTTGCAATTCCATACCAAGAAAATATCTTACAATATTACATGCCAAGACTATGAAACAGAATGCAATTCATCAACTTCTCTTAACCAACCATATTTGCAATACCATCCCTGCTAAAAAATCGAAACATTTTGGTATCTAAAAAGAGGCTCTCAGTTACTCAAAGACATTGCAAATTATACAAGCTTATTAACCTTGATCTTAAAGACACAACAAAATATCAATTTCCAACATCTTTACCTCAAAAATTAAACATAAAACAAAGAATTTGCCTAATCAAATTTCACACAAACTCTAATAAATTTGCTTCTTCACAAAAGCTGCTACAAAATACTAACTATATTTCATATGCCAAAAAATTACCAGTTGTCAACTACATACAAGTAAAATAGCCCAAAATTCCCAATTAAAAAAACTAAAAAAATAAATATTACCTGTTTTCCAAGAAGAAGTAATCCAGGCTTTTCAGCATCAACAAGCGCTTTAAAAATCTTGGCAACGGAAAGGGGGTAAAGGGTCCCGGGGTACTCCACGTGTATGGCCCGGTCAGCGCCCATAGCAAGCCCGGTCCGGAGAGTGTCTGCACACTGGGCCGGGCCTATGCTCACTGCCACGACCTCGGAGGCCCGGCCCGACTCCTTGATCCGAAGGGCCTCTTCTAATGCAATCTCGCAGAAAGGATTCATCGACATCTTCACATTCGAGGTCTCCACACCACTCTGAAACAAACGAAAAGCAGATGAAATTGAGCTTATTTTAAGTTGAGTTTTCTTCTTTCCGTTTCTCCCACGCGAAATTCGTTCGGGCTCTTGGAGCTTGTTACCTTGTCGGGTTTAACCCGGATTTTGACGGCGTAGTCGATGACCCGTTTGACAGCTACCAGGATCTTCATGGCTCGTTGGGTAGGGAGAGAGTTCGACGGAAAGTGTTTTTGATAATTAATAATTAATTAATTAGGCCAAACTTTTTTCAATCAATAACACGAGTAACACGATTTACATAAAATTTGGTTTTTTTTTTCCTTTTTTGACTTCTATGAACAAGTATCTAATCTAAGAAGCTGATTTGTGAATTCACCTTCACAACCCAAGTATTTATTGGGCCACAATCCAAGTTTTAATATATTTTAGGTCCATAATTTTTGTAGTAGCGGCCCAATAAAATACTCAAGCTTAAACTACTTTAAGCCCACTTGGAGGCCCATTAGCCTATTCATATGAGCTGAGAGCTAAATGCGCCATGCATGTTGATAGTACTAAAGACTCCTGCAATCCAATTTCCGCTTGTTTTATTCCATTTTCAATCACAAGATACAGAATAAGTGAATAACTAATTACCTAATACTATGCTATTCAAGTTATCAATTATTCTTTTAACAAATGTTAATGATTATTGGTGATCAGTCAAAACTTTGGAGTGTCTATGTTTAGTTCAAAACTAAAATTAATATGTTTGAATACATCTTTCTTCTGTGAAAGACAGTGTAATAAATGGGATATGTGTTTTTCAAATACCCATTGAAAATGTTTTTACCAATAAAAATCGTGATCCAAATACAATTTCATTAGGATAATTATGTAGTATAATGTCTTCATTAAAAACAATGGCCAAACATCCTGTATGTTGTCTAGAATCCTTTTCCTATGAGGTTCCTATTTTTGCAGAAATTAATTAGATACTTCCTAAAAGTTGGAGAATGATGAGGTAGGTTGGTTGTTGTCTCTTTCCTAGAAAGGAAAACATAGTACATTGCCAAATTTCAATTCAAATAATGGTCACTAAATAATAATGAGCAACAAATTTATAATAAAATCATTTAACGAATTTAATTTTATGAAACTTGTTAATTTATAATTTAAAATTAATTTATAAATAAGGATTTTAGTAATAGTGACAATTTATCTCACAAAATACATCTATGAAGTGATATAGACACATATAAAAAAATTGTAATTAATAATTATTAGAATCATGGCTCATATATAATTCTTTTATTCTTTAGCTACGCTTAAAAAAGATAAAACTTATACAAAATTCATCTTATGAACTTAGCAAAGCTATGAAATACTATTGCTAACATGAAATAATGTTGTTTCAATATTATTATTTGTTTTATCAATATATGTCACATGTAAATTAAAGATGATAATTATCATCGTGTATACAAAATATATATAACGTGTATAATGATGAGAAAGATTTGCAAGAGTCACATAAATTAGGAAATTAAAAGAGCACCTTTATTAGAAAGCAATAGCCAATTTAGGTCAGTGTCCAATTTATAGTCATGTGATGTATAATTGAGCCTTTTTTTTTTTTTTTAACTAAGCATCATAATTTGTTTGTTTTGTTGTTTTCATTATTTTTCTCCAATCCTCATTTCCTTCAGAAATTGGCATTTCTTTGAAAGTAATTCATCAATATTATATATATATATATATATATATATATATATATATATATATTCTTGAGACTCCAATTCTCCATAGTTCTTTGATTCATACCCATTTATATATAATAAGGAAAACTGTTCGAATAATAAATTAAAAAATAGAAAAATGTATTGAAGTTGGGTGTTTCTATACCAATTCTAAGGAAAAAAAGGCCTCGAACTAGATATCAATCAATTTTAGACAATACTCATGCACACATAAATATTCCATTATATCACGATTAAAGGTAAAATTCTTCAGCATTATTGTCATTTTAGTATTGATATAGCGTCTCGATTTCAAAAAAGACTCAAAGAAAGTAAATTTACTTAATTGCTAAAAAATCTAACATGGGACAAGGACAAGTTGAAGAATTTATTACTTAATTAGGTCTCAACAAATTATTCACTTACTAGTTTTATTCAATAATTTCACAAGTGACATTTTCATAACACCATTCCCTCAACACAAAAACTCATGTGAGACGGTCCGTGAGACGGAGCCCCATCACCCACAAAAAACATATGAATTGTAGGGTTTGGGTGGTTGGTAATTGGGTTGTGGGTTGACCCGTCTCATGCAATGCATTAAAATTTCGTGAGACGGTCTCACAAGAGACTTACTCTTCCCTCAATTGTATGTTAACCTAACACAATTAATTTGGGCCATTTTTATCCACTATGATCAAATTAGAAAGAAATAAAAAAAGAAATAAACTTGCTATATACATATCCAAGAAAGACCAACATAATCTTACATACAAAATGACAACCAAAATTCTTCCAAGACGTCTCCTAATTCCATCAGCAATCACATTATACTTAGCCATTTATCTTCCTCTCTCTAACCCAATTCCAACTACCCCGAGGCCGAAACCCGGCGACGACGCCGTCTTTTCACGGTGGCTACTGAACCAGAGCTCTTGGGGAGTTCTTTCGGTGTTGGATGATTGTCTTTTTCCGTTTGGTAACGTCGTGTCATGTAGTGACGGAGGACTAGGCATCCCCTATTTTTATTTGGCTAAAACAAGGGACGTAATTGGAAAATACGCCCTAAAACGTCCCCAAGCTTCGTTCACACTTAGTGAACGAGAACTGAATGAGCCAACTGTTGGGTCGCCTTGTGAGGCGACCGACCCTCAATCACCTATTTGTGCCAAAATTACTTTCTTGGGCAATGTATGTATAGTCTTTTTTAAAAAAATTCTTAATTTCTTTTTTATTGTTATTTGGTTCCT
Source organism: Scutellaria minor (assembly GCA_954870855.1). Classification (NCBI taxonomy): domain Eukaryota; kingdom Viridiplantae; phylum Streptophyta; class Magnoliopsida; order Lamiales; family Lamiaceae; genus Scutellaria; species Scutellaria minor. The sequence goes on from OX940729.1 coordinate 2,869,229, forward strand.
AATTTGGTATAATTTTACAGTTAATTGAAAGTAATGAGACTTCAGAGGCAGCTAAGATTGCTGTGGCTGCTTTGTTCACAAATCATCCCCAATTGGCTGGTAATTTGTTCGTTCTATTAAAGTATTATTCCATCCATCTAAAAAAAATCAAGATTTTATGATTAAATTAGTTATGGAATTTATGGATTTTTTTTTAGAGTAATTAATGAACACCATTCGAATTTGAATGATGATGCAGGTTGGCCCAAAGCAATTGGTGATTTTCATCTTTTCAAATTGGAGATTGGATCGATATTCTTGGTGAATGAATTTAAACCTGCGAAAAATGTGTCTGTTCGAGAATATTTTAAATGTCAATTTAATAATAAAGGGTAGAGTTTAAATAAGTGTAATATAATAGGAGTTAACATGGTTATAAATCTTGTGACAAGATTATGGTCATGTTTTGCCCATTTCTATGTATTAGACTCTCTCAAGATATATAATATGGTGAGGGTATGTTCGTCATTTACGATTTTTTATTTATTTGTGTCTTGAAATTATAGAAGATGAATGTTGTAAAGTTTATATATACCGTTAAAAAATGAACACCATTCGTATTAGTAAATCCAATATCTTTATATTTATATTTATATTTATCATGTACGTAAGATTTCTCATTTTGGGAAATTTTGTGTAATACATGAATACAATTATAACTAGATAATTTATTAGTTACATTATTGTTCACATTTATTAATTATTTTAATAAAATCATTTACAAAATTTATTCTTTTCGAATAAAATATTTGCTCTAGTCAAACACTAAACCCCCTAGCTTCACTTAGCATGTGGTTAACAATTAGAATTCTTAAGTTCAATGTATGTGTTAATCTTTAAGCTTTTTATCTTCTTTTGCTGATTAAAGCACCATTAATTATAAAAAAAACCCAGTATGTTCAATAATCTTATAAAGTAATATTCTCTCTAAATAAGATTAATTAAGCTAATGAGGGTGCATGTTCCCTCTATATTTAGTGATGACGTCATCAGATTTCCCCTGATGACATCATATGATATCAATCATTCCAATAATGTTGATAATCGAACCTACAAAAAAGACTATTAATTGTCTTTCTCAAATTATACATTATTTTAGTAAAAAGAAAAAAAAAACTATATCTAATCCAATTTAATTATTGTTTTAGAATTTTGACAAAAATTAAAGATCTATAAAATTTGGATTGATATACTCTTAACTAATAAAAAAATTTAGAATCCAAAATTTGAAAGAAAATCAAATAATTTTAAAAAAAAATAAACATGTTTCATTATATTCTTAAATTTTAGCTAAAATCTTACATATGTTGGAAAAGTAGCAGATTTTAATTTTTAGGAATAATGATATGATTAATATTTCTAAGAAAAACAAATAATTAAAGATAATAAGATTGAACCACTGAAACAACATTTAAATGAGATCGAATAAAATGTTATTTACTGAGAATATATACCTCGAAACCTAGCTATAATTGTCATTATCATGCTAATTATTGAGGCAAATATCGATTTGATTATGTAATCCATGATTAGTCATGGTGGAGGTCATCAATCACAGCCAATTTTGGGCCCTACCAAAAACCAATTTTGCACATGTTCGAAAATTAATGAGCGGTGCTGATTTTATATGTCCGTACAGAATCAAGAATATTTCCTTTTCAAATATTCCAACATATATATGATTTTTTATATAGAAAAGTATTTACAATTCTTAATATATCTACGTGTAATAATCTCATTCTATTATTATATGGAAAGTGAAATTAATAAGTTTTTGAATTTTTGACACATCAATCATGGACACATCTTAATGTGTCCGCGGTGGATATGGTAGCAAAACTGTTTTTTATATTATTATTATAGATTACTTTATTTGTGTTCTTAATATAAAGGTTTTATGATCCAAATTGTAATTAAGTTCGTTAAAAAATAAATTAATTAATGGGATAAACATCTGAAGCAGCAATAAAACCAATACCCATCGGAGTCCATTACTTTATAAGTACCCTTAAAAATGAAGAATAAAGTTGAGCCATGTTCAATAGTTGATTATCCATCTTATTAGTTAAATTAAAACTACTAAAGAGTTCATGTTAATTATAAGCCTTTTTATTTTATGTTATGTTATTTTAGGACTCAAGGTGTACGAAGCCCATAATTCGATCCACCACAAATTACTATAGATAACAAATAAAAATTAATAAAGCGTACGAAGTCAATTAATTTTTTTTTTGGATGATTAGATAACTAAATTAGAGTTCTAATTGAATTTAAAATATTAATAAATCTAATTGAATTTGAAAACATTAATAAGTTTTATTTAAATGAAATTATATAAAAAAAATGTTAAAAACTTAAAATAAGCATTACAAATAATGGACGAAACATAACATTATTCATATTTTTATTGTAGTAATAATATATATATATATATATTATCATCATAAATATAATTTTTTTTCCTTAATTTTAAATAATATCTTCATATTACACAAAAATTATAAGCTACACGTGCGGGCACACACATACACACATACTGTATATTAATTTTCAGGGATATATTTTAACAGTCAATATATAAAATTTATGACATATCTAGGGATGTTAAGCGGGTCATTCTCCGACGGGTCAACCCGTTTAAATCGAAAAAAAAAAAGGATTAGATTCGAATATTTCTAACTCGTTTAAATTTATCTGTTTAATTTGAATCCATTTAACCCAAAGCCCGTTAGGGTCAGCCCAATGATTAATCGGTTGGTCCTCTAGCCCCTACTTTTTTAATTATTTTTAAAATTAAATTAATTTTTTAGATTTAAGTATATAAAATATAATACAAATGTCCAATTATATGTATATTATCCTAAATTTAATGTCATCAAATTTGATCCATAAGAATTAACTATATGAAATAATTTAAATAATAACAATATAACACCTATATACTATATACAAATAACAAGTTTGCTCATATTTTGTTGCAATATACAGTCATTTTTTCAATGATTTCATTTATAAATTGCAACACGTATAAACTCTCAATGGTAATCTAACTTAATGATGTTTTTGCAATTTATATCATTTAATTTTATATATGAATTTTGAAAGTTATTCATATTTTGACTCAAAAAATTATATTTAAAATATAAATATATTTTTATTAATAGCTCAATAATAACTCATTTAGCCTGTAATCCGTTAAGGTTAGGGTTAGGTCTCAATATTAGAGGTCCGTTTGAGTTGGCACGTTTAACCCGAAACCCGATAGGGCTAGCTCGAAACCGCTAGGGTCAGCTCATTTAACATCCCTAAGCATAACTAACCTATTAGATATTTTTAATTTTATTCTAGAAATTGATGCAAATTTGAAACAAAAAATGAGCTGGGCACTGAATTTCATTTGCAATTTTCATCTGAAAAGGGCGGACCAATTAATTTTCTAGAAATTGAAAAGACATTAATACATAATACGCAAACGCAAGTGATGAACAGGTAATACGAGAAGGAATATATATAAATCGGGTTCAATTTACACCTTGAAAAAGCGAAAGAAATTCCAAAGCCACCACACTGACCAGCCAAATTCAGAGCATGCGACCATTTGGTCAACGTAGAACATTCTTTCCAACGTGCACTATCTACGTGGCATTTTTTGAACCTTCTTTTTCTTCTATTTTTACTCTCTTCTATATTTACTTCTCTTTTAATTTCAATGTTACTAGAAATATACTACTATTTGTTAATCGATAATGTTAATTAATTGTAACACATGCTATTTGAGATTGTATATTAATATATATATATATATATATATGAACACTATTTGAATTAAATTTAGCATTCTTGAGATCTAATTAATTGACCATATAAACCATGATCAGATTCATGAAAATTTCATGAAGACTTAAAAAAATGAACGGTTTCGTACTAAATTATCTAATGATTCTGTCGAAACAAACTTTAATTATATTTTATTCGATAAATTAATAAAAATATCTCATGATCAATGAATATAATACAACCTAGGGGTCTGGTTGTTATTTTAACAAAACTTACAAATTTACTTGATATTTTGATCAAATCTCGAGCATGGTAAATAGAATACAACCTCTTTAACAAATCAAAAAAGATTCAAAAGATTCCCTAGTAATATTAAACAACAAACATGGTACATTCAACGTATTGACAAAAAACCTTTGATAATTGACACACACACTTTGGAAGTTTCCAAAGAAACTATATAAACTACCACCCCATTTGAAGGTTCCAAACAACAACCACAAGACAGAAGCTCAGCTCAACGATGGACAGGGGTTCGGAAAAGGGAGGAGAGATCAAGTACAGAGGCGTTCGGAAGCGGCAATGGGGCAAATACGCGGCGGAGATACGCGACACCAACCGCAACGGGGCCCGCGTCTGGCTGGGAACGTTCGACACGGCGGAGGAGGCGGCCCGAGCCTACGACCGGGCCGCCTACTCCATGAGAGGACATTTGGCAATCCTTAACTTCCCAGAAGAGTACAACTTGCCACGCAGCTCGTCTCATTTTGCCTCGTCATCGTCTTCCACTTCTAACGAGCAGCAAAGGGAGGTGTTCGAGTTCGAGTACTACGATGATAAGTTGCTCGAAGAGCTTCTTGATGATCAGAAAGGGAAGAGGAAGGACTGATTAATTATATGCATATTTGAGAATAAGTTGATATGTTTCTGGTTATGATGCAAGAGTGTTGATTAGATAAGTTTTCTTGTACATGGAGTTCGAATTTCATGTAATAATTAATATCCCATATATATTATATATGACGTGACCTGGGTTTTGAAACTGATCATATTCAAACTGGCCTAGTTTCCCTCTACTTTTAGGTTGTCTTGATGCTACCTTACATTTGATATTTCATTGTCATTAGATTTACATAGTGTTGTGACTGTTTTGGAATGGGTTAAAATCTTTTTTTTTTTTTTTCTTTCAAATAACTATACTAGTCTTCTGATTTTGGTTTTATAAATATTACAATTTTCAATTTATAAATATGTTCAATTTTCATTAGAAAATTTGAATTTCGCTGGAAAATGGTTCTCTGATGACCTAAAAGTGATATGGCAACATGTGAAAATCAATAAGAATGGACACATGTCATCACATCATTTTTAGCCACCGGAAAGCTCCAATTCAAAGAAATGTAAATAAAATCAGACAAATTCTTTAATTGTGAGATTAAATTGAAAATCGTAATAATTATGAGATTATAATAGAAAGACACCCTAGTAATGGAACAAAGCATGATTTTAACCTGTTTTGGAATAAAAGATGAAAATAGATTGGAAATGTAGAATAGAAGATCGAGTTTGGCTTTTTGTTACTATATATAGAGGGAATATATACAATGTATTAACTTTAAATTCTTGAAAGTTTAATTAGTTTAAGACGTTTTGTTTCAAAAGTTGGGAATCCTTTTTATCTTTTTAAAGATTATCTGTGAGCGTTTTGTGCTGTATATATGGAGGACAAAGTAATTATTTTTAAGAGTTGGAGGGGAATAAATGTTGTTGTTTAACCACGACTTTGAGGGACAAAGTATAATTCACCACTAAAACTTTTCATTTAAAAATGATTAACGTAACTATTACCCATTTAATTAATAATCGATCGTATGCTGCATGCTAACTGCCTAGATGACGAAAGTATTTTAACAAATATAGTGTGGTATTTACAGTCCATTTCATGATTTGTATATAATATTTAGAGTGAATTTATAATGGTGAGTTTAAAATGAGCAATAAATATTAGTTTAGTATAGTGCTGGTCCATAACTTTAATTTTTATTAAAGTGAAAGTATAATTAACAATTGGGCTTCATATTTAAAATTAGGCCCATTTAGAGTTTGGCCCGAAACTGAATGAGGTTCTAAAACCCAGCCCGAAGGCCCTATCATTCTATTATTTAGAGACTAGAATATAAATAAATAAACGATTCCTAATATATATATATATATATATATATATATATATATATATATATATATATAGCCCAGGTGCGATACTTCTTTTTGTTCAGTTCTTGACGATCGATAGCATATATGGTTGGTTATAATTCTTGGTGCTTCTTAATTCATTGAATTTCGCGCCCCTTTCTATACATTATACAGGTATATAAATATATATTATGACGTTGGTTTTATGTATATGTGTTGATAAATGTGATATTATCTCAATTAGGGTTTGGGTGTGTATCATCCACCTCTACCCATTTGAAGAGGAATCATGAGACAAAAATATTGCTCTCTCTATCTGGTTTCTATCTTAGAATGAAAATGATTTGGATGCAAACTTATTTTATGATTTTAAAATTTGTATGATTTCATGTGATATATCATGTCCAACTAGTTACTCACTTAAAAGAAATTGTTCTTTGTTCAATTCCGTTTTTTTGTTTCAAAAATTGGTTTGATTGAAACAATTTTAACCGAATGAAAAAGGAATAGAATTTTACGGTTAAATTTTTAGTTATTTGTCAAATATTAATGGAATCCATGTATTTACTTTTTTATTTCTTGTTCTCTAACAAAGCACGAGATTTTTTTTTTCAAGTGTAATTGAAAGGAAAATGATCCAAAATATTGCGACCAATTTATAACAGGCAAGAATTCAAGATATAGCAATGCTCTTAATAATTAAAGATAGCAAAACACTAATCCAATGTTCCAAATTTGGGGGAAATTATGGGTACCCCAAATATAATCAATTTTACCTATACAAGTTTTGATAGTACCCAAATTAAAGATAAATTTGCATGATTTCATGGGTTTTTTCTTGTTTCTGAATTGATGCTGAACTGGTGTTTTAACTCTTGCATATTGTTTAAGAATTAGGTTTTCACCGGTTTTGTTTGAGGCGATGTCTTTGACCTTTTTCTTAATTCTGCAAAAACATGCGTTTTTTTTTGGGGGTTTTGATTGGTCTGGGATTTGAGCCAATTTGTCAGTTTTTAGAAAGAAAGAAGTATTTGTTTTCGACTGAACTTGGTTTAATTGCTCTCGAATTGTTTCCTCCGATTGCTTGATTAGAAGACAAGCATGAAACATTTGATGTATGATGTATTTTATCTTTGATGACGTGGGTATTTATTAATTTATTTGTAGTATGTTAGTATTCCATTTTTGGAGAATTTGGTAACCAGCAAAGTTTAATAAATAGTTATCTGATTATCTATGTATGATGAATCTCAGAAGAAGAATACATTAACTAGTTATAACGTAAATGTTGGAATTTTTTAGGGTGAATTGAAAAGTCGCCTTAAAAATGTGTCCATTAGATTAAAAGATGTGTGTGAAGAGGTGTGAACCAAAAGTTGTGAACGTCCATAATAAATTCAACAATAGACATTAGATCGTGCCTTTTTGTGAAAAGACGCGATTGAATGGTTTTGATTAAGTTAATTCAAAAGGTGGATCTCTTCATTAATGGACACCTATAATGATTTGAGCCCTTGATTTGAAAATTTGATCATAACCGCTGGTTAGAACCGGTTAGAACCAACCGACGGTTCTAATCGAACTGTAAAATCACTATCCGTAACAGAACCGTATAAAACTCGATTTCGGTTTGGTTTCGAAACCGAAACCAGGTCAACAATTAAACCGAACCGTTGACCATGGTTTGGAACCGGCGGTTTCGATTCAGAACCGAAACCATGCCCACATCTACTCGAGGGTATTTTACTACTTTACTTTATAAGTATAGCCAAGTTGAGCATAATCATGCCTTTTAAATTGAAACATTGATTTCAAAAACCAACCTAAGAATGACCAATTTCCAATTCGCAACATAAACTATTTTTTGTTTTTTTTTTTAAATCCCTAAAATTCATGATTCTTTTTAAATTGCAAACCTAATGTAATATATAGACCATTTTACCCCTTCAAATTGCCCCATCCCCAACTCATATTTATCTATTTGACCAAGTGAGATTCTTCTGCAATCCTGAATCAGGTAGTGGTGCATTAGGTGATCCAAAACTTGAAGAAGATGAAACAAATACGATCGAGAAGGATATGCTTATCAAAAATGAAGTTCTTATTAAAGCAAAATGTTACTATGAAACCAATAGTAACATCCAAAATCAATTACACTGCAATTTACAAGAAATTAATAGAAATTGATTGGTAATATAAGTTTTGTTTTGTTTTTAATTTGAATGTACATTTGTGGGTATAATGACTTGGTGTACCCCTATCTGACCTGGGATCATATGATTGGCCGGGGTTCGAGTCTGCGCAAGCCAAAATCAAGCCAAAGTTCAAGATATCCGAATAAGGAAATAAATTAAGATAAAATCAAAAAAAATTCTTAAACAGTGTTGATCTATATATTTACCAACATTATGTAAATCGCTGAAATAGTGTTGATCGATATATTTACCAAATACCAACATTATGTAAATCATGTTGATCGATATATTTGCCAAGATTATGTAAATCTCTATTTAGATTTCGAAATTCATGATATTAGAACAATAGAGCATATTATTCTCTGATATATCATGAGCAATAAAATATATCAATCACTATTTAGTGTTTTTTTTTTTATTGAACTGTAAGTTTCGTGGATGATTCTATTGGATTGTATTGGACTGAATTCTAATCAAATTAGTTAATAAAATTTGTTATTATTTTTCATTGCTAGCAATGTTATAAACTATAGCGGTACCTTACCCAAGACAGACATTCAGGTTCTTTTAAAGCTAATGTGCATTTCAAGTCTTATATCTTTTAAAAATATATTTTTCAAAATTCATCCATTACCTATAAATAGATGACCTAATCTACAAATGCTTGAATAATAAGACCAATAAAATTAATTTTTCAAGGATCAAGAAATCGAAATACCTTTAAGGATTAAATTTACAATATTCTCTCGAGAATATTATTTATTTTTATGGATTGTGATTACAATATTTTTCGTTTTGAAGGTCATTTGTCTTGAAGAGGTGGTAAAAAGTATGAAGGTGAGAAACTTTGAATTAATAAATTTACTTTTCTTTTTCTAAAATTTAATATGATATTGCAAATTAATAGATATGTGATAGAGAAAAGTAAGCTACTTTATTCTTTTTATTAAAATTTACTAATATTATATAAGTATATTGTTGGGATATTTCTGACTAGGTTTTGATGAAACAATGTAATATTAGATGATCTTTTAGAGTACCCATTTTCCACTTTTTATAAGTGGAGTTTTGTTTGCTTATCGAATCTTTCAAAGTTGTATTTTGAGAAGATGATTATATCAGAAAGATAGGTGAAATTTATGTTAGTAGGATTCTGGACTTAAAGAGATCATGAAGACTAATAAGTCAGTAAGCTTTAGGATTCTGAAACATGAAGCTGTTCAGAATCAGGAAGCAGATCAGAAAGGATACGCAAGTCAGGAAGTTGACTGCAGGTTTCAGGAACGGGAAGTTAGCTATAAATAATAAATCAATCAAGTAAGATGATCAGGCTTACACAATTAATAAATATCTCATGCATAGCATAAACCAAATAACAAGAAAATCGAGATAGAGTAAGAAATCGTTACTACTCAATTAATCAGTCGAATCATTCAAGGTTCCGGTGTTTCCTTGGACTAGAACAATAAATTAGCCTCTAAGCATGACTATGAACATCACAAAAGTCATGAAAAACACTCTCAATGTTTTCTATCTCTATCTATGTCTCTCTATTCTTTGGCCGCCAAGATCCCTCTGCCCTATATACTGAAGCCCATAGATGTAATTAAGGAACTAATGGGCCTAGTCTAATGAGCTTTTAACACGTAAGTGACAGCTCAGCATTCACTTTCCCAACATTGATCCCCTTAGTGTTGGACTTCTTCTTCACTTTCGGTCTGTTGGATTTGCACTTCTCACATCTTAACACTTGACTCTTTTCTTCCATTATCATAGAATATATCAAAATGATCTAAAATTCATGAAAAATACAAAATCAAAGCCAAGAATCGAATACAACAATAATTGGGTAATAGTGAGAAAATAGTGAACAATAAGATGCAAATATTATCACATTAAACATGTAAATAACACACAAAACCCAACTTATCAAATCCCCCCACGCTAGAACATTTGCTTGTCCTCAAGCAAAAACTATATCGCAAAAGAGAACACTTCAACATACAAAAGACTCACATGATTTCACAAGGCCCATACGCATACTCGAGAGTTCAAAACATGAATAGTTGACATACCCTTATATATTCCTTGAAGTCAAATCTAGCCGAACTCATAAGTTGTTTGTCCCTCTCAATAACCACGACTTTCAACTCACGATCAATCACAAAAATATCTCATCAATCATTGGGTACTTATGCCACATCCACAATCCCCTAAAAAACTCAACCTCGGATCACTTAGTTCAATTTTAATTCAAAGTTCAAATCTCATCGGTGTCCTTCTCCAATCATTTTTTTTTCAAGCTGCAATTTTTTTTTTTCAAATGAGGGCTCGCAGTTCCACTCTACTTTTCGGGTTTTAATTTTTTCGAATTACAATTGGGGATTGGGGAACTCAAACCTGAGTCCTTACTCGAGTGAGAGATGTACCTACCATTAAGCTAAACTCATGGGTACAAATTCAGAAAATGATTAAAACCTAAATAAAAGAACAATTAAATCTATCCACCTTCTAAGTAAACTATCTACGACCAGAAACTAGAAACCAAAGTTTTATGACAATTTAAGTTAAGGATCTAATAAGTGTGAAATAAAAATAAAAGTTAATGCACTAAATTATCGGGCCATATAACTATGAAATAAGCCTATGGGCCACTTTAAAATCTAACACAAGCCTTATACAAAAAACCTCTCTGGCCCATTAACAGCCATCAGGCCTTTATATGAATGAGAGAGTTGCCCGATCACTTTCGAAAATCGAAACCGTACTGGGTCCAACGGTTTGACTATAAATTGTATTTAAATTGTAATTTTTAATTTATAAAATTTTTAAATTTTTTTTATTATAACTTGTAATTAATGTAAATTCTGGTTTTAAATGTATATCAAATTATTAATCAAAAAATTGTTATTTTGTATAATAGAAATAATCGTATTATTTATATATAAATTTAAATCCAAAGATAAAACAATAGAAACTGTCAAAATTGGAACCGAATTTGAAATTCCAAAGATTGGGTTTCGAATCCAATTTCCGAACCGAACCGGATCAATTGACCGCATCTTGATATATATATATATAAAGGCCCACTTGAACTTTGGCCCACCACTGAATGAGGTCAAAGAGGTCTGCCAAAATAGATATTGGGCTGATTTAAAAAAATGGATCGGGCTGGTTTGAACTGGCTATTGAGTTTTTGTGATAGTCTCTCTCTCTTTTCTTTTTTGAAAATAGGCTAATTTGAATTAGTATCATATTTAATTAAAAAGTAAAGTAGAATTTTAAGAGTTTAATTACACATCATTTAAAACTAACTTACTTCAAATCCAATTTTGCAAATGTTACATCACATAAAATATACTAGGTGCATGATCTATTACAAACTGTGTAGTACATACTACTCACGGATGCACACTTTTTTTTATATCATAAATGAAACTAGTCTCTCTATTAGAGAGTCAAAAGTTCAAATATTAGCTACTTTCAAAATTAATAATTTAAACAAAATGAAAATAATGGCAAATAAATTCTTTAACAGCTCGCACGATTTCTCTATTTCAAAATGTGTTTCTATATGCATCCTAACTATTAATTCTCCACCACAAGTATTTAAAAAAAAAAAAACCACTATATCAAAATATGCTTCTTTATTGGGATAAATATCATAACCATTTCTAAAAAAACATAGAAAACTATATAAAATCTATACAATAAACTTGTTTCTTGTATAACTCAAGAGTCACACACAATAAGTGTATGTTACGTAGCAATCATCAAATACAACGACGGCAACGGTATGACTTTGACCATTAAAAATAAGCTGCTGGAAAAAAATGAAAAAAATAAATTTAAAAAAAAAAAAAAAAAAAAGGAAACGTGGAAAATAGAAAAAGTGGTCTAAGTACTCTGTACCAGTAGACATCTTTCATTCCTGGCCTAACCCTCTCATTTATCTGTCACATATTATTATTATCGGATTTATTCGACTTTGATGATGGCATTGTCCTAGGGTAAGAATTAATTTCATAGGATTAAATTATTTTATATTTTCTTGTAGCATATGTCGGCATTTAATTGAATTTAATTCGGATTTTATCACAGTGTTCGAGAAACATCGGAAGCTTCCCTGAAACACTGTCTTAGGAGTTATTTTTTATGTTTGAGATTAAGATTTGTACCTAACTAGATTTTAGATTCATGAACTTGATTATTAGTAATTAAATAGCCTTCTAATTACTTTGATTAAGGTGCTTATCACTTATCAAGTTTCAATAAAAGATGTACATTTATCGGATGTATATATAATATTCATCTTTCAAATATTTTTATTTTTATGAAAATAACGAAATAAAAATAAAAATATGTTAGTTGACAATTGACATATGTTATAGTTTGATTTTAAGTAACTAGTTGATATATTTCCTTTTTTTTTTTTCAATCTCGTGTGGTGGAGGGTACATATAAATACATAACACCTTTTTATTTAAAAAAAAAAAATTCAGTAAAAGAAGATTCTTGGCTCATGTGGCCCCTTCCTTTCTTGAATATAATTCAAATAGCCGAAATCCTAACCATCAATATAGCTTCCTTTTCTTATCCACTATCTGGTTTAATATTATTTTTTTAACCCAAAAAACAAAAAAAATTATATTAGACTGTCTTTACTAACATAATTTCGTATGTCTGAATTCTACTCCTTACAATCTAAATATATTTTACATATGAATCTTCATTGTATGAATTATATGTTATAAATTGACGCATTTCACAAAATTAAATTGATATATGTAGAAGTTCAACTCTACCAATAATACTTTATGTAAAAAAAGAAAAAATAATCCACCTAATAGATTTGTCTGGGATTTATTTTTGTAGAACCGAAACATCATATATTTTATACAATTTATAAAGTCCACTAGTAATTTGGTAATCCCCTACTTGTGGGTCTCTATTGATTTGAGTGAGCTAAATTTATACCATTTCAACGCACACATATATATTGTTTATTTAAGAGTTGATCATATCCTAAAATATTATATATAATTAATTAATTACATAAAATAAAATATAAAACTTACCAATTTATGTTGGGCGTATGTCATCTCTCTTACACGAGAGGAGTAGGAAGATTGAATCTTCCTCAGCCCCATTTCTCAATTGGTAAAGAAATTAATAGTAAAAATAAAATAAAATAAGTAAAGAAAAAAATGTCTAATCAAGTAGTTAGAATTTTAATAGAAATAATTATCCGAGATTTGCTCAATTAGAAGTTTGAAAAGTACTTTTGAAACAACTTAATTAAGACAAATGCTAGTCTATTATTGAAATTAAAATTCAAGCTCTACTTCACTATTCTTGGAATCTTAGGACTCTTGGAACTGACTCTATAATGTTCTACAATTTTGAAATATGCTTACAATTCAATATTTGATTTGACTATTTGATGCTGTATTCACATAGTTAATAATCCAATCACATAAATATGTATATATTAATACAATAAAGATAGTGCGATTGTTTGGACTGGAGTCTGGAAAAGAATTGAACTGTCAATAAAATATCCGTTAAAGAAACTGGTGTGATGTATAATTAGACCAAAGTCATGGCCTGAAAATGACAATAGCGGCTGATTAATGTAACATTAATACGAATTATATGTTATTTTAATTATTTGGTTTAATATTGCCCAATCACATTTGATTCTATATCTATGTGTATATAGAAAAATAATGTTTTTTTTTTTCAAATAAATCGAAAATTTTCATTAATAGGCTGATCGATGTATTGTTCAAGATCAACATGAAGATATATGCATCCATCGTTGTACAAATCTTATACAAACATTATCATGTTTCCGACAACTACAACGATCCATATATTTACACATTACGAAGAAAGATATGGAAATAGTTTTTATCAAATAAATGGAATGAGATGAACTATGTTTTCTCAATTATGTTAGAATTCGTTTTTTTTTATTATTTAACCACTTAAAATTCTAAGTTACCACAATTAACATCGTATACTAAAAATCCCTAAACTTTGGTGTTATAAATATCCCGAAATGCAATGTGTTCCGATGACTTTTGGATACTTTAGCATTAATTCGACTCAAACTGAACATTTTAAAACATACATGATAAAATTTGAATTTTTTAAAATTTGTTGGATTAATACCCTAAACTACATCATCATCATCATTTTGTGTCTTAGAAAGAATTTGTCTCATTCATTTAATCTAAACGAGGGATTGTGATTAACTTAATCGATTTATACAAATAAAATAAATAAAACAAACAAACATCTGCAAAAGAGTGAGTCTTATATGAGACCGTCTTACGGATCATCTTATGTAAGACGGGTCAACCCACAACCCACTATTCACAATTCATATGTAATTTGATGAAAACGGGTTTAGTATATAGGTAAAAAGAATTCGTCTCACGAAAACTATTCGTGAGACCGTTTCACGCAAGTTTTTGTGTCTGCAAAATGTTCAATGAAAAATACAAATGTTTTTCTCCTAAATTAGAAAACAACATGAGAGTATCATAATTAATAAAGTAAATTCACAAGAGTTGGTCTCGCATGCAACCGTCGCACCGTGCGATGGGACCGTACACGGTCGCGTCCTGGGATACGATCGACCGTGCGCCATAACAAAAAAAACACATACTTATAGCCCTAAAAGACATACTTAGATCTAAAAATCACATACTTATGTGGTGCGCTATCGACCGTACCCCATACCATGCGCTACACATGTCGTGTATTGTCGCGCCGTGCCCCATAGCACGACCTGCGTGAAAAAAAATCATACTTAGAGTTGAAAATCACGTACTTAGAGCCGAAAATAACAAAACTTATACATTGTTGTAGCGCACGATCGACCGTGCCCCGAGGCATGGCCGTGCGTGGTCCCGTCGCACGTTGCGACGGTTGCACGCAAGTTTTTGCGAATTCACAAACAATCAAAATGCTCAATCAAACGGGTTTGAGATATAGCTGAATAGTAAAAAAGCGGGTTTCGAAATTTTATTTGATTCAATATCTGATAGCAATTTAAAATGTCGAATCATTACTATATATCTTTGGATTAATCAGATTTGAAAATGAGTATTAAAAAAAAAAAAAAAAAAACCAAATTAAATAAATTTAGAGGAAACTCACATATTTTGTGGAATTAAATTTAGGATGTTTCCTCTTTTGTGAAGTCGAGATCTCAATGATGTGTTTTGACTTGACATTAAATAAAGTGACGTATTGTCCCCTTGCTAGGATTCTCATTTCTTAAGATTTCAGATAATGTTTAGACATCACACTTTCTCTTGACGAAGGTGGGAGGAAAGTTTAATTGTGAGGCTATGTAAGAAAGATTTTAATTATTAAATTGCATGTCCAAATATGATTTGCCATGTGCCTAAACTTTTCTACTCATATTGTCTTACTTCTTACGAGAGCCATTAAAATACTTTTGTCCTTTTCATCATATAAGTAGCTATTTGAAAAATAAATGATGTGGGATTTCCAAGAAATTTCTATATAGGATAACTTGGCTTAACATCGGTTGCTTTTCCAAAGATGATTTCTTTCCATCTAATTAAAAACTCATATTCGGTTCGTACCAAAAAAATAAACTTATATACTATTTTCGTTAGTTCTATAAAAATAAATTTGTTATTATATTAGTATGATTTTTAATTTATAATTTCATATATACCCTTAATTAAATATATATTAAATCACCACACTTCAACTTATGTATTTTTTGAAATAGAAAAAAACTTTCATTCAATGCTATAATTAATGAAAGACAAGGATACAATTGGAACTTCAAATATTTGTTTAATTTGTGTGAAAATACAAGTAAACATATTTTTGTGGGAAATAATTATGTATGCAATATTCCATCTAGCTCAATGAGGAAGTGACATAGAAATGAAGATGATGACATATAGCTAGCAACTATTTTATATATTTTCTTGTTGTGTAAAAAATGTTAATTCAATTAAATTTGCCTATATGATATCCCACATTGTAAAAATGGTTAACTCGAACTGCTAGAAAAATGGTTACTTTTCGACTGTCATCTAATATGTGATATCTGCATATGATTCTGTGCCTTTATAAAATTATCGATCATTGATATATTTAATAATATATAAGTTTAAAGATGTGAAAATATAAAATCTCAACTTTATACCATTTACATTGATGAAGCATTTTCCAATGAACAAGAGAAGTCGTTTTCTAACTATACTAGTATAGTATCCGTTCATTTGAAAGGTATTCAAATTTCAATTGAGTATTATCCTACTTGTTTTGATGACTTTCAATCAATTTTCAAGAAATAATTCAAGGGGGGTATGTATTTGGTCATTTGATACATCAAACTTCACTCTCTACCTCAAAGTGTAATATTCTAACTGTATTTAATGTTAATTTTTTTTTTCCTTGAATTAGTGGCAGTAATACATACTCCCTCTATTCCTTTTTAAGTGACGTCCTACAGCTTTACACACAGATTAAAAATAATTTTATTTTATTAATATACCCCTCGTTAATTAAGCTTTGTTTTACCATTAATTATTATTGGTGCATGTTTATATTGAAAACATGAGTATTATACAATATATTTAATTTAGACATTAATTAATCATAGGGGTATATATGGAAATAATGTACAAAACGTCAATTAAATAGGAAAAAAATTAAAATTTCAAAATTTTAAAACGTCACTTAAAAAAGAATGAATGGATGGACAGTTACATTCTAAGTTAACAGAGGACTTTATCCTTGACTTGTCTCTGACAAAATGTTAAATTACTACTTAATTTTAAATTTTAAATTTGTAAGCGATATTTGTGGAAGAGGATCACATCTGTTAGTTCGTCTTGTTTAATCGAAAACCAATCATCGAACTAGTATAGCCAAAGTAAAAAACCTGAAAGAAATGGAAATATATCGGAGAACGGAAAAAATGGAAAATTTTATAGTTAACCAAAAAAAAAAGGAAAATTTTCAAAAATTATATTGATTTTCTAAATATGTTTTGGATTTAGAAAACAAGTGTTTCGGGCCGCTTGTTAAACTATACAACATTATTAGTAAAGTCAATTTGATCACCAATCTAATTTCACAAACATAATATCTTTTTAATATTTATCTCAATTTCTTATAAAATTTCAATGTGACAAGTTTCAAACATTACATTCATAGGCATTTAAATTTTGGCATATCACCTCTTTTCAATCTTTCTATCAGGATAGTAAACTATTTTTCTACCACAATAGATAATATAATATAATATAATATAATATAATATAATATATATATATATATATATTATCATAAATATAAAAAAATGATTATTTTAACCTTGCTGATAAAATATAAATAACATCTTTCGTCACATCAGTCAACAAACTTACATTATACATATGTGAATGCAAAAACTATTTAGACTTTTCACTGATATTGTGGTACAAAAGTAACAAAAATATATATTAAAATAGAAAAATTAATTTTATTTGATTTTACAATATAAATAATTATTAAACCTTAAAATTTTCTCTTTTATTTAAAAAAAAATTACGGTAGGGATTTACCAATTCTGTATTTCAGCGTCGCCCACACTAATCATTCTCGTGTTGAAATTTGGACCCCAAAAGAGTATGGAATGTTGTTACGTGTTTGATCATTACTTTCCTTTTCACTTCAATTTCGGGTTTCATGTGAACTCATTTTTATGCCTTACGTCTCATCATATATATACTCGTATATAAATTTAATTATCACTTTTATTTTTAAAATTATATTAGATACAAAAAAAATATTTTAAAATTACAACCACACTCCAGAACTTGAATGAAGTACTAGAATCAAGGAAGAATATGCTAATTACAGTTCAAAGTTAGTTAGATGAGCTTTGAAGACTGTTGATCCAACATTTTAATATGACCATATTAATTTTTTAGATACGAATATTTATTTCGAATAGAATGCATGTATTATTAATATAGCGGACCCAATCTTAATCGGATTATTGAAACATGTCTCATGATTTGCATAGTAGTAATTTAGAGATCAGAATTATTATATCTAATTAATCAGAGAAGTTTGAAATTGAGTCATTAAAAGATAATCACAAATCAAATTATAATCACATGCAAATACATATACTTCTAATAAACTATTATAAGATAATAAGTAAAGTTTAGAATTAAATATTCATAAGATATTTCTATTTGAAAGAAGTTGGCTACTTGTAGATCATAGTAGGGACAGCCCAATGAAATAGAACTTCCAAATTAAAATGCCAAAAGATAAAGATAAAAAACATGAAAGATCCAAAATCTTTACAGTTATCGATGACCTCAGCCTTCAATTCTGAATAAATTATATCAATTACATTCTTTGATTCCGTGCTTCTAAAAGATGGATAAAGAGATGTAAATTAATTAAACAAGAAAATACACAATTTTTAAATTAAATAGTGCCCAACTGGCCAAATCGTCAGCAATCTATTTGTCTGGCATGGCTGCGTGGCAACCTTTGACCCACGTGTTATATTTTGCTCTTGTTCCTCTTACAATATTTTATCCTTAAAACATTGTAAAATATTTAGAACATCCTCCCTTGCCCATTCGCCTTTCTTGTGTCCTCAGAGATTATTTAAAATAATAATATAGTTTGCCATGTCATATTTTGTAAATAAAATACTATGTCCTACATTTTCGTTTTTCCATCTTTCTATTACCGTTAAAATTGAATAGTTTATAGAATAATTTAAATACGGTATTGCAGCAATCTCATCAAATTATCAATGATTAAGCAAACATACCGTTAAATTAATTATTTTTATGACATTAATATATAAATTATACGGATTTGATATGTAAATCGTCAAATTAATTTTCCGGCCATTTTTCATCTGGTTTCGATACGTGACTTGTGTGACATATTTGTAAGGCTTTTTGTCAAATATTTGAATCATATTCTAAAGAGCCCTCAAATATATAGTGGGAATCCAATGACTCAATTATTTGGGGAAAAAAAAAACCCTTGAAAATATGTCAGGCGTAAGTCACCGCCAAAATCCAGTCAAAAATGACTGAAAAATTACCTTGGTACTTTAAGTGTCAAATCCATATAGTTTATATATATCAGTGTCATAAAAAAAAAATAGATTATTTTAAAATAATTATTTTTAGAAATCTTTTTAATGACAAGATCTAATTTGACCCTTGTATCTTTCTCTTATCAACACCATTGGTATATACTATATACTATATATAGACATATGAAGAGAGCATAGACTACTCACAACGACTCACACTAGGAATAAAATCGAGACAATTCCTTACTACAAACAAAGAAAACACAACACCCCAATTTTAGAATTCCGACCTTAAATACACAACATAGGAAACAAATGGACTTGAATTCCTCGTTTGTCCAATCATGGAGCACCGACATATCATCGGAAAATTCTCTGAACTCATCGGAATCCTCATTCCCATCGTCGTGGCCGGAATGGGATTCGCTTCCCTTCAACGAGAACGATTCAGAGGAAATGCTTCTCTACGGCGTCTTGACGGAGGGCGAGCACCACCAGCTCGCCGCCAAGGAATCCGACGAGGTGAATTCCTCGTCGGAGATCGTGAAGGCGGCTGCGCCGGCGAAGGAGAAGGCGTACCGCGGCGTGCGGCGGCGGCCGTGGGGGAAGTTCGCGGCGGAGATTAGGGACTCGACGAGGAACGGCGTGAGGGTGTGGCTGGGGACCTTCGGCACCGCGGAGGCGGCGGCGATGGCGTACGATCAGGCGGCGTTTGCGATGCGGGGAGCGGCGGCGACCCTCAACTTCCCGGTGGAGAGGGTGAGGGAGTCGCTGCAGGAGATGAGGTGTAGCATTGAGGAGGGGAGCTCGCCGGTGATGGCTCTGAAGAGGAGGCACTCGATGCGGCGGCGGAACGGCGGCGGCGGCGGAGGAAGGAAGGGAAAAGGGGTGAGAGAAGTGAAGGTGGAGAATGTAGTGGTGTTTGAGGATTTGGGGGCTGATTATTTGGAAGAGCTTTTGATGACTAGTTCAAGTGTGAAAGCTACTTCTTGGTGATTTTATTTTCATTTCAATTTTTTTTTTAACCTTTTTTGTCCATATCCAATAGGTTAATTAAGGGGGAAAAAAGGCCACTTTTTTGTTTTTTAAGCCTTATATAATGTTTCTTTTCTTGGTCTTAATTTATATCAACTTTCTCTAGGACCCTTTTAACTTGGTTGTTCTCAAGTTTTGGTCACTAATTGTGAGAGCTTAAATCTCAGAGTGTACATGTAGGGTTTGGTTTTTAATTTTATTCTACATGAGTTTTCTTGTCTTCAAATTGTGAAGTATATGAGTTTTCTTAGTTTGGATTTTTCTTTTTTAAGAAAGTAACTGTGGGATTCGAACTTGAGATTTTAATCTCTTGATGTCATATTCTACATATTGTACTATTCGAATTTATTTAGATGATACACTGTAATTAATTTGGAGGAAAATCACTTTTCAATCTATTATTTTTGTACAAAAGATCCCAAAAAAAGTTAAACATTTTCACATTTGACTCAAAAGTCAAAAGAATTCGTCTGGTCACCAAATATTTAATTTGACCGATAATCCCAAATTCAATTGCCACATGAAAGATGTGTGTGTAATTTCGATTAATTGTTCAATTCACGACGATTTTAAGACCACAATTCAGCAAATTTTTGGACTTATGAAATTGAGAAAACTAACTCCTTAGAGACCTTAAGCGGAAATGCAAAAGATTATGGGTAAAGGAATGATTCTTTTCCTAACTAATTTTAACCAAACTGAATTAATTCATAAGTCAATTATAACAAAAAATGAAATAAACATGTTTTTAAATTTTTAAATATGTAAATTTGAGAGGTCAATGTCCCAGCCTATCGTCATGCAAAATAATGACGTGAAAGACTAAAAGTATATGGTATCAAACAAATTTTTCTTGGACACTATTTTGCTAACTTGACCCCTACAAAATCTTCCAAAACTCTTTAGCCTACATGACAATACTGCTAAGTGAAGAAATAGACCACTCAATTATTATAGTTTTAGTAGCCAAAAGATCACAATACAAACATGAAATTTCAAAATTTAATATCTAATCATATACGTGGAGAAGAAGACCTCACATATAAGAAGATGCATATGCATGTTTTTATATGAAAATTAATAGTTTAATAAATAATATAAACTATAAACCCTCATGTTACAATATATATTAGAGTTTAATCGCATTTATGTGATGTACCTATGTGAATGTATTAGTATGGTGTATGTGGCTTTAAACCATTATATTTATATTTATCATGCTTGAACTAATTTCTTATAAAAAAACAAAACTAAAGAAAGACTTTTGACCCATCAAATGCCATCAAACTAGATGGAAAAATGAATTTTGACCGGTTGGATATTAGGACCAAAATGATTGGTTTTCAACTAAACAAATCGGACGCTCAATCTGATTTACATCATGATCATCTTTTATATTTTAACGGTTCAAATTCAAATATATATATATATATATATATATATATATATATATATATAAAAGCTATACGGCTATATATGATCACGTAAATATATTTTTGGTCTTTTAGAGGGAACATTTTCCATGGATAATTTGCAAAATTATATCACCTAAATTTTGATAAGTTCGTTTAATGTGGAATTTCAATACTCGAATATTACGAGGAATCAATTGGGGTTAACAAAAAAGTGTCACGTGATTTGCAGTGTGCCTATAGTGAAAGTTGATCAAGTCATAGGTACACTTAATTTGGTCTGCATTTTTCCTCCAAAATAAATAAAAAATAAAGAATAAAAGACTGCTTTCAGTTTAAATTGAAATTCCAAATTGCTTGTCACCATCCTCTCCAACTGTTACTTTACTTTCAAATAAGTTTCTGCACTAATTGTTTTATTTTTCATATTGTTATTTTCCCATCTCGATATTTTATTCTCTTGAAAATATGGAAATTATTTCTACATTATTTTCTGCATTGATACATTTGGGTTGCCCACATGGCAGTAATTAAAGAGGAAAAAACAGATTGTTTGGAATTTGTGGGTTGTAACATGGAAGTAGCTAGTAAAAATGGGTAAACTGGAGAATTCATTTGATTTCTTTTTTATTTAAAATGATGAATATATAGTGAATAAATTGATGGCTGTGTGTGGTCTGGACTGTAGAGTTATCTTTTCATGAATATTTATAAATGGGCTCTCTATTAATATTAATGGGCCTATCTAGATTTATCCGAACATACAAGTTGAATATAAAATATATGAAAATTCGGTAAATGAGTGTACTTTTGTAGTCAATTTATGTCTACTATGCTAATCTATTTTTTCAAATTATAATTATTTTAAAGCAAATAGGTTATTAAGTGAATAATAAATTGTAATTTCCTTCAAAGGAAGGGTATAATGACGACCCCACGACTATATAATAAAATATTCAAAGTGTGCCTTTCTCCAGTATAGTGCGCCAAAGTGTGCCACATATTATCTCCAAAATAAAATTGAGTAAGTCTCATGTGAGACCTTATGTAAAGTGGAGTCATGTGGATCAATAAGATGGTTCAATCCACCCAATATGATATATTTCGGTCTCATATAAAATTATAAAAAGCTTCGTTTCACGTGATTTTTTACTTTTTACGAACAAATTTTGCAGCTCAATGTTTGTGCTATATTCATTTTTTTTCTTTTTATATTTTGAGTGTTATTAAATGTTATTATGCAATATTATTGGAATATTCATTTTTTGTACAAAAGGTAATGCAAGAAATTTTATAGTAAGGTATTGCAAAATTTGCACTATAATGGTCGCTGTGTTCTGTTGGAGATACTTTGTGAGCATCTCCAGCACTACTGTAAAAAGATTTGAATTTGATGTTTTTCTTCTTCAGCAGTTTTGTAAAAAGTTGCATTAATAATTCTCAACTGACATCTCTGTACCAGTTTAATGCGAACTTTAACTTTTCTTTTCATTTTTTAGTTCATTTTCTTTTCATTTTATTTTATTTTCATTGTTTTTTCATTATAATATTGAATACTATAGAATATATTTTTTAGTGCAAAGATAATGCAAACGCGGAGATGAATAAGAGTTTTTACATTAGGATTAAGGGAAAAAAAAATTATTCCATTATATTTCACCTTTTGATTTTTAGTCCTCTATGTTTACAAAGTATAAGTTTTTCAGTCCTCTATGTTTGGCTCATTAGATTTTCAGTACTCTATCTTTTACCTTTTGATTTTTAGTCATCTATATTTAAAAAATATCATTTTTAGTCATTTTACCTGCAATACTAGGTAACTTTATTTTTAATTATATTTAATCTTAACACCAATTTTTTCCATTCATCTAACATGTCTAAATTAATATTAATAATTAAAAATTATATATTTCATCCCGATACGAGTGAGTTAGAGTTTTGTGAGTTTGAGAAATAAAACATTTTATCATCAAAATTGATATCAAGCAATTAACAAATTTATTTTTCACAAATTATACATTTTGTGCCGGAAATAGATAACACGATAGTAAAAAAATGGCATTAATCATATTCTGCTAGCTCTCAAATTACACCAAATGATCCATGAGGTTGCTGTTAGTTCAATTCTCCATCAGATAAATTGATGTAATTTGAGAACTAGTAGAATATAATTAGTGTTATTTTTTTAGTTTAGAGTTATTCGTTTCCATCCCGAAATGTATATAATTTATGAAAAATAAATTTTTTAATTGATTAATATTTATTTTGATGCTAAAAGGATTTATTTCTCATAATCACAAAACTCTAACTCACTCATCTCGAAATGAAAAATATAATTATTAATTATTAATTATTAATATTAATTCAAACATGTTAGTTGAATAAAAAAAATTGGTGTTAAAATTAAATTGTAATTAAAAATAAAGTTAACTACTATTGTAGGTAAAATGACTAAAAATGATATTTTTTAAATATAGAGGACTAAAAATCAAAAGATGAAAAATAGAGGACTAAAAATGATATTCTTTAAACATAGAGGACTAAAAAACTTTTTTTCCCTATGATTAATAGTGTAAAATTTATAATAAAATACCGTACAACATTAGACATTAAATATGTTTTGTTAATTTGTGTGGAAAATGAAACCAAACTATTCTTGTGACATGTGTAGTGTAATTTAAGTTATAAGATATAGAAGAAGTACTATAGGTCTGTAACTAATCCAAAATATTTGAAGTTTAAATCTGATATATACTTACATTAAAGTTGATAAAGTTTGCCATTATTGATTATCATGTTTACCAAACCCTAAATAGCATATCAAATGTAAGGATTTAATTTAATCTTTGCAAACACTATAATTTGGCAACATATACTTTTGCATAAAATAATTTGAATTTTATCTTTAAACTATCAAATAAATCTGGATCATCTTCCATTTTAATAAAATCTTTTTTCTAAATCAAGTTTTAATATATTTTTCAGAAGTTGCATGATCCCTTCTACAAGTTAAGATTGCAACTTGCAAGGTCTCCGAATTGGGCAGGGTTAAATTTACGAATTCGGGTCAAAAATCGTTGTGAAAATTATAATAGTTTTCAATTTTTTTTAATTAACTCTATATTTTATTAAACTATCATCTCAAATACATTATACAGAACTGTCAAAATATGTTAGATCTTGAATTGATTCATTCCACCACATCAAAATAGTAGATTGAGTTGAATAATTAAAGGTTTGGAAAAGGCAGTCTTAAGTCAGTTTGTGATCCGCGGTGGTTTGGACTGCTGGCTAGTGGGTTATCCCACTTGTATATATTTTTTGTTATAAAACTTTTACCTAATGCAAACAATAATTTATAAAATATTAATATGAATAATGAAAAATTGTTAATAAAATAACTGTGTTTTAAAAATTTATATGTAATTTATATATCTTAGTAAAATGTATATATAAATATATATTACATACATACTTTTTTTCCTTTTAAAAATTAAAAGATAATAATATATAAAAATAAAAATTAATAATATATAGAAATAAATTGATGAAATCATGGTTAAATTGACAATTTTAAAAATAATTGACTAAACTAGAATTTTTTTTGTAAAGTTTAGATTGTAATTAAGCCTATTTATTACAACTAAAATAATCTTAGCTTAATCTATGTCAATCAATCCATGGTGCTAGTTTTGAGATTATAACTTCAAAAGTGGGTTAGCAACCTCTTTTGTCATTAGTTATGTACTTATGTTATATATATATATATATATATGTCATGTATATTACACTTAGCTTGTGATGAGATAGTTATAAACTTGCAACAAAACAATGGATGTCCCAAAGACAAGTACTAGTTCTGGAATCAAGATTCCCACAATCGACCAATGTGATTCCAAAGGTCGTGAAAATCAAACAGTTGTAGCTGATCTTGATGGAACATTGCTCGTTGACAATATTTCTTTCGCTTATTTTGCCTTCGTTGCATTTGACGTTGGAGGGATTCTGAGACTAGTCTTCTTGCTTTTGGTTTCTCCATTGGCTGCACTTTTGTACTATTTTGTTTCTGAATCCGTGGGGAGTAAGATTCTCATATTCGCCACGTTTGTTGGGGTGAAAGTGTCTGCTATTAAGTCCGCTGCAAACGCTGTTTTGCCTAAGTATTACTCGGAGGACATGCATCCTGAGACATGGCGCGTTTTCTCATCGTGTGGGAGAAAATGTGTGCTTATTGCAAACCCTAGAATCATGGTTGAGCCCTTCTTGAAGAACTATTTGGATGTTGATGTTGTTTTGGGTACTGAGATTTCGTCGTATAAGGGCATTGCTACTGGACTTGTGGCTAAACCTGGTGTGCTTGTTGGCAATAACAAGGCTATTGCTCTTACGAAGGCTTTTGAGAATGAAGAAATGCCTCATATTGGAATTGGAGATAGAAACACTGATTTTCCATTCATGAACCTCTGCAAGGTATATATTAGATTTGTCTCTTGTTTCTACTCATTATATATAAGGGAAAATCAATATCTGTTTGATAAAGAAAAAAAAAAACATTTTCTACTCATATCATAAGTTAAATGATATAAATGGCCTTGAAATAGAGAGGTCAGATATAAATTTTTGTCAAAAAAAATAAAAAATAAAGATTCAATCTTCATGGTATTTAGTTTCGAGATTTACATCTTGATGCATGGACCATCGAGATCTATTCCAGTTCTTTTTCTAAGCAAAATCTTAGATCTTGATGGTCCATGCATCAAAACTTAAATTCTCGAAGCTACTTAAGTACCATCAAGAATATCTAACTTCGAAATTTTAGATTTTGATTCTACCATCAAAATATAACTAATCTAAGGTTTTAAAAAAAAAAATTCCAAACATATACCTAGAAACACAATACTTCAATATTCTATTGCGAGTATATTAGATTGATTGATTGCATCAACGACACAGGAAAAGTACATAGTGCCAAGAAGATCAAGGGTCCGTCCCGTGAGCTCGGAATCGTTGCCAAAGCCCGTGATATTCCACGACGGTCGACTAGTCCAAAAGCCCATTCCATTGATCGCACATCTAATCGTTCTGTATTTCCCAATAGGCGTTGTCATAAGTTTTCTACGCATTTTCATTGGTTGTTTATTCCCTATATCATGGACTCTCTTCATAGCCAAATTAGTGGGAGGCAAAATCACAATCAAAGGAACCCCATCACCATTCACGAAGCCATCATCCAATCGAAGAGGTGTCCTTTTTGTCTGCTCCCACAGAACCCTATACAACGCCGTTGCCATCGCCGCCATCCTCCGCCGCAGAACCACAGCGATCACCTACTCCTTGTCAAGCCTGTCTGAAATCCTCTCACCCATAAAGACTGTAAGAATCACCAGGGAACTAGCCAAAGATGCTGAGCTGATTGAAAGCATTTTGGACAGTGGAGAAGACCTGGTTGTGTCCCCAGAGGGCACCACGTGTCGAGAGCCCTATCTGCTTAGGTTTTCGTCCCTGTTTGCTGAGCTCACTGATGAGATCGTGCCAGTGGCCATTGAAGCAAAGCCAAGCTTGTTTCATGGGACGTCAGCTCGAGGGTATAAATGGCTTGATCCTTTCTTCTTCGCCATGAATCCTAGGCCTGAGTACGAGGTTGTGTTCTTGGACAAGCTGGCACCTCACCAGACCTGCAAGGCGGGGAAATCGAGTCACGAAGTTGCCAATAATATTCAAGAAATGATTGCCAAGGCTTTGAATTTCAAGTGCACCAACCTTACGAGGGAAGATAAATATCGAGCATTGGCTGGGATCATTGATGAAAATGTCACGAAATATCATTGATACTATTTCGATAATGAATTTTCACATGATCAGTACAAAAACGAACTCTAATGATATTTTTTTTTTTTGGTATTTTCATATTTTCATATAATCGGTATAGAAACAGATATTTTGTTAAAATATCGGTAAAATAATTGATATAAATATCGATAAATATCAGTATCGATTTTGATATCAGTGGCTCATGGTTATTTGAAAATTAGTGAAATATTGATAAATATCAATTTCAATAAAAAAAACATTTTTTAAAATAATTGATTTATTTTGTAATAGAATTTTATAATGAATGACCTCATTTTAAAAGAAAAAAAATTATTTTGTACCTTAATAATATTATAATTTACACATTATAATTGTAGCGTATATAAGATCAAAAAATTATAAAATCTTAAATAGTTGCTATTTGTAGTGTGTAAAAAGTTGAAATAATTAGTCTATATGTATTAAGGTTATTTACAATAAAATATTATGTCCAATTTCCAATTTCTTACAAAGTTCCATCGTTTTTCTAAATTTTACAGATATCTCCATCAGTTTCGATATTTTCATAAAATTAAGATATCAATATTTCCATCAAATATTTCGTTATTTAACTGAGAGTGATGGTACTGTTGGCCAGAAACCTATGCTTAACATGGAAGTAGTAAAAATGGGTAAACTGGAGGATTCATTTGATTTTTTCATTTTATTTAAAATGGTGAATATAGTGAATAAAGTGATGGCTGTGTATAGAATGAAAAAGAAGTGATGGCTGTGTATAGAATTAACTTTTTCATGAATATTTATAAATGGGCTCCATTAATGGGCCAAACTCGATTTAGGCATTTAGCCTAGCATATAAGTTGAACATATAAATATGAAAATTCGGTAAATGAGCTTATACTTTATTAGCAGAAACATAAATTACAGAATCAGTGTACTTTTGTAGTCAATTTAAGTCTACTTTGCCTATTCTATTTTTTAAAATGATAATTATTTTCACAAAAACAGGTTATTATGTGAATAATATATTGTAATTTCCTTCTTAGGCAGGAATAAGGACGACCCCACGACTATATAAATATTAAATATATCAACTGTCAGAATTGAAGGCGTGCATATTAAATTTAGTGTGAGTCTTATGTGTATGTGATATTATCTCACAGATACGCCTTCATATTAAATTTAGTGCGAGTCTTATATGATATTATTTCACAGATCTAATTACGATAGATCAATTACCTACAATTTATATTTATTTATAAATTTATAAAAATGATATTTTTTTATTTTTTATGAGTAAATGGTAATAAAGAGTCTCATTCGTGATACCATCTCTTATTAATTTTTGTGTTAAATTTATATAGGAAGGATCCAAACAGATTTAATAAGATTGGTATATAAGTTGAGGCCAACGACTTGCTGACTGTTATATATAAGAAGACAAATAAATCTGGTATTTAATTTAAATATTTAATAATAATAAATATTTGATTATTTAATTTAAATATTTTTGTTCAATGAAATAATACATAATCCACTATTAAAAGAAAAATTATTTTTTAATTAAGAATTTGAAACTATTCTTTTTAACTAAGAGAATATATTTTTGGACCATTATATTATTAATAAAATTAATCTTCTATCACCATATATTTCAGCTCGAACCATCATATTTCATCATGTACTATAATGAAATTTGCAAATTATTGAGATGAGTTGTAGATTTTATAGTAAAGTATTGCAAATATGTACTATAATGATCGGTGTGTTCTGCTGGAGATACTCTATGAGTATTTTAAATGTGTTTTCTTAATTTGTGTAAAAAATGAAACATAACTATTTTTGTGGGATGTAGAGTGTAATTTATTAAGTTATAAGATAAAAGGTACAATAAGTCTATAACTAATCCAAAATATTTGAAGTTTAAATCTGATATATTTTAGACATTAAAGTTTATATATAAAATTTTGCAATGATTATTATCATGTTTACCAAACCCTAAATAGCATATCAAAAAATTGGCAACACGCTTTGCTAATTATGAGACCCCTTCCAATTGTAAACATTTCAAAAAAGAAATAAGAATGCAAAGATTTTAACCTTTGCAAACACTATAATTTGGCAGCATGTACTTTTGCATAAATTAATTTGATGTTTATATTCAAATTAAAAGTCATAATTCTTAATCACATTTAAACTATATAATGAATCAAGACCATCGTCCATTTTAATAAAATCTTTTATTTCCTAAATCACGTTTTAATTAATTTTTTAAATGAACTTAACCAAACACCATTTAAAGCTATGATCTCCAACACAACGCCTACC
The DNA here is from genome assembly GCA_954870855.1 of Scutellaria minor. Lineage (NCBI taxonomy): Eukaryota > Viridiplantae > Streptophyta > Magnoliopsida > Lamiales > Lamiaceae > Scutellaria > Scutellaria minor. Next base: position 2,899,138 of record OX940729.1, read on the forward strand.
AAACTAATATTGGCATGGCATTAAATGAAATTAAAATTCGAAAAAGTTACATAATCCCTTCTACAAGTGAACATTGCAACTTGCAAGGTCTCCGAATTTGGTCCGGGTAAAATATTATGACTTCGGGTTAAAGCTCGTGCTATATATTTGTGAAAACAATCATAGTTTCAGTTTTTTTTCTTTTTCTTTTTCCTTTGAAATTAACTCTATATATTGTATAACACTATATTGAGTTGTTATAATATGTTACTATAATCCCAAATACAATATATTGAGTTGTTATAATATGTTAGGTCTATTGGCTGGTTCGTCCCACCATACCAAAATAATGTTACAAATTATAAGTTTTTTTCCAATATCAAAACTACTTAGTTTTAATGTGGCACATAAATGAGACAGAGATTTTGGTACAGAGGGATCTATATAAAAAGAGCGTTTTAAAAAAATACAAGGGGCGCTCCTGAATCCATCCTTGAATACATCATTAATCTACATTACCGTTGAACTAATTTTGGTTTGAAAAATAGAAAGAAGTTGTTTTAACTTTTAACTAATATTTATTAGACTATGTTTATCCATGATCATGGTCACCCACAACCAACTAATAAACAATTCATTTCTCTCTCCTCCACACACATTCTATTCTACAACCAAATCTCATCTTTTTCATAGTTTATCCATGACCACCCACAACCACAACCAACCTTTAATAAATGATTTCTTTTATAATTTAACAATTATATCTATAATTAATTTTTATTATATTTTAAATATTTAAGAAATATATACAATTATTTAATATTTAAAAAATCGTAATTATAATAAAAAAAATTGGGAATACAAGTTAAAATAAATTACAACATCCAATAAAAAAATTAAAATTACAAGAATTGAAATACAAAAGAAAATAAATAAATCGAGCTACAAATACATGCATAAATTACAATAAAACAAAAGATGCAAATTACATATTTAATTAATAGTGCCGAATTTTTGCCATATTTTGGCACAAATTAGAAGAGAAAAGAGAGTGTATGAGATTGTGATCCAAAATATATCAATATTGGTATCTATTTATAGAGAATTTTATTTTATGAATTATGGTGTATAAATTTTTTTTTTTTTTAAGTGGATAAATCAAAATCTGAAATTATCTAAATAAAATACACTCGACGAATCATACGATGACACGTGTCATCACAATTGATTAAAATAATCCTCATGACCATGGTCATCTCAAGCCCTTGGTCATGGAATTTAGCCACATTTTTTTTTTTTTTGTCATCTAGCTATGACTTGGGCAGTGCCCATGACCGATAAACATGGTCTTGCAGCTAAACTAATCTTAGCTTAATCTATGCCAAATTGTCAATCAATCCAGGGTGCTAGTTTTGATATTATAACTTTAAAAGTAGGACAGAAACCTCTTTTGTCTTTAGTTATGTACTTGTGTTATATATATGTTATGTATATTACTCTTAGTTTGTGACCAAGTAGTTATAAACTTGCAACAAAACAATGGTTGTTCCAAAGACAAGTACTACTTCTGGAATCAAGATTCCCACAATCTACCAATGTAATTCCAAAGGTCGTGAAAATCAAACAGTTGTAGCTGATCTTGATGGAACATTGTTGGTTGACAGTATTTCCTTTGCTTATTTCGCCCTCGTTGCATTCGACGTTGGAGGAATTCTGAGACTACTCTTCTTGCTTATGGTTTCTCCACTTGCTGCACTTTTGTACTATTTTGTTTCTGAATCTGCGGGGACTAGGGTTCTCATATTCGCCACGTTTGTTGGGGTCAAAGTGTCGGCTATTAAGTCCGCTGCAAACGTTGTTTTGCCTAAGCATTACTCGGAGGACTTGCATCCTGAGACATGGTGCGTTTTCTCATCGTGTGGGAGGAAATGTGTGCTAACTGTGAGCCCTAGGATCATGGTTGAGCCCTTCTTGAAGAACTATTTGGATGTTGATGTTGTTTTGGGTACTGAGATTTCGTCGTATAAGGGCATTGCCACTGGAATTGTGGCTAAACCTGGTGTTCTTGTTGGCAAGAACAAGGCTATTGCTCTTAGGAAGGCTTTTGAGAATGAAGAAATGCCTCATATTGGAATTGGAGATAGAAACACTGATTTTCCTTTCATGAACCTCTGCAAGGTATATATCAGATTTCTCTTGTTTCTACTCATTAATATATATAAGGGAAAATCAATATCTGTTTGATAAAAAAAAAAAAAAAACATTTTCTACTCAAATCATAAGTTAAATGATATAAATGGCCTTGAAATAGAGAGGTCAGATATAGATTTTTGCCAAAAAAAATAAAAAATAAAGGTTGAATCTTCATGATATTTAGTTTCTAGGTAAAACCTCAGATCTTGATGGTCCATGCATCGAAACTTAAGTTCTCGAAGCTACTTAAGTACTATTAAGAATATCTAACTTTGAAATTTTAGATCTTGACTGTACCATCAAGATCTAACGGATCTAAGGTTTTACAAAAAAGAAAATTTCCAAACATATACCTAGAAACACAATACTTCAATATTCTATTGCAAGTATATTAGATTGATTGATTGATCAGCGGTGATTGCATCAACGACACAGGAAAAGTACATAGTGGCAAGAAGGTCAAGGGTCCGGCCCATGAGCTCGGAATCGTTGCCAAAGCCCGTGATATTCCACGACGGTCGACTAGTCCAAAAGCCCACTCCATTGATCGCACTTCTAATCGTTCTGTATTTCCCAATAGGCGTTGTCATAAGTTTTCTACGCATTTTCATTGGTTGTTTATTCCCTATATCATGGACTCTCTTCATAGCCAAATTAGTGGGAGGCAAAATCACAATCAAAGGAACCCCATCACCATTCACGAAGCCATCATCCAATCGAAGAGGTGTCCTTTTTGTCTGCTCCCACAGAACCCTATACAACGCCGTTGCCATCGCCGCCATCCTCCGCCGCAGAACCACAGCGATCACCTACTCCTTGTCAAGCCTGTCTGAAATCCTCTCACCCATAAAGACTGTAAGGATCACAAGGGAACGAGCTAAAGATGCTCAACTGATTGAAAACATTTTGGACAATGGAGAAGACCTGGTGGTGTCCCCAGAAGGCACCACGTGTCGAGAGCCCTATTTGCTTAGGTTTTCGTCCCTGTTTGCTGAGCTCACTGATGAGATCGTGCCAGTGGCCATTGAGACAAAGCCAAGCATGTTTCATGGGACTATAACTCGAGGATACAAATGGCTTGATCCTTTCTTCTTCGCCATGAACCCTGTTCCTGAATACAAGGTTGTGTTCTTGGACAAGCTGGCACCTCAGCAGACCTGCAAGGCGGGGAAATCGAGTCACGAAGTTGCTAATAATATTCAAGAAATGATTGCCAAGGCTTTGAATATTAAGTGTACTAATCTTACGAGGAAGGACAAGTATCGAGCATTGGCTGGGACTATTTCCAGCAAAGTTGTATGAGATTATTTGTAATGATTTATAGATTATAAAGTCTGTTTCTTTTGTTATATGTTGATGTGAAAATTTGGTGGAAAGAATTGACCCCCACTAAATTGAGTTAAGAAAAATTGATGCTTTGAGATAGCTACTGAGATGGGCACCTCCAAAATATCTAACATATACATAAAAAGTAATTCATTAGGTTCTACAAGATCTCATGAGCACAAAAGAATCTACAACTTCACAGGTTTAATCGGGCTAATTTGTTAAGCCATGTTTGTTGTTATTCGGAGAATAAAATACTCACTTTCTCCCTAAATAAATATTGTTAAACGCCAAAACTTCTGTCCACCCGCGCACGCGCGCACCCCACGCGTCTTGAACGCACGCGCACCTTGAAGGTATCCCATGGATAAAGGTATCCATGGTCAAGGTATCCACAGGTATACCTTCAAGGTATCCATGGATACCTTCAATACCTGCGCGCACTTCCACATGCCGCGTGCACATACCGTGCACCCATGCACCCACGCCGCGCGCACACACCGTGCGCCCATGCACCCACGCCGCGCGTACACTTCACGCTCATGCACCCACGCCGCACGCACCTCACAAACCGTGCACTCATGCCATGGATACCTTGAAGGTATTCCATGGATATCTTCAAGGTATATATGTGGATACCTGAAAGGTATTCCATGGGTACTTGAAGGTATACATGTGGATACATGTGATGTTTGAAAAAAGGTATTTCATGGATACCTTGAAGGTATACATGCGAATACGAAAAAGTATTTCATGGATACCATCAAGTTGTACATGTGATACCTGAAAGATATTCAGTGAATACCTTGAAGGTATCCTTGTGGATACCATGCGCCCACGCCATGGATATCTGCTTGCGTCCATGTGCCCACATCGGGCGTGCATCTCACAAGCCCGCGCGTCCATGCGTCCACATCGGACGTGCACCTCACAAGCCGCGCCCACACCGCGCGCACCTTCATCTGAAATAGGTGTGATACCTTCAAGATATCTCATGGATACCTTGATGGTATACATGTGATACCTTAAATTATACATGTGATACCTTTTTTGTATACATGAAAAAAAAAAAACTGAGCGAAAAAAAAAATTAAAAATTAATGTGAGGCCCGTGGGATGGGTTGGGGACACGGATCTAAATCCGTGCCCTAGGGGCACAAGAGAACAACTCATTGTTAAATTGATAGTTTGTCGGATTAGAAGTTGTTCAAAGTCATTGAGGTCTTGTACGTTAGATCGTTATTAAAAATATAAGATATATTCCAGTGAAAATACATTTTTTTATAAGAGGATTTATTTTTCTACCCCATGACTATAATAAATATATTTTCTACTCATTTGATAGGATAAAATGTCGAAATTGTCCCGATTATAAAAAGAAAATCCAGTATAATTGGGTAGACAATTATTTTTTAGGTAAAACATTTTCAGAAAAGTGAATGGTGATCATCCTTAAAATAGGTGGAATTTTTTTTTTCTTTTATAATTATGGATAGTAAAGTATATTTCCTTACGAAAAGAGAGAACAAAAATAATAATAATAATAATCCTTGGTTGCAAATTTTATACATGTGAACCAAGAGTGTACTTGAATGAACCTTACTAGTTTATACCAAAACAAAAATAAAATAAAAATAATAATGAAGTGTGTTTACTTGTGCTCCTACCAAAACACCAATTATTTGGCCAAGGCCCATTTTCCACCGAAAAAGCCCAGTAAAAATCGGCCAATATGAAGGCCGACCAAAGCCCATTAATGGGTTTTAGCGCGTTGGGTGATAAATTTTCTAGTATTATTTGAGAAGACACGTCGCATTATTATTTAATACATTAATACCTGCATGAAAGATTCTCATTAAAAGCTTCCAGGTGGTGGTGGCTTCTTCTTTTTAAAGGGGAGGCCATGGGGCCAGCACGATGGCCGTTTTGGAGGGCTTTTTGGTCTTTTAGATTTCTGTGCTCTTAGTAGTGCTGCCTCCTCCACCGTTGGATCCTTATCTACCACTAATCCATCGTTCACAAATCCCTCAAACTCCAGAAGGTGCGTGTCTAAAGACTCATCATGATGCTCAAGAAGCTGGGCAGCCCTGAATTAGAGCGAGAAGGTCTACGACTTAGAACTCCATTTTTTTTTAGGATCTTAAATTTTCTTTCAACATTAGTCCTTAGGTGTGTATAATTATAACACAATATTTATTGTATTTGGCAATATACTAACTATATCAGTTACTGTAGCATTAACAGAAATAAGTTTTTCAAAATTAAAGTTGATTGAGAAGTTTTTCAAAACTAAAATTGATAAAATATTATTTGTATTCAACTATGACTCAAGAAAATTAAATGAATTAACAATTTTATGCATAGAACACGAAGAGTTGGAAAAACTTGATTTTGAAAACTTTATTGATGATTTTAGGAGCGTATTGAAACTTGATTTATGCGCACGACTTTTAGAATGAGAGAGTTTTTTTTTCCTCTTATTTTCACCTTTTTAAGTTACTATATTTTTCATTAAGTAAAAAAGTTTATTTTTTTTCTCCATAAGACCAATTCTTTTTTTATTTTGACGTGGGCCTCCAAAATGTCAGGACTGACCTGACCTGTCAAGAAAATCAACGGGAGGCGCCTCTCGTTTCTCATCGAGCTCGTTTTGAGGATCATCGTGAGTTTAGGGTGGAATGTTGTAGAATGAGCTGTGAACACTGCTGAAAGTAGAAGAATTGTGAGTGATGTTGAAGTGTTCATGGTGGTGGTGTATGCTAAATGCCCTTTTAATTATAAGTTTTTTTTTATGGGTGTCGAATCCAACAAATTATATAACTTGCTTAAATAATGATTAATTGCAATAGTGGTAAGCAGAGTCGATTCCACAGAGATTGGTAATATTTTTATTCTTTTCACAAAAATAAATTACAACAATTATATTAAAGATTGGGGGATTTGGATTTGTGATTTAACTGAATTAAAATAAACAACAAGTAAATTAAAATGAGTAGAATTCAATGAAGTAAAAACATCTGGTCATAGACAACTTCAGAATTGGTTCAAACACAATCAATCATCGATGCAAAAATTACTCTTTCACTCAAACACTAAATTGGTTATAGTTGTTGGTACCACCTAACACCAATCTTTCCTTATGTTTTCGATAATTAGGATATCATCTCTAATTACTTCTCTTACCAATAAACAACCCTAGATACCATCGTAGGATTTAATCTATCGACAACATTCAATTTAGAAAGACTCAATTCTAGCCAACAAACACACATGTAAGTTCATTTAGACTAGATCATATATCTCCTATAGCAATCAATTATGCTACTTTGCCACTGATATTAGAACAATTAAACAATTACGGATTTAACGTTCTAATTGACATATATCATTTTCAGGAATTAAATAACTGGCCACATTAAACAACTCGCCAAACAATATAAATAATCACAAATATATATGAATACTGTAGAGCGAAGGAAAGTGAAAACTTATTAGATCTCACGTTGTGTAGAACCAAATCTTCATTCATCAACGGCTAGATTACGAATTTAGCAATCCATGAAAGAGATTGTCATGCTTTGTTCCATGAAAAATATACGTAGAGGAAAAGAAGAACTTCAATATTATCTACGTCAAAAGAAAAACTACCTCCCATTCAAATTTATCTAAAAAGATCTTCTTAAAAATAAAAGATAACTACTCCCTCCCAAATATAAATCTAGAATAAATTTAAAATATATAAGACTCCTAAAATCATGGAAAGAATTAAATTTGAGTCTTGGTGTAGAGATTTGAGCGCCACATTTGAGAATTCCCGTCTGAAACTTAGGCGTGCCCACGCCTTATGAGAAAAGTTCTTTTGTCCCCTTTTAGAGCCCAGCTGCGATCCAAGGCGTGCTCACGCCTTATGCTATCTTCAACAAATTTCTATTCTTTTGGAGACTTCAACTTCACTTCTTTACGGATCACTTCAAATGGTCTAAAACATCAATTAAATTCATTTGTCCCTACAAAACATGAAACTTAATCAAAACAAACTCTTAAGGATTAATTATCATCTAAAATATAGGAAAAATATGAAAATAAATATGTATTTTATGTAATCTATCATTTTTCATTTTGTGAGAATACCCTTTTAATTATAAGTTCTGTTGTAAGTGTTGTAAAGTTTAAAAATTAGTTGAATGAACTAAAGTAAATGTGATTTTATATATTAGTTTTGCATGAAAGTAACTTCTCATTTGACTTGTAATGAAGTGATCATAAGTTAATATACTTTTTTTTTTTTTTTCACTTTTGAGATAAAAGGTGCTGGTTTGGATTTGTGTTTCTTTTGAGATTTTGTCTCATCATAACTCATAAGAAAATGTTTTTATCTTTAAATTAAAAGTCATAATTCTTAATCACATTTAAACTATATAATAAATCGAGATCATCGTACATTGTAATAAAATCTTTTTTACTAAACCACGTATTAATGTATTTTTTAAATGAACTTGACCAAACACCATTTAATACTATGATCTCCAATACAGCGCCTACCAAACTAATATTGGCATGGCATTAAATGAAATTAAAATTCGAATAAGTTGCACGATCCCTTCTACTATATTTTAAAGATTGTTTCGTATATCATGTAATTTATATATCTTAATGATATATATATATATATATATATATATAACTTATTTTTCCTTTTAAAAAATAAAATTAAAAATTGATCTGGTGGGTTGACCCACCTAACCTGTAACCCACAAGTTCAATGAGCTGAGTTCGGATTTTGACAGTTTGCCACAATTAAGACCCTTCCTATCTCCCCAGCCCTAATTTCTGCTTCGTCCCGTAAAATGGTAGATTGTTGGGCGACTTGTATTGACAACTCTAAATTGTCAAAAATAACTTTCTCAATACTTTTGACATGCAATATATATAGGGACAAATATAAAATTTTATTCCAAGAAAGACAGATCATATTATAACACAAACGAGCTGAGAGAGCTCAATTTTATAAAATAATGGACTAAGTTTTATTAAGTAAGGGTACCACTAGGGGTGGTACGGTACGGTATACCGAAAATTTCTCGTCATACCGTTACCGTACCGAAAATTTCGGTATACCGAAATTTCATACCGTTAACTTACCGAAAATTTTGGTATACCGAAATTTCGGTATAAGAAAAGTTCATACCGTTACCTTACCGAAAATTTCGGTATACCGAAATTTCGGTATAAGAAAAGTTCATACCGTTACCATACCGTCATTTCGGTATACCGGAATGGACCGGCATACCGTTCCATACCGAAAATGATTTTTGTATTACCGAAAAGGATTTTTGTATTAGAATTATTAAAAAATAATATTGATATTTATTTTTATACCAGTATACCGAACATCCTTTTGTATTAGAATTATTAAAAAATAATATTGATATTTATTTTTATACCGGTATACCGAACATCCTTTTGTATTAGAATTATTAAAAAATAATATTGATATTTATTTTTATACCGGTATACCGAAATAATTTTCGGTATACCGAAAAAAAAAAAAATTCATACCGTTACCATACCGAAATTTACCGCTACGGTATCATACCTTACCGAAATTTTCTGTATTTTCGGTATTTTTTCTGTACGGTAAGTGCGGTATACCAGTATTTTCGGTATATTACCCACCCCTAGGTACCACATTACTTTTATAAATTTACGATATAAATGATAAATATAAGAAAAGTCATGTACAAAAAGAACGTTTAAAAAAAATACAAGGGGCGCTCCTGAATCTAATCATTGAATACATCATTAATTTACATTATCGTTGAACTAACTTTGGTTTGAAAAATAGAGAGAAGCTGCCTTAACTAATATTTATTACAACTAAAACAATCTTAGCTTAATATATTTCAATCAATCTATGGTGCTAGTTTTGATATTGGAAACTTCTTTTCATGTCATTATATAGGTATATAATTAATTGTGCTGTGTATGTTGTGTATATTGCTCTTAGCTTGTGACCAAGTAGTTTATAAACTTGCAACAAAACAATGGATGTCCCAAAGACAAGTACTGGTTCTCGAATCAAGATTCCCACAATCTACCAATGTGATTCCAAAGGTCGTGAAAACCAAACAGTTGTAGCTGATCTTGATGGAACATTGTTGGTTGACAGTATTTCTTTCGCTTATTTTGCCCTCGTTGCATTCGACGTTGGAGGGATTCTGAGACTACTCTTCTTGCTTTTGGTTTCTCCATTGGCTGCACTTTTGTACTATTTTGTTTCTGAATCCGCGGGGACTAGGGTTCTCATATTCGCCACGTTTGTTGGGGTCAAAGTGTCGACTATTAAGTCCGCTGCAAACGCTGTTTTGCCTAAGCATTACTCGGAGGACTTGCATCCTGAGACTTGGCGCGTTTTCTCATCGTGTGGGAGGAAATGTGTGCTTACTGCGAGCCCTAGGATCATGGTTGAGCCTTTCTTGAAGAAGTATTTGGATGTTGACGTTGTTTTGGGTACTGAGATTTCATCGTATAAGGGCATTGCCACTGGACTTGTGGCTAAACCTGGTGTTCTTGTTGGCAAGAACAAGGCTATTGCTCTTAGGAAGGCCTTTGACAATGAAGAAATGCCTCATATTGGAATTGGAGACAGAAAAACCGATTTTCCTTTCATGAAGCTATGCAAGGTATATATGGGATTCCGCAGATCTCTTGCTTCCAATCATATAAATATCTTTTTGTTTGCTTGAACTTATTAAGCTTGATAATATACCATATCAACAAGATTAACTTGTTTGCTTGAAAAATGTGAGCCCTTTATTAACTACTCCCTCCGTCCCACAATAAGTTTCCCACTTTCCTTTTTGGTCCGTCCCACAATAAGTTTCCCATTTCAAAACTTACTAAAAATGGCAAAGAAAACTTCACAAAAATTACAAATATGTCATCCCTTGTTTTGATAAGTAAGTGGGCCCTACTTACTAATCAACCACTTTCCCTTCCACCTTTTTCTACTAAATACCCTCTCTCCTCTCACTCACATTAAAATACACATTTTCCTTAAAAACAACACCCAAAAAGAATTGGGAAACTTATTGTTGGACGGAGGGAGTAGTTTGTTTGAAAAATGTGAGTTCATAATATAAAAATGGTCCGTTATTATATTACTTAATCTTGTGATATGACTACCTATGAACATGAGTGGATAGCTTAACCCATGTATTCAAGTTAATTCATTATCCCTTGTATATAATCAATAATTGAAATAAAGAAATTAGATATCGATGCTTGCCCAAATAAAATTCAATCGTAATGTTGAATTTTGTTGATATTTAATATGAAGATTTTACATTTTACGCAAAATCATAGAGGTTACTGCATCGAGAATTAAGTTCTCAAAGCTACTTAATTATATGGAAAAAATTGAGTAATTTTTTTCGACTTCAATACATATCAGATTTATTGATTGCTCACCACTGATTGCATCAACGACACAGGAAAAGTACATGGTGCCAAGACGGTCAAGGGTCCGGCCCATGAGCCCGGAGTCATTACCAAAGCCCGTGATATTCCACGATGGTCGACTAGTCCAAAAGCCCACTCCATTGGTGGCACTACTAATCGTTCTATATTTCCCAATCGGTGTTGTCACATGTTTCCTACGTATTTCCATTGGTTGTTTATTCCCTATTTCATGGATTTACAACATAACGAAATTATTCGGGTGCAAAGTCACAATCAAAGGAACCCTATCACCATTCACGAAGCCATCATCCAATCGAAGAGGTGTCCTCTTTGTCTGCTCTCACAGAACCCTATTCGATGCCCTCGTGATCGCCGCCGTCCTTGGCCGGAGAACCACCGCGGTCACCTACTCTGTGCCAAGCCTGACTGAAATCCTCTCACCCATAAAGACCGTAAGTATCACAAGGGAACGAGCCAAAGATGCTCAACTGATTGAAAACATTTTGGACAGTGGAGAAGACTTGGTGGTGTCCCCAGAGGGCACCACGTGTCGAGAGCCCTATCTGCTTAGGTTTTCGTCCCTGTTTGCTGAGCTCACTGATGAGATCGTGCCAGTGGCCATTGAAGCAAAGCCGAGCTTGTTTCATGGGACGTCAGCTCGAGGGTATAAATGGCTTGATCCTTTCTTCTTCGCCATGAATCCTAGGCCTGAGTACGAGGTTGTGTTCTTGGACAAGCTGGCACCTCACCAGACCTGCAAGGCGGGGAAATCGAGTCATGAAGTTGCGAATAATGTTCAAGAGATGATTGCCAAGGCTTTGAGTTTCAAGTGCACTAATCTTACGAGGAAGGATAAGTATCGAGCTTTGGCTGGGACTGATGGTATTGTTGGCCAGAAACCTATGCGTAAATCCAGCTAGGTTATATGAACTAATTATTTGTAATGGTTTATAGTGGTTTTTTTTTTTTTTTGTTATATGTTGATGTGAAACTTGGGTGGAATTGATCCCCAAGAAATTGAGTTAAGGATAAGAAAAAGTGATGCTTTGAGATAGCTACATTAAAAGTGGTTCATTAGGTTCAACAAGATCTCAGGTTTGGGCTAATTTGTTAAGCAATGTAATTGATTACTCGAAATTTTAATCTTGATGACAACTGATTATAATTATAATATATGATTATTGTACATGATTGTTGACAGAAAGTTGGTGCCAATAGATGAAAAAAATTAAACTAATAAATCAGCTTAATTAACAGTATTATTTGAGAAGCCACGTCACATTATTATTTAATACATCAATATCTGCATGTAAGATTTTTACAGCAACATTAAAAGCTTCTAGGTGGTGGTGGCTTCTTCTTTTTAAAGGGGAGGCAATGGGGCCAGCATGAAGGCCGTTTTGGAGGGCTTTTTGGTCTTTTAGATTTCTGTGATCTTAGTAATGCTGCCTCCTCCTCCACCCTTAGATCATTATCTACCACTAATCCATCGTTCAGAAATCCCTCAAACTCCACAGGCTGTGTATCTAAAGACTCATCATGATGATCAAGAAGATCAAGAGGAGGGGCCTCTCGTTTCTCATCATGCTCGTTTTGGGTGTCGAGTTTGGGGTGAAATGCAGTAGAATGAGCTGTGAACACTGCTAAAAGTAGAAGAATTGTGAGTGATGATGAAGTGTTCATGGTGGTGGTGGTGGTGGTGGTGGTGGTGAATGCTAAAGGCCATTTTATAAGCTCTGTTGCAAGTGTTGTAAAGTTTGAAAGTTAGTTGAATGGAGTATAGTAAATGTGATTTTATCAGTTTTGCAATAAAGTAGTTTCTCATTTGACTTGTAATGAAGTGATAAGTTTACTTTTTATTTTTCATTTTTGAGATGATGTTGAAGCATAAAAGGGTGCTGGTTTATAAATGATGGTATCATCATAATGTACTTTGAGTATATAAACATTAATTTATGAAATACGGATTAATATAAAATTAATCAGATGTTATAAAAATAAACCCTGTCTGTATTTCTTGAAAATCTTTTCACAATTAGCTATTTTTATTTTTTATAGATAAAGTATAAACAAGATTCTATACGCTTGATGTTTGAGGTAAATACTTTTGAAATTACAAATACCCTCACAAGCTTTTGCATATTTCCAAGAAACACCCTCTCAACCAGTGCAATATCTAGACCAAATAGAACAGCATAAAACTGAAGCACTGTATACTACTGTTAGATTCTTCATCAGAGACGGAATTTTTCCCCTAGTCACACAAATTCTAACCAGATATTTACATACACAATCCCAGACGAAGACGAAAATGAAGAAGAAGAAACTATGATCGTTTTTTATCATTAAAAGACGAATCCAAAATTGCATCAGATACCGATTGTTTTAACATCAGAGCCCTCTGGCCGTTGAACTTGAACCCACTGCTGCGATTTCATCCTTGTTCTGGACGAGACAGATTTCTCGTTGCCTCCAATATTCCCCTGAGTAGGAGGTTGGAAATTATTACTATTCTTCGAGTATTGTGTAGCAGCTGCTCTCGCGCCATCGATAGCTGCCATAAGAGCCGGTGATTTTTCCTCTTCAGAGAGGGTCGAGGAATTAGAACGAGATGCAAGTGAACCAGGCTTCAAGGAGAAACAATCACGTGGATCTGGAACCGGAAACTTAACTGCTTGTGGTGATTCCATGGAGGCGAGACCTCTCACGGCTGCTTCATATATCTAGGCATATAACACGAGAACATATATGATGGGAGTATTATAGAATCAGATGAATGAAACTATAAAAATTGGTTTATGTTGTTACCTTCCTTTCCAAATTATAAACTCCTTGGTATCCACGCATATCAAATGGCACTATCAGTTTCTGTATGGATCGATATACGTTTATCATTATTCAAATTATTTGTTTGTAATCAAGAAAATTAATTAGAAAAACTAAAGGAAAGAGAAAGAATAGAGAGAGGATGAGGAAAGAAAGGAACCTGAGGTTGCTCACAAAGCCAACAAAAGGCTGTTTGCCCTTCTAGCCTCACCTGCATAGAAAGATTAGGACAATGTTGGTCATATTTTGAGAGCAAATCATACCACTAATCCCATTAATACATTACTAATTAGAAGTACGATGTTTTATAATTGTTCACCGATTCAGGTATAGCTTCCCAGCTGACTAACTCTTCACAAGTAACACAACCCACCACATCAACACAGCCTGTCGAAAATGAAGTTTAAAAGTCATACATACTCGCATCCAAAACCAGACCAAGAAACCTCGTATTGGTGTAATAATGCAGGATATGCAATGTGTATACATCATTTTCAAGAACCCTTATCAGTACCAAAGCCAAACGAGAGTAATGCTATAAAACTGATCTCAAATATAATACCTAGAAGTTTGGAAGTAGGGTAATGCTCAGGGAATTTGAGGTCTGTTATTCCGTTGGTTGCATATATCTCCCTATAGAAGTCTTCCATTGCTTTGATCGTCTCCGTTTCTGGGACCTTACCGGCTGCATGAATCCAGAGCCGTCCTGTGGGAAGAAACCAAAAAGTGACATATATTTAAACTTTTAACTTCGTTATACCAAACACACAAACACACATCGTTGTAGTTGAAGATATACATGATACATGTATATACATTGGAAAATCGACCTTGCAATAGAAAGACAAATGATTCCTAATATGCATTTGAAGTGCTAATGTTGATCAATGTCCTGTGTAATAACTAATAACTCATCTCCAAAACAGCCTAATCTACTATTGAAGTTTTTCCTAAATCATAATGATTTGAATCAATCCCCTGAATTAAAACTCCAATAAATCTCTTCAATCAAACCATATCAAAATATATTCATCAATGAAATCTTTTATCATCCACATTAGTATATCCTAAGCTGCTTGCTCTTTAGCTAAAAATTAAGACAACTCTCAGAGAATAAAACTAATTCCAGCTTAAATTAATCTCTAATACAGAAGAAATCAGTAAACGTCATCCAACAGCATATTCAACAGCATAAACCCTAAGGAAACGTTGAGAAATTTAAATTTTAAAAATTGAGAAAACAAATGGAGTACAAGAAGAGGGGGAATAAAAAATAAGGGTTTTGAGAAATCGTACAAAAATTGGATGAAATTATACCCCTAATTGGAGCAGGCCAAGATCGGCCTTCAATTCGCTTGATGCCATAAACAAGCAAAGAAGCCCATGGCTGATGCATTGTTAAACATGGATTTCTGTAATTCGACGATTCTGTTCTTCTACTTCCCATTTGCTTCCCTATTTTCAATTTATTTTCTTGATCGATTCCTTTGAATGGAGATTTTAGTTTCTTCACTCGACTTGAATGCTATAACTCTTTCAGAAAAAAAAATATATCTTGAAATTGTATATTGAGATTATTAAATACTATTTGCTCGGTCGACCATCATAATTTCACACAAAAAAGTTTTTTTTTATAATTTTGTTTCCTATTTTATCTAAATAATTTTATTAAAAACAAATTATTTAAATAGAACAAATGATTAATATTTTCAACGGGAAAATATAACAATAATTAGTACTTCATTTAATTGTTTGATTTTGTGTGTTTGTTATTAATTTTTTCCTATTAGTTCTTCAAAGAAAGAAAAGATTCTCTCCCACCATGAAGTGATAGCTTGAAGAATCATAGGACGATGTGAAATCACTCTAACTTCTTAGAAATAAAAAGTTAATAATAAATAAATAAATATAATACTGAAAGAAAGGGGGAAAAAAAAGAGTCTAACTTGGCATATAAAGTGGGATTATAATAATATTGTCAACTAAGAAAAATATTAAAATCTTGTTGTCATCCCCTAAAAAAATAATAATAATAATCTTATTGTGAAAGAATGGCATATATTCATTGGAATAACGTGTTTCAACTTTTAAATTAAAAACAAATATAGGTCGAATAATAATTTATACTCAACTCCTATATTTAGACCTTTAATTGGGCCGACATAGGTGAATATTTGTAAAATCAATTAACCTCCCTCTAATTCTATCTATGAATACATAAATATATAGAATAATATAATAATGAATAAAATAGTATAATAATTGAGTAATCAATACTTATCAGCTCAGTGAAAATGTATAAATAAAATAAAATAAATAAGTATTCCGATAATTAGGAATATCCATGTAAATAATCATAACGTGCTCATTAATGTGTTAAGATCCAAAAAAGAAAAAAAAAATTAATTAATTATTCAATAATTAGTAAATCATCAAGTGCTCGTAGGTAGGTAAGCATTTGTCTCACAAATAAAGTCAATTATTTTCATACTTAAGAACAATAAGAACAAGCTAAATTCTTTGACTCTTCTAAGTAGTATTTTCTCTCTCTAAAACCCTCTCCTCTCTCTCTCTCTCTCTCCATCACACGCAGCCTCTCCATAAACGCAGAGTGGGGCAAACAAGGTTCTCAAAAAGCCTAATTCCAAACTGAAAAGACTGGATAATCATATCAATAATCCACACCCAGTGAAGGCTTTTCATTCAACTATCCAAGAACACGCACGCCCCTGTTTTCAATAGAAAACTGTAATTGACTTGCTTTTGTATGATAGAATCAGTGAAGAAGAAGGGTATCTGATGGATTCGGTGGCTGTTGATGGTGTAATACAACGATTGCTTGAGGTTAAAGGGAAGCCCGGTAAGCAGGTGCAGTTATCAGAGGCGGAGATCAGACGCCTTTGTTTGCATTCTAAAGAGATTTTTCTGCAACAGCCTAATCTTCTTGAGCTTGATGCTCCGATTAAGATCTGCGGTATGATTTTCTTTGATTTCTGGGGTTTTTAACACCGTGTGTCAGTTGGGCTTTGGTTTTAGGAACTGTTTCTTTTTTGTTTTGGTGATCAAATTTAGTGTCTTTATATTGATGGGGTTTTTTTTCTTGATTTTATTAGAATGGTTTTGTTTCACTTGGTTTTTTCTTTGTGGGTTGGTTTGAAGTGGACTTTGAAGTGGAGAAAGTTCATTTTGTGGGTATACAAGGATATGTAAATCTATGTTGATTTCTCGAGGATATTGAGAAGAATGCTGATTGTTGAGCTTTGGTGTAGAGATGTGAAATCAAAATTTGTTGATGGTTTAGGTTGGAATGTTTTGAGCTTATTGGTCTAGTGGAGATTTTGCTGCTAGTGAACTGTTTTGCATAACATGTAAAACCCTGATGGTTTGTGGTTGTTTAATTGCTTGACACATTTATGATCATTTATGTTTGAAGGCATTGTTTGAGCAGGGAGTTTATGATATGATCCTTGATGTTTTGGCCCAATTCTGATGTTACTTCTTTTTCATCATTATAGAGCTATAATTTGTATGATTTGTCACATAAATGTGGTTGAGAGTATAGAGTCAGTGTTCCACCTTGGTTGCGTGTGCTCAACTTGTATTTTGTCTGGCATATGGTATTTGATGGAAACCAATTTTCAGGCTAGCCAGCCATGATAGACATTTCTAGTTTTCGAACAATTGTCTGCAGCTCCTATAGCTACTAATAAGTTGATTTGTTTCCTTGCCATTTAAGCTTGGCAATGCATAACGTTTTGTGTGTGCGCTTTATTGCATATATGTATGTTCTGATGTGTGTGTAATCAATTTGTAAGGAATATGTTTATAATCATCGTACTTAACATTAACTTTTTTCAATAACCTTTTCTGTAGGGGATATTCATGGCCAATATTCTGATCTTCTTAGACTTTTTGAATACGGTGGATCACCCCCATCATCAAATTACTTATTCTTGGGGGATTATGTGGACCGTGGGAAACAAAGCCTGGAAACAATCTGCCTTCTACTTGCTTATAAGATAAAGTATCCTGAAAACTTTTTCTTACTAAGGGGCAACCACGAATGTGCATCAGTCAACCGTATATACGGATTTTACGATGAATGCAAAAGAAGGTTTAATGTAAGATTATGGAAGGTGTTCACAGATTGTTTTAACTGTCTACCCGTTGCAGCTCTAATTGATGAGAAGATATTATGCATGCATGGAGGTCTCTCTCCAGAGCTGAACGACTTGGATCAAATTAGAAATTTACCACGTCCTAATGATGTCCCAGAAACCGGTTTACTATGTGATTTACTATGGTCAGATCCAAGCAAAGACGTACGAGGGTGGGGAATGAATGATAGAGGGGTTTCTTATACTTTTGGTTCTGAGAAGGTGACAGAATTTCTTCTAAAGCACGATCTTGATCTTATTTGCCGTGCGCACCAGGTTTGAAATCTGTTTTTTTTTTTTTTTTTAATGTCGATTTTGATGAAATAAATGGCGTTTTTTCACTGAAATCGGGATGTCCTAATTTTGCAGGTGGTTGAAGATGGATACGAGTTTTTTGCTGATAGACAGCTCGTGACAATATTCTCAGCCCCGAATTATTGCGGAGAGTTTGACAATGCTGGTGCCATTATGAGTGTGGACGAGACTTTGATGTGCTCGTTTCAGATTTTAAAGCCTGCAGAGAAGAAGCCCAAGTTTGGATTTGGGAGCAGTACTACTACTGCTAAGCCAGGAACCCTAACGAAAACTAAGGTAGAATCACATTTTCTTGATTTTTTCTAAATGGGCTTTATATTAAAAATAAAAAATAAAAAAAAATAAAAAATAAAAACTGATGAAGAATTTAAAACTAAAAGTCATTACTCTGTCACAATGTGGATGTAATTTGAGGTCTTGTTTGGTTATTTCGAGATCTTAGTTGGTTAATATTTGTCTTATGATGGAAATCATGGAACCAATCAGACATAATTATCAAAGTCGATACTTAAAGCTGAATTTGTTATTAATGGTTTCTTGAGAACGATAAATGTCGTTAGCTCATAAGTTCTATATATGAGTTCCATTTTAGCTTCGTCTGGTCCTATTCTTTTGCTTTTCTTTGCTACTTATTTGGATATGTAACATAACTGTATCATATAAACATCTCTTTGGACTAAATCTCTTGTGATTTTTGTTTATCCTTGTAGTCGTTTCTCGGTGCAAAAATAGGATGACCTCGATTAGCTTAAGTAGATCAAGAAACCTGTTCTCCGAGGTTCTCGTTATTAAAAGTCAGACGAACACTCAAGTCTTAAGGGTCACCTTCTCTTAACGAGCGGGAGAAACTTGGGGAAGTTGGATCGTTTGTCCAGCTAAGATTTTCTGGCTCTAATTACGGAATTGATAAAACGAGAAGGTAGTTCTTGTCCTCGTGGGTGCATTGAAGTGATGATGAAAGGTAAACCAATCTTGTTTGCACCTTCTAACTGAATTTGTGTGCATACATATTGTAAAGTGCCTGCTTTTTAGCTGAATCCATTGTTTATTTCTTCTAAGTTGGTTCAGTTTATGGTTTAAGGGATCATTAGACCTACTAATTGAGGATCTATGCCTATTCTACGATGATTTTGCGTTTTCATGTTGCTATGTTTCTTTAAGGGTTTTGTGGATGCTACATCTGATAAAAAACACCAAATGAAGTATCTACGATCGACTGAAATATATATACATGATGGAGCTATAAGTGTGGAATTGAAGAACTTGAGTTTGATAAAAAGAATGTCATATTAATATATTTGAAATTGAGTTTGATGGGTGAATAAATATAGTCAAGATGTTGAAAATGAAAAGAGGTTGTATCATGTATGTTGATGAAGATGAGCTGATTTATCTGTTTCAAATAGTATTTTATCTTGTATATGTACACGATGTGTATATTTGTAATTTTATTCTACACAGCTCATGATGTTATTCAAATAGAAAATGTAGCCTCTTTTTTTTCTTTTTTCTTTTTTTAAGGTAAAAATGCATCAACATGAAAAGAATTGAGTGGACATCTATTTTGTGCCATAAATCATACAAATCTTGTGCAAATCTTGAATTGTAAGAGATGCTCTATTTCCAATCCTAGTATTTTGTTTTAGTTGATTTAAATATTTGGGTTGGTCACGTATTTTGTGAATTGGGCTTTTGTGATTTTATTTGTAAAAATTGAGTCTTCATGTTTTCATTTTGTTTTGAATTTGGTCTCTATTGGCTTTATTTGTAAAAGTTTAAGTTCTTAAACTATTGTTTTGTTCTTTAAACTTTATTTTGTTATAATATAGTATTGTGCTTTCATTTGTAAATATTGAGTTACTACACTTATGCTCTGTTTTGACTTGGTTTCTATGTTTAAGTGTAGCAAAATAACCAAATTCAAAAACTAAGTGGAGAGTACACGGACCCTCATTAACATAATATGAAACCTCAAAAACTTAATATTTATAGTTAAAAGTATATGTTCTCAACTCAAGATATACCTAAAAGTAAATATATTTAACTAATACAAATTAAAATATATATGGACCAGTTAGAAAACATTACAAATAACTCAATTCTCACAAAAAAAAAAAAAAAATGCATTGGTCAATTTGGAAAAATTACAAATAACTCAATTGTTTACAACATAAATCTACAACTATATAGAATTTTTTTTTCCCTTTTTGGAGTTAACGATGATATGGAATGATTTCCTAACTTGCTTCTGAATGATTAGAGCATATTACGAGGATTCACATTATTAATCAATGTGAATGTCGATGTCACATATAATTCTTGATGTGAAATAAATTGCATCTTTTATATATATGTAATACACATAATTTGTAAATAAACGTTAATTCTTGATTGTCCACATTATTTGATTAAAACTGATAACAATTTTCTCCAAAGAAGTCAACACAACCCCCAAAAGTCATGTTTCTTAAATCGATTGATCGATAATGATATGTTTGATTTAATTTGTGATAGCGACAAAGTTGACTTCATTCGAAGACTTCCAAATTACTGAATAACATGTTGGCACAGCGCCCAACGTTTTTTTACCATTATTTTTGGGATATTACCCAAAAATACCACCAAAACTATAATTTGGGACAAAATTACTATCAAGTATAATAAATGGACAAAAATATCATTAAATATAACAAAATGTCCAAAACTACCATAAAACAATGATTGTCATTTGCTGACTTTTACTAACTTCCAAAAAATCATAATTTTTCCTTTTTGTTATCTTAATTCATCCACTCCATTTATTTAATTAGATTCGGATAAAGTGTATACTGATCAATTTCAGGTCTAACATGTTTTCGTATTTAATTTTCATACTATGTTTAATACATACCTTTGTTTTTGTCTCGGATCCTCTTGATTCCAGTTGATTTTACGGATCAATGATCTAACCACACACCCACAATCGGTGGTTCAACTCCGTCTTCACAACGAGAACCCAGATCACAATCCTTACTTCTGCCCACCTGGTAGAGTTTTCAAGAAGATTATGGGAAGACGCACTGCCGATATTAACTATATAGAGTATTTAAAAAACTTCCGAATAGCACGAAGGAAAGCAAAAACCTTTCTTTTATTAAAGAAATAAAATAGATTTATATTACAATACTATATTCTTCTTTATTGGGAGAGAATACTTGATTTAGCCGATCATGGCTAAACTCTTAGGGGAATCCCCATAAACTAGAAAAACCTGAAAATTTAAACACTAATACTTGAGAGTAAGAAGTGCTCAAGAAATGTTCGATTCCTGATGCCCTTCTCAAATGACGGGAGGCCTCATTTTATAGGCGATTTCCGCGGATTTCAAATGCGGATTCCTTCTTCCATTTACCTTTTGTCATCTTCTCTTGTCCTACTACTAGCTTCTATCTACCATCGTTTAGTGGAGTGTGATTCGTCCACTATCAGTTGTCGGGTGGTTGGCTTGTCAAGACTGCCCACTATCTGCATTATTTCGGTAGTGGCCAATTTTTCTTTGGTGGTAGGGCAACCCACTTCACCCTGTCGGGTGGAATCTTGACTCTCTTGGCAAAGTCGTCTTCTCTTCGCACATGGTAGGGACTTCACACGAGAATTAAATTCCACTGGTGTAGTGCCTTGTAGGGTCTTCCACGAGGATTAAAATCCTCCATGAGATTAAATTCCTATACAGAGATTTAATCCTTACACGAGGATTTATCCCATACATGAGAATTTAATTCTACCTTACACGAGAAAAATTCCTAACTTTACACGAGAATTAATCCTACTCTAAACGAAGATTAAACCCTACACGAGAATTTAATCATACACGAGAATTATTATCGAGTCTAATTAAACTCGTTTTCTTTTACATTTTTTGGATTTTCTTTCTAAAACCCCCTCTTCGAACCCTTCTTCTTCTGTTGTGGATCGGGTCGATTGTTCTTGATCTTGAAGCCTTGTCCGAACGGTGGCTTCTCCTGTAATTGACAGCAAGAACACAGTCTTTCTTCCCATCGTCCAATATGTATCATATTACATATCTTCTTTCTTGTATTTTCCGTTGCCGGAACCTTATTTTCCCAGATTAGCTTTCTTTTATTTTCGAATAAATTCTCAACAAATCCGGTAGTATTTCCTGTCATGAAATTTAACAGGAATGACCCGTTCACAAAATTTTAAAAAATCTTGAACAAGTATTTTACATTGTCCATCTCTGTGAGACAGACCCATATTTCTCATGCTTGCCTAGTTGATATATCATCTTCAATGAGGGCGATAACTAGAGAACTGTTAGTTAGTGGTGTTTTTACTCTATTGAATGCCACCATGTTCGGTCTCTGTAGTTTCATGAAATGGAAGACTGGATGAGACTTTTTTCCTATGATTTCTAGAGCTGCTGAAATGAACTTAAGCTCTAGGATGTCTCCTCGACCAAGATGTGAATTATTTTGTCATAAGTCGTGCACGACAGTGGCAATCCAATTCCGGTAGTTTAGAAATCTCCTGAAAGCTTGGTGCAATGGTAAGAAATGAAGCAATGACTCCAAAATCATACCATTCTTGTACATCTCGTGGGTTTGCACCCACTAACATCCACACACGCGGATACTTTCCAGACCGATCGGCAATTATTTTGCTAGGATTGATCTCATTCCTTGTCACCAATTTCTCTCACGTTCTTTGATAAACCTGTAAAGGAGAAAACGGCTAGTTAGTGTTAACCTTTTTTTGGTCTTTCTATGGCCGAAGGTTAACCTCTCCCTCTTTAAACACAGAGGTACTGGGTTGACTTGGTTTGTTCGAAATAGAGTCCTGACTTTCCAAATTAATTATTCTATCGGAATCCGATAGATCATTTTTTTTTTGGCATTATCTGCCTCGTCACCAGAATCTGATGAAAAACTTGTATCGGTAGGATTTCCTACCTCGGGTATAAAAATACCCTGAGTATTCATCGATGATGAACTTTTCTCGTGAACCTCTCTCTGGGTTACTAATGGTGAACCTGTTTTGAGAAGAGGACTTTTTAGCGCATCCCAAAGATGGGCATAAGCTGCTCTCGTAGCACTTATGGCTTTCTGAACTAAGTCTCAATCTACCCTTTAAACATAGGCAGCAGCTTCAGCACGCATCCTCAGCAAGCGATATTTTTTGTCTAACTCCTCAAGGTTTTTCCTAAGGTGTCTAGCTTGTATTGTGATGGAATCTGCTTCAAGGATATTCATCTCTTGTCAGGAAATCTGCAAAAATATTTTCATTAGATTTCACAATGACAATATAAAATAAATAATATTGGCATTCTGTTTGTCATCTGATAATACGGGTTTTCTCGATTTTTTATTCGAGTTTATTTTTTAAGAAAACCTTAACATTTGTATTATCCACTTTTAATATAAATTCTTTTGCTAATAAGAATAAAGACCATTTTTTAAAAGTCTTCCAAACTGCAAAGAATTCATTCTCGTTAATGTGTCATAATTTGGTTTGTTGTTCTGAAAACAACCCTCCTATATATCTATAAGGTTCTTCGCCTGTAGATGTCTTTCGCATGAGCACTGCTGCCCATCGAAAATCATTAGCGTCTGTATAGACAACTAATTTATTTTCATCATATGGTATTGCGAGTTTCTATTGGCTTTATTTGTAAAAGTTTTCTTAAAACTATTGTTTTGTTGAACCAGTTCTTTAAACTTTATTTTGTTATAATATGGTATTTGTGCTTTCATTTGTAAATATTGAGTTACTACACTTATGCTCTGTTTTGACTTGGTTTCTATGTTTAAGTGTAGCAAAATAACCAAATTCAAAAACTAAGTGGAGAGTACACGGACCCTCATTAACATAATATGAAACCTCAAAAACTTAATATTTGTAGTTAAAAAGTATATGTTCTCAACTCAAGATATACCTAAAAGTAAATATATTTAACTAATACAAATTAAAATATATATGGACCAGTTAGAAAACATTACAAATAACTCAATTCTCACAAAAAAAAAAAAAAAAAAGATGCATTGGTCAATTTGGAAAAATTACAAATAACTCAATTGTTTACAACATAAATCTACAACTATATAGAATTTTTTTTCCCTTTTTGGAGTTAACGATGATATGGAATGATTTCCTAACTTGCTTCTGAATGATTAGAGCATATTACGAGGATTCACATTATTAATCAATGTGAATGTCGATGTCACATATAATTCTTGATGTGAAATAAATTGCATCTTTTATATATATGTAATACACATAATTTGTAAATAAACGTTAATTCTTGATTGTCCACATTGTTTGATTAAAACTGATAACAATTTTCTCCAAAGAAGTCAACACAACCCCCACAAGTCATGTTTCTTAAATCGATTGATCGATAATGTTATGTTTGATTTAATTTGTGATAGTGACAAAGTTGACTTCATTCGAAGACTTCCAAATTACTGATAACATTTTGGCACAGCGCCCAACGTTTTTTACCATTATTTTTTGTTACAATTTTTTAAATATTTTTATTTTATATATATATATATATATATATATATATTATTTTTTTTTATTAGCTCTTGAACTTTGCGTAGTTTTATGAAGTTTAGTGATCATGTATGGACATCAATTGATGTAAGCAGAAATGTTTAGTATACGACACTTCATCTTATATTGTATGGATTAAGTATTGCACGTCACTATAATTCTATTACCTCCATTCTTTAAATTTAATTTTTTATTCATCTTTTAGTATTCAAAAAATTAAAAAAAAGTACTGTCATCTTATGTACATAATCATTTATTGGATGTTTAAATAATTTATGTAAAATAACTTCAAACGTTGTTGCATAATTTGCTTCAATATCTTTTTGTTGTGAGAGAACAGATCTTCGATCCACTTGGCTTGTGAGTTCTTTTTCTTCTTTATTTCGATACTTTTATTTGATGCTATCAAAAAACTTCCTTTTTCCTTTTTATTGATCTTTTAGTTTCTTTAGTTTCACTTATATCTAAATTTAAAAGCAGCAATTTGCTTGATATAAACCAAGGTTTCAGTTTATATGTCTTATAAAGTAACACAAATTTTGGGAAGAACCAAAGTTCCAGATTTGATATAAACCAAGGTTTCAGTTTATATGTCTTATAAAGTAACACAAATTCTGGGAAGAACCAAAGTTCCAGATTTGATCTGAGACGCTTTAGCATTCTTTTCATTCATTCCCATCCAATCAAAAAATCCTTTGTGGGAGTTTGCAATAAATACATTGAAAAAATGAAATTAAAAAAAAAAAAAAAAAAGCGCACCACAACTGCGGGGGTGCGGCAGATAAACGTGGCTCGAATATGGCAACATTAATATTATTTTCAAAGATTAAAAAAGAAAGTAATAATGATGACTTAGCTTAATATATGTGTTTTTTATTGAGATTTTTTTGGGTTTTAAGTTGTGGCCTTCCAAAGTGGATTTGTGGAGTTCCCACCCTTAATTGTTTTTTGGGTTTGGCATAAATCAAGACTTCTTCTTCCTAATTATGATGGGACATCATAATGTCTTTCTACTCAAACTATATTACTATATTTGTCCTTTCTTTTTACCAAATTTTTAAACTACTAGATTTTTCTAGTCACCTTTTAATTCGTGTATCATGTCAAGGTTTCTCAGTAGAGTTCATATGATATACATTTTTTTTCAATTTTACAACCTACGAAAATAAATATCGACCTAAAAACGCATATGTGTAAAAACACATGTATAGGTGGAGGATATTTTGTAATTTTCTTTTTTAAAACATGACGAAAATTGGTGTTGCAGCTAGTTTTAAAACGTAAAAAAATACATAAATATATTGGATTTGTGGCTGATTATCAGGAATAAGGAACAAATTATGGTTAATGTCGATTGAAGGTGAATCACTAAATTAAAGAGAAAATGACAAAAATTTCCTCCAGTTGCCGTCTGCACATATACAAATTACATGTACGTTTTTTTAACCAGAATTTGTTGTCGAAGTTTGTAAAATTGAAAAAACGTATATTATAGATAGATAGGAAAAAGTTTCAGTCATAAGATGCTTATAGTACAAATTGAAAAATGATATTAAGTCATATATATATATATATATATATGAAAATAAAACTCAGTAAAATATATGCAATAAATTAGGATAACAATTTGTAGGTGTGACCGTTGACTTGACTTTTGTTATGCATGGCAAAAATGAGTATAAACACAAATATGAACACTCCAGCAGTTGGCGTAGCAGATAATAAACTTGCCCATTAATAATTATTGTAAAATGACAATTCTTTTCTTTTTTTCCGTATAACTTTGACCCAATTTTTGTTATTATATATCAAGTTCAAAATACTAATTTGGGTCAATCTTTAATTTCCTGTCAATTATAGCATTGAATTTTAATTTATCGTTTAAGCTGTAATTTTTATTTAATTTTATAATCTTAAGTTAATTTCAAAATTTCCATTCGAATTGAACAAAAAATTGCTTAAAACTCTAGAATGAATTTTGTTCGATTTAAACTTAAATCGAACATGAATCATGAAATCAACTTGATCTTATAAATTGGCTTTGAAAAAATGACTTATGACTTGTGCATTTAGATTGATGTTTGGAGGTGAATTGCAAATTTAAGTTTTTCATTGATTGTTTTTGCTCGAAAAATTACCCAAAATTGAGTTCTTGAAAAAAAATTCCGATTGATATGGGTGGCAATCGAAATATTTGTTTAGTTTAGGCAACAAGTTAAAAAAAATGATAAAATATAGCTTGCTTTTTTGATTAATCTATTTATTTATGTATAAATATTTATATATTATATGTAAAAAAAGATAGGTTTGGATAGGCTGGTTTAGTATTTGTTATCTGTTTTTTAAAACCACAAATCAAATTAAAGCTTTTTTTGAACCAAAACCAACTCAATATAAATTATAAACCATATAACTTTTTGTTCAGTTTGTTCGGTAATTTGAATACAGCCCCATTAGAAACTCTTGTTTACACTATATATAAAAATCAACAATATAAATTCTTTAAAAATTCAATTATATATAAAAACAAAAAAAGGAATGAATCAAAATCCATTTAATTAATTTGTTCATTTTTAAGGTGCACTATTTTGTTGTTCTTCCCATGCCTGCAAAAAAATCAACATAAACATTACGTTGCAGTCAAAACAACAATATAGGACGTAACATAAATATGCTGTCAGATTATGGTTATGACAAATATGGTTATTCTTGCATTCACATTGAAGCTTCTTTTTTTGTTGTTTATTTTTTGTACTCATCAATCATTATTTTATGTTCGTCATTTCATGTTTGTTTTTACATGAAATATTATTGTCCTTTTTTTTTTTTTAATTTTTAAATTTAGATTGTATCACTTGTGAGAGGTTAGGCTCAAACTCATTTATACATAGACTATTATTCAAATCAAAATTTTAATTATCAAATCAAAATCGCAGTCCATAAATGGAACACAACGAAAGGTCCAAAACACCCTCAAATCAAACTTCAGCAAGTCACTCTAGTTAGAACGTTAGCACTTGATTGAAAAATTCAAGAAAATCAAATTTACGATATTTTAGATATATTAAAAGTATTTTATGTCCAATCAAATTACTAATCAGGGCCGTTTATTTACCTTTCTTTTTTTTCTTTTTTCTTTTTTAATCATGTATGCAATTACGTAATATGCAATGAAACAATGAGAAATTTCGAAGAAATGAAATTCACAAATAAGGATTGGATCAAGGGCAAAGCAGTCGAGTCAAAGTCAACACTTAACATATATAGTATAAGTCTACAAGATGCTCTCTGTTTTTTTTTTCTTCTTTGAAATTTCTAAAAAATATAAATATATATATTTTTACCATCCAAAATTCTACGAATTATTGAATGTCATATCTAAGAAAAATACATATTTGCAAAAGATTTCATCCAATTATAACGTGTATTAAAAATATCATTCATCTCTAATTGTATAAAAAATTATAACATTTTTGATCGTGGACACAATCGTTGAAGGAAAATATCTTTTAGGTCATGTACAATTTTAATAAGTATTTATGTATTTTTTAGTTTTGGGCCTTTAATTATTAATTTTTTTTTTCAATTTTAGTATGATTTTAGTCAGAAATTTTCTTCAAGCTGATGCGACGGTCGGAATTGCTTACATTTGCAAATTGGAATCATAAAAAAATTATTTAAATTGAACACAAAATTGAAAAATGAAAATGAAAGATTTAAACAAATTAGAAAATTCTTAAAAAAATCAAATGAAAATGAAATTGAAGATTCAATGAGAGTGTGGTATTGAGATATTTATAAATAATTTTCCCTATATATGTCTGATGTGGAAAGATTTTACCATTATAATTTAAAATTATTGATGTATTATAAAAAGATACATTAATATGTGTCTACGAGGGATAAGGTAACCACGTATCAAATGTTTACTCATAAAAAAACAACAAAAAATAGGGTTTAGTTTGAGGGGCATTTTGTGAATCAAATAACAGAATCACAAAGAATATTTAGACTGTTGACGGTATTTCGAAGAAAAAGGACGAAATATTAGCAAGAGACGCGTGGCATAATAAACCGTTTGACCAAGTTCTCTATTATTACGTTATTATTCACACATCCACTCCGATCTCGCCACCTAAGCCTACCCCACACAAGAGTACACGTGGCAAGATCACAACGGAAGACAGTGGGGCAAGCATCAGAATATGCTCCTAAAGATTCCTTAAAACTGGAGTTAAATACTGGACCCTTCCCCCTCGCTCATCACGCTCTCTCACTCTACTAATCTCCATTGAACATCGTCTTCTCTCTAAATCTTTTTTTTTTTTAATTGTTTTTTTATTTCTATAAATTTCAATACCCTTTAATGCATATTATATGCAAGCACGATTTTAAAGTTTAAATTCTCACTAATAAGTTGTTTTCACTGGACCATCATCACTGTCCTACAAGGTTCGCAATCAAGGTGAGTCCATGAATCTGGATATTATTATTATTTTTAAATTTTTATTGTTTTTTATTATTGAGAATATTTAGTGAAAATTATTTTATTGATAATTAACCATCAACAAAAAATAATAATAACGAGAGTGTGTAATTTATGTCGCATATACTCCATCTCCATGCATGGGTTTCTTGGAAAGAGTTTTGAGAAGTTTGATGTGCCGATTTGTAGAAATATTCGTAGATTTCTTGAATATTATTCTGCTCTTTTCTCTATTATAAGACAAAAATTCTTGTGGTTATCTTGAATATTAATTACATATATATGTGTATATAATAGTGAATTCGAAGAAAAAAATTACATTTATACGCTGGATTTAGAGTAATTTTCATTTTCCCTATCAAGTTGTATTCACATTTATTTAAAAGTGTGGATTCGGTTAAGTGCCCTTTTTGTTTTTAAATAGAAATTATATTTATAGGTAAATAATTCTGAATATGAGATTTTTTTTTTTTAATTAGGTAATTTTGGCCTAGTTTTTCGTGGTACTTCTGGATATTGCCTACCTAGAATTTCCTTTAATTTTGGTGAATATATCTGCATTTTGTTTTGTATTTTTCTCTCATTAGTTCTCTCTTGCAATCCGTGTTCAGAAATAACAGTACCTTGTTGTCGGCTCAAAAACAATTCACATGCTTTTGTCGTTTTCTGTTAAAAAAGTCTCCTTTGTTGTTTATAAATGTCCTCTCTTCTTGGAGCTTTTTCATCTTTTTTACTTGGGATTATTTTTTTTCTTATTTTACAACTAAATTCGAACATGTATTTATATTGCAGGCCGATATATGAGTTATATAGTGATATTCTAATAAAGGTTTAGAAGTGTTATTATTATCAGTCTTGACTAAACTAGCAAAAGAAAAAATTATTTAATAATGTTTAAATTCAATGATGACAAATTGTCAAAGACAAAAAAGTTGAAACTAGGCAACAGCTGTGCCTGTAACATCATCTTTTTCAACTACGTTCACTAATTTAATTTGCGAAACTGTTGTTTTGTTGACTTCTCAATTCAATCCATTTGGTTCCATATGATCAACTTAATTCTTGTCTTATTGAAAAAGCTCATTGTTTAGATCACCAATTCAGACACACTATGATAGGAATTCCAAAATGCCCACATTTGTCTTTGTTTCTTAGGTTTCTCCAATGATGATTAACCTCTTGAATTATATATACAGGCATTGAAAAAAATTGAAGATCAAGATGGCTAGAGAGCAATTGCAAGTGCTTAATGCACTTGATGTGGCCAAGACACAATGGTACCATTTCACTGCAATTGTTATAGCTGGGATGGGATTTTTCACCGATGCTTATGACCTATTCTGCATATCATTGGTGACGAAGCTTCTGGGCCGCTTATACTACACCCACGCAGGTGCGCCTAAGCCCGGGGTTCTGCCTCCGAACGTGTCTGCAGCTGTTAATGGCGTCGCCTTTTGTGGGACCCTAGCCGGGCAGCTCTTTTTCGGGTGGTTGGGCGACAAATTGGGCCGGAAACGGGTCTACGGAATGACACTCATGCTAATGGTGATCGCCTCCGTGGCTTCCGGGCTTTCGTTTAGTGATCAGCCCAAGTCGGTGATGGCGACTCTCTGCTTCTTCCGATTCTGGTTGGGATTCGGCATTGGTGGCGACTACCCGCTCTCCGCCACCATCATGTCCGAATACGCCAACAAGAAGACACGTGGCGCGTTTATAGCCGCCGTGTTTGCTATGCAGGGGTTCGGGATTTTGGCCGGTGGGATGGTGGCGATTATCATCTCCGCCGCGTTTAAGTCCGCCTTTCCGTCCCCTGCCTACGGTGACGACCCTGTGAACTCCACCGTCTCTCAGGCGGATTACGTGTGGCGGTTGATACTAATGTTCGGTGCCCTCCCGGCTGCCCTGACGTACTACTGGCGGATGAAGATGCCAGAGACTGCCCGGTACACTGCCCTCGTCGCCAAGAACGAGAAACAGGCGGCTTCGGATATGTCCAAAGTGATGCAAGTAGAGTTGGAAGTTGAGCAGGACAAGGGTGAAAAGATCAATGAGCGGAAAGGGAATAGTTTCGGGTTGTTTTCGAAGGAGTTTCTTCGTCGCCACGGGCTCCACTTGCTAGGCACGACGAGCACGTGGTTCTTGCTCGACATCGCGTTTTACAGCCAAAACCTCTTCCAAAAAGACATCTTTAGTGCCATTGGATGGATCCCACCATCCCCCACCATGAATGCTCTTGAAGAGGTCTACAAGATTGCAAGGGCTCAGACTCTGATTGCTCTTTGTAGCACGGTTCCGGGCTACTGGTTCACAGTGTTCCTCATCGATAGAATCGGGCGATTCGCGATCCAAGTGATGGGGTTCTTCATGATGACAGTATTCATGTTCGCGTTGGCCATTCCATACGAGCATTGGACTCATAAGGACAACCGGATCGGGTTTGTGATCATGTACTCGCTCACGTTTTTCTTCGCCAATTTCGGCCCGAACGCGACCACTTTCGTGGTCCCGGCCGAGATCTTCCCGGCTAGGTTAAGGTCGACGTGCCACGGGATATCGGCGGCTGCTGGGAAGGCCGGGGCCATGGTCGGAGCGTTCGGGTTTTTGTATGCTGCGCAGCCGAAGGATCCGACGAAGAGGGATTTCGGGTACCCGGCTGGGATTGGGGTCCGGAACTCGCTGATCGTGCTCGGGTGTGTAAACGCGTTGGGGGTCATTTTCACGTTTCTGGTGCCGGAATCGAAGGGGAAATCGTTGGAGGAAATGTCGAAAGAGAATGAGGATGAGAATGAGGATGCAAGTGTGGAAATGAGGCCATCTGGTGTTACTGATGCAAGAACTGTTCCAGTTTGATCGATCTGCTTTGATTTGTTTCATCATATTTTATGTGTTTGAGTTATCAGCTTATAATGATTGGAAATACGTTTAATTTCTATGCTTCAGTTCAACAAGTGTTCTTTAGCTAAGGATAAGTATTGTTTTGACTATTTGTGATATGACAATCAAGAGTTTTTCTTTTAATTCTGAGTTTGATTAAACTGGTTCTGATTTTGCAAATTTCTGTTTACTGTCTTATTTAACCATGAGCATAATTGTTTGTAACTTGCCACCATAAGCATTTAGAGAGTATAAAATAAGGTTGAAAATATTTGAAGTTATGCATAGGTGTCAAGAAAGGGAGAGCTTAGGTAAACATACAATTTTCTGTTGCAAAATTTAGGTAGAAAATTACGTCACAATATAGCTTCAACATTTGCCTATTAATCGGTTTTGGATACGTGTTTACACACTATAGTAGCCATAAATAGAAATTCTAACTTGAATCATATTCAAATACCAAGGAATATATTAAAAGAATATATTAAAGAATTGCTTTGTCAAAGGAACCCTTTTCCATTAATTTTCTTATTTCAATTCAACTTAATGGAGATAAAAGGATCAATGATATGACAATACGTAGTTAATACACCATATAATATAGTTAATACAAGATTTGGTGGGGCTTATTCACTTCTCCACATTATTCTCCAATTAAAGAAATCAAAAGGTGATGAATTATATTCTAATATATTGTATATATTTGTGCACTTATAGATACACATTTGAGTGTAAATATATGCAGACAATGAAAAGACATTCCAAATACGAAGGACATATAGACAAAAAGAAACTTCATCCCACGAACAGTACAAAATATACAGATGGTCTGTCTCTTTGATATCATCCTTAAAAAAACAAGGAAATGAAAAACAAGAGGCAAAAATGGCAAGTGATTATATTAACACTTCCAAGCATGGAAGTCACTCTACCATTGTGCAGATTTTTTGCACCACTAACTATTTAGCTAAGCATATGAACAGAGCTGCCTATACAACGATCTCTAAACTATTTCCAATTCTCAGAAAACTCGAAACATCTTCTCAAGCAAGAATAGCAACGCCTCTTGAGTCTCCATCGCTCGTCATCCATGGATGCCCTGCATAATGCGATCACACACAATTTTAGTATCCTTGTTCATCCCCTCTTTTTCCTATTCAGAAATAAGTTCAAGAATTAATTGCAGATGAAGCCATGTCAAAGCCACAAAGGTCAAGATTGGTCTATGCATATTCTATATAAATAATAAACCAAGTACAAAACTTAAGCCGATCAAACCAATGATATCATCTATTTGCATATTATTAACTCTCTTCAACAAGAAACAGATAATAACACCAAGAAAACAGGCATTGAAACATGAGACCATAGCATTCACCAAAAACAGAGAAAAACAAGAACTTGTGAACAATGCATAGATCAATATAGTTCGTATGCTTACTCAGGACTTGGTCAGCTGTGAACCTTCTGTGCGCATCCTTGCAAAGCATTCGTCTCAGCAAATCCTTAGCTTCCGATGAAACAGAGCTGAAAACGCTTCTCGGGAATCTCAAATTCGCCCTAATTACCGCCTCAAAGATCTCAGTCACAGACTCCCCGTAAAAAGGTGGGATTCCTGATAGCATTATGTACAAAATGACACCTGCACTCCATACGTCAACCGTTTCATTGTAGTCACGCCCGGCTAATACTTCCGGGGCAACATAGTATGGTGTTCCAACAATGCCAGACATTAGGCCTCCATTGATAAAGCACTCAGCCGAACCAAAATCCGCAAGTTTTAGCTCGTTGTAGCTGTTGAAGAGAATGTTATCGGGTTTGATGTCTCGATGGGCTAATCCATTGTGGTGGCAGTGTGCTATAGCCTCCATTAGTGGTATCTATATATGAATTATAATGTAAATATTAATAGGGATACAGTAGGCAACAAATCATTCAAGTACTCAACAATTAGGATTATCCCAAAGTAAATATTCATTCAAGTTTCAGAACCCCAATCGAATTCTGATGGAAACTTCATCAGAAAACTGGGTAAAATCAAAATTTTTAGGAGTAACATTGCACGATAATAGAATGAAAAATATGGTCAGATTTCTTCTTAATCGAGACCAGATTTTTATCATCGCAACCTCTCTTCACACAATTCTTTCAGTCGATTTTACAAATTAATCCAGAAAAGAAAACAGACGAAGTTCCTCTGTTTCTACCATCTAAAAGCAAGCAAACTTTTGTATATTTTCACAGGAATCATCTCACTTAATTCAAGAAAAAATCAGGAGAAAAAAAAATTAAAAAATTAAAATTAAAATTAAAGATACAATTTCCTGTATAAAACCAAAATTATTTCATCAACAAGTTAAAAGACTCAATCAATTTACCAAAATATGGGGAATCAAAACCTTTTATTTCGCTCAAAATCCGTGAGAAATCGATTCCTTCGATGTTATAGTGTAAAGGAGCAAAATGTACCTAAAAATCAAGCATCTACAGAAATTTAAAAAAAAAATCACAGAAAAAAGTAAAGAGAGATGAACAAACCATGATGCGGCGAGCCTCAGATTCAGAGAAAACGGGTCGGGTAGTAATCCGCTGGAGTAGATCACCACCACCACAATACTCCAAAACCACATGCAGAAATTCATCATCCTCGTAAACATCGAAAATCCCGACGACATTAGGGTGACCGGAGACGAGGTGCATGAGCTTGGGCTCATTGTGAAGGCAGAGGCTGTCGACGGCGTCGTTTTGGACGATCCGCTTCTCGATCGACTTGACGGCGAAGCAGTCTCCGGTGAGGGCGGAGTGGCACCTGGATACAACGCCGAACTTCCCCCTCCCAATCTCCTCGCCCACAGTGTAGTCTCTCTCTAGCGCTCCACTCATTACTTTTGTTTTCTCTCTCTAGAAAGGGATAATACAGTACGTACGGGGGTGGTGGGGTATATTTATGGAGAGAGAAATTGGTACTCGAATTTGGGGATGGAATATTCGGGCCTATTTCACGGCCAATCGTTTTTGGGCACGTGGCTTGAGAGTTGACGGAGATCACGGAAATTAGCTTCAGGAGTTTTTATTGTTGTAGAAGTCTTTTTCTTTTTTCTTCTTTTTAATCCTATTTTCAAAAGTCTGGTATTTTTGTTTCGGGTTTATGTAGGATTGGGGAAATTAGAATTTTGAAATCCTGGGATTTGTAAATAAAGGTGAATAGTTAAAATCTGTGTTTATTATGAGATTTTATAAGGTAGGATTATTACTGTAGATGTCAAATCAATGCTGAAAAAGTTAGTAAGTGTAATATTATATTATTAGTTGATGCAATAGGTTGTAGTATAGGGTTAATTATAGTGTTTTTTTTAGATAGAGTAGGTTTTTGGTAGATTTGATAATCATTGACAAAATACCTTAAACAAACACGGATTTGAGATTTTAAAATCCCAAATCCGAATTTGTGAAACCCGAAACAAACATACCTTTAGACTTCTAGTCCTAGTTAATATAGGAGCTACGACGTAGGACTTCGCAAATTCTAATTTCGTCCTAATATATTATAGTGCAAAGAAAAAATATATATATTTGATAAAAAAATTTATATGTATTTTGCTTCATAATAATAGTAAGATTAGAAAGTATGAGTTTCAGTAACAATATCTTTATCTAATATGAAAATTTAGTCAAAATTGATCTTCGAGAATATTATTTACTTTATTTTCATAAATCTTGAAATTTTGAAAACTTAGGCTTTTATTTAAATCAAAATGAGTTATAACTTTTAAGGAAAAGGAATAAGTATAAATATAGGCGATCAGATTTAATTCTTCACCCTTGAGTAACCAAATCATAATTAAGCTAATTTGCCATATAATATAATACATTGCGTGTTGTGATAGATTATGCATTCATTTTTTGGTTATTTAATGCAACAAAAATTAATTAATGTATATGTGTACATGCACACACATGGGAAAGATAATTAGAGTCAAACATGCAAGTCATCCAATTATAAATACATAATTATATTATTTTTAGTTTATAACATATTGGATTCACATAGGTGTTACTCAATTATAAATTGGTTGGAAACACATTTGAAAATTTTATTTTGAACTGTTTTAGATATTTAATAGTTTGTTTTTCACAAAATTTCAACATCAACAACTCAAATTCATTTTTAGAAATTAATCTTTTATATTTTTTATCTGTATTATTTTTTATGCATGAATCATTCAATTTTTTTTTATGAAAAAACGGTTCAATTAGAATAGTAAATTAATAATCCACTTATTATCCAATCCAGATGTAATAAAGAAAAGAAAATGCATTCAACTTGACGGCAATGGTCAAGGAAACAAACGGCGTTAGTTGATGAAAGACTTTAATAGGAATCGGATTTTACAACCAAGTCTAGAATCCGTACAGAGCTATAGATTGGATTCCGAATCCAACCAAAGTATATCCACGACACCAAACTATATATTTCTTATCAAACAATTGCCCATCTTTTTCTAAGTAATTACAATGTGCAACATTCTAGAATCGGGGTGTGGGGTATGTTTCTCTACATGTGGCTATATGAGCATTACACATGCTCCCCCAGTGGGAAGGCAACACATGGCCCACATTGCTCGACATGGTTGTACTTATTAGAAATGTACCCCTCCAATGGCTTATAATGTTTGTTTTTGATGAAAGCAAAATCATTAGTGGGGCTGACTAAATATCCAATACAGTTAATTACTTTAATTGGTTTCAAATTAACTGTAACTTAACGTGATTTACAAAATTTAAAAATATTTAATATGTTTAATTATTGAGTAAAATGAATATATCACACAAAGTTTAATGGTTATAATAAATATATAACATCAAAAGTCAAAAAATGATAAAGGCGAAGTTGGAAAAATGAGTTCTTCATATGATTTTGGTGTGGATTACAAAATATCTAGTAATAATAATATCAAAATTTATTACAATTGAAAGATTTCGATCGAAAAATGAAAAAAGTTACAATTTTTCAATATCCACTGCTGTCGTTGGGTTTTTCTTGATAACTAAAAATGAGATGAATTGAAACAAATTATACTTTCTAAAGCTACGATTATTTTCATACCGAAAGGAGTATGTGTTTTTCTCAAATTATTTAAATAAATATTTAAATATTAGGAAAATTTCACCATCCAATTATCGTGAATAAATCATCAATGTCGTTACAATCAATAATTAACACAAGCACAATAGTAAAATAGATGAAGATGCATACCTTTTAATTTAAGTGGGATTTAAAACACTTCACAATGGCAATCTATTTATTTCAAATTGATGTCGACAGAATTATAGAACAACCACTTATTTAATAGTCTTTGATAATAAATATAATAAAACCAAAATAGTGAGAATAGAAAAGTCTACCTATACCAATATCTAAAATCTCCTATATTTGATACGTTATAATGTGAGGAGGGCTTATAACACTTATTGCACAGATATGAAAGTACAATATCTGCATGTGACAACCACCCCAACTTGAAAATATGAGTTCCCATTTTAATGTCTTTTGAAGAAAGCAAAGGGTTCATAACGATGTCTGATTTTTTTTTATTTCTGATATTGACACTACTGTTTGAGGAGTAATGACAATGCCAAGATACAAAGCAAAAGACAAACACAATTAAGATGTTGAATGTGACAACTACATATTCTTTAGGTATTTACAATGTTATTTTAAGCTATTAAAAACACAAAAAATTATTCAAGATCATCATACGGATATAATTTTGTGAAATGAAACTTCACTTTCTGTAATTCAAACTCATTTTCATAAAAGAACGATCTCACAAAAGTCGTACTCCATAAAAACGGCAAACAAAACTATACTTATTACATTTAGCAGACGTTAATCTTCAAATATAACATGAGAAATTTAAGAAGTTAAAATTAAATATTGATTGTATCTATGTTTGTATTGTTTATATCAGCTAAGATTTTAGTTGGCACTCGATCACACATTATACTATTTTATAAATAGTTCTATTTTGATTTAAGTTCATTATAATATATCTATTAGTTTAATATTGGAGACAAGATTCAATAATTAATGTAACATCCTCGACCCAAAACATACCCGTCATTGGGCATTCATTTCATGCATCATATGCATATTTTATTATTATTCATATGCTCATATAAGTTGGTGTTGAGAAAACCATATCATAATTGGTTGAGATTTTAATAATGTTTAAATTCATAATGTAAACTGTTTAATTAATAGTATTAATAATTAATTATATAATATATATATACATACACATAAGTGCCGTGTGTGTTGTGTATATGAAATGAGTTATATATATATTATAATAATATATATTTATGTAATAAGTAATTGCATGCATATGTTATATCCATTGCATAAAGGTTGGCATAAATTAATGTTAATATATATTAATGCATGCTTTTGAAAATATGGAAGTACGTGCGTACTTATATATATATATATATATATATATATATATATATATATGTGTGTGTGTGATACGTGTGTAGTTGCCGAGGTTTGCCACAATTGATAAGAATAATAATAATAATAATATAATAATAATCAACATGTTAAAATAAAAAGTGAGAAAGGGGGCAACAGAGAGAAAAGGAAAGAAGAGCGGAGGAAAAAGAAGAAAGGAAAGAAAAGAAAAAAAAGAAGGGTTTGAGAATTTTGAGTTCGTTTCTTCACCGTTTTTCTTCAGATTTTGAGGGGAGCTCGTGGTGACATGCTTTTTGATTTGATCGGAGTGAATTCTCAAAGATAATCCAAAAAAGGTACAAAGAAATTAGTGAATTATATATATTCAATTCTCGTAATTCATCGGATATTTTGGTAGCTTTATAGGCCGAATTAGGAAAAACTTAAAACATGAAACTTATAGCCCTATCTTTTAGCTAAATGCAGAAGAAGACCGTAGATGTCTCGGTTAAATATTGAGTGAGATAATGTCAAAAGAATAAAGGTTGCTAGAATTTAGTATTATATATGTATGATGTGATTGTGGCTTAATTTTAAGCAGATTGAAAACTGAATTTTGAAAAATGCTAAACATGAAAGTTGTAGAGCTATATGTTAAGTTTCTACAGAATTTTACCTTGCTCGACTCGGAATTTTATAGCTCAAGTTATAGGGAAAATACTGAACATGGCTAATAAAGTATATATGCATTGCATTTCATTGCATAATAAAAATATATCTTAAGGGGACAATTAGACTAAATTGCATTGAATCATATAGGAGCACGGGCTATAGAACGGGAAGAGGAACCAGAGCGACAAACAGATTACTTATCATAGCAAGGTGAGTATAAACCGTATATGTGATTTATATGCAATGTGATGTGATTTATATGCAAGGTTTGTTATATGTGTTTTATAAGAAATGTGTATTTATATGAATTTGTCATTGGATCAAATGATATATTGGTAAATATATACGTGATCATATATTCAGATGATTGTTGTGTTGCATTACAATTGCACGAAATTAAAAGGTCTGTGACTGTCTTGCTATGGATCTGTAAACACAATGGAGACCTACGGGTCTAAATCATATTGGAGACCTACGGGTCAAATTCATATTGGAGACCTACGGGTCTATATACACAATGGAGACTTACGGGTCTAAATCATATTGGAGACCTACGGGTCTATACACAATGACATATTGGAAATCCCGGGACAGATCCAAGCTTGAGCAGTTCACAGAATAATAAACTGGACATAGTGGCATTTGCATATGTTTGGTTATATATCTTTTTAATGGTAATGATTGTTATCTGCTTGTTAATGGTTTATATTCACTGAGTTGCGACTCATAAAAATCGCATATATATTGTTTTAGGTTCAATAGCTCTTTTGAGGTGGTTTGTATATATAGACGTCACGCTATACCAGGTCGGCCGGCTGATGCCTCGTGCAACCTTCTCCTCCTCCTCATTTTGCATTTTGGAAAACATGTATCGTCATTTGTATTTAATATGGCTTATGTTGAGGTATTGATTGTGTGTTTTAATTTTATACGATATTAGTCATATAATAATGTTTTTATACTTATATGGATAAATGAAATGTCAGTATGACATGTCTACATGATGAATATTTTATTGTTAAATATACGTTAGAGAGGTATAGGGTGTCACAATTAAATTTAAAGACAAGTTTTTCATCTGTAAGATTTAGCAATCAATATTATAGTGATTAAAGATTCCATCTCAAATTGGACACCAACATACTTTAAGAACTAGGTAGAGAAACATCAACAAACACAGAGCTGTTTTAAGCCAAAACATCTTCGTAAAAAAAAAATTAATAATAATAATAATCTAACTACTGCTTTTGAATATTAAGGATTAATATAAATGGTGTCATCCTCACACAATAATAAGGGGATTCTTATAACTCATTACCACAATCTTGTAACAACATTTTGACTAAATAAAAAGGCAGTACTGACAATCCAAAACTAGGAATTTCATTATCAGGATGGAAAAAGCAATTTCTCGACAAATATCAATCCATGGGGAAAAAAGAAAAATTGCTGCCAAGATTGGTATGAAACTGTCCTGAATTTGTACCCAACAAAATACATTAAGAGTAAAACTCCACTAAGAAGCCAGTTTTCAAAACTGACAGTGGCATTATTAAAACTGCAACTGCATCAATCACTACAAACCAAACAAGTCATATTTGAGCATGCAATGGAAGGGAAATTTATGAAAGACAAGAATAAGCCAAAGATTTCTCCTCGCTCAGCTCTTGCGCAGTTAAATCCAACTTCTTCCGTGAAAACTCATCAATCGGGAGACCTGGATACATTAAAATTGACACTTAATATAATCATCTAACAAAACACAAAGATTTAAGATTGCATTTCATTTATGTGACAATGTATAGAGAGAGATGTATCCACTCAGGAACGGTATATGAACATGATGATAGATCCAAATTTAGACATTGGTACTGAACATGAGAGCTTATATACCAATATGATCTGATGATGAACCTTGTTATGGACCAACAACAGAGTAGCATCGATTTGTGATTATTTTTAAGCATTTTAGATAAGACTATACATGAAAGAGTAAAATTATGTACTTTTACTTAAGTGTTCTCACCTTGTACAATGGACCATTCCCCATTTTTGCAGGTGACTGGGAATGAATATATAAGGCCAGATGGGACATTGTATGAGCCATCAGAGTAGACACCCATGGAAACCCAAGTACCCTGGTGAAGATAAGGAAAAAATACCAATGAACAAATTAAACAATTTGATATGTCCACTGGATGTGCATCAATATAATGGAAACTCTAAATCAACATGCAAATGATAGCTAGCTACCTCTGGAGTTCCAAGGACCCAATCACGGATATGATCACATGCAGAACTAGCAGCAGAAAGTGCGCTAGAAAACTTTCTAGCTTTGATTATAGCAGCACCACGCTGCTGGACAGTAGTTATAAATTCTCCATTCAACCTAACAATATCGAAAAATTCAAAATGTAAACACAGGATATACTAGGTGACAATAAATTCAAATTAGTAAGAATGTCTAAAAAAAAATCATATACCATTCATCATTAGCAACAAGTTGACGGACAGGCTTATCTCCAGCGGAAGTTTTCACCGATGCATGATTGACATCGGGATACTGTGTTGAGGAGTGATTTCCCCAAATAATGACATTTTTTACATCTGATACCTGAACGTTCAATCTCTCCGAAACCTGTCCAAGAGCCCTGTTGTGGTCCAATCGAGTCAAGCATGTAATGTTCTTCTCAGGAATAGACGGTGCAAATTCCTTAAGAATCAATGCATTGGTGTTGGCAGGATTAGCTACAACCAAAACCTGGAATCAAGAACACAATGAGAACTAAATTGGATATCAAGTAAAACATTTCTTGAAATTCAGAAGATGACAATATCTGTAGCTAGTCTCCTATCAAATGGAATCTTGGGTTAACCAAGTTGCCATATTTTAGAGAAAAAGTTGCATATGGTTCAATAGGTTTTCTTCTGTCAGCCAAAGCACTCTCACTTGCACAGGTTAAATTTTGAAAGCAAAATCTATGAAGCTTATTTATATTAACCTTGCAGTTAGCTGCAGCGTGCTTCTCAAGGGCAGATGCTTGAGACTTGTAGATCGAGACATTCTTTGACATCACATCTTTCCTTTCCATGCCCTCTTTCCTTGGAAACCCACCAACCATAACAGCAACATTGACACCAGTGCAAGCTTCAACAGCATCAGTTGTAGCTACAACACCTGATTTTAACAGCACAATGATTGCTTTCAATTAGTGATCCCCTTTGAACAAGAATTTGATATGACATACAATCAGTCAACAAATTGAAACTTCACTAAGGATAATAATATACAACCTTTAAGAAGAGGGAATGCTGCATCGACCAATTCCATTTTAACTCCATTGAGTGCCTCGGCAGCTGGTGGAATATCAAGCATGTGGAGGATCACAGGCTGGTCTGGTCCCAACATAACTCCCCTAGCAATCATGGGAACGAGGGCATACCCGATTTGTCCTATAATCAAACAAGCACTCGATAAACCATTATGCTTGCACTTAAACAACCCCAAAATGAAAAAAAAAAACAGAAATTAATTGAACTAGCATAAACCATAGATCAATTTGATTTCCTCAAAATAAGCAAAAACCAAAACAAAAGCTCAAAACACCACCATATAAATATGATTAGTCTAATAACGAAATAAGCACAAAATTTAACTGTCAAATTAAAGAAATAAACCGAGCACTTTAAATCCACATAAGAACCATAAACAACTAGATGAATCTTATCACCTTCTTCGAGAATGACACAAACATATTCACTTTTCGGTCAAAAAATTTATAAACTTTTATATCCAGCCTAGGCGTTTATTCACTCGCAAAAAAGAAGAAGAAAGAAGCTAAGCAATAAACATCAATCAATCAAACACAAAAATTCCACGGACAATCATTCACTACAAGCAGACGATACAGTACACCAATAGATCCACGATCCGATACATTAAATTAAAGACAAACCTTATCCAACAATCTTATTAATTAGAAAAGAGCAGATCTAGAAACATGTTACGTTACAGATAGCTAAATCTCACCTGCGGCGCCGGTGACGAGAACGCGAACTGGTTCCTTCGCCATTGTTGTTTGTGTGAAGAGCTGTGATCGGAAATTCGATGGAAACTACGGAGAGAGATGATGAGCTATGTGCGAGAAACCAGATAAAAAGTATGGACTTCACTCGACAAGTGTGTGATGTATTTATCAGTAAAGTTTCTGCATTTTGATCAATTCAAAATCGAATATTCCAAAAATAATGAAGGCCTATTTGTATTTGTATCTGTTAAAAAAAAAAAAGTAGTTCTCTTGTGCCCGATCCATGCCCCAACCCCTTTGACCGCGTTGACCATATATATATATATATATATATATATATATATATATATATTCTTCCTTTAATTTGTTTTATAGGTATTAGAAATATGAACTACATGTATTATATAATTAAATATTTGAATGATATGTAAGTTTTGGAGAGAAAAAATACTGTTCAATTTTAATCATAGCAATTGTGAAAATATATATATATATATATATATATATATATATATATATTAGAATCTTGATTTCTTGCCAAATTTCAAAATTAGAATTAATTGTAATTTTTGAAAATATGGGGGTTTTTTTTTTTTCAAATTAGACCAATATAGAATCTAGTTTATTTCACCCCATCTAACGTCCATGAATAAATATGCTATGATTTAAGAACATTAATATAATGATAAATAATT
The DNA here is from genome assembly GCA_954870855.1 of Scutellaria minor. Lineage (NCBI taxonomy): Eukaryota > Viridiplantae > Streptophyta > Magnoliopsida > Lamiales > Lamiaceae > Scutellaria > Scutellaria minor. The sequence goes on from OX940729.1 coordinate 2,943,156, forward strand.
AAGTAATCCATAAAGCGAATGTCAACTTTTAGCTTCCGATAAAAACATGCACAACCTATTTCAAACATGAATTTGCTCAAAATGAACGGTGGGATTTCACCTTTTAGTTGTATGTACAGGACTTTTTTTTTAAACACTACCTAAGAAGAAAAATATATTAATTATAAATTTCTATCATTAGATTTATTTTATTTTTTGGGAAGTTAATATATTAATTATAAATTTCTATCATCAAATTTATTTTATTTTTTGGGAAGTTACTTGTGTTGAGATTTATGACTCCATGCATTAACACCCCATCATTGTTGATAGATTTCCAGATCAAGAAACAAAATGCAAGCAACTCACTCACATAAACTACCAATCAATCAAGAACAACAAACCAAAACTGATCAAGAAACGAAGAAGAGAATCAACACAGGATTTAAGTGGTTCGGGTTGATATCCCTACATCCACTGAGACAGTAACAATCCACTATGAATCAATCAAAGAATTACAAAGTGTTTACATGAAATCACAAAATCAGAAACCCTATTCTGCGATCTCACTTTCTCAGGTGTACAACTCTCTCTACAGTCTACAAAACGACTAAGTATCTAAAGACGAAATGAACTACTCCTTATATAGAATCCACAGCTTCAAACCGCTCTCCAATCGGTTGAGTATAGCGCGAGAAAACCGCCCCGTAAGATAGCCGTTTGAAACCTGCAAAACAAACTCATCAAATCAAGAACCGTTTTACCTACCTTGAAATCGCGTTTTTGAAACACGACTTTATAAGTGAGAACACGCCTTCTCACATACTTAGCCAAAAATTTGCTGAGCTCGTTCTTTTCCTTTTTTTTCTTTATATTATTTATTTAAACTTTCCTTCTTTATTTTCACTGATTTGAATATACATATGCATGCTTTACTGATCACAATTGTAAATGTCATAAACTTTTACTTTTCTAGAAGCAAGAATAAAAACATAATTTTAGAATCAATGATTAAATTTTCAGGATTTAAATTTGGATTGACCTTTCATCGCATTTCCCTCACATAATTTTATAGATTTTGCCGTGGATCTCGTTAATCTATTTCTACGGAGATATCAAGTGATGGTATAAGCACGCATAAGCTGAAGCCATGCAAAGACTGTGAAAAGAAGAAGGCTGTGAAAAGAAGAAGCAAGTTTTTGGCTAAGTATAGAAAAAATGTAATGCACTTATAAAAACGCGTTTTGAAAACGCGACTTCATAACAGATATAACTGATTTTTCAAGAAGTTGATTTCAATTTTGCAGCTTGGATAGGCTATCTTGCGGGCCCGATATCTTGGTCGTTTCTCAACTGATTTGCAAGCGGTTTTCTTCTAGCTTCTCTATATATTATGAAGTACATTTCGTCGGTTATCATCGAGTCGTGATTCATTTTGTAGAGAGAGGAAATTAGCTCGCAAGTCAGTGGCGCAGTTTAGGGTTTTCAAGTTGATATTCTGTAATTGTGTTTTCTTGATTCATCTTCAATAAAATTCCTTCCCTTTTCTCCCATGGATGTAGGCATTTTAAGCCGAACCACGTAATTCTTGTGTAGTGTGTTGATTTGAGTTTGTTGATTGTTTGGATCCTTGGTGTTGATTATCATTGCATGTGTGCATGCAAATTGTTTTGATTGCATTCTTGGGATTGTATTCTTGACAAGTGGCACCGTCTGTAGGAAGAGAGATCTTCAAGAATGGGATCTACAAAGTTCGACATCGAGAAGTTCAATGGCGCTGGGGATTTCGGATTATGGAGGGTAAAGATGAAAGCTCTTCTTGTATAACAAGGTTTGGCATTGGCATTACAAGGTATTGAAGCTCTTCCTGAAAATATGAAGGCTGAACAGAAGGCTGTTGTAATAGAGAAAGCTCACAGCACCATAATCCTTAGTCTGGAAAATAAGGTTTTAAGGGAAGTTGCAAAACTTGATACAGCAAAAGAGGTTTGGGAAAAGTTGGAAAGTTTGTATATGGTGAAGACCCTAGCAAATCGACTATACCTGAAGAAGAGGTTGTATGCATTCAAGATTTTAGAAGATCGATCATTGCCTGATCAGTAGGAGGAGTTCAACAAGATGCTTAATGATCTTGAAAATGTAGATGTTACTTTGGAGGAAGAAGATAAAGCCCTCATGTTGCTGAGTGCTTTGCCAAAAAGTTTTGAAAACTTTTGTGATTCAGTTTTGTATGAAAGACAACATTCAATTACACTAGATGAAGTGATCACTGCCCTTAAAACAAAGGAATCCAAGGAATCGGATTCCAAGACAGCAGATGGAGGAGAAAGTCTACTGACTAAACACAAATCAAAAAAAGGGGCAGCCATTCAAGAAGGGCTCAAAACCTCCTAACAAGAATACACCTCCTCAAAGTCAAGAAGCCAAAGATGATGTTGAAGGGCAGAGATGCTTTCACTGTCATAAGTCAGGGCATTTCAAAAGGGATTGTTTCAAATTCAAGAAACTTCAACAAGAAAAAAGATCTGTCATTGGAAAACAAGTGAATCAAACTACTGAAGCTTCTGTTTCTAACGGTGGTTATGAGTCTGCAGAGGTGTTAGCCATCACAACAAATAAAACCTCAGATGATTGGATATTAGATTCTGGATGTTCTTTCCACATGAGCCCAATCAAACATTAGTTCCATGATCTGACTCTAAGGGATGAAGAAACAGTGATGTTAGACAACAACAAGACTTGTAGAATTCATGGAGTTGGATCTATAAGGTTGAGAATGTATGATGGAGTGGTTAGAGTCCTCTCAAATGTTAGATTTGTGCCAGAATTGAAAAGGAATTTGATATCCTTAGGGATGCTTGATTCTCAAGGTTACAAACTGCAAGCTCAATGAGGTATTATGGAAGCTGAAAAGAACTCCAAAGTTGTGCTCAGAGGTTACAAGAAACATGAGCTTTACTACCTGGATGGATACACTGCAGTTGGTGAATCACACTCAGCAAAGGAGATGAATAAAACAGTGTTATGGCATAGAAGGTCTGGCCATATGAGCTTAAAGGGATTGCAGGAGCTTGACAAGCAATCTGTATTTGGAAAGGATAAGATCTCAATTAACTTTAGACATATGTGAGCATTGCATTCTTGACAAAGCTAAGAGAACAAGTTTTCCTACTGGAATTCACTCAACTTCTAGCCCTCTGGAATACATCCACTCTGATCTATGGGGACCAGCCAAAACACATACCAGAAGTGGAGGAAAGTATTTCGTGTCTTTAATAGATGATTACTCAAGGAAAGTTTGGGTTTTAATTCTCAAAAGTTAGGATGAAACCTTCATCAATTTCAAAGATTGGCTAAAGGAAGTAGAAAATGCCACTGGAAGGAAGCTTAAATGTCTTAGAATTGATAATGGTCTTGAGTTTATATCTGAGCAATTCAACTCTTATTGCAAGGAAAGAGGAATTACAAGGCACAAGACTGTTCCAAACACACCTCAACAAAATGGTTTAGCTGAAATGATTAATCAAACCATCTTGAATAAAGTCAGATGCATGCTTATAAGTTCTGGCTTATCTAAGGGTTTTTGGGGAGAAACAACATCCACTGTTGTTTACCTTATCAACAGGAGTCCTTCATCAGCAATAGGTTTCAAAACACCTCAAGAAAAATGGACTGGAAAGGCTGCAGATTACTCAAGATTGAGAGTTTTTGGTTGTCAAGCCTATGCTCATGTAAAACAAGACAAGTTGGAACCTAGAGCACTCAAATGTGTCTTTCTAGGATATCCAAAGGGAATGAAAGACTACAAATTGTGGTGTTATGAAAAGGATCAAATGAAGTGCATCATTAGCAAGGATGTCACCTTTGATGAATCCAAAATGCCATTAAATAAGAATGAAACTAATGATCAAATTGTTTCTGTGGATGACAGGTTGCAACTTGAGGTGGAGTCATCTAAAATCAACAAGGAGAATCAAGATACTATAGAAGATCAAAGAGGATTAAATACCAATGATTCTTCTGATAGTGACTCTCCTAATGATGATGATGATTCAGAATTATCTAACTATCAACTAGTTAGAGATAGGCCTAGAAGACAAGTTAAACCACATTCTAGATTTGGTCATGTTGATAATGTCTCTTTTGCTTTTCTTGCTGTAGAAAACATAGAGTATCATGAGCCAAAGGATTACAATGAAGCCATGAAGTGTGATTAGAAGGAAAGATGGAGTATAGCTATTCAAGAGGAATTGGATTCACTGAACAAAAACTCAACTTGGATTATTGTTGATAAGTCTGCAAATCAGAAGCTGGTGGAATGCAAATGGATCTTCAAAAAGAAAATTGAAGCTTTCAATAAAGATAAAGTCAGGTTTAAAGCAAGGTTGGTAGCTAGAGGTTTCACTCAAAAGGAAGGAGTGGATTATACTGAGATTTTCTCTCCAGTTGTCAAGCATTGCTCCATTAGGATGTTGCTAGCTATGGTGGCTCAGTACAATATGGAGCTACACCAGATGGATGTTACTACAACATTTCTACATGGTGAACTAAAGGAGCTCATATACGTGACAATTCCAGAAGGTTTGGTTGTGAAGAACAAAGACAGAAAAACTTGCTTGCTAAAGAAATCTCTATATGGTCTCAAACAAAGTCCAAGGCAATGGTATCTCAGGTTTGATGATTATATGAGGAAAAATGATTTCATTAGAAGTAAGCATGATCAATGTGTTTATTTCAAGAATGAGAATAACACTACACACACTTATCTACTGTTATATGTTGATGATATGCTAATTGCTAGCACTTCTATTGCAAATTTGAATAATATTAAATGCTTGCTTAACTCTGAATTTGAGATGAAGGATTTAGGTTAAGCAAAAAGAATGCTTGGCATGAATATAAGCAAGAATAGAGCACTTGGTGAGGTGTTTCGGGACTTGAGTTCTTATCTCAAAAGGGTACTCATAAAATATCAAATGAATCAATGCAAAAGTTGTAGTGTGCCTATCAATCAGCATGTGAAGTTATCTAAAGATCAGTGTCCAAAGGATCAGGATGAAGCTGACAAGATGAGGAATATTACATACTCAAATGCAGTGGGAAGCATCATGTATGCAATGGTGTGTTGCAGACCTGATCTTGCTCATTGTATGAGTATAATAAGCAGATACATGGCTGATCCAGGTCAAGCTCATTGGGAAGCAACTAAAGGAGTTATGAAGTATCTAAATGGATCAATAGGATATGGATTAATGTTCAAGAAATCAACAGAAATAGACAAGTCACTGGTTAGATATGTTGATTCAGATTATACTTCAAATGTTGATACAAGGAAATCTCTTACAGGATATGTGTTTACCTTATTTGGCACTACAATTAGCTGAAAATCAACTCAACAATCAGTGGTGGCTCTATCCACAACCGAGTCAGAATTTATTGCACTTACAGAGGCAATCAAAAAAGCTATATGGATACAAGGGATGATTGGAGAGTTTGGTTTTGATCAGGATAAAGTTCAAGTATTTTGTGATAATAGCAGTGACATACATCTCTCCAAACATCAAGGCTATCATGAAAGAACCAAACACATAGATGTTAGGTTGTATTTCATTCGAGATATCATTGAGAAAGAAGTAATTGAAGTAAAGAAAATTCCCACAGAAGAGAATCCAGCTAATGCATTTACAAAAGCTCTTCCAACAGCTAATTTCAGTTGTGTATGACTCTAATAGGATTGAGGGGAAAATCAGCAACAAACATTACTTGAATATCAGAAAGTACATGGCTTATACATGCTTAAGGTGGAGATTTGATAGTATAAGCATGCATAAGCTGAAGCCATGCAAAGGCTGTGAAAAGAAGAAGCAAGTTTTTGGCTAAGTATAGAAAAAACGTAATGCACTTATAAAAACGCGTTTTGAAAACGTGACTTCATAACAGGTATAACTGATTTTTCAAGAAGTTGATTTCAGTTTTGCAGCTTGGATATGCTAGTACATTTCGTCAGTTATCATCGAGTCGTAATTCATTTTGTAGAGAGAGGAAATTAGCTCGCAAGTCAGTGGCACAGTTTAGGGTTTTGATATTCTGTAATTGTGTTTTCTTGATTCATCTTCAATAAAATCCCTTCCATTTTCTCCCGTGGATGTAGGCATTTTAAGCCGAAACCACGTAATTCTTGTATAGTGTGTTGATTTGAGTTTGTTGATTGTTTGGATCCTTGGTGTTGATTATCATTGCATGTGTGCATGCAAATTGTTTTGATTGCATTCTTGAGATTGTATTCTTGACATCAAGATTTTTGGTAAATGAAAAACTAACGAAATAAAATTACTGAAGACAGAAACCAAGCATAAATCACACAAGAAGAGAATTGATATATGTGATCCTCCATAGCTGAAAACAGCATAAAACTGACTCCAAAACTATGAATATCATTACCAAGATGGAAGAAGCAATGTTCTTCACAATTATCACTTCATGGATATGAGAGAAAATTGCTGTCATGATTGGAAACTGACCTGAATTTGAAGGTTAAACTTATACCAACAGAATACATTAATTAGAGTAAAACTCCATAGAAGTAGCCAGCTCTCATCATTAGTCCCAAACGAAAACCGACAATGGCATTATTAAAGCTGCAACTGCATCTATCACCACAAACACAACAACTCAATGGAAGGGAAATTTATGACAGGCAAGAATAAGCCAGAGATTTCTCCTCGCTCAGCTCTTGAGCAGTTAAGTCCAACTTCTTCCGCGAAAACTCATCAATCGGGAGACCTGGAATACAGTAAATTAACACTCATCACAAACGCATCCACTCAGGAATGATATATGAATGGTTCCTAGCCATCTTTTGATAGATCCAAAATTCAAAGTTTGGTACAGAGCCAATAAGCTTATGTACCAATATGATCGGATGATGGATCTTCTTAAGGACTAACAACAAAGCAGCAGTGATATGTGATCATATTTAGGAATTCTGTAAAAAACTATGCATGAATGAGTAAAACTATATGCTTTTGGTTACGTGTTCTCACCTTGAACAATAGACCATTCCCCGTTTTTGCAGGTAACTGGGAATGAATATATGAGGCCAGATGGGACATTGTATGAGCCATCAGAGTAGACACCCATAGAAACCCAAGTACCCTGGTGAAGATAAGGAAAAACACAGATGAATAAATTAACCATTTGATATGTCTGCTGGACGTGCATCAACATAATGGAAACTCTAAATCAACAAGCAAATGATAACTAGCTACCTCTGGAGTTCCAAGGACCCAGTCACGGATATGATCACAGGCAGAACTAGCGGCAGAAAGTGCACTAGAAAACTTTCTAGCTTTGATTATAGCAGCACCACGCTGCTGGACAGTGGTTATAAATTCTCCATTCAACCTAACAATATGAAAATTTCAAAAATATAAGTAGAGAACAAACTAGGCAACACTAATTGAAATTAGTGAGCTTGGTTATGTCTTTATAAGCAGAATATTCAACAAAATCATATACCATTCGTCATCAGCAACAAGTTGACGGACAGGCTTATCTCCAGATGAAGTTTTCACCGATGCATGATTGACATCGGGAAACTGTGTTGAGGAGTGATTTCCCCAAATAATGACATTTTTTACATCTGACACTTGCACCTTCAATCTCTCAGAAACCTGTCCAAGAGCCCTGTTGTGGTCCAATCTAGTCAAGCATGTAATGTTCTTCTCAGGAATAGATGGTGCAAATTCCTTGAGAATCAATGCGTTGGTATTGGCAGGATTAGCAACAACCAAAACCTGGAATTTAGAATAAGAATTAAATTGGATATCCTGTAAAACAATTCTCAGAATTCGGAAGATGACATTGATTGTGGTTTCTCTCCTATCAAATGAATTCTTAGGTTATGCAAGTTGCAATATTTTAGACAATAACAGAAACAAATTGCAGATGGGTCAACACGTGTTCTGCTGTCAGCAAAAAGAACCCTCACACCGATTACATTTAAAAGCAAATTCCATGAACTTAATTAATACTAACCTTGCAGTTAGCTGCAGCATGATTCTCAAGGGCAGAAGCTTGAGACTTGTAGATCGAGACATTCTTTGACATAACATCCTTCCTTTCCATGCCCTCCTTCCTTGGAAACCCACCAACCATAACAGCAATATTCACACCAGTGCAAGCTTCAACAGCATCAGTTGTGGCTACAACACCTGATTTTAACAGCACAATAGGTTTCAATTAGTGATCCCCATTGAACAAGAATTTGATATGACATACCAATCAGTCAAAAAAATTGGAACATTACTAAGGATAATAATATACTACCTTTAAGAAGAGGGAATGCTGCATCAACCAATTCCATTTTAACTCCATTGAGTGCCTCAGCAGCTGGTGGAATATCAAGCATGTGGAGGATCACAGGCTGGTCTGGTCCCAACATAACTCCCCTAGCAATCATGGGAACGAGGGCATACCCGATTTGTCCTATAATCAAACAAGCATTTGTAAACCATTATGCTTACACTTAAACAACCCAAAAATGCAAAAAAAAACAAAAGTAAAACCAGAAATTAATTGAAACTAGCATAAACCATAAATCAGTTACTTTCTTCCAAATAACCAAAAAAAAAAAAAAACACTCAAAACACTACCCTAAAAATATAACCACCAGTTTAATTACTAGATATAAGCATAAGATTTAACTGTCAAATTACAGAAATAAACCGAGAACTTAAAATCCAAAAAAGAACCATAAACAGCTAGATGAATCTCATATTCTCATCACCTTAATCGGGAAAAACAACCATCATTTTCACTTTCTCAGTCAAAAGAATTTCTAAGTTATAGATCTCAGCTCAGCCTTTATTCACTCTCCAAAAAAGAGGAAACTGATCAATAATCACAATCATTCAAACACAAAAATACCACACACAACCATCCATTACAAGCAGTTAATACAGTATACCAATAGATCCACGATCCAATAAGTCAATCAAGAGAAAAAAAAAAACTTATCCAATAAATATCTGAATTTAAAAAAGCAGATCTAGAAACAAATTATGTTACAGAGAGCCAAATTTCACCTGCGGCACCGGTGACGAGAACGCGAACTGGTTCCTTCGCCATTGCTTTTAGTGTAGAGATCTGTGATCGGAAAATCGATGAAAACTATAAAGAGGAGTTATGAGTTTTATGCGACAAATAGTTGGGACTGCACTCGAGAAGGGTGTGATGTATTTATCAGTAAAGTGTTTCGACTTTTTTAATCGAATATTCCGGAAATAAAATAAGAACTAATTTTTTAAATTTTATTTAAAAAAATTGTTAGGTGTAAACCGCATGGTTAGTGACTGTATAGTGTCTAATGTCAAATATATATATGGTTATTTATTCTTTAAAAAAATTGAATCCATATTTCGTTACATAATCTCTTAAATTAAATTTGTGGGATAAATTAATCTATTTTACGAACAAACAATGATTAATAAAATAAAATGTAAGAATAAAACTCAAAAATATGGCGTGGAAATGAGTAAGAGAGTTGACCAAATGTGAGCGTTTTCTGCCACACAAAATTTAGATTAGGGGTAAAAATGTAATTCAACTATCCTAAATTCAATAATTCTATAAACCCTCGAGCATTAAAACCCTAACACAACGAAACGCAGCGTATCATCCTTCATCAATGGAGATTTTGTGAACACTCGGCAAATTTGTCAAGAAGCACCGCGAAATCGATCGAAGAATCCGTTCGTTGGCATTGTTCTCAGGTTCTGGTATTTATACATTCAATCTTTTATTTAGTCGCTGATCAGGCATTTTGGATATGAAAGTTTTCCAACATGATGATTGGTTTTGTAGCGGTTGGATTTCTGACGTTAGGACTAGTTCGGGATTGGAAAAAATGGAAATTGTGATGAACGAGAATGAAAGTTTTATGTTTATTTACTTTTTATGTGAATGAAATTATTTTTGTTCGTAGTTAATGTAAAATAGAATTTCCAGAGAATAAACAATCTTGAAACTTACTACAACCACGGCAAAAAAAATGTTATATTTTAAAAAATATTGCTGTGTTCAGCATCTGAGTTTTATGTTTTCTGGCACAGTTCATATTTATTTTTCTTTTTTGGGTGTAAAACTGAGTTAAGGTTTCTTTTCAGTATGTTTGATGCAAAATTAAAGCTGATTACAGAAAATGCTGAAACGAAACTTTTTGCATTGAAGAAAGTGAGGAATATGCTGAGACCATTTGGATAAATTCTGGCTTTTTTTTTGGGGGGGGGGGGGGGCGCTGAATGGTGAAACTTGGTGATGAATGTTGAATGTTAATGTTAATAGTTTGAAGCTCGTATTTAAATACTTATTCTGTTTATTACTTATCTTATTTTCCTCGTCATAATATTATCTTTGTATCCTTCAGGTTTTTAGGCTGTTGATAGTGTGTAAAATTCACTGAAAAGTACAAACTATGACAGAGGTCATTAATTCTACACCCAGTAATGAACGAATTAGCAGGTAAGAGTATTACTGTTGTTTTCTTTATTGAACTTTATCCTTTTTATTCAAAAGAACCACAATTCTAATGATATGAATGGTTCAGGGAATCTCCACAGTTGGTTGCTCTGTTGAAGGAAATGAAGGAGGGTTTGGATAATGTGAGGAATAAAATCCAGACTTTAACTGCTAAGGTATGTGTTTTGCAATCCGTAGTTTATTCAGATGACGGGTTATCCCCTTGGAACTCAAAGCAAGCTGTTTTGTGTGTTATGAATTGGATTGTCTTAATTTCTTTAAGTTGAATAACTACTTACATTGCTATAATTGTATTAAACAATTCAACCTGATTGCTTTTAGCTCCTTTTGTTGGGAGATAAGATACTGAGCCATCATGTTAGTGTGCTTTCTGATGTGAGAAAACAGGTAGAAAGTCCCAACTCATTCTCATCAACTTTTTTAACATTCCAAATATATTATTTCTGATTTTATATTTTTGGCTATTTTGGAGTTGGTTTCTTTGTCAATAATACTAATAATAGCTGCCATGGAATTCCTATTAGGTTTCATGTTGGATGTTTATTGTAGTGACTGATTGTTTTCTCATGATTGCATTTTCATGGAGTTTTTGTGCACCATATTACATGGTGATAGAAAATACAACCTTTAACATGCTTTCTACTCTTTATCTACTCGCTTCTGTGGTTGTTGATTATTTTCCATAGTTATATGACTCCTGGCACAAGGATTGAACTTTGATTCATTCTTGTTGTTAGTAATATGTAAGATGGGTTGGAGGGCATCTGTTGATTCTGTTTATCCTTTTAATCTTTTAGAGGTGTTTATTGTACAGGTGAAAGAAGATCATTACCCTACTTCAGATGGTTTAAGCTATCTTGAGACCAAACACTTACTTCTTCTGAACTATTGCCAGACTCTTGTCTATCTTCTACTTCACAAGGCAAAAGGACTATCAATTCAGGGGCATCCAGTTGTTAGGAGTCTTGTTGAGACAAGATTATTCTTAGAGAAGGTATCTCTTTGTAATTTGTGTGCGAGTTGCTAATCTATGTGTGCAAGTTATCTCATGAGGCACCAGTTGAGATATAAACAGGTTTGAAGATGCTTGGTAAAATTTGAGTGCTGCATTGTGGTTCTTCTTAATTTTTTCCTTCATAACTTGATTTCACGCAGATTCGCCCAGTTGACAGGAAACTTGAATACCAAATTCAAAAGCTAACAAAGGCTACGGCACCAACAGTGGAAAAACCAGGTTTGGTCGAAAAGGAACAAGATGAAACACAGAAGACAGAGGACTTGTTAAAATATCGCCCGAATGCAGATTTACTTATTCCAAAAACAAATACTACTTCAGAGGTGATTGAACCACATAACAGCAGCACATTAATATAATTAGCTAAATTATTATCTGCGTGCCTTTCTCTAGTTGTTTCCTTCTTTGCATGAGTAAGAATAGCATGATACTGTTTTACAGGGTGGTGGTGGTGTGTATCGACCCCCAAAATTTGCACCATCTTCTATGGGAGAAGAGAAGATGTCAAAACAGGAGAGAAATGCTTTGAGAAAAGACGAAGAAATTACACGAAAAGCAAGGCAGAGTGAGTATGTTAGAGACTTAATGAATGAAGTGGAGGGAAGACCTGAAGAGGTGTGTAGATCGTAAATTTTTTTACCTATACGTTTCTCTGTAATCTTATGTGCTGATATATTTGGTGACTACGATAAAATCAGATACGAGAAAATGTAGGGTCAGAGAGTAGAGAAGCAACGCGGTACATTGCAAAGATGGAAGAACGTGCTCGACAAGAAGAGGATCTTTTTACTCGTGCTCCTCTGAGCAAAGCTGAGAAAAGGACGATGAAACATTTCAAGAAGTCTAGAAATGGGTCAGTCTAGAAGAAATCTATATTTTATTGCACAAGTCATGTGGCAAAATTATCTTAGTATTTCATCTGCTATTTTCATCAATTAATTAAGTGCTTCTTTCTCTTGGTTGTACCAGGATGCTTGGTCTAACAGAAAGTTTTTATGATGAGATAAAAACTTTACCCCTTGAAGTTAGCGCTCCAGAGCAATCGACCATTTTTAATGATGCTAGCGGTGGAGATAGGAAATTCAAGAACAAGAAGCATAAGGTATGGCCCTGTAATTCTTATTTCTATACGTTTTCGATGACAGATTCAAAAAGATCCCAAAATTTCCGGCCATTTCTTGGACTTTGTTATCCTTTTCCTTACTGAAATATGTACGTCTTTCCACTCACATTATAGACCAGTTTGTATTGATGAGATTGATCTTCGATTACATGTTCGTTGTTTCTCAAACATCTCATTCGACTGATTCATTTTGTATGAAGTATCCTAACTTAGTTTACGAACTTGTGACTGTTTACAGAGAAAGCATTGATCGTTGGAGATGAATTCGGGATACTCCAAGTGGAATTGCAAGCTTTAGAAAATGATGACTATTGACTGATGTGGAAGTTCTTATAGAGAATTCATATATGGGATCTTAACATTGGCAGCTTTTCTGGTGTATGTCGTTAGGCATCGACATTTTTTGGAGACTAATTATATTGTTTGTTTCTTGTTTTATTTCGTTTGAGATCTGATGTAGCATTATCCTCTTTTATCACAAAGTAGTGAAAACTTAAAAGATATTTCCTTTTATTTAATTTCAGTAAATATTTTCCTTTCATTGATAGTACAATTTTTTATCTTGTCACGTTAATTGATATCAGGTAGAACATTTTCTTAATTCACCAGCTGAGAAAATTAGTGAAAAGAATAAATAAATAAATAAAAAGACTGAAAGTGCAATATTACAATAATTACGGGATGAATTTTGAAAAATTTCCCATATAAACTAGAACATTTGGAAATATAAATATAAATTTACAGAGAATACTTTATGAAAACCTGTTTGCAGATGACAATAACATATTACTAATATAATTCATGGTTTTGAAAAAGTAAATGATGGGTTTGAAAACAATAAAGCAGAAGATGAAGGGCCAAATAGTAAAGTAATCCTTTCTACCTTCCAGCTCCAACTGTGTCTGTGTGGACGTCTCAACCTTCTATTTTCCAAAGACGTTATCATTTCAATTTACCAGATTCCAATTTCGAGAATATTCTTAATGGCTAGATCATCAGCTTCTTCCGCGATTCCTGCATTTCTCTCCAATACCAGAAGCTCCACTCGCATTCTATCCGGTTCTCACTTCACGCGTCACTTGGCGCCACCGCCACGAGGCGGGGGGAATCTCGCGTTGCTCTGGAAATGGAAGAGGAAGAAGAAGAATACTAGCTTCGTCGTTTCCAGTAAAAAGCAGCAGGAAAGCGCCTTGGAATACAGGAAACTCGGAGACTCCGACCTCGTTATCAGCGAAATCACTCTTGGCACTGTGAGCACTCTTAATTTTGATTTTGAATTACGAGTTGAATTTATGCGAACTATTACTAGTTTTAATTGAATCACATCGTAATGCCCTGTGGTTTGTTGATGTTTCGATTTTGTGTATTGTACTGAAGGCACTGCGAATTAGACCGAAGTTGAAGTAAATTTGGTGATGAATATGTTTATCTATCTATAATGCAGATGACCTATGGGGAGCAGAATACAGAGAAAGAGGCTCATGAGCTACTTAGTTATGCTTTTGAGCGTGGAATCAATATTCTAGACACTGCAGAAGTGGTACGGCTCAATCAAACCTCTCTAATCCTGCATTAATGTTGAATGTGCAACTAGTTTTGTGATGAGCTAGTTAAATGTATCATAGCTAGAGGATTCACATGACATGATGATTGCAATGTAGGGATGTAGGGTTTCTTCGCTAGTGATGTGGGGTTGACATTATGCTAAAGCAAGTTTGCTAAATGCTAGTGCCATTTGTAATTAATTATTTAATTAAAGGCCCATTGGATTGATGTTCCTGTTTAGCAGTTGAGTCTAGATGAATTCACTTGCTCCCATATGGAAAAGAGCTATCTTCTATTCACTTTTTCTTCTTTTTTGCTCTTGAAGTATCCAGTGCCACCAAGAAAGGAGACTCAGGGAAAGACAGATCAGTATATTGAAAGCTGGTTGAAGACTCAACCTCGAGATAAGGTACTCCTAAGTTAGAGTTAATTCAATGCCTGTTTTTCTTTGGAATTTTGTTTTAGTCTGCTTCTAGAGTTGCAATAATGACCTTCAAAGGATTTTGTGCTTCTATAGGATCCAATGATCCAGACTTCCTAGAGTGTCATCAACTGTATAAAATATTAATGGGCTAAATTGAAATGCATAAGTCCTCCCTGTGATGACTTCTATAAAATTACTATATTAATGGTTTTGCTTATCATTCTTTTAGGCCAAGAACTTCAAAATATTTGAAAATTGCTAACTGTCAAATACTCAGGAAATTTGATCTTTCTTTCACCATTGCTTGTAAGTCCTTCGTTCTCACATTCATAATTAACAACTCAAATAAGGATTTTCTTGAATTCGAGGAGTATTCCTCATGGATTTGTGGCATTGATTTTTCTTATTGGAATAAAAATATTTCACTATTTTAAGATTTTTCGTCAAAGAAACTTTGATTTCATGTAGCTATTAAGGTGAATTAGCCACTTTTAGGTAGTCCCAGCTCAAAAGACTTGAGAAAGTGGTAAGATCCAAGTGCTTCCATTGCAGGATCCAATGTCCTTATTAGCTACTTAATTAGTAGCAGGTTTACAGAAATAATGTGCTCTATATCGCTTCGTAGATACTGAAACATCCACATATAATGCATCAGATATAATTATTTTGTTAGGATTAAACAATTATTGTAGAGTTGTAATACAATTTTTTTTTTCTTAAATTAGGTTATTTTGGCAACAAAAGTTTGTGGTTACTCAGAGCGAACAACTTATTTGCGTGACGACGCAAAGGTTGTGCGAGTTGATGCTTCTAATATCAAGGAAAGTGTGGAGAAAAGTCTTAAACGTCTCAACACAGATTACATTGACTTACTCCAAATTCACTGGTAACTTTAATCTTTCATAATCTCTTCTTCCTAATTCATTTTTTATTCTTTCTGTTACTCCACGATCTGTAGCTGGACATCTTTGTTCGATATAGTTTGACATCTCTCTACTGTAAAAGTTAATGCAATTGTAAAAACTTCATTTCACCTTTCATAAAGAACCATAAAGTTCGACTGCTGGTCATTAATAAAGTAAAATCAAAACCGTCTTATCTTAAATGTGTGCCTTTTTTTATTTTTTTTTTTTATTTTTTTTGTTCTTGCGGATACATCAAATGTTTGGAGCTGATTGTTAATTTCCAATTCCCATAATATATGGATCCTACGACCATTGCCGCGGCTGGAAGCTCCTGATGTATAAATGAATTGAATTCAACATAATATGAATTTGTCTCTTTCCTAGTTATCTTACAACAAGAATGTCATCTAAGACTCTACAAATGCACTTGGAGGGTTAGGTGTCCTTATATTTCCTCTTATAAACATCTACTTGATATATATTTCAGGCCAGACCGATATGTTCCACTATTTGGGGAATATTTTTATGATCCTTCAAAGTGGAGGTCAAGTGAGCCATTTGCTGAGCAGCTCAGGGGATTTCAAGATCTCATCGATCAAGGGAAGGTACAACCATTTCTATACTTTCTGAAATGCTTATTAGTATTTGCAGTTGCTTAGATACATAGTAACTGGCTGTTTCCCATAAAATTTAGGTCCATTTGTTTTTAATAACCTTACCAAACTAATCTCATGCGAATTATTGCAATACTTCTTACATTGCTACTCATAAAATTAAAAGGATACTGTTTTGAAACAGTATGTACACAATCATGACTATAATTCTAATCTCAGGGAAAAAAATATTCTCAAAGAAATTCAGATTAGGCTGAATTTATATTGTTTAACCTGTATTTAGTCCAAAAACTCAAAACTGAACTAGAGAATGTCGACAGTAGAATCTACCATGTAAATCAACTATATTGGAAAGCTTATTATCACGACAAGTTTGGTGATGATGATTAAAATTTATACAGGTCAGGTACATTGGAGTTTCCAACGAAACTTCATATGGAGTAATGGAGTTCATTCATGCTGCTAGAGTCGAAGGACTACCAAAAATTGTCAGCATCCAAAACAATTACAGTATGCTAGTTAGGTGCAAGTTTGAACGTAAGTTATACACATTCCCAGACAATCAGGGATAATACATATCAAGTTCTTTCATGTCATGATTTTACCAAACAGGCTACAGAACTCTTTGCAAATTCGTCTTGTAATAAAAAAGTCTCTTATAATGTGCAGTCGATCTAATTGAAGTGTGCCACCCGAACAACCAAAACATCGGCTTGCTTGCTTATTCTCCCCTTGCGGGTGGATCATTATCCGGGAAGTATCTCGACATTAATTCTGAAGCTGCGAAAAAAGGGAGGTTCAATCTCTTTCCTGGCTACATGGAGAGATACAATAAGTCTACAGCTAAGGTAAAGCATTAAAACCCCTAATATATTTGTTATCAGCTAAAGTTTAGCCAAAGAAGAGTTTCCAAATTTCATGAACAAGATAAGTAGATACATTATCGAAGTTAACATCTTCAAATCTCAGGAAGTTACGGCTATGTATGTAGAAGTGGCAAAGAAACACGGGCTAAGCCTCGTTGAGTTAGCTCTTGCGTTCGCACGAGATCGACCATTTGTAACCAGCCTGATAATAGGTGCTACTACTGTGGACCAATTACGTGAAGATATTGATGCCGTTTTAACAACTGAGCGCCCTTTGCCACCTGAAGTGCTAGCAGATATTGATAAAGTTTTCAAAAGGTACAAAGATCCAGCAATAGATTAGCTTCACTCAAAAACTAAAATCACTTTTATTACATTGACACTTAATCTTGTTTATACATCTTCACTTGGGCTCAAATATCAGGATCATATTATATCCATATAACATATACTGTATCTTTCCGATTTGTTCAATCCCTAATTGTGAATCTAGTGCTAGCACTAAAAATTAATATTCTTGCCACTAAAAACAATGAATTGCCATTTAGTACCCTTTTTCGTGTGAGTGGCGCCCATTAATTATTTATTTTATGCAATAATTAATCTTGAAATTGACTGCTTAGCACTAGCAATTAAGATCATGCCATTATCAGCAACGACTTGATCACTTCTGAATCAGTGGATGGAGCTAAAAATATGAACCCTTTGAAGTTGGATCAAATGACAAGAAGATAAAAAAAACTCATGTGAGACGGTCTTACGGATAGTTTCCATGAGACAGATTCTTATTACCATGAATTGAACCTATTTTCAAAATTTCTTATATGAATTGTGAAGGGTGGGTCATGGATTCACCCATCTCACATGACAAGATCTGTGAGACGGTCTCATGTAAAACCTACTTTAAGAAGATTGATGGTTTTTTTTTATTTTTAAAGATGATAGATTTTGCAAACACACGATGAATACATGAGGGCCCACTTCCCCCAATGAGAAACAACTGCTTCAATAGTCTCTACTATGTATGTCAACACACAAAGAATCTATATACGAGCATGAATTTTGCCCCACTTCGATTTCCGATAAGATTAAGACCACCTCATTCTGACCTTCAAACCACTTGAGTTATGTCCTGAAAACATAAACACCTACTTAAAAAACAATTCATACTTGTAGTAAGATTGAAACCATCTCACTCTGACTTTCAAACAGTTAGGTCTCGAAGACTCAAACACCTAAAGGCAGTGATATAGTATATATATGATCTATAAAACCTCTATTATTTTGGAAAGGTGTACAAAAAATTAAAGTATTGAAACCAATAAGATTAATGAATTGGTGAAAGCACTAAGAGGATTGGTGGTGGAAGCCAAGCCAAGCACTAGAAATAGATGGTGCCAGTTTTCCACACACGGCTGCTAACAATTAATCGTGGCGCACATGTATGTTCATGAATTTTTTTTTTTAATCTTTTGTTATGTCAAATATATAGTTCATTTTTCATATGAAATAATAGTTATTTAATTCATTAATTAAAATACTCCTTGTGTTTACTTATACCAAACATTTAACATATTGGGAATTATAACACCCGTAAAATATTGATATAACAAGAAATTTTTCTTGTACGACTGGCTTTTCTACAATTTTTTAATCTTTTTTCAAAAATCAAATCGGCCTATAATGGGATGAAGAAAGTAATTTAAAAAAAAAAAAGTTGATTAATTATGTTAAATTTGATTGAAAATCGACACATGCATGCACTTCAATAACTTGCAAAACAATTAGCTTCAAATGATTTCTTTTTTTCTTTTTTCTAACAATTTTCAATTCAACCAATTGAACTGACTCTACGCTCAAATATATATATATATATATATATATATATATATATATATATATATATATATTTGACCAATTTTTTTTTTTTAAATGCTTGATATCAGCATGGGCTCATGACCTATTATTATAAATAAAAAAAAAAATGCTACTATATAAATTCCCCCTCTCCAACTCCTTGCAAGAAAGTAAAATAAAAACCATGAAACAAACCATTCTCCACGATTTCCCATTTGCTCTTACAATACTCTTTGCTTTGTCCATCATCATCCCATGTTCCTCACAACTAAGCCCAAGCCCAACCAGGCCCGACCCGGAAAATGGCCCGGCGTTCGCCCGGTGGTTGGTGAACCAGGGCTCATGGGGTGTGCTCACCACAGTTACCCATAAGGGTGAACCCTTTGGTAATGTGATGTCATACGCTGATGCTGACACTGGAATTCTGTACTTTTATCTGACAACAACACTTGATCCAACGGGTATTAATGCATTATCTAATCCACGATCATCGTTCACACTAAGTGAATCTGTGCTAGGCTATTGTAATGTGACCACGGATCCTCAATCACCCGTTTGTGCAAAAATTACACTCTCTGGAAATGTATGTCTTTTTTTTTTTTGCACTTGATTTGTTATTTTTAATCTTTTCATTTTTGGTAATTATGTTAAAAGAATTGCAACTTCGCGTTTTGGTAAGTCAAATTGAAAATATTATAGTTTGAAAGTGATTTTGATATATTTCTTTTGATCATCCACTTCTTAAGTGGCATAGGAGATTTTAAATTAATTTATATACTCAGTGTTGTTGCAATCGGATCATATAAATGAGATTCACCCAAAATATAACATATACACACGCACACTAATATGTATCAACTCTAAATTTGTTGACGGATAATATGATTCCATGAATTATATATACGAGATATCAGATATTGGTTTATGCTAACAGGAAATCTCTTTATAATGTTTCTCTTATTTTATATTATTATTCAGTTGAAATTACTTCCAGCAAATTCAAAGGAAGCTGCAATTGCTCAAGCTGCTTTATTTAAAAAGCATCCTCAATTTGCAGGTAATCATAGTATCGTTAATATAAATTAAGACAAAAATATTTGGGAAAAGAAAAATCATGTTAGTTAATAATATTTTTAGTTAAGGTGTGTAATGTTGTTGAATGGTGTTGCAGGTTTTCCGGAGCATAATGGTTTTCAAGTCTTCAAAATGGCGATTAGGAAAATATTTTTGGTTAATAAATATGCACCTCCAAGAAATCTTACTCTTTCTGATTATTTTAATCCCAAAATTTAAGCTTCAGTGCTTCAAAATCTGTATACTACTTATTAGCATATTTGAATAAATGATTGGTCTTGGAAAAATCTATATCTATATCTATATATATATAAATTAACAATTACCCCTAAAAATAGAAATACCAAAAAAAATTATGTCCATTTTCACTTTCTAATATTAAAAATATCATTAATTATTAATTAACTTATTTTATATGATATTAGTTGAATTTATTGTAAATTTCCAAAAATATTGATTTTGTATATGAATATATATGGTATATAAACCTTATTATAATAGATGAAGTAAAATATATACATGGTATGTGTAAATTGTAATATATAAAGTAAAAAAATATATATGGTATGTAAATCATAATATATGAAGTAAAATTAAAAATTCAATTTTTTAATATACATAAATAATTAAATGACAACTTCAATAGTGTAATATACTTGAAATTCAAAAAATAATTTAATTAGACCAATGAAATAATACATTCCACAATACTAATTTGAAGAATAATAATAATTAAAATATTGTGCCTAGCTAATGAAAAATGAATTAAAAATAAAATAATAATTATTTAATCTTAATGGATTTAATCTAAATTATAATTTATTAAGTCAACTAAACAAATCCATGTTGACATATAAACTCCATGTATCTGCCAAATTATATGTATACAGGCACTTTCTCAACTACAAGATCAGATTGAATTTTACAACTTTCAATACTTAAAATTTCATAAAAGTATGTAGTGTATTTTATGTTATGCCAAAAAATATTGAATCTGTTATCACCATAACACAAACAATCAAATTTAAATTATGTAATTTATTATTTCTCTATTAATTTATCAGATATGAATATTTTTTGTACATTTCTTTTTACAATCTAATGGTCATCATGATTAGATAGATATTTGTATATAACTTGATTTATATTTTAACATTACGTTGTTTAGATATTTATTCCAAATATGTATATATTTTAAATATATATGACTAATCTTGATTTAAGTATATTATTTTTATAATTAACATAAAATACAATAAATTTAAAATCTTATAAATCTTTATGAATATAATGCATCAAGTGATATAATCTTTTAAAATGATAAATCTTTGCCTAGTTAATATATATTTTTCAATATTTGTAAAAATTAATATATGAGTATTGAAATTGGATGTTTTTATGTAACACATTATGTACTACAAAGAATTTTCAAAATCAAAATCTTCAAAATATGGAAAAATGATTTCCAATTTTAATTCATTAGGAAATTTAAAGTATCTTATAGAATCATACATAATTGTATTTTTTATATCTTTAAAATGTATTAACACTTTGTTGATAATCGATAAAGATAAACAAATATGTTTGGTAATCAAATGATATACGACTTTGGTATAATTAATTATGTAGTAATTATGGTAATACTTACCATATAATAACAATTATCTTCGTAAAAGTGGAAATAAAACTATTTTCTTGCTCATGTCAACTGTCTAAAAGTAGAAATGCAATAATTTATTATTTTTAATAAGAATTATAAATTAAAAAATGATAAAAAAAAAATGATCTAAATATTTGATCAATCTCGAATATAAAATTTGCAAAAATTTGATCGAAATATTTTTATATATTTTTTAACTTTACTTTATCAAGTTATTTATTAAGTTATTCGGACACATCAACAAGGATAAAGTCAAAATTTACCCAATGATGATAATTACACAATGTATCAAATGTTATTTTTGTTTTAAAATTACCAAAAAATTTAGTTAAAGTTGTAATTAAAGTAAATATCGTAATTTTTCCAGCAATTAACCCTATAATATATGATGTTCTTTCTAAATAAAAAGAGCTAATTTAAAATTTATCTAAAAAAATTTTTTGTATTGACTTTTTTTAATTTATCTTTTACACCTTTTCGTTTTAAATAATGTACAAAATTCAAGAAAATTGATCTATATTTTTGTTCAAAAAACTTCTGTAATTGAGAAATTTTGATTTTTATGGCATCTAAACAAATTAATATAATTTTTTTTTAAGTATGTTAAATTTAATTTTTTATTTTTGAATAATATACAATAATATCTCCATTTTATATACTCATTATGAATATCTAATTGAACATATATTTACATAATTTTTTTCCAAACCAATTGTGACAAGTACAATTGATAAAATCAGCTTAGCTAATCTACCTATTTTGGGCACATGTGATCACTGTTGATGTCAAAAATCTAACACAACTATTAATTTTATATCTCAAATTTTAAAGGAATGAAATATTTACACAACAATGGTGGACATATTATGATATGTTCATGGTGGGCATGTGAGTATTATCTTTGATAAAATA
The DNA here is from genome assembly GCA_954870855.1 of Scutellaria minor. NCBI lineage: Eukaryota > Viridiplantae > Streptophyta > Magnoliopsida > Lamiales > Lamiaceae > Scutellaria > Scutellaria minor. The sequence continues at coordinate 2,965,669 of OX940729.1, forward strand.
GTTTGACAACGTATGATGAATATAAGAAATATTTAAAATTCGTAAATCACATATGCAATAAATTAAATTGAAATAACTCTGAATAACTATATTGTTTTATCATGAACATTTTTTTATTCAGAAAATTACAACACTTATAAATTTATATGTCCATGCATTATATGGGTACCAATTGACATTAAATTTTTTCTTTAATTAACATTTTACATCAGTTTGAAAATACTTAAATTTTATGATCGCACATCACATGGTTAACAAATGAGATTGAAATTACTCTAAAAAAATTTATTATTTTCGTATTCAACATTTTCACATTAAAATGATAAAATTTATATATGTCCGTACATTGCACGGAACCTATATTAGTATTCATATATATATGCTAACTGTTGATGTATAAATATCATGTTTTCTTAAATTTTATGATGTGATTAATAATACGTTTGATCGGTCATACATTAGGTGAGAAGGCCCATATAGTAAATTAGTAATTTTTATTTATTTTAAGGTCTTTTGGCATCTATTTTCTGAAATTAGCCATGCATTAAATAGTTGACTATTTCTACTGGACTAAACCTTAAACTTACCAACCAGGCCGGTTGGAGCAAACTAATGGGCCAGATATAGGAGAAAGAAGCCAGCTAATGGGCCCAGTTATAAATTCATTTTCGCAAGCCTTTCTTAATTCCTTATATGGTATTTTAATTTATATTTTTTATTTTATAAATTCATATCAGGATATGGGTAAATTTAAGATGGCAGTGGAAAGCTTTCTATTATAAGTTATAACTCGGAGCTTTCGCGTATTGATGAAATGAAATGGAATATACGAAAAATTAGTACTTTAATATAATAGTCAAAAAAAATTATTCCACTTTTAAAATTATTCTTCTCTTTTTGCTACATTATCCAAAACTTTGGAGGTATTGTCAGATACGTAAAGGGGTAAAACAATAGTTACTGTTATTTATTTTAATAATATTAAATATGTTTTGGACAGGTAGCACAAATTTATTTTGTAAAAGATATGTTGTGTCAGTGGTTCCAAAGTATATGTCCTTTTTTTTTTTCTTTTTCTAATGGGATTATAATATATATATATATATATATATATATATATATATATATATATAATTTGAATCTTTTGCTGGGGCATTGATTCCAATAATTTGATGGTAATAAGTTAATAACTAAAAAATACTGGACTTTTATTTACGGTTTATTGTAGTTCTCAAAACATTTTAACGATGACAACATGTTTATTTATTAAATTTGTTGTAACTCAAAAAAAAAAAAGTATTAAATCTACTAGTATTATAATATTGAATGTAAACTTGGTCATTAAGAATACTTGGTGATTAAGAATACTTGGTGATCAAGTATAATTTTTCTCTATATATACATGCTATGGTATGAAATAATAACACAACAAATTCTCTCCTCTCATATACAATTCTCTTCTCGTCTCGTCTTTATTTTACGCATTATTTTCATACGCTTTTCGTCTGTTTTACTTCTAGCTTATTTTATAGTTATCGTAATTATTTACAACACGCTATCAGCACGAGTTTTTGCTCGGAAAAAAAAAAGTTTGTATATTTATATCGTTATTTTTATATTCTATGTTTTATTATGGCTAGAATTGAAAATCAAAAATTTCAAATTCTCGATGTTTCTGGCGTAAACTATTTATCCTGGTGCCTAGATATTAAACTACACTTACAAGGGTTGGATCTCGTGAAAATTCTTGAATGTGTAAATATCGATGAGGCCAAGAGGAAAGATGGGGCTAACGCCATGATCTTTATACGCCATCATTTATCGGAGGATTTGAAAGATGAATACATACAGTTTGAAAGGCCATCGAAGATATGGCAAAAACTGAAAGAAAGATTTGATCATACAAAGACTGTGATCCTGCCACGGGCGCAGTATAATTGGCAGCATATAAGACTGCAAGACTTTAAATCAGTCTCCAATTATAATTCGGCTTTTTTTAAGATTGAGTCTCGTTTGGCTCTGTGTGGACTTTAAATCAGTCTCCGATTATAATTCGGCTTTTTTTAAGATTGAGTCTCGTTTGGCTCTGTGTGGTGTAAAATTGTCAGAATATGACAAATTAGAGAAAACATTCTCCACCATGCATGCCTCAAATCTGGTACTACAACAACAGTACAGACAGTGCCAATTTCAAACATATTCAGAGTTGATCTCTGTACTATTCACAGCAGAAAAAATAAATGAGCTATTGTTGAAAAATCATGATTTGCGACCTTGTGGGTCCCAAGCAGCGCCAAAAGCACATGCTAACAAATCTATGGGCCAATTTAGAGGTCGTGGACAAAGATCCAGGCGTGGTGCCTGGAGAGGTGGTGGACGTAGTAGTCCCCATCATGATGTCCGAGGCGGACATGGTGCCTGGAGAGGCGGTAGACGCGAACGTGGTTATTCTCGTCCAAATAATTATCCGGTCAATCAAGGAGATCGATTTCAGTGGAACCATGACAAGGGCAAGGTGCCCACAGAGAAATCTTATGAAAATAATTGCAATAGATGTGGAATGACTGGTCATTGGGCCAAAGTCTGTAGGACTGCCCAACACCTGGTGGATCTGTACCAGGATTCAATAAAAAATAAAGGAAAGAGAGTCCAGACACATGCCACTGAAGCAGAAATGTCATTTACTACCTCTCGAAACGCCACACCTCAAATCATGAATGATCAAGTTCAAGATGGGAAATCTCTTGAACTATCAGATTTTTTTTTAGAACCTTGATCCCATTGTATAGAGTGCCAAGTGGTGGTAATAAATCCAAACTTAGAGTTTGGTAATTTTGTGTATAGACCTCTCTCGGAAGATGGTATACCCTAGATCGAGTAAATTTTATCTTTTTGTCAATAGCAATGTACATATCTCTTAAATGATAAATTCCTGAAATTAACCTTATATTATATAAATTTATGAAATTGTTATTTTATTATAGTGATTCCAGTATTAATATACTTTTGTATAATCAGGCAGTACATGGAGCATACTAACAAAAGGAATCATTGTCTACTCGATAGTGCAACAATGCACTCAATATTCACAGATAAAATATATTTCTCGAGTGTGACATTGTGCAAAGCACAAGTAAGAACCATATCAGGTCCCGTTGAGATTATTGATGGCTCCGGGAATGCAACAATTGTGTTGCCTAATGGTACCACTCTGCATATTGAAAATGCACTTTTATCTGGTAGATCAAAAACATGTCTACTAAGTTTTAAAGATGTTAGACGCAATGAATATCATATAGAGACACTGGTTGAAAATACCAAAGAATGTCTATGCGTCACATCATATGATATGAACAAAATGAGTGTTCATGAGAAATTTGAAGCAACAACTTCTGGGCTATATTGTGTCCCGATTCGAGCTTTCGAATCCTATGCTACCATGTCATGGAAACTAATTAATCCCGATATACTTGGATTATGGCATGATCGTCTGGGTCACTCCGGAACTACTATGATGCGTAGGATTGTGAAACATACTAAAAGACATCCTTTAACGAATACAAAGATATTGATGTCAAATGATTATTTTTGTGAATCATGTTCACAAGGAAAGCTCATTATAAAACCTTCTGTGACAAAGGTTGGTTATGAATCACCATCGTTTTTACAACGGATACAAGGTGATATTTGTGGACCAATTCACCCATCAAGTGGACCATTTCGATATTTTATGGTTCTGATAGACGCATCTTCTAGATGGTCTCACATATGCTTGTTATCTACGCGCAATGTTGCATTTGCGCATTTGCTTGCACAAATTATTAAACTCCGAACACATTTTCCTGATCATCCTATTAAAAATATAAGGATGGATAATGCCAGAGAATTTACATCAAAATATTTTGATGAATATTGTGCAGCACTGGGAATTAATGTTGAGCACCCAGTAGCATGCATTCATACTCAAAATGGATTGGCAGAATCTCTTGTCAAGAGAATCCAAATTATTGCTCGAACTTTATTAGTGAGATCAAAGCTCACTAGTACAGTATGGGGACATGTCATATTGCATGCATCATCTTTAATTAGATTATGTCCCAGTGCGTATCATATGCATTCCCCAATGCAATTAACCTTGGGCTTTGAGCCAGACATTTCGCACATTCGCACATTTGGGTGTGCTGTACAGGTGCCAATTTCACCTCCACAAAGGACAAAAATGGGTCCACAACGCCGACTTGGCATATATGTCGGGTTTGATTCACCATCGATCATTAGGTTTTTGGAACCAATGACGAGTGATTTATTCTCCGCTAGGTTTGTGGATTGTCATTTTGATGAAACGACATTTCCATCAATCGGTAAGACAATCCTTGATAATGATAAACCTATGCATGTTGAGAATCTCACATGGTGTGAGCAGAATTTGTCTCATCTAGACTCACACACACTTGAATATGAAAATGAGGTCAATAGAATCATACATTTACACAATATTGCTAATAGACTTCCTGACGCATTTAATGATGCCAGTAAAGTCACGAAGTCTCATATTCCAGCTGTGAATGCTCCAGCTAAGATCGATGTTCCTAATGAACATGTGAAAATGAATTCTGATGGACCAAGACAAAAACGGGGTCGACCCATTGGCTCAAAGGACTCTATTCCTCGAAAAACCAAGAAAGGGGTTTATGAGCCCATTAATCAAGTGAGTTCTAATGAGCAAGCTCCAGGTGAATCTGTAGAGCCTAGTAAAACAATCATGATGATATTAAATCCAGAAAATACCTAGAATTCCATAAGCTACTACAATTATGTATGGGATAGAAATGAGATCATTATTGATGATATTTTTGCATTCTCGGTTGCTCAAGAGATTTTGAGCGATGATTGTAACAGTGAACCACGTTCCATAATAGAATGTCGTCAAATGGATGACTGGTCTAAATGGGAAGAAGCAATCAAATCTGAATTAGCTTCACTAAATAAACGGAATGTATTCGGGTCTATCACTCAAACTCCGGACAATATAAAGCCTGTTGGGTATAAATGAGTATTTGTCCGTAAGAGAAATGAAAATAATGAAATTGTAAGATATAAGGCCCGACTTGTTGCCCAAGGGTTCTCTTAGAGACCTGGGATTGATTATGATGAGACGTATTCACCAGTAATGGATACGATCACTTTCCGTTTTCTCATTAGTATGGTTGTCCATGAAAATTTGGACATGCGTCTTATAGACGTAGTAACAGCTTATCTATATGGTTCACTTGATTCTGATATCTACATGAAAATTCCTGATGGATTTAAAATACCAAAAACGGGTAATCCCTGTGAGCTATACTCGATCAAATTACAAAGATCATTGTATGGACTAAAGCAGTCTGGTCGCATGTGGTATCACAGACTAAGTGAATACCTTATCAAAGAAGGTTATAAAAATGATTCAATTTGCCCATGCGTTTTTATTAGAAAATCAGAAACCGGATTTGCTATAATTGCAGTTTATGTAGATGACATGAACCTCATTGGCACTCCTGAGGATTTGGCCAATGCTACTGCATATCTGAAGAAAGAGTTTGAAGTTAAAGACCTTGGGAAAACCAAACTCTGTCTCGGTCTTCAGCTAGAGCATAGAGCAAATGACATTTTTATTCATCAATCTGCGTACACTGAGCGACTGCTCAAAAGGTTTAATATGGAGAGTGCTCATTCTTTAAGCACTCCTATGGTGGTACGTTGTTTAGACCCTAATAAAGATCCATTTCGACCTAAAGAATTTGATAAAGAGATACTTGGCCAAGAGGTGTCGTATCTTAATACTATTGGAGAATTGATGTATCTAGCACAATGTACAAGACCAGATATCATATTTGCGATCAATGTGCTTGCTCGATATAGTTCTGAGCCAACCCGGAGACACTGGAACGGAATTAAACATATTTTCCGTTATCTCCATGGTACTATAAATTTGGAATTGTTATATTCAAATAATACAACTAACTCGGGGTTAGTTGGTTATGCAGATGCGGGATATAGATCTGATCCGCACAAAACTCGATCACAAACTGGATATTTATTTTGTTATAATGGCACAGCCATTTCATGGCGGTCTATTAAACAGACATTGGTTGCCACATCTTCCAACCACTCTGAACTTATTGCTCTTTATGAGGCAGACAGAGAGTGTGTTTGGTTAAAATCAGTTATAGCTCATATAAAGAATGCATGTGGGTTAAATCTGACTACTACTACACCTACTATCATTTATGAGGATAATGTTGCTTGCATAGCACAAATTAAAGGCGGGTATATAAAAGGTGATAGGACTAAACATATATCACCAAAAATTTTCCATACTCACGAGCTTCAGAAAAATGGAGAGATAAATGTTCAACAAATTCGTTCATGTCACAATCTTGCTGATTTATTCACAAAATCCTTGTCTACATCTACATTTGAGAAATTGGTATACGACATCGGTATGAGAAGATCCAACGAGAAGCAAGATTGAAAGGTTACTTCCAGACTCATGCTAATCGCTTCAGGGGAAGCGAAAATGTTGCATATATGTGTTGTACTTTTTTTCCCTCATCCCAATTTTTTTGTCCCAATGGGTTTTTCTGGTTTGAGGTTTTAACGAGACAACTTATGCACATGACATAACAAAGTTAAATTCAAGGGGAAGTATTATAATATTGAATGTAAACTTGGTCATTAAGAATACTTGGTGATTAAGAATACTTGGTGATCAAGTATAATTTTTCTCTATATATACATGCTATGGTATGGAATAATAACACAACAAATTCTCTCCTCTCATATACAATTCTCTTCTCGTCTCGTCTTTATTTTACGCATTATTTTCATACGCTTTTCGTCTGTTTTACTTCTAACTTATTTTATAATTATCGTAATTATTTACAACAATTAGATAGTTAATCATGTCAGATTCACTATCAGTTGAATAGGGTTAAATTGGGACAACTTTATGAATTGGTACACAATGTTGAATGCTCTAACATATTAAAATGAGTATGGAATTATAAGAAATTATTGGTAATAAAACCAAGGATTTAATTTATTGATTCAGGACTCAAATGGTAGGTTAACTATCTTGCAATTTCAGTGTTGTTATTGCCTTATTGGTAATTTTAATTTAATTATTTATTTCTTTTCTTGTTTCTAAATATGATTGAAATTCATTACTTTTATGTGACCATCATTTGACAAAAAAAATCAAACATCTATAATTGAGAGATGTCAAATATGATTTTATTTTTATAAGAATTGATTATTGATTGATATTTTTTTCTTTCGTTTTTTAAATTAATTGTTAATATATATTTCGTGCTTTAAATTGATAAAATATATGGTAGCTCTTGCTAGTTGATACTAGCTAGTTGTTGAACTGTGCCTATATTTTCATGAGGTATTTTTCATGTCCCTATATAGATTACAACTTCTTCTATATTTTAGCAAACATGTTTAAAATATGTTATTTAGAAATTTCTTTGTAAAATTTTGACTTGTTTTTTAACATAAAATTAATGGAAAAAAATTTAAATAGTATATTAACTAACATAAGAAACTTATGTTATTTTACATATGTTGTAATAAAATAATATCAATCAAATTACATTGATTCAATTGTTAATGATAGGGCGTACCAAAATTATTAAAAAAAAAAAAAAGATATTCCAATATAAATAACAAATTAATTTTTTAATGTCAATATAAGCACATTGTCTTTTAATTGAACGTTAAGGCTCGATTTGGTTTTCGTTTTCCTTCTTATATATTCTACTAAATATAGAATTTAGATCGAGAGAACAAAACATGGGCACGTGCTTTTTGTTAATTTGCTTGCTTAAAGTAGAGACAGGAATATATACAGAGAATTTAAATTATAAAAAAAAAATAAGGGTAATTCGATTCCATCTAATCAGTCAATTTTTTTCCTCAATTTATTTATTTAAATTTATATTAGGTGATAATATCATTATTAGAGCACTATGATGGTCTATAATTAACAACATTATTTGTTTTGATAGATTAAAGTTGATCTCTTTAATTTGCTTTGATGTGCATCTAATTCGATTTGTTTGTAATTGCTTAGTGGAATTGTTGCCTACCAAAGGAATTACAGTAGATAGGAATCTATTGTCCATTTGTTACTAAAAATACAAATTTAACCTCGATTTCGAAAGACAGGATATAAATGATTCATTTTAACTTCATCTTCAAAATAAATTTAATTAAGTGAATTTCATTTTATCCTAGTTTTTAAGATAAAGAAATATGATATTAAATCGTTGTTCATTTATTATACGCAACCTTGATAAATATTGTAAATAAGTTGAGTCAGAGGAGGGAAATATTTAGTACGAATTTGGTTTTTGATTGCTCTGAGGCTCTTTGAAAGTGACTATTGTTGAAAAAATTCAATATTTGCCAACAAATATTGAATATGATGCGACAAAATTCAATGGTCAAATAAATATAATTTGGAGGATATGTATAATTGTCACCTGAAGAATTGCAAGATATGGTGCAGATTCATCACCAGAAATATATACATTATTATTTTTATTTTAAATATCAGGGTTAAAAATAGTTGGTAAAAAAGGTAAATTCAGGCTCTGACTGATCCACCACGTGCACCTCTATTTTTATTTATTAATTTCTTTAACCTTTCCTAAAAAAAAAAAAAAACCTCAAGATGAGTTTTGATTATTTACATGAATGTTCTCACGTGAGTATAATTTAATATGTTCATTATTAATATGGCAAATTCACATTCAAATATTTTTTGTGGTTATCGTGATAATTTGACTTGGACTAATTTCAATATAATGCCCAAATTTTATTTTAATAATTTAATTTATGTATAGTATAATATCATCATTATATATAAGCTAAGCGTGCAATACAAAATGAAAAGTAAAATATAAGACAAAAAAAAGTCTACGTACAGAGATATTCACAGTAAATAAATGGCCTCAAGGTTAGGAAACAAAACATATACTTTGGAACTTGAATTCATAAAGAAATAACCAACCTATATGCTAACCTCATCTGTTTGAACAATACAGTTAAAGTTGAATCTTCTTTAATCTCATATATACAGTATTCATATTTTATTATATTTAGTGTTCCAATTTATACTTCACTTTTTTTAATTTACGTGATCATATATTAATAAGTAATGTAATTTATACATAAATAGAAAATCTCATTTATAATGTATAGGGTGGTTTTTGCTTGTAGATGATTTTTTTTTAATCTTAATTAAATTATGTATCTTACATTTCCAATAATTACTTACTTAATAGGGACATGAAACTGTAATAGCTAGAGTGGTACAATTTTAGATTATAGGTAGGGACATTAAACCTGTAATAGAGTTGTACTAATGTACATTTTAGGAACATTTACTTAATTTAGGGACATAGTTTGGATCTTCCCAATGCAAATTTCAAAGTTTGTACTACAAAATGCATCAAATTTTAAATTTCATATTACAAAATGCAAATTTCAAAATTTATACCAAAATGTATAAAATCACGTATAATTTGAATGGGAAAATGCTTTTAACCCTCTATTTTATATTGAAGTCGATAAAAGTATGAACTAGTTATGCAATTATTTAAAACAAAATATTATCATCATTTATTAATATATACTTTTTATGTTAATTATTTTCTTGAATATTGATATGAAATAAGTATATGGCCATATATAGTCCATTGATATTCTACATTTGGAAATTTCAACCAAAATTGGATTGAAATTGAAAAACATTAAAATATAAAGGAACAAAATTGAAATAACTCTATTTTTCATTCTTTAGGAAAATTTTTAAGGGCTTAGCAAGTGTAATTAATTATCATTCTCTTTTTTTTTTCTTTTTTTTTATATTTTTTCATACCCAAATCTATCTCACTTGTATATCATATTAGAACTACCTACTTTTGAATAAATAAGAGTTTTTCATTTTAATTATTAATTTCAACTATTATTATTTTCTACATGATCAATAATGAGTAATTTTGATGTAGTATATAAATAAGACGGATTTAATATCCCTTTAGGTATAAAGGATCTGACTTGAGATTTTATCTATGTGTGTAGTGTAGACATACATATTAAATGAGTTTCCTTGACTAAATCTTGGCATTATTTGGTAGGTAGAAAATTCCAATATTGGTATTAATTTTCCCACCTTCATTTCTTCCCTTCTCGCTCTGAAATGTACCCTTCGTACGTTAATTGCTAAAAACAAAAAATTCACCTTTGGTGATAAAAATGAGATAAAAAAAAAAATTATTTGTTAAAGTAATTAAGGAACTCAACTTGATCACAATTCACTACAACATATTATGTCGTACATTATCTTTTTTCACTACAACAAAAATAATTACTTGTAGTGAGATTTTTCACACGACTCAAAAATTATCTGGAATAGTTCTTTTTTTATTTTTTCAACAATGTATTATTACAAAATTGATAATATAAATTTACAATAAGTTGTTATAAAAGAAAATGAAAAGTAATTAAAAAACATTATTTGCAACAACATGATGTGGTCTTAAATGTATCAACGACAATAACATTATTGCAAAAAAAAAAAAAAAAGGAGAAAGTTTTTAAAATAATAGTTTATCGAAAAAATATTATCACAAAATATTTTTACAACTATCAATGTTTTCCCAATAACATTTTATTGTTCCTAATAACTTAATTTTTTTAGTGTTTTTAGAGTATGCTCAAATTGTACTATATAATGATAATGTCGATACGTAACATATATATATATATATTAATGAAATAAAACATAGAACTAATTAATGAATGTAACTTATATAATTCAGATTGAACTTATCCATTTAATTAGGGTTTAACCATCTCTTTAAAATCGTAAAAATAATCAAATTTCTTAGAATGATCGATCGATCCCTGATGAAAACAACATTCAACCACACTGGATTAAAGTCATATGCAATCCAACCGGCCTGATTCTCATTCTTCTCTCTATTCATTGAATCAAAATATTCCTTTTTTTTTCTTTCAAAAATTAATGTGCACATACATCTCAAGTCATTTTCATATAATATAAGAAGTCTATATATCTAGCTAGTAGATCACTACTATAAAGTCATAGCAGATGACATTTTCACAGTTAATCAATCCAAATCCAACTATCCACAGATAGAATGATCACACACACACACACACACACACATATATATATATATATACATATAATCCAATTGTATTAATTGTCGAAATCCGTATAATATATTTGAAAGAGATTAATTTCAGTTCTCTGTTTCTCTCAAATACATGTGAAGCCCCTTTTCTTTTTTGGTTAGTGACAAAATGTAGGACTGGTGTAACTGTTCATCACAGAAGGGCAAAGGGCCAATTTATTGTATTTTTCTAATAATTAGTCTTTATAAATTTTGTTTTAGTGTTCATCTATTTTCTTTTTATCAATTTAAGTGTTTACATGCCTGCTCAGAATAAGAGACTATATATTTAGACCACATAGAGTTTTATATTAATTTTTGAATTAATAGATTTCAAAAGATTAAATTCTAATTTTTACATTTTTATCTTTGAAATAAGTAGTTAGTTCACTGGAGTGTCGGTGATATCATATTACCATTTGATTTGACATGATATTTTAAGTTATGAAAAAAGACTAGATCGATTTTTTATTTTGAAACATTATTCCAAAGGCGTTATTTATATATATGGAAAATGGTACTATTTTGAGCACAGAAAATATGAATATTCTTCACTAAAATAAAAAATATGCTGGGTATTGCTGGAGTAACCTAGAGGAGGACAACATGGTCATTATAAAAGTTGTTGTCAATCAAGGCAAATGTGTTTTGATTGACATTGGTATTTCGTATATTCATTATAAAGGAGATCATATATTTATTTTATTTCGTAGTTTAATTAATTCATATTTTGTCTTCAAAAAATACATGTTAATCCATTTATGTAATAAAGTAAATAGAAGATGTATTGTGTATTCCATTGCATGCATCTCCAGATGCAACCCAACACAAGATGTGCCCCACCTCTGAATTTGTTATTTTTTATCATTTTGCCACCTTAATTTTAGTTTTAATCATTCTGCTCCTTGATTTTGTTACAAATTTATTGAAAGCCCCTTGAACTTGCCAATATTTGCTATTCTCCCCCCCCCCCCCCCCCGATCTTCCGATGGGAACCACCTTGTCCCCTAAATATTGCGTAGATTTAGAAGTTGTCTTAGACTCTTAATATAAAAGATTGAGGAATTATGATTTTATAATTAATTAATCATATAAGATTGAGATTGTTCATCCATCAATTTCTCTATGTTGATGGTTTTGAATCATTAAGGCAAAATGATTTTAGTTGATGTTGAAATGACCAAATAACAATTTTTAACAACTTGATGGGTCACAAATTCATGCGCCATTATCAATTTAAAGAAAACGAGCTGCTTGAGCCTTGATGCGATGTTCATTCTACGTATAATGAAATCTTTCTTCACATTGGAATGATCCTCATTGTTTGGGAAAGACAGCATCGTAAGTTTTCTGGAATGTCCGTCATGTGGTCGAATTTGAACTCATTTTGAATTCAATTATATATGTTGTACAAATTGTGTCGTTATAAAAAATTGGTCAGTCATACACGATCTGAGAGACGATTATTTGATGATTAATAAGTTATGGATCAAATCACCGAACCAATAATGATTTTAATGTTTTCTTGTTAATTTTATAGTAATTTATATATGTAGTCCATATTCTTAATTATTGTGGTTGGAAACTAAAATAAAGAGGTATATAATTTTCATTTTGGTCTTGTATATTTTAACATTTTTTAATTTAAATTTAATTTTAGTAGGAATTTTCACAATTGCTGACATAGTTGTCAAAATTTGACTGCCACGACAACGGTTTTGAAAATTCCAATTGAAATTGAAAAAAACTAAAGAATAAAAAGACAAAATTGAAAATAGATAGTTAGTTGTAAAAAAAAAAAAAAAAGGAAAATGTTTGACATAAAGATTGAAAATTGAAAAAAAAAAAAGATTAATTATAATAAAAAAGAGAATGAATAGTGTGGGATTTCTGGGGTGAGCGCCTGTGATGTGTGCAACAACATATATAGTAGTAGAGAGAGTTGCTCCCCCCTTTTGAAGGCACAAAACAAATCCCTTCCATTTTATTTCCAGAAAACAAAGGCACAAAAGCTATAAGTTTTGTGGGATTCATCAAACATGCACACACTAATTAATCAATTCCCACAATAACACTCTCCCAATTATCCAAACCCTATTCACCACCTTCATGATCAATCTCCAACCCTAGCTCCCACTCCATGGACCCCACACCTCATCCAATGCTCTCCTCAACCCCCACCGCCGCCTCCTCCTCCTCCTCCGCCGCCGCCGTCTCCTCTCCGACGACCCTCAGCCGCTACGAGAACCAGAAGCGCCGCGACTGGAACACCTTCGGGCAGTACCTCCGCAACCACCGCCCCCCTCTCTCCCTGTCCCGATGCAGCGGGGCCCACGTCCTCGAGTTCCTCCGCTACCTCGACCAGTTCGGAAAGACCAAGGTCCACACCCAGCTCTGCCCCTTCTTCGGCTACCCCAACCCCCCCGCCCCCTGCCCCTGCCCGCTCCGCCAGGCCTGGGGCAGCCTCGACGCCCTTATTGGCCGCCTCCGGGCAGCCTACGAGGAAAACGGGGGCAAGCCCGAAACCAACCCGTTCGGGGCCCGAGCTGTCAGGCTCTACCTTCGCGAGGTTCGCGACTCTCAGTCCAAGGCCAGAGGCATCAGCTACGAGAAGAAGAAGCGGAAGAGGCCGCCGCCGCCCCCACCGCCACCGCCACCGTCCGCATTGCCGCCGCCGCCGCAGTGATTGTAATAAGAAACATTTTGCATGGGATTTGTTACTATTTATAGTACTTCTCTTTTCTACTCTAGCATCACCAGCTATGAATTAAGGTACTACTATATATCCTAAGTTGAATTAATTTTCCCTATCTTATGTACAAGATTGTTATCTCTTATTATTGCAAGTACCTTGTCTTGTTATCTGTCATGGCATTTTGATATTTGATGATGATACTAAATAAATCAAAGTGGTAGTTTAGGTGTAGTATGTGTCTTAATTGGTGAAAATTTGTGATTGGATGTGCTATTTAAAAAAAGAAATAAAATAGATTTGCAATTCATGGTTTGTGATATTTTGAGGGTTTTTTTTAATAGGTCTTGGCAAATCATCCAGATATGAAAGGAAAAGGGGTGACTAACTTTGCAAGAATCACATGTCAGCATTGTCTAGCACTAGAACTTGTCACTGCTCTAGAAGTCTTTCATGATCAGTTTCCCTTTTCTATACTTGGTGCTCTTTTGCTAATACAAAAGGTTGTATTGTATAAGCCAACGTGACATCTATATATATATATATATATATATATTTGTGATAAGTGGAAGTTCGTTGTGTCAGAGATGTTATACTTGTAGATGTCTATTACAGATGTATCTCACAATACGTAGATTGCACACACATTTGTATATGACTATGTATAAGTGTATTGAACAAAATGAAATGCTCATTTAATATATATATGAATGAGGTTCGAAATGATTCATTGTTTGTAATGGATGAATCTAGTTGATATATTGTATATATGTGCATCGCATTATAATGGATCGGGTCACAAATAAATGTATAGTCTATGTACGGTTAGATACATATATGGTGGACATCTACCAAGTATAACATCTTTGACGGTGCATGTGTAGACATATCAGTGCTTCAATATATATGGTATAATTAATTGGTGATATCTTTCGAATGATCTAACATGTGCTGTTTAATGAATGATGATTCAAGAAATATAAGATTGAAATATTTTATTTAAAATACATGATTTCACATACCATGATAGCATTTTAGACACTAGGAGTTCCTTGGTTATTAGAAATGAATTGTCAAAACCTAGAAGAGTCTTCTTCTTTAATTCAAGTCGGTTCCTAGTTGAGGCTCTTTTGTATGCTTTGTGTGACTCTTGTGTGAGTCTAACTCAAATGGTGAATATGCCAATAGATATGCAAATCTATCACCCATTTCTCAAATGTGTCATATCACTCTTGTATGTTCCCCAACGAGAAGATATCATTAAATTAGTCAAGTACACTCACATGAACACTCTTTCAACAGTAAAATTTAGTTAGGTATTCATTAAATACCATCTTGATCCATATATGGAAGAGAAGACAAATCCCCCATCTTTCAAGATCCATTCATCTTGCTGGTGTTCAAGAAACACATGTGGTCTAAATTTGTATGGAGCCATGGAGGATTATAATATTATATATAATACTCTTCTTAATTCATGTGCATGGAATTTTTTCACTTAGATTTGTGATTTATTATATGAGGCGGTTTTTTTATTTCTATTGTGCATTATTTGATTATAATTGTATTGATTGATTTAATTAATTTCATTAATTAACGGATATATGGGGGCCCATCAATTAATTTAATTAAAAAATAGAAGGGAAAGATTTACTTGATTTTTTATTTATGGATTTGTATGCTATTATTGGCCGGACCGGATCCTCTGTACCAAAATCTCTGTCTCATTTGTTGCCACATTAAAACTACGTAGTTTTGATATTGGAAAAAAACTTATAATTTGTAACCGCTTTTAATTTGAAAATCAATATAAAGTGTTTTGGGATGTGGTACACGCGTGGTACATGAATATTTGGTACAGGGGATCTGATTTGATTATTGGCAGTGGATTAACTGTATCTTCCAATAAGATATGCATCTTTTTTTATTGGGGAAATCTTATTTAATTTAATTTTATTCATTTGGTTATCACGATTCATCACACGTTAAAGACTTGTCGGTTCTTCCATTATATAAAGGCCTAGAAGTGTACTTAGCAACCCTACATAACTTTTGTCCCCAAGATTAGAGGAAATAAAACCACATCAGCTATATGCTAATTACTATATAGTGTAGAGAAATTACAATTTTATGTCCTATAATTTAGGTCTGTCTTATCCATTTTTTTACAACCAATTTTATAAATCCCAAACTTGGTCTTCTATCCTTTTTTTTTTTTCTCTCAATTTTGTCTGATTTTTATCTACATAGATGCATTTTTGCTGATGTGAACATTCTAATTTTGGTGTCCATCTAAGTAGAAATTGGCATTTCAAGTCAAATCAGGTCAAAATTTAAAAAAAATGTTGATAATTAAAAAATCAAAATTGGAAATAGGTCAAATTGATGATAAAAAAAAAGGATAAAATATGAGTTGCTATACTAAAATTGAGGTTTTCCCAACAGTGTAATTATGGATCAAGATCGTCACCAGATTAGAGGTTATATTTAAGTACTAAATATACCTGTGAGCATTTTGTTTTAAAAAAAAAAGTTATATAAATAATATTATCTGTAGAATATATTGGGACTGTAAGGCTATAGGGTACCTAGCTATGCTGATATTTGTAGCTAGGTTTTGTATTATTAATTAATCACACCTAATATTGGATTAGTTTATAATTATTTTATGACAAATACTTGGCCGTGCTCAGATCTTACAAGTTAGCTTATGTGAATCATTCATAAGCCACATATCCACTCTTCATTAATTATTAAAGTGTTGGAAACGAAAAAGAAACAGAAAATGAACCTGCTGATTAAATTATAGCTTTAATGAAAAATTTAAAAGGATAATCTGATATATACAATACAGCATAACTTTCAAAAGTCATATTTGATGTTTTCTTGGAGTTGAATCATTGATAGATTTTTTATTTTTAGGGATTTTTAATTTTTGTATTTTCAGATTGTGAAGAAAAAAAAATGAAGATATAAGAATACACAAAAACTCATGTGAAACGATCTCACGGATAGTTTTCGTGAGATGAAGCCCCATAACCCACAAACAATATGTGAATTATAGGGTTTGGATGGTGAGTAATTGGGTTGTGGATTGACTCGTCTCACGCAATGTATTAAAATTTCGTGAGACGGTCTCACAAGAGACTTACTCATAAAAATATTAATTAGGAGATCAATATTATAAAGGTGTCTTAAAAGCGTCAAATGAGGGCCTCAATAAAAAAATAATTATAATTGCAAATAATCCAGAGTATCTAATTAATGGTTAATTAACCTGTATATTGTGAATGGATATCATGTACAATACTAAAACCTAGCTAGTAACATGAAACCCTACTTACATATACGATTATACGTTAAGCTATAATTATAATTACAAGCAGAATTAAATATATTCATATATGTGTTCCATAATTAGTTCTGGAACAAATGATTGTTCTATATAAATATAATGCTTAATAGCTTGTTGGGATATGTGTGATGGAGAAATAAAATTTTGGTCCGATACCTTATGCATTGTTTATTTTTTACTATCAATTCTACATATTTTAATTTTAGTATTTTTAACCATATATCATTTTTTTTTAGTTTTCATTTGATTTTGCTCAGAATTTGATTTTTACCTCCATGGATGCTTGAATAGTTATTATGTTGTCCACGTAGATAGAATTGACTTTCTCTATAAAATCGAATTAAAATTGGAAAAAATGATAGTTATAGATTTAAAATTGAAATCCTTAAAACTAATGGTAAAATTTTAGATAATTAACTAAATTATAAAACGAAAATTTGAGATTTTGTCTATTTTAGCCAATTCTCTTAAAATGGTTAATTTAATTACTCTGATCTGGCTGAGTAAGTGCAGTATTATTATCTTGTTTGTGTTTACAGTCAAAATACTTAGCTAATATGTGTATTAATTGATGTTGAATATTAATTAATATATATTAGCTCGAATAATCATCTAATTTAGTTTCATTTACAAATGCTAGAACTAATGATAGGTGATTCACATAAAATGCAGTATCTAGAATTCGTTTACATATATATATTGGATGAAAAAATAATTGATTTTATTTTCAACATGCAGTACGTTACATATGTTAATCAAGTAAAAAGTCTCTTTCAAATCTCATTAGCCAATAAAAATGTCAAATCATGAAGTTTTTTAGTATATAAATCAGCAGCTGTTTACACTTAAGTGATTTGATTCGCATTTGTATGATTGATAGCCATAAACTTTATTATATGTGAAGTGTTTGTTCCTTTGTAATTCAAATTCATTGTGTTATTGTGTAGCCCTCTTTTGGGAAAATATGAATTTTCTTTTTTCAGAATAATGACAATTTCATCATCATGCCCGTATCAACCTATTTTAGATTGAACACTGTCAGAATTAATTGTTGTATTATACTGGTATATATCTTACAGAGATAATCAAGAGAGAGAAATAGAAAAAGAAAAATACAATATCATAACTTAGTTTATTATTTTTTATTAAGCAAGTGTGTATTAATAGTAATAAGTTTTACTTTTTAGGGTTGAAACTTGAATTTCCTAATGTTGCATGCATGGTAGACCTTTCTATATTTTTGAAGTTAGGATTATTTTATAGTTTTCTAAATATTTCAAAGAATCGTTTTTATTCATCTGCTATTTGACGAATATGATTTCCATACAACAAATCAACTTATCACTCATAATTCAAAATATTTAATTTGACTTGTAAAATTAAATTTGACTCATGAATTGTAAAACTAGTCTTATAGAATTATATTTATAAGATCGCCTCATATAAATTTTTATATAAATAAACGGAATTATAATTCATAAACTTAATTTGAAAGCCCTCGAGATTTAATTTGAGAAAGTTTATACGTGCTTAATTTGTATTTACAATTTTTCTGCATATCTATTCAATGCAATCATTCCTTCATAAAAGAAGGAAAAACAATAAATAATTGAAAAAACTCATATATTAATAATTTAAGAATAATATAAAAATAATAGTTTTGTATTCATTTAAATAATAGCAACTACAACTTTTTAAAATTATTTAATACACAAAAACACTTGCTGGGCCCAATCAACACCAAGTCACCAACAAATCTCAACATTACTCGAAATGAAAACGTAGATTTAAACAATATTTTTACTCTCCATTGCGGTTTAATGCTAGGCTGTCATTTTCACAGACTTTCTCCTATCATCATGTAAACACAAAAGATCTAAAAATAATCATAAAAACAGAAAGAAAAAAAAAAAAAAAGGAAATTTTTATTTTTATTTTTAAAAGGAGTATTGGCTTGTCTATCTAAAAATAAAGGGGTACGAGAATTCCTCTGAATTCACTCATCAGTCCAAAACTATCAGTTTGAGCTGACCCATCAGACTTGACATAAAGTTTGTTAGTGGGCCCCATGGGCCTAATCACTGCACGTGGGTTTCCGGCACACTGTCGGCCCGTATTCAACGTTTAGAAAAAACCAGCACTTGGTCCGGCCCAGTACAGAAATCATGCCACGTGGACAGATACACGGACTGGACATTGTGTTGTCTCTGTTGACGTGGACCATACACTATTGCCCTGTCTTTTCTTCCTCAGTGCGGCTGATCTGCACTACAACCAAACCCTTTTTACATTTTCAGGGTTTTTTTAATTTTGATCAATATTTTGTGCTATATAATAATTATTTTATTATTTAAAGTATATATATTTTTATTATTAATTTTAGATTTATTCGTGCTGTCTGTTTGTGGCTATATATGTACGTGTATAGATAACGGTTACTGTATATATTTTTAATTTAATAGATTATAATTATGTATACAAATTGTACGAAGTAACTTGAGCAAAAACTTACATGAGATCGGCTTCATATAAAATCTTATTGAAGCTTTATATGATTTTACGCGAGATCGATATTGATCATGCTGAATGAATTTATCAGCTTTTATTAGTACATATGACATTCGTCTTACATAAAATCTCACGTGAGACCGTCTTACACAAGACTTATTTGATACTTTATTTCATAATGTAGCATTGAGAAAAATGAGAAATGATTTGGGATCGATCCAAAATTCGATATTGTCAGAGAATTATTCATTTTTATGAAAATATAGAATGAATTGAGATCAACTATCAAGAAATAGTGAATTGCCAATACAAAAATGAACAACTCCAAGCATTTCTCAACAGATTCTCATTTATTAATCATATTCTTATGGTGCACTTTTTTTTTATTATATAATTAGAAGTGAATATATATATATATATATGGTATAATTAATATCGTATAATCCACTTCTATATATTTACTTCATGTGATTTGATAAGATGCATCAAAATAGATATCCAATCATGCATTATATAATTTCTATGATAACAGATTAACAGCCAATAAAAAAAAAAGACCCCATCTAAATCACCACTTAGAGAAGAATTAACACCAAAAGTAAAATTTGAGCACATGCTAGCTCGTAAAATGATACTTTTAAGTTTTTAATCTTGTAATAAATATTGAACTTCGAATAAATAAACAAAGTAAATTGATTTCACATACATTGAAAAAGATAAAGTGGCAAACTCAACTTCTTGGAGTGAAGAAATCGAGCTTTAAGATGTAAACTTGGAATTTTAGACTATACAAACAGAATGAGTTTAACTAAAACTAAAATTCAATTATGGAATAAGTTTGAATGATTTTTCGAACCTGGAACCAAAACTGATCGATAGTTTGGAAACCTGCTTCAAAATAAATTCATTTTTGGATGAATATATATAAATTATATTTGGATTAACGGATCTGAGAATAAATTTAAATTTAAAATCCATCATTTTTTTTTAAATGGATTCGGAATTTGTTATAATTTTAATGAATTTAAAATCCATATTTGAAATCCCTGAATTCAAACGTAAGTTGAGAGTATAAGTAAGATATATGTGTCATTGTATTGGAAACACAGAAAATATACTAATAATAGAAAACAATATAGAAATGATAGTTATTGTTTATTGGCTATTGGATTGACAAAATTCAAAGAAACTAATTTTTGTTCTCGGCCCATATTTAAACAACTAATGGGCTTCAGCAATTATTTGGGCTACACTAAAGTTGTGGCCCAATTGAAATGTAACAGGCCCAATTAGATGTCGGTATCAGTCCAGCTCATAGAAAGCTCGCCGACAGCATAATTAACTTTTACTATGAAGCCTATCTTTTCCTTCTAAGACCGCGTGACGCCCATTATTTCATTCTATTATATTATTGTTTTTATAATAATTAAATACTTCCACCTTTTGGCCATACTTAATATTTAATACTTCGCATTTAACTTGAATTGAGCAAAATAACGATACTATTGTGTCTTCCCATTAATATTCTCCAATTATATTATCCATAATAATAATAATAATATACTAGTTACTTACAAGAATATTCAATAACTTTTGGTAATAGGTTTTGTTAAAATTATGATAGATTTAAGGTGACATCGAAGTATAATCATACATTTCCCTTCTCAAAGCTAATCACAATAACAATTCAATAAAGAGACACATATGTCAAATTACAAATTTAATGATGATAGTGACTCAAATTTTATTTGCCTTGACTCTAGTGTGATGAGCTACTGTAAAATTAGCTCTCATAGATGTGACATTTGATAAATTTACTTTGTATGAATTTTTTTATTTTTTTTCTCAAGAAATGTAACAGTTGATAGACCGTAAGTTGTAGACTCTATAAGTTATTTAATGCAACATAGATTATACTATTCCTAACTATTTTCAATTATGAAAATAATTGCCGCCATATATACATATATATATATATATATATATATATATATTAGAAGGTAACCTTCATGTAATAATCAGCTATAATTGCAGATAATTTATGACTGTCGCATCAATATTAATTAATGTTCATGACAAATAGTTGAGTGTGTATGATTTAAGATTCAACTATTTGTTCTAGCTTTATTTTACCTTGGAGTATACATTTAAGCTGAATAAATGTATAATAATGTTATTAGTATTACACATATTGTAAGTGCAGTAATACATTGTCGTTAAAATACGAACACGATGAAATACGTTTTGTAATAAACGATTTAAATTAGTAAAAAATTATCAGTCTTACCTAGATTTTTCTTATTTAGAAATACAAATATTTCTTAAATGGTGAGATTACACCATTAGTAAATTAAATACTCAATATGACAATATCTAACCCATATTAGCAACTCATTAATTGTTTATAAAAATAGGGAGAAAAAAAACACATTCATAAAAAAATCCCTAAAAATAAGTCATATATATATATATATATCATCTCTTTCCTCTTCAAAACTAAAAAAACACGGTCACATAGTAAAATCTTAGAAATTTACAGAAATCAAAACGAGATCTAACCTCATTCATTTATTCACCTCTCTTTCTCTCGTGTGTGATTTACAATTCTTTCCAATTTCAATATAAAAGTCGGCACCCAAGCTCTATCCCTCACTCTCGCTTCATGCTTGTTCAATCTTGATTCAATTCTTCAATTTCCATATCGTATTTCCACTTTTCATACTCTAATTAATTCATGCAATCTAACTCAGATCTGCCCAGATCAATATTCCCGATTCGGTAAGCATCTTTCTTCCCTGATCTGATTAGTATGTTACCGCCATATATGTTTGATTTGTATTGTTGCTGAAAATTGTAATTGTATGTTTTGTTCGCATTCAAAGTTAATAACTTTTTGCTTTTACTGCAATGTTGCTATCTGGATTTCCTTGATTCTGCTTCTGTTAATGCATTGTGTGTGATGAATGGGAGGATTTGGGGGCTCGTTTTCACAGATCTGCCTTCATGGGGCTGTGTTATTAGTCAATTAATGGAAGAAGATTGAATTTTGTTACTATTCAGAAATCTGTTTTCGATGTCGATTTGATTTGGATGGGTGATTTGTAAGGCAAATTAGTAAGAATGGCATTGATGGGTATTTGGTTCTCTGAACATAGAAGATGGATGAATCAGTTTTTCTGAGATTGAGAATTCATTATTCTATAATTGATTTTGAGTGTGGAAATTTTCTAAAAAAATATATAACAAGCTTATATGTGGCATGCTGTTATTTTGGTTTGCTTCTGCTGATTCAATTAAGATAGCTGTTATTATCCTATGTCGGTGGCGGAAATTGGAAAGTAGATGTAGAATCAATGAAATTTTGAAAAGGCAAGAACTGTCCTGCTGAGAATCATGGTTGTTCTAGCTAAGCTGAGGCTATCATTTCATAGTCCCTTGAATGTTCTGTCTTGATTGCTGATTGCATGAGACCTTCTTATGTTAAAGATTGAGTTGGTTTTAACTTATTACATAACAAAGCCTTTTCACAGTAGAGATTGGTGTTGCTTCCGAAATATGTAGGACATAGCCGAGTTTATTTTTGGATGAATTTTGAGCTTTATCTGAAAACTATATTTTCCCTGTTTTCTTAGTGTTTTCAGTTTCTGATCATACAGATGTCTTTCTGTGGCTAAATTTGTCAAATCATGATTGATAGGAGGAATGACAGATTTAGCTAGTTTTGTCTCTGAACCAGCAGCTCCTTGTTATGCTAGGTTTTCAGTATGATGAGCTTTCTTATTTTAGGACTTTTGATACTTATCAATTCACCATATTGTTAATTATATCTAAAACCATGTGCGGAAGAGAATGAATTTTGTATTTCTTACGTCAGATGCTAGCCAAATTTACTTATAGTGTTTATTTGGCTTATTTTTAACGATTCGACCTCTTGCTTATTAAATCTGATCTCCCTCATAAGTTATCCTTATGCATGGTCTGCTGATGTCACAGGTTGCGCGGCAATCTAGTTTCTACCTAAATTGTGGTGAGTGGATTTGTCAGTAGATTCCGGAATCTCAATAATGAGATCAATTTTCTGATTCTTAAGGTCCAAACTTTGAGGTGGTCGGAGAAGCTAAAGCCTTTTCAGTTACTATTGGATCTATATAAATGATGAGGGGACGACCGGATGGAGCGCAAAAGAAGCGGTTGTTGACTTCTGTATGTGTTGTGGCTGTATTTCTTGTGTTTCTGTATGTTTACTTTGGCTCTAAGAATACTGGGGAGACTGCTTTAGAGTATGGCAGCCGGTCTTTGAGAAAACTGGGGTCTTCTTATTTGGGTGGAGATGAAGATTCTGAACTTGGTGGTAAGCAAGACGAATCATCGGTCAAGTTTGGGCTAGATGATGGCGAGGAAGCTATCACTCCGAGGAGTTTCCCCGTAAGTGTTTAGATAACTCACTCACCACATTTTATGCAAATCATGTTTCTCTTCTTGTCATGCAAGAACTGTTTTGTCTCTTGTGATTCTACCTGATTAGTTTTTATGATATTGTTTTTGATTCTAAGGTCTGTGATGATCGCCACTCAGAATTAATCCCTTGTTTGGATAGAAATCTTATTTATCAAATGAGATTGAAGTTGGATCTATCTCTGATGGAGCACTATGAAAGACACTGTCCATTACCTGAAAGGCGGTTCAATTGTTTGATTCCTCCTCCTCCAGGGTACAAGGTGAGGGTTTCAAGCTGTAGGTTATGTGATAGGTTTTGAAGTCTGGATCTTGTTATTTTAATCATTTCATCTTTTTTTCTTTTTTTCAAAATTACAGGTCCCAATCAAGTGGCCAAAGAGTAGGGATGAAGTTTGGAAAGCGAATATTCCTCACACTCACCTAGCACATGAAAAATCTGATCAGAACTGGATGGTTGTCAAAGGAGATAAGATTAATTTTCCTGGAGGAGGCACCCACTTTCACTATGGAGCAGATAAATACATTGCACACTTGGCAAATGTAAGTTTTTGGCCTATTTGGTAAACAATTTGTCTCTCCAATGATAGACTGATAATAATATACATTCTTTTAGCCTCTTGGAATCATTGACCTGCTACTACTCATTTATTAGGAAACCTCACTTCTGGTTCTAATTATGATTTCATTTGGCAGATGCTCAACTTTTCGAACAACATCTTGAATAATGATGGAAATCTGCGCACAGTGTTTGATGTTGGATGCGGTGTGGCAAGTTTCGGTGGTTACCTTCTTTCATCTGATATAATTGCCATGTCACTGGCCCCTAACGATGTGCACCAAAATCAAATCCAATTTGCGTTGGAGAGAGGAATACCTGCATCTCTCGGTGTTCTTGGGACAAAGAGGCTTCCTTATCCGAGCAGGTCTTTTGAACTTGCTCACTGTTCTCGTTGTAGAATTGATTGGCTACAGAGAGATGGGATCCTTCTTCTTGAATTAGATAGGGTGCTTAGACCTGGAGGCTATTTTGCCTACTCATCCCCTGAAGCTTATGCTCAGGATGAAGAGGATCTCAGAATATGGAAGGAGATGAGTGCTCTCGTCGAACGTATGTGTTGGAGAATTGCTGTGAAAAAGAACCAAACCGTCATTTGGCAAAAGCCTTTAACAAATGACTGTTATTTGGGAAGAGAACCTGGTACTCAGCCACCTCTCTGTCGATCTGATGATGATCCTGATGCCGTTTGGGGAATACCAATGGAGCCATGCATTACACCTTACTCTGATTGTAAGCATCTTATTACCAGAATCATCATATTGCAGTTGAATAGTTCTTCTTACTTTGCATTGATTAACCTTTTCTATATCATCATCAGATGATCACAAGACACAAGGTAGTGGACTGGCACCATGGCCTGCTCGATTAACTACCGCTCCTCCACGCCTTGCTGATTTTGGCTATTCGAGTGAAATGTTTGACAAGGACATGGTAATTGTGAATATCCCGTCTTACACTCAAAACCTTAATCTTATTCATATGTGGCCAAAATGGTGAAAAGAAGATACGTTCCAAATCATACTCACTATTTATCTGGAAACAGGAACTATGGAGGCGAAGGGTCGACAATTATTGGAGTCTCTTGAGTCCAAAAATCTCGTCTGATACTATAAGGAACGTGATGGATATGAAGGCGAATCTGGGGTCATTTGCTGCCGCCTTGAAAGACAAGAATGTGTGGGTGATGAATGTCGTACCTGAAGACGGACCCAACACGCTTAAGATTGTCTACGATCGAGGATTGATTGGCACAATTCATAACTGGTATGTCATATATCCTCATATGAACATCTAATATGACCGATTGAAGTTTGATTTCATAATCTGATTCATCATAGGTGTGAAGCTTTCTCTACATACCCAAGAACATACGACTTACTCCATGCATGGTCCGTTTTCTCCACCATCGAAAAGAAAGGCTGCAGTGGTGAAGATCTACTGCTCGAGATGGACCGTATTCTCAGGCCAACCGGCTTTGCCATCATCAGAGACAAGCAACCAGTCATCGATTTTGTAAAGAAGTATTTAGCTGCGCTGCATTGGGAAGCAATAGCGACAGATTTGAATTCGGAAACAGGGCAGGATGGAGATGAAGTGGTGTTTGTTATTCAAAAGAAGCTGTGGTTGACAAGTGAAAGTTTCAGAGATGCAGAGTAGACTACTCCATTGAAGACTCTTGTGCTTCATTTATGTGCCTCTTCTTATATTTATTTCATCTTTTCTTGGGATTGAATAAGCAGATCCCAAGAGATGGGGTTTATTCATCATTTTGTTCACAATAAAGTGATGTTTATTACCTCTTCCTTTAATTTTTGCTTTCCTGTTTTTTGAGTTTTAGAGGACAAGTCATGGACTATTTTTACTTATAGGCTATATTCTTCATTGTTTTATATTGTAAAATTTAGTGTTCTTGGGGAAAAACATAGCTGCAACTCTAATAATTCTTAGCTATATATTTTTTTGACTACTTTTTTGTATCATTTTTTCAGTTATATTTCTTTTTCATCACTATAGGCATTCTCAAATTTTCTTGCACATCTATGATTGCATTTGGATTGAAAGATTTGACAAGATTATGAATTTTAAATTGGGTGAGATTATACACACCATTAAATACTAACCACACTTCAATTTTAAAAGAATCAAAAGTATAAAGATTCTTTTTTTTGGGGTGTGTTTAGTAATTTTGAATTTTAAATTGGGTGAGACTATACACACCATTAAATACTAATCACATCCAAATTTAAAAAAATTAAAGGTATAAAGATTCATTTTCTAAGGTGTGTTGAATAATTTATGGGTGTGGATATTTCCACTCTTTTAAATTCTTAATTACTAATCAATTGAATTATGTCAATAAGATTATTTTACGGCGTATTTTAAATTCTAAAAGAAAATCAAAATAGAAGTTATTGATTTCAAATCTATATTATTATGAATATCCAAATAATCAAGTTGGTTATTATTAATCCAAATTCAATCCAACAATTCCAACATCTTGCAATACCTATAAACTCAAATACAACGTAACATAACTTACTCCTCATCTCGAAACATAAAAATAAACCACAGTTTCTCTAATACATAAAACTCCTAGCAATTATATTATAAAAAAAACACAAATTTGTTTTCTTAGCAATTAGCCATGATTTGATTCCCACAAATTCCGACACAGTGGTATAGAATAATTGGAAAGCAGAGATTGGGTTAATGTCCAAAGCAAAAGAGGTTGATGGGCAGTTTGGGCTCCATCATATGTACAATTTTTTCATCTTCTTTTGACCAAAACATTAAACATCATTGAATTACACAACCTTCCCATATATATATATATATATATATATATATATATATATATATATATATATATATCTGTGTTTCATTTATTCAACTCATGGCCCCATTCTCATCAAACATTCCATGCTTCTTCTTTTCCATCTACTCTCCTTCAATCAAATCCAACAAATATACTCTTTTTATTTTTTTTATTTTTATTCTCACTCTATGGATATAGAAGATAAACCACCAAACTTTATAAAACCGGCCCATATTTATGTTGCCACTTGGTGACTACTCACAACTCACTGGCCTTTCTATAACTGTTTAAATAATTTCATACACACACTATATCATATAAAATATTTAGAGAGAGAGAGAGAGAGTTTAAGGATTGAAAGGGTTTTGCACATGGGAAAGGACTTGGATCCATAGGCTGGAAATGAATTGGGAGGTTGTCCTAACCATTTCTAACATGCTATAGACATCTGGTCCCCTCCACATCTTACTAAGTTTTATTTGTAGCTATATGTTTAAATATATATTCCAATATGTGTAAGTATGAGGTTATTTTGTAATGATTTTAGTGAGCTAAATAGGTCAAATACATATTCAAGACTTTGATGTGTGCAAGAATGCCACATAAATGGGTACACATATTGCCGTTATACCTAATAATATGATTGGTAAATGTCGTTTTCTATGGTTTAGTTATGAAAAATCTTGACATCAATTAGGGTTAATTTTGATTTACCTCCTTATCACCTAAAACCCATATCCCTTTTTATAATCGAGCAAAGGTTTTAATATCTATCTAAATCATGATGATCATAAAATATTTGTGGTATGATGATCTACTACTTTTGTCGGATTTTGCATGTATTATTGTTTTGGAGTTAAATATAGAAAATAAAAAATAAAAAATTATCAGACCAAGTATAAGAATCCAACCTTTGAAAATGTAATGAATTATAGTGAGTATTGTAGCTTGCAATTAATACGAAGCTTCCATTGTTTGTAATCATGTCAATAAAGATTAATTATTTACTACACTGGGAAGTAATTAAAGTACAAGTCAACTATTGTGTATATATATGTGTAGAATTAGAACATCACATTCACAGCTAAGCTATATGATTAAATAGTAGATTTAATAATTAATATTGAAACTGCATTGGGGCTAATCGCAATTAGTGGAATGATTACATAAGTTAATAATAATAATATCCTTGGAGTGCCTTTCCCTCTTTAATTTGATTGTCCACAAAGGGTAAATGATGGTCCCAATATGCCCTTGATTTTGGGGAACCCCCACTATAATCAAGTGCCCTTTCTTGTGGGGGCAATTTGGTACCAAACTTTTATCACTTTTTCATCTTCTTTTTTCTTTTTTCCCACCAAATCTTATTGAACATGACTTTTTGTACGATCAAAGAATGGATCTGCGACATAGATCAACTCACAATTTATAATCTGCGACATAGTGAATTTGATTTGTGGATTGTGAATTATATTTCGTAAACTGCAAAACTGTCTTATATAAAAATTTTATGAATGATTGAATATCATTTTTTTTTAATATTATAAATACTCAGATACAAAGTTTTTTTTTTTTTTCATGATTATACTATATATAACATACATGTAAACATATTTTAAATGCTCAATGTTGGAGGTTTGAATTTCTTCTTACCTTCTTTCCTATTTTCTCTCTTTGAGTTCACATTAACTTCTTCCAAAAACAAAAATGAAGACTAATATAAGCATATCATACAGGGGGGAAAAACTTAATATACACACACTCTTTTAAAAGAATTAGGGATATTATTAAACTTAGAAATAAAAGAACTCTCAACCAGTACAAATGTCTCCATATTTTGTAACAAATATGCCAAATGGATCTGTTTATGGCATATCATCATTAATGATATACGTATACACATTAATAAAATAAAATGTATTAGAAATATTTATTATAATGAAAATTTCAATATTATGTTTATTGTAAAAAAAGTTATTCAAAATCTGAAACTCCAACAAGTTGTTAGATGAACAATAAATATAGACAAATAGAAGTCCGTACATCCTAAATTTTGTAATTTCTTGAATTTAATAACAACAAATTTATATACTTCTGTAAATTTGAGTGTAGATAAATATTTTTTGTAAATTTGTGTTAAATTTATAATCAATCAAACATAGGATAAACTACATTGTAGGGAAAAGTTAAAAAAAAAAAAAAAAAAACCACTATGTGATTTAATAGTTTGATAACTTTTCAATTAGCATGTGTTTTTTTGAGAAAAAAAAAGGCACGTGTTTTGATTTATTTCTTAACAAAATTAATCTTGTTGACTAACATTATTAAATTTATCCTACGTAGTAATTCACGTTGGATTTTTCAGTCAAATTGAAAAGAACACATATTACAGTCAAATGTAATTTGTTAACACACACATATAATATATATATATAGGGTATATATATATAGGGTGACTCTCCCGTGTCCTCGGGACACGGTGGGTCCCCATCCCGCTCCGCGGGCCCCACGTATATATATATATATATATATTTTTTTTTCTCTCAGGAAGATATCCACAGAATACCTTTTAGGTATCACATCTATATGTTCACTGATACCTGAAAAGGTATTCCATGTATGGTATCTACATGTATATCTTTAAGGTATACATGGAATACATTTTCAGGCATTGAAGGTACGGTGTGAGCGCGCGGTTTGTGAGATGCGCGTGCGGTGTGGACGCATGGACGCGCGATTTGTGAGGTGCGCGTTTGCGCGCGCGGCGTGGGCGCATGGGCGCGCGTCCAGGGCGCGTGGGCGCCAGGCGGGTTGGGGACAAATAAGTTTTGGATATATATATATATATATTGTATATATTTGGTATAATGTTTTTCACTTTTAAATGTTAAAGATATAAAAGAACTTCAATGCTCACATGCCAAGTAATAATAAACGATTGTATTTAATAATGAGATTCAAATTATAAAAATGTAATAAAAAAAAGAGTGAACATCACGTTACATCTCTCTCTCTGGCATGGAACCATTTTAATAAAAAAAAATTATAAGCGTATCACTAATCATCTAAAATATCAGTTGAAATTCAGAGCACTTAGTCAAATACAATTTAAACTAAATAGTTATTTTAGTGACAAAAATTAGGATCCTGATTTATTTATGAAAAATATAGACGAATATTAATATCTTAGAAAAAATAGTTGAAAATTCAGATAACTTTGTTACGTTAATGTGCCTCGTCGTTGATGTTGAATTGACATCTCGAATTTGATATACATACACACACATTCGCATTTATTGACATGAAATTGAAGAAGTCAACACATCAATCCCAAGAGAGACATTATCGATAATTAAGTATTTATAAAAAACAATCATGCTTCTCCTTTTCTGTTTAACGTCACTTCATAGAAGGACCGGAAAAATTAAAATAAAACTTTAATAAGAGTTGTATAATGCAAAAGTTAATATATAATCTTGTGTATATAATTGTACGAAAGAAATATATTATTTATAAATCAAACTTATTTTTTTCATAAACTTTTATATATATATATATTATTAAAGGTTAAGTGTAAAAATTAGTCTAAAGTATGACTATTTCTTAATTTGTAGTCTAAATTTCTTTTTTTTATCTCATTGTAATTTTGAAAATTTGAAGTTTATCCGATTGCAGTAACCTCATGTTTTGAAATTTATTAAAATGTATTAAAAATCAAAGATTGCATTGGATAAAAAAAAAAAAAAAGTTTAGGTTGCAAAATGAGAAAATTAAATCATGTACCAGAAAAATGGTCGGAAAAGTGTTTTAGGTTGTAATCAAGTAAACTCAAAAAATTCAAGGCTACAATCAAATCAAAAAAAAAAAAGTTTAGATTGTAAAATGAGAAAAAAACTAATATCTTAAATTAATTTTTGCATTTAACCCTATTATTAATCATTCAAACTCAGTGAATTAAATTTGAAAAACGATTTCATAAAGGTCGTACTCGTTGTATACCACAAGAGAAGAGCTATCTATATATGTTTAATTAAATTTGAAAATTAATCAGTTTCAAAAATAAAATAAAATAAAATAAATCAATTTATGCATTGGGATTCATATTATTGTCTAGTTGGTGAATTACAAGATTATCTGTACAAAGATGCTGCTTTTGATCCATTCCAAACAGTAAATGTCCAAATATACGTTCTAGAGTCAATTAATCCAAGAAAAAAATAATAAATTTCTAAAAAAATGTAAATATCTTTTTTACTCAATGAAAATGTAAAGTTGTTCAACATATATCTTTCAATGTTAGCTTTTGCTTGCTTCTAATAAAATCAAATAGTTAGAAAGGTAAGGGGTCCCTAACAAATTAAAATACCTCAACCAACAAATTAATTTAACATTAATGTGTAACAAGGAAAATTTATTAAGGGTGTCCAAATTAAGAAAAATAAGAGTTAAAAGAACATACATAATTCATATTATAATTAAATTATTGATAGGACTTTATAGGTCATCTTCAAGATCG
Source organism: Scutellaria minor (assembly GCA_954870855.1). NCBI lineage: Eukaryota > Viridiplantae > Streptophyta > Magnoliopsida > Lamiales > Lamiaceae > Scutellaria > Scutellaria minor. Next base: position 2,997,824 of record OX940729.1, read on the forward strand.
TGTGTTTTAAACTAATCGACTTAAATTATTTATTCAAACTATTTTATGACATAGACTTATGAGTCTTGCTTGTTCATTTATTATTTATAGCAGATAATGAGAAAGGATTGGCAATATTTTTTAATGGACCCATTTGAAATTTCCATTTTCCACTTGTTTTCTTGACAAATTTAGCAAAGCATAGACTTCTTTTTTGTGTAAATTGGAAGAATTGAACAAAACTATGAAAGTACTTGAATTATTGAAAATGTCAGTTTGAGAGATAATATTTGACTTCTTGTTGGGACAAAGTTAACTTGCAGGAATAACACTTTTTTTTTTAAATATCCTATAAACCTGTAGGATATAATACCATCTAGCAAATATAATTAACATACAATAATACATATCATTTTTTTACAAGTCAACATCTAATTTGCTAATTGTGATTAAAGAAAATTAGATTCATAAAACGATTTTACAAGAATCTTACTCATTATTTAGATTTCTAAGTCGTGAATATCAAAGTTCCATATCAATTATTAATTATTATATAATTACATGTAATGCATCTTCATCACCCTAGGTTCGATTAAATATGAAAAAAAAATTATAGTAGTTATAAAATTCTGTATAGTTTATAACCTTTGACATTCATTTTTACTTACACTCAATTTAATTAAGAATATTTAAAACTCAATTAGATAAAAGGAATATGTTAAGCTAAAAATGTTGCATAGTGCAATTTATCCTAACAAATGTATTATTTCAATATAAGTTTTTGCCATTTATTTTACCCACCCTGAATGGAGATATAAGAAAATTATTATATAAGATGGGATATTAATTAATTAAATAATATTTAGATAGGCTGTATGATTTGTATTTATCTATTATATATATATAAATTAATAAATATCGGAAATTGGGGTAAAGACCGTAAAGTAGGTGAAGAATCTTTTACAGTGAAAAACGCGTTTTAGCAAAAACGCGCCACAAATTCAACGGCGTTACAGTTAAAAGACGCCGTTACAATTTATTACAACTCAACTACTTCAATTAGTGAGTGCTAAACAGCAAACATTAGAAAAGGGCAAAAGGACTCTATTTGACAAAGATTTCCATTTGCCAATAAAGCACAAATTCGAAAAGAAAAAAAAAAATTAATAATTAAAAACCCTCCTCTCTCTCTCTCTCTCTCCAACTTTTAATGGCGAATGATACCACCAAAGCATAAAGCTTCCATTAGTCATGTTCTTCAGCTAACTTCTCTCTCTCCGTAGAAAATTAGGGTTTCGAATTTCACTTAAAAGTTACCTCACTAGACTCCGCAGTTTCGGATACTGCAGAGGTGTTTTCTACTCGTTAATTTGCAGTTGCTTCGATTTGGACCGATGTGCTATGATTGACCTTGTTTCTGATTCGTTTTACAGGTGATTGTTCCAGCTTTCGTCGCTTTTGAATTTGGGGTTTTGGGGGATGTGTTTTTATTGGATCGGTTTGAATTGATGCGGTCAATTCTGCTGCTACTGTTTTATTTTCTGAGTAAATTGAAAATCTTTTGGTTTTAAGAAGTATTTGCTGTATTTGTATTGTTTCTGCTTTTGTATGTCTAGAAATAGCACTTTATGCGAATAGAGTTCTAGATCATTTCCTTTTTGATGGTGTGCAGAGTGATTGGAATTGTTGTCGAGTTTGTCCATTTGATTGCCTTTTGGTTTCTTGATGTGTAGTAGATATCTCAGTTGATTTGGTAATCTAATTTTTCCTTTACTTTTTTGGGTTTCTTTTGAAGGATAGGTTAATCAGGTCATTTGTTTCTCTTTCCATTCTTGACTTATTTTTAGTTTATTTGCAAAATGTTGTATTTATTATGGCATTTCCTGTTCAGTATCTGGATTTCTTTTGGAGCATTCTAAGTGGGTGGTTGGTGTAAAAGTTGATTAGCTATGTGTTATAGTAAATCAAACATTGATTTCAGAAATAAATTCTTGATTGGAAATGGAATTAGAAATAAGTCAGTTGTGGAAGCTTTGAATCATCTCTCTGTTACTAACCAAAAAAGCGTTCTTGACTATACTGGAAGATTGCTTATATTTCTTGATTTAATTTGTTTTATTTTATTTCTTTATGCAGCATTCATAATTTGGGTTATTTCAAGTGCTATGAGGATTTGATTGTGTAACTGATGGGTTGGAAGCTTGAAGAGAAAGAAAGAATTTTGTCCAAGACACTATATTTATAGCACACAAAATCATTCCTGAGTTTTGACAAGAGAAGAGTGAGGTCGATGGAAACCGCTAAGCGTTGGTTTGGAAAAATTTATCCAAAAGATAAGCATAAGACTTCAAGCAAGAAGAATGAATCTAGGACTAATGGAAGAGAAGGTTCAAAGACACCATTGAATGAGGATGTGCCTTCAAATGCAACTAAGCAGAAAGTTGCTGCGGCCAAGCAGTATATTGAAAAGCATTACAAGGAACAAATGAAGAGTTTGCAGGAACGAAGGGAGCGGTATGTACCCTTCTTCCAGTTTGTTTCTATGGATACATGTGTGGTGTCTCCTCAGTGTGTTGCCTTCCTTTCAATGTCATTGACTCTCTGTCTTAATCAAATAGTTTGCCAACTTGTGCACTTTTCTGTAGTCAAACTTCCTTGTCCTTTGTCTCCATAAATTAATCAGAAATCATATATGGAATTCTATGGGGATTCATTTTGCCACAAGAAACTTTACGTAGTTCGATGCCAATAATTTGATATTTTCTTCATATTTCTGTTGTTTTACTAGTGAGAATAAATTCTTATGAGTTGGAAACATCTATATGTATCATTTCCTTATTCTCTAAACTGTCTGTGTTTTTATATTCTGTTAAACAAGTTCTTCTGTGGAGAAAATTTAAAATTGTTTGTATCTTTCTGAAAGTGATCATTGTTCTTGAAACAATCTCCACAATTAAGTGTATCTTGACAAAATATCTGCTGACTTAGTTATCTTCCATTCTATTTTTTCTACAAGCATGGCTTATCTTACATGAACTTGTTACCTGTGCCAGAATTATTGGACTAAATATATGAATAATTTGGATTGTTTGCTATGTCTATTTACGAATGAAATATTTTAAGGAACACCTTTTGTTGCAAGATGCCGAAGAAGACTTGTCATCTATGCATCTCTATGTTCTGTTGGAATCTTTGACCCTTCACTTTTTTCAGTTTGCTTTTGTTCATTCTACTTTTCCCTTTTGATGGTTAAATTTGAATAATCTGCTTTAACTTGGAACATATCATAATGAGTTTTGCACATAAAAGCAATGCATCCACATCATGTACATGAAGAAAATACTTTCTGGAGTAATAACTCTAAAACTAGATCCTTCAATTCTGCATTCCCTATAGGCTAATTTCTTCTTGCTTCTTACGTTAGCATGGAAAGGCAAAACATACTTAAAACTGCTTCATTTTACCAGTGCTTTTTGTTGGAAATTTTGTTATGGTCCATGAACAAAATTATACCTCTTTCTCTAAGTTAGTGTGTTCAGAGTACTGAAGTGGTATTTCTTTCTGGTTTTCTTGTAGGCGTTATATGCTTGAGAAGAAACTGGCTGATGCTGATGTCTCTGCAGAGGAGCAAAACAACCTTTTGAAGTACCTAGAGAAGAAGGAAACAGAATATATGCGTCTTCAGAGGCATAAAATGGGTGCTGATGATTTCGAGCCATTAACCATGATCGGGAAGGGTGCATTTGGAGAGGTTCTCTCTTTCTCTCTCTCTCTTCCCTCCCCCCCCCCCCTCCCCCCTAACCCACTCCCTAGGAACTCCCTTGACCATACAAGTATTTTTCTTATGTTCTCTAATACTTGATAGTGTATTGTTACTTTTTCGATGATAATTATTCAGTTGATTAGTTTGTGTACAAGAAATTATCCATTTCTTGAAGTCAATCCTGGGGAAAAGGCAAACAGTTTTTACTTATACCTCCTTTTTATATTCATGCAAGGCTGAAAGAATTATATTTATAGATTCTAGATTGATTTTCTTATTGAATATAGACATTTAGTGAATTCTAAGTTGATATTATTGGTTATGAGTTGCACCTTAGTTTTCTTATTCTTCTAACAAGGAAAAACATGTATAATAATAGTTCACTTTAGCTTCTGATCTTGATCCCTATATTGTCTCTTAAGCTGTTTCCAAATGTGAGTTCCGTAACTTGAAATCTTTGCCCACTGCAGGTTAGAATCTGTAGGGAGAAGTCAACTAGCCATGTTTATGCCATGAAAAAGCTTAAGAAGTCGGAAATGCTTCGTAGGGGCCAGGTAGAAATAAATTTCTCATTTCAAATAAAAGAACAATATTTGTAGTTTTTGTATTGTGCTTATTCCTTCTTCTCCTCATTCTCCCTGTCCAGGTCGAGCATGTAAAAGCAGAAAGGAATTTACTAGCAGAAGTTGACAGCAATTGCATTGTCAAACTTTATTGTTCTTTCCAAGATGAAGAGTATCTATATCTAATCATGGAATACCTTCCTGGAGGAGATATGATGACTTTACTGATGCGTAAAGATACATTAACAGAAGATGAAGCAAGGTTCTATGTAGGGGAAACAGTTCTTGCAATTGAGTCTATCCACAGACACAATTATATTCATAGGTTTGTTCTTTTTCAGGGTTTGACATAAAGTTCGAGCTTCTTCTTATGATATTTTAGATTTACATCTGATTTTAATTCTTTCGTTATACTTTTCAGGGATATCAAGCCTGATAACCTGCTTCTGGATAGAAATGGACATATGAAGTTATCTGATTTTGGATTATGCAAACCATTGGATTGCAGTAATATTCAAGAAAAAGATTTTTCTGTAGGAAATAACTATAGCGGGGCTCTTCAAAGTGATGGGCGCCCAGCAGCACCAAAGCGCACTCAACAGGAGCAACTGCAGCACTGGCAGCGGAATAGGAGGATGCTTGTAAGTTTCCTACCAATAGATATACTCGCTCCCAATCACAAGTTTCCAATCCCAGCCAAAGTTTAGAGTTGGTTAAATTCATCGTCAGAGATGAAACACTCATCTTTTCTTTGAGAAAAACATTGCTCTTCTCTTCCCCACATGCTTAGTACTCCATTATTTTGACACTTGAAACCGTACTTATAATGTTGTTCCTAGTATATAGGCCAAATAGTTTATTCATGGAAGTAACAATGTAACAGATTCCATTATTTTCTAAAAGTTTGTTGTTACTTCAAAGGTCACAATGCACTGAAGTTTAATCTCCTCTTTATTCTATGTACTAGGCCTATTCAACTGTTGGTACACCTGATTATATTGCTCCAGAGGTCCTGCTGAAAAAAGGTTATGGGATGGAATGCGATTGGTATGTGTTATCTCAATATTTCTCTTTCATCTGAAAACAATATTAGTTATTAGTCTGATTGAGTGTGTCCGGAACATGTCACTTCTTCATTAGGTGGTCTCTGGGGGCAATCATGTATGAGATGCTTGTGGGGTATCCACCATTCTATTCTGATGAGCCCATGTCTACATGTAGAAAGGTAATTGTTTTTCTTTTTGTATGCTTTATCAAATACCAAGTTTTTTTTTTTTTTGGGATCAAATCAAATACCAAGTTTTATTAGTAAGGGTGATGGGGTTGATGACTTAATTACCTTGGTCTTCTATGTAAACCCTGTCTTGGTACTTATGAATTGGTCTTTGGTGCAGATAGTAAACTGGAGAACTCATTTGAAATTTCCTGAAGAGGCAAAACTATCATTAGAAGCAAAAGATCTTATTTGTAAACTCTTGTGTAATGTAGAGCAAAGGCTTGGTACAAGAGGTGCTGATGAAATTAAGGTGCTTTTTACTATGACTGATTTGAATTTCAAATTCTTTAGTAGCAAACAGTCAATTTACCTGTTGATCTGTCTTTTAGGCTCACCCGTGGTTCAAAGGCATTCAGTGGGATAAATTATACCAAATGTCCGCAGCATTCATTCCGGAAGTTAATGATGAATTAGATACTCAGAACTTTGAAAAATTTGAAGAGGTTTCTCCTTTTCCGGTTACTTATACTTCTTGAATTTTCACATTTGGTTTCATTTTCACACATTACTGATCTTTTTCAGACTGACAATCAAGTTCCATCAGCAGCAAGATCAGGTCCCTGGAGGAAGGTGGGTGCAAGATGCTACTAACATTTTTTGCTACTGTTCTGTTTTCATTGTGTGAAATTTAGATTTGTTCACTTAATCTGTGCCCATGGAAAACCTTGGTTTGTGAGAATGGCATTGGTTAATGTGATTTTCATGATGATATGATTCCAAGCACTGAGGTTGTGTTCATATATCTGTATGAATAATACCAGTTTCTGAATGTTGGGTGTTCAGATCTAAGTGTTTGTTGCAATCAAACCTGTAGCACACATTAAGAACTTGCCATCAGGATAAAAGCCTTTAGTTTAAAGTTTTGGAAGAGCTTGATGAAAACTATCCAAAATTAATTGCCCCAAACTTTGGGCTGAGCTGGTTTGGTAATTGGATGTCGAGAAATTACGGCCCATGGATAAATAGGTTTACCTTTAAAATTCACGTGTTTCTTTTACTGTTACTTGAGAATAACAGAACATCATGTAGTTGAGATAATACACTTTTTTCTTATTTAGCTATGCAGTTTCTTATCAGCTCATGTGTCTTTATTTCATAATTTCGCAGATGCTTTCATCCAAGGACGTGAACTTCATGGGGTACACCTACAAGAACTTTGAAATTGTTAATGATCATGAAGTTCCAGGAATAGGTAAATGTTATCCTCACTTGCTTTGTCCCGATTAACAATGTATATCTCCCAGATGTAATCCATTCTACTTGGATCTTGTTAGCGTCATCAAGATACAACTGTTTCAGTTTTCACACACATCAGATTCGACATTTTCACCTTTTCTCTTGTTGGAACCCCCAAACTTAGCAACTTAAGGCAAAACCTCGTTTTTAGCCACTACTTTAGGGTATTTGAATAGGTGGTGTGAGCAAGTACGATAATAAACATGTCCCACAAAAATGGAACTCTAAGTTACAACTTAAAAAGAACTTATTTGCATTTCTGATGACCTTAAAAAGAAAACACCTCATTCTTTCAAACTACACATTCTTCCTTGCTGTGCATTTAACAAGTAATTGTTTTTACTGCCAGCTGACCTGAGGAAGAAGAGCAACAAACCGAAGAGACCTACTGTGAAGTCCCTCTTCAGTACGATCCTCTCTCTCTCTCTCTCTGTATATATATAATTTACAGATACATATAGCTACCGTTGAGTTCAGATTAACTCCGAAACAAAAAGGTTAGTAGTCTCTTCTCTTATATTTTCCATCTTACATTTAACAGATGAGGAATCAAACTCAGCATCCACTCAACATGCCCAAGGGAGTTTTCTGAATCTGCTTCCTCCCAAATTGGATACCTCGAAACAAGTTGAATATTAAATCTGACCAATCTGTCGATAGCAAGAAAGTACTCTAGTAAAGCAGCAAAACGGGGTTTAAGTTATATCAAAGTGCATAGTGTTGATTTGTGTTGTCATTCCTCCATGTGTGCTTAAACTAACTGTAAGTATCCATGATGAGGGCAGTTTTCAGCTTGTGTAAATCATACCCTGATTGTACATATCTCATTATTCTCCTTCTCATAGAGGACATGTAATTCTTTTGCATTTGTCAAGAAGTTGTAGAAACTAATTCATTGTTCATAGGATCCATATGAACCAACACTACAATTTTGAGAAATTTAAGCGTTGTTTGACAGATCGATCGATTTCTGCAGGGGTGGAAATTCATCATTTTGGAAAAAATTAAGTTGAAAGAATGTCTAACAAGTTGGTAAGACTTTGGGAATGTTTGGATATATTATGGAAGGAATTTTGGAAGAATATGTATTAAACAAATGTGAGAAGCAAAAAAGATTTCATATCTACAAAAATGACCAAACATTATGACTTGTTTGCAATTTCCACATATGTTCGAGAATAACAGCTTGATGCACTAACTTATAAATTTTTGCTATTTGACGCATGAGATAACTATACAAATAGTTTTTTGATGACGTGGCTCTGAGAGCATGACACCAATGTATGATGGTCACCGTGTTACTTAAGTGAAAACTCAAATCAAATTTTCAAGTATAACAATGGTTAAAAGTTAAAAAGATGAATGTAATATGTTACAAGTATGATTATTTTTGAATGAAATGAAATCCACCATGACAATGAGTGTTGAGTTCTGAAGTCATGTTACAAGAAAGTTATCTGGTGCATCGAATTGCAAAAATTTAAAAGCTTGTGCATCAAAATAACTAATTTTGATTGAATTTGGATTTAAAATTTTTTTTTATATTTGTCTGTCCATTTTTTTATTTTTATTTTTTTGAGCGGAGAAAGTACAAAAGAAAGGTTTGGAACTGAGAAGAATCGTGTTTTCAACAAGAAAATCGGTAGTCTGGAAATGCGCTTATAATATATCCACTGTTCCGCGCACTATATATATATATATCTGTTTAATCTCCCTCACTCTCTCCTCCATTGTTCAACATGCAGGTAAGACCGAATTAAACCCCAAACCCTAGTTTCTTTATTTTTCTTTCAATTCATCATTTTTACCTCAAATCCATTAATTTTGAAGTTATAGTCATCTTTCTGAAGCTAAAATATTGTTAATTTGATAATCCTTTGGGTTGTTGATATGATGCAGGCGAGCGACAGATTTAATATAAACTCGCAGCTCGAGCATTTGCAAGCTAAGTATGTGGGTACAGGGCATGCCGACTTGACCCGATTGTAAGTTCCCTAACCAGAATCTGGGTTAATTGAATTTTTGTTCTGGTTTATGCGAAAATTCCTTTTTTCTTATTTTTACTTTTTAGTGAATGGGCTGTGAATATCCACCGAGATAGTTATGCATCGTATATCGGGCACTATCCGGTCTTGGCCTACTTTGCTGTCGCAGAAAATGAATCCATTGGAAGAGAGCGCTACAATTTTATGCAGGTTTTTGCTTTTGCCCCTTTTTTTGTATTTCCCTTTCTTTTCTTCTTCGTCTTCTTTTTTTTTTTTTTAATTTTCTTGGTTTGCCAATTGATATTGCCTGTTACTTTGTATTTTGCTTGTGCCTGAAACTCAATTGCGGAAATGTATGTAGAATTTGTTGGCTTTAAGGATCTGCTTTTCCTCCTAGACTTTTGAGTTGATGGATTTAGTGGTGTTTTTTTTTTTTTGGTGGATTTCGTAATTAGTAATTATATAATTTAGACCGGCTTAGCTATGCTGCAACCAGATGTACTTTGATTAATGTGCAAAACTTTGTTAAAGCAAAGATAGTTATCAAAAGAGTTAAGTATTAGGTGTGTTAGAATTGCTCATAAGAAAAATCACAGGTGTTTCAGGAAGTGTATGGAGAGATACACAAACATTCCACTATTCCATTTATACTCCACACCCACCTCTCTTTTTGGGTAAACTTCCACGCATTCTGTTTGTCATCAACTTATACTATTGAAGGTCTCGGTTTATTTATTCAATGCAATCCATCGTTGCTATCTTAAAATTTCCTGCTTCACCTCAATATCGAACTTTATTGTTGTGGTTCCCCTTCATCCCCTCCGCAGTTCTCATACTTTAACTTCACATCGAATTAATGACCATACTGGTTCTCAACATGACTGGTTTTGATCTCCACTGTATGGATTACAACGATATCAAATGAGATACTAAGTGATTATTGAAAATTTACCAATAATTATTGTACTTAAATAGGGTTATACTAGGTTTTTTATCAAGTTCTTTAATCTATTTGCAAATTATAAATCGACATTTGTTTTGGGACGAAGTGAGTATTTGAGTAATCAAAAACATGGCTTAACAAATTAGCCCAAACCTGTGAAGTTCTAGATTCCTATGTGCTTGTGAGATCTTGTAGAACTTATGAACTACTTTAATGCCTTTGTTTGATATATTTGAGGAGTCCATCTGTGTAGCTATCTCAAAGCATCAGTTTTTTGTATCTTTAGTCGTTTTCCAATGCATCTGCAGAAAATGCTATTGCCATGTGGCCTTCCTCCTGAGAGAGAAGATGAATGAAATAATTTCAAAGATCATAGGTAGCTAATGGAAGCTGGAAATTGCACTTGTTCAGATCTTCTTGAAGACTTGGCCATGCCTTTTGCTGTTTATCGATCTTTATCTCATTCCAGATTTGATTTTGTGTTTATGTTTTGTACTCTTAGTGGACTTCTTATTCTGACTACCTTGTTAATTAATGCATTGGTGTTTCCAAACTGCTATGGTTATTTGATCGAATTATTGTTGGGAGAGTATTCGATGTTACATGACCTTGGGAGAGACACTTTATACATCATCTTCATAAAGAAAAAAACTGATTAGATTTGTGTGTTTAAAAAGATTAGTGTCTTTTCAACATGAGATTGCATTGCTATGGCCAAGAGAGGTTGTAATGTAATAAGCTGCAAGATGCCTAAGAGCATATATGCATGGTCCGAGTTACAATATCTGCTATTTCCAAATTGAGTTACAATATCTGCTATTTCCAAATTAACTCAATTTCTGGGGGGGATCAACACCCAACTTTCACATCAACTTATAATAAAATAAATAGATTTAAAATTAAAACTATAAACCATTAGAAATAAGCTCATATATATAAACCTAGCCTAACATTGCAATCACTCAGCTCTAACTTTGCTGGATTTACGCATAGGTTTTTGGCCAACAATACCATCAGTCCCAGCCAATGCTCGATACTTATCCTTCCTCGTAAGATTAGTGCACTTGAAATTTAAGGCCTTGGCAATCATTTCTTGAACATAATTCGCAACTTCGTGACTTGATCTCCCCGCCTTGCAAGTCTGATCAGGCGACAACTTGTTTAAGAAAGTAACCTCATATTTGGGCATAGGATTCATATAGAAGAAGAAAGGATCCAACCATTTGTGCCCTCGAGCTGTCGTCCCATGAAACATATTCACTTTTGTGATCAAGGCCACCGGAACAATCTCATCGGTTAGCTCAGCGAACATCGACGAGAACCTAAGTAAATAGGGTTCTCGACAAGTTGTCCCTTCAGGGCACAACCCAACGTATTCTCCTTTGTTCAAAATTTTTTTGATCAGATTAGCATCCGTGGTTCGTTCCCGTGTAAGTCTGTAAGTTTTTATTGGTGCCAAGATTTCACTCAATCTTGAGACGGAGTAGCTCAATGCAGTGACCTTGTGATGGAGGGAAGATGAGACGATTGCTATATCCATGACAGTTCTATGAGATAATACGAAAAGCACACCTCTTCTATTGGAAGAGAGTTTGTCTTCCAAGGGTGGGGTTCCCTTCACGGTTATTGGGGCACAAAAAGGTTTTGCGATGTAGTAATTTATCGATACGGGGGCTAATGCAGCAGCAAGAACACGTATGATTGATAAAAGTATACCAAGTGGGAACCATAGAATGATCAGTAGTGCAATCAATGGAGTAGGCTTTTGAACTAGTCGACCATCGTGGAAGATCACGGGCTTTGGCAACGATTCCTGGCTCACGGGCGGAACCCCAAGCCTTTGTGGCACTATGTACCTTTCCTACATTCAGTCAATTAGAACACACAATAAGATCCAACAATATTGTCTGATTACTAACATAACTTGATGAAATACATGATAATGAAATCCTATATGTACCTTGCATAGGTTCATGAAAGGGAAATCAGTCTTTCTATCACCAATCCCAATATGAGGCATTTCTTCATTCTCAAAAGCCTTCCTAAGAGCAATAGCCTTGTTCTTGCCAACAAGAACACCAGGTTTAGCCACAAGTCCAGTGGCAATGCCCTTATATGACGAAATCTCAGTACCCAAAACAACATCAACATCCAAATAGTTGTTTAAGACGGGCTCAACCATGATCCTAGGGTTTGCAGTAAGCACACATTTCCTCCCACACGATGAGAAAACGCGCCATGTCTCAGGATGCAAGTCCTCCGAGTAATGCTTAGGCAAAACAGTGCTTGCAGCGGACTTAATAGCCGACACTTTGACCCCAGCAAACGTGGCGAATATGAGAACCCTAATCCCCGCAGATTCAGAGACAAAATAGTACAAAATTCCAACCAATGGAGAAAGCAAAAGCAAGAAGAGTAGTCTCAGAATCCCTCCAACATCGAATGCAACGAGGGCGAAATAAGGAAAGGAACTGCGTTCGACGAGCAATGTTCCATCAAAATCAGCTACAACTGTTTGGTTTTCACGATCTTTGGAGCCACATTGGTAGATTGTAGGGATTTTGTTTGGAGAACTTGTCTTTGGATAAGCCATGCATATAAAATTAAATATATTTCTTGCTTGGAAATTTCTTTCTTTTGTGACTCAAGTTTAAGACAATTACTTGGTAAAAACTTGTGGTAATATATATACACTGAGATTTCCATCTGCCTTTTGTATTAATTAACTAGAGCCGTCGGATTAAATACTCTAGATTACGTTTAAGATTACAACTAAATTGAGATAATTGAAATTTAATGATTTGATCAGCTTCAATAGATTTGGTTGGGAGCTGTGTAATAGTTCATACATTTAATTCATGAATGTTAGGCTAGATTAATTCATTAATTGAAAAAAAAAAAAAAAGGGGAAATCGCAATTTTCGTCCCACAATTTTGGTTTTCTCCTTTTTTTTTTTTTATAACTTTCAATATTGATATTTTAACTATCGTTTCATTTTTGTCCGATTTTATTGAAAATGTCAATCATACATATCTATATGAACTCATGAATCGAAAAATCCACATCGATAATTTTGACAATCATATATACAAAAGTTAAAATTTTGAATAAAATCTATTGAAAATTGAAATACGTAAAATTATTAATAAAAAAGTGTGTGTATATATATGTGTGTTATAGGACGAGAATTGTAATGTTCATGTCATTTCTTTAATTTTTTAATGGATTTTATTAAAACGATACATATTTTGACACACCACGTGGCCTAAATCTTGGATTGAAGAATTTTCACGTAGCTAGATTCCATGTTAATTGATGATTTAATTGCAACCAGATAGACAGTTTTTTTCTTGTCTTTGTCGTACACTGGAAGTCTGGATTTCTTTTTTTTATTTTTGATTATACAAATGGGGTGATAGATTAGCCATTAGACTACAATTGTTACTTCTCTTATTTCGTCATTATTAATACATATTTCATGGAATAGTATAGTTATTAAATTTATCATATTTAGTATATACATGTTAATTGTCATATTAGAATTAGAAATATCAGTTTTTGCTAACCTATCTACTGTGAACATATATTAATTTGTTCATCATTAATATACATAAATTTGGTATAATGATTAATTTCAAATCATAAGATTTAAAAAAATATATATTCATATTTACACATGAACGAGCATGTTAACACATACCCATGATACCTTGAAGGGTATCTAAGCATTTTGTTAGTAGCATAATACTCTGTGCAATGTTGTTTCATTTAATTTTGGAAAAAAAGCCTATACGACTTCGTTTTGGTATGTAATGTTGTGGTTTTTGCTGCCTAACTTTCTCCTCTATAACCAATTTATATATAGAATAGCCTCAATCTACAATTTAAATGTAATATAGTTGTTCGTTTGCCATATATATAGACTTAAAATCTCTAAATTGGGTCAATTTATAATCATTGCAGTTATCATTAATAATAAAATAAAAGATATATTTAAGAGTAAATCTCTTGTGAGACCGTCTCACAGAATTTTAATGCATTGCGTGAGACGGATCAACCTACAACCCAATTATCCACCACCCAAACCCAATAATTAACATGTTATTTGTGGTGATGGGGCTCCGTCTCACGGAAACTATCCGTGAGACCGTCTCACACGAGTTTTTGTGTATATTTAATTATCATCTTAATACTCAGTTCTATACTAAGATTCAAAAAGTAATTAAAATATAATTTATTTATGATTTTTTAATTGAATTTGATGAGTTAAAAAATTGCAAAAAAAAAAAAAAAAAAAAGCCACGTAGAACATAAAAGATAGTGTAAAATGACAAAAAAAATAAAAAAATAAAAAATAAAAAAACAGGTATATCGCTATTCGCTACAAATGAGACACATATCTTCTCAACAAATGAATAAAACTTTAAATGAAAAGTTATATATTATAGATACTTATAGCTATCATCTAGAATGAGGGTACATGTGACATTTTCTAAATAAAAAAAAAACCTATTTAAGAATTATGGTAAGGTTTTACTGGGCCCAGGCTCAATTTCGGACACATTCTTCACGAATCCTCGTTATCATTTCACCACTTAGAGAAAGATGGGCTTAAGGCCCAATTTCGCCCTAAAATTGTTAAAATTTCAAATTTGTAATGCTTTATTAATCACAAAAATATAATCCTAAATTTTGATAGATAAAAAGTAAAATACTTTTTAATCATAAAGAATATCTAAAAAGTAATTAAATTATGTGTCTAGTTTTATCTTTTTTGTTAATCTATTTCTGAGAGTCAAAGACAAGTCAAAACTTCATTAGTCTTAACTAATCCAGCATTTATTTAGCATTTCAACGGTTGTAACGTACGTGTAAGAGAAAAAAGTAAAATAAATAAATAAACAAATAACGTACGTGTAAGAGATTCCATTGCACAAGTGACGATGGTAGGTGAGAGGGCAAAAATTTGGATAAAATCGTTTAAAAAATTATATTTTATGAGACAAAATAACATACAATTCGTCATCTTATTATTAAGTTAAAGTATGAGCTATTTATGTTTGGATGTTTTGAGTTAGACTGTCTCATAAAATAGTGCTCAAACAAGAAAAGTTGTCCCAAAGATGTTCAATTCATTATTGTCAAAAATCTCAAAGAATTCATAATCCGCCAATTTCAAAATAATAATTGCTTTAGAAAATAAATTTGTTTTAATTAATTTGTCAATTTTTTTGATTATCAAGAATAATTAATTTATTTTCCAATAGTGTCCTTTTCTTATTTTATGTATCTAGATTTGTATTCACGAGTATTCATTATGTATATTAAATGCTTGAAAATATATTTGTTATATACATATAATTATCAATTGGGGATATGAGGTTGTAATAAAATATAAATTGGATGCAAGAAACACAAAAAAAATTATGAGACGGTTTCACGGTTAGTTATCGTGAGATGAATTTTTATTTTCCACAAACTAAACTTATTTTTATAAATTAATATGTAAATAGTGAAATGTGGGTTGTGGGTTGATCCGTCTAATGTAATTAGATTTGTGAGACAGTCACGCATAAAAGTTGTTCCGCAGAAAACTATTTTGTTACGGTAAAGAGATATTGAATATATTGTAACAGTATTTTTGGAATAACCGGCTAAAAATGATGTGTAATATTCACCTCACTCATTACTAATCACGTCTCAAATACCGAATACATTTATTTTAAATGATTTATTAATACTATTAAATTTCTACACACCCCACAATGTTATCATCATACCTTTTCAACTATATAACATGAAATTAAATAAATAAATAAATAAAATAATAATAATAATAATATTTATATTTTTTAATAAGGTGTGTGTAGTAACGAGTGATGTATCTATAGTCCAACTCATAAGCTATAAGATGGGTAAAACCGTAAAAGCATGTAGAATCTGAGTCGCAATATCGACTATTTCACAGTAACTTAGTTTTATGGGGTTTAGTATCCAAGTTTCACATCAACAAATAACAAAAGGATTAGATTTAAAATCAAAGCCCATAAACCATATGGAAAACTTGCAATTTTGTCATATAATTTAGTTTGTGTAATTTTTCATCCTCAATTTTATATATTTTATCTTTAGTCCTCCAATTTCCATCTAATTTTTTGCGGAATTTCGGATTTTTGTCTATGGATACTGAAACGTGAACTTTTTCAGTTTCGACGTTTACACAAACAGAAATCGACAATTCGAGAAAAAAGAAAAAAGCGGTAAGTAGTGACCATGACCAAAATTGAAATACAAAATGTTATGAAAATAGAAAAAGCAAAACCTAGGCAGGCATTGCAGTGATCACTTAGCAGTAGGTTTGCTGGATTTATAAGGCATGGGTTTGTGGCCAACAATACCATCAGTCCCAGCCAAAGCTCGATAAGATTAGTACACTTGAAACTCAAAGCCTTGGCAATCATCTCTTGAACATTATTCGCAACTTGGTGGCTCGATTTCCCCGTCTTGCAGGTCTTCTCAGGCACAGGATTCATGTAGAAGAAGAAGACATCCAACCACTTGTACCCTCGCGCTGTCGTGCCATGAAACATGTTCCCTTTAGCATTGGTCGCCACCGGAACAATCTGGACGAAAACCTAAGCAAATAGGGTTGTCGACATGTCCTCCCTTCGGGGCATATCACCAAGTTTCAAAATATTTTCCATCAGTTTAGCATTCCGTGTGAGCTCGTACGTTCTTATTGGGGCTATGAATTTGCTCAATGGAGTAGGTGATTGTGGTGGTCGGCGACGCAGGCAAAACGAGACCATGACTGGGGTTCCTTTCATTGTTAGGGGGCAATATATAAGATGATTGAAAATGTAGTAGGATAGGGATATAAAAACACGTATTATAGATACTGCTACACCGATTGGGAGCCATAGAATGAGTAGTAATGCCATCAATGGAGTGGGCTTTTGGACTAGTCGACCGTCGTGGAAGATCACGGGCTCACAGGCCGGACCCCGGGTCTTTGTGGGACTATGTATCTTTCCTGCGTTCGCCCAATGTAAACGTAATGATGTATCTTCATTGTTCAGAATTTCAAGATGACAGCTCTCGAAGCTCATACGACTAGCACAAATATGAGTCACCAAACACTCTGCTTACAATGACTAATAAATTTATGAGATTTTCGAAAGTTGCATGGAAGCAATCCAATGACTGAAATAACACATTTTTAAACCAAAGAATCTTGTCTTGTTGGAATTTTTAGAGTGAATGGAAATGTCAACTTTAAAAGATGTCTAATAGATTAGGAGTTTGTATGTGAAGAGGTGTGAGTTAAAAGTTGTCAACTTTCATAAATGATTCAATAAGAGTCATTAAATCATATATTATGATGAAAAGACACCATTGAATATTTAGAAATCTATAATTAAACCCTCACTATTCCACAATTGACAGATCGAATAAACATTGAATATATTCTTCATTCTTTTCTTTGTCCAACGACTAGGGTTCAAAATACAAAGTGCTACAACCACAAGATGTGAGTCGTATCATGGGACGATTAGCGAAGAACTGTCAACACCAGAACGTCGCAATTTCACCTTACGGAGAAAAAATCTAACTCAAATTTATGTCTCTTCTAAATAGTTTATTTCGTGTCATTTTATTCCACACCCATTTTTTCTCATAACATAGCTTCATGAAAGGAAAATCAGTCTTTCTATCTCCACTCCCAATATGAGGCATTTCTTCATTCTCAAAAGCCTTCCTAAGAGCAATACCCTTGTTCTTACCAACAAGAACACCAGGTGCAACTACAAGTCCAGTGGCAAAGCCCTTATACGACGAAATCTCAGTACCCAAAACAACATCAACATCCAAATAGTTTTTCAAGATGGGCTCAACCATGATCCTAGGGTTCGCAGTAAGCACACATTTCCTCCCACACGATGAGAAAACGCGCCAAGTTTCAGGATGCAAGTCTTCAGAGTAATGCTTAGTCAAAACAGCGCTTGCAGCGGACTTAATAGCCGACAATTTGACCCCAACAAACGTGGCAAATATGAGAACCCTAATCCCCGCGGATTCAGAGACAAAATAGTACAAAAATCCAGCCAATGGAGAAAGCAAAAGCAAAAAGAGCAATCTTAGAATCCCTCCAACATCGAATGCAACAAGGGCGAAGGAAAGGAACTGCGTCCCACAAGCAATGTACCATCAAGATCAGCTACAACTGTTTGCTTTTCACGATCTTTGGAGTCACATTGGTTTATTGTAGGCATTTTGGTTGGAGAACTTGTCTTCGGAATAGCCATGCAAATTTAAAAAAAAAAAAAAATCCTTTTTTTTTTGCTTGGGAATTTTTTTCCTTTTGTGTCTCAAGTTTAAGACGATGACTTGGTACAAACTTTTAGTAATATATATACTGAGATTAATTTCATCCTACTATTATGTGTTAACTAGAGCCGTCGGATTTAATAGTCTAGATTATCTAGGATTATCTAACTAAATTGAGATGGTTAAATTAATTTAATGATTTAATCAGTTTGATCTATATATATTTGGTTGGGAGCTCTGCGATAGGATCGTGTTTTTAATTGATGAATATATATTAGGCTAAAGTAGTTCATTTAAATGATATTAGGAGCCCTTTTTTTTGAAATCACATGTTAAGGGCCCATGTAATTTTTAAAACATTTTTAATGGATTTATTACAATGTTACATATTTTCAATTAATCAGATAGTGTCTTTGAATAAAATAATATATTTATTATATACTGATGATATTAGAATTAATTAGATATAAAGTATAGTCTTGTGCGATGTTGAGTGTCATTTAATTTTGGAAAAAAAGCCTATTTGACACTCTTTTGTTATGTAATGTTGGGTTTATTGCTGCCTAACTTTTAACAAGATCCTCTATCTCAAATTTATATATATAATAGCCTCATTAATCTCCAATTTAAAGAAATATTGTCTGTTTGCCATAAAAATCTTTAAATTAGGTTGATTAATCACGGCAACTATCATTATATATATATATACACACTAGTTGAGACACGTTGCACGTGGAGAGACAAACTCGTGAGAACCAATTTTTGGTTGATTTTATGATTTTTTTCCCCTTCACTTGTTGTTTAATATTTTTTTGAAGTGTGTTTAAAGTACTTAACATTTGATTATTATAAGTTAAATGTCTTTTCAATTTAATATAAGTATCATAACACCAATAATTTATTAAAAAAATATTATTGATTAAAAAATTGTAGTTCCACTATTCCTAATAAAGAAAAGAATAATAAATCTAAAACGAAAGATTATAATTTTAATTTGACCACTAACTATATCTTTTCTTGTTTGATCTTCTTTTCCGTCCTAGTCTTATTTCTTCGTGATTTGGTTAATAAATCCTTGATTGGCTGATCCTCCTCACCGTTGGATACGTGGATGCATTCCTTATTTTTTGTCTTTCTTATTCTTCGTTTTTTCTTATTTTCATCATCTGTTGTGGTGGCCACTGTTACTTTCGTTGTCGTGTTTGTATTGTTTAATTTATCATTTCTTATCTCCACGAGTTCTAGCTTTTCTATTGCTTCAGCTACTGCACTCAATCTTCCTCCTTCAACTTTTGTATTGTAGTTTAGGACAATTAGAAAACGGACCTCACTTGCTCCTTGTAAGATCAACCGTCTGTAGTATTCAGATGTGCTTTGGCCCTGCATATGATTTTTTATTAAAAAGAATAAGAAAGATAGATTTTAACAATGTATCTAAAAATTCTTAGACATGCATTGATTTATAATTGTACAAGGGATTGTTTTATATTGATATTGAGTTCCATTGTCTCACCAAAATATATAAATTTGGATTGTATTATAAAATCATAATTGAAAAATGCATTTCCATCTGCTTTAATAACCAGAAACAAACACCCTCCATTTGCACATACAAATAGTACGAGAGAGGGGAAAGAGAGAGAGAGAGCTCTTCTTGACACACTATTTTTTATAAGTTTGAATGGGGTTTTGTTGCGGAAACCAAGAAAATCCAATTATAGGCATGCATATGGATCATGAATGGTGCTCGATAGTTTTGCAAGTTCTTTAGATATCAGACTTATTTGTATAGTTGAAATTGAAGTGGTTTGCAACTGGATCTCACGTAATCAAAGTTTGCAATTTTAAAATTATATATCATTCTCAAGACAGTTGCATATATTCGTTGTCTTTATTTTCCTTTCAAAAAAATTAGGTGAGTTTTTATTTTAACTTGAAATTCCTTTGTTGTGACATTTGTAATGGCAATTGTTGGTTTTTGATCAACAATTTACTACAATTTTATTCCTTCATTCAATGTCACGTCTTCCCAAAGAGAAACGTTAATGGAGTGATGTCTACATATGAAATAAAAAAATTAAATTGGAATTTTTATTTAATTATTTTGTTTTGCTTGTAATTTAAATTTACATATTGTTTTCCTACTTTCTTATAAAAGATAGATTATACTTACTCTTCATTTATTAGAGTGATTTCTCTTACGGCCACTTTTTTTGGGGTGTCGACAATTACGCTTTTCTTCACCCTTGTAAGAACTCTACATATATCTACATAAACAAAAAAAAAATTATTTAATGATTATTTTTATAAATTATTGAAAAGAAATAGAAATAAGAAATATAGGTACCAAATCTGCTGCGTTCTTCATATTTGCTACGTAAGTTGTTGTACTTCACATAGATATTTTTATTGTGATTTTGGTCAATAATGTTTGCAGTTTCCTTCACGGTGCTAAATTATTTTAAAACTAATTTTTTTTTGGATGTACCGATGCGAAGTTGGTGTTTGCATCTTTAACCACCACATTTTCAATCAATTATGTGTTGTTTCTTTTGAATTCATTTCCAAAATTTTGGATGTCATCATTAAACATGATCATTCCAATTTGGACTGCCTGCAAGAATAGGCATTAGTTAATAAATAAATAAATAAATTAAATCAAATACAATTGAAACAAAGATACAAATAAAACTAAAATAAACTTGACCAATATCAATCGACTTGACAACCTAACTTTACTTTTAATTTATTTTTGTTTCAAATTGGTCAGTGCACAATTTTTTCTGAAGTATAGAAAAAAAATTGTAATTGGAATCTGCTTACCTCTTCATCCATCATTATCATTTTTTGAATTTTCACGGAATTGTTTTTCCCGCAACATACTTGATGGCCAACTCTTAAAACCTTCAATTGTATTGAATTTGCTTTTTCTCCAATTTGAAAAAGTCTTATGGGTACATTTGTTTCTGTCGTCATGTTTTATCCTGTAGTGTAACTTCCATAAGAGAACCACACAACATAAATCGCTCATCAAAATAACATAATATTACAAGCTAATGTTTTATAAGTATTGATAATGAATTGTTTAAAATAAAATCAAACCTTACACAATGCAACGTGGTTAATGTCAATTTAATTCTTTTTTTTTTGAAATCGTAAAAAATAAATTAATGATTATCTAATCACATTCATACAAAGAAAGAAAATCAGAAAAAAAAAATATAGCATGATATGTAATATGTTTATGAATTGTCAATTCAGGACAAAGTTTTATATTTCAATCTTATTTTCATGCATATCTTAATGTAATAAATTCCAGATAAATAAAGGCGTGGCCAAATATACTAATTACAGACTGATATATGTATGTACAACTTGTTTATAGGTGTACTTATTCCATGCTACATAAATCATATTATGCTATTTTGAACAATGATAACAGGAAGTTCAGACCTCGAAAATACAAATATACAAATATTATAATATTAATAAAAAAATAATCAAGGAATAATGACGAATTTCATCATTTATTGACTATGCAACAGTATTCTTTTACTAAAAAGCAATATGAAAAAAACTAATTAAAACCCCCCATATATGAAAATTAAGGAAAACCAGAATTCAAGAAAAGGTCATGCAATAAAAAATAAAGAAAATATACAATCCTCATGAATTTCACACTTATCACAAAAAACATTAAATAAATTCGAAGACAAACCACTATTACCAATGATGAAAACCTTGATGAGATAATCGTAATATGATCGTGCTCCTGCCAATGGTACTTGTTATGTTGTTGTATAAGTAATACAAATATGTTATATATATATTGTGTATATATATTGTGTTCATATTAAATTAGAATCCTAATAAACTTCTAATGCAATTAGATTTAAAGAGTTTTCCTTCATTAGGACTCTAAATTAAAGTCCTAATGAAATTCTAATTAAACTAGATATAGAGAATTATTTTTTAATTAGGACTTTAATTTACTAAGCATTAGTTAGGATTTTAAATTAGAGTTATAATAATTTGGTTTCATAATTAAGTCAAAATTTTGTTAATGGAAGTTTTGAATACAACTCCATTATTTATCTCCATCATCCAATCTATACTTATATAAAAGCAAAGAAGTTGGAAAAATTTACAGAAATACCCTTTTCCCTCCTAAAAATGTCAAATCATTAATATTATTTATTTATTTATTTATTTTGGTTTTTTGCATATTTAATTTAATAGTTTTCCCAAGTTATTATGCAATATATTTTTTAAATATAATAGGCCTTTACATAAATTAATTAATTGTATTAGGAATTGTAATATTGTATGGATCTTTCAATTTATATAATTGGTCCATTTGATTTAATATTATAATTATTTTATTTGTTCATATATATTTTCTTGGTCTTAATTAAGTTATTTTTTATTGAATATAATTTCATAAATCCCAATAACAGATATTGTTCAAAAATAAACTTAATAACAAATATTAATTTATTTAGGGATATCTAATATCATATTTAATATAAATAATAAATGTAACATTGTTAAAGAAAATTATATATATATATATATATATATATATGTGTGTGTGTGGGGGGTATGGTAATGGAATTATATGTCATTCTAAATATTTTTTACATTAATAGTTGTATATTTAAATATGTAATATCATCAACAATGTACGGGAAATATTAATATCCTTTACCGATATATTTTAATGATGAAAATATTATTAAATATTCAAATATAAAATACATGATTTGGCTATCTGTCATTTTCAATGTTAAGTGATATTAAAAATGTCATTTTTTAAAATTCAATTTATTTTACAATGAAGGTCTAAAATACATGATTTACATTGTTTACATCAAGTTCTTAGTAAAATTTCCATTTTTTGTGTATTGTTTCTATTATATATATATATATATATAATATAAAATTTAAGTAATTGGGTTTAATTTGGAATTCATAGTTGATACAAATTGCCCAATTAGATATATATATATATATATATATGATAAACAAGATTATTATGAATTAGATAGATATTTAATATATATATATATTATATAGTAAAGTAAATTCATATTTTTTTAATTGTCAAATATTTTATATTTTCAAAATGCTTATAATTAGTTAAACTGTATTATAAAATAGTTGATATTTACTACATATTATATAACAAATCGTGCAATGCACGGGGACAACTACTAGTTTTAAAAAAACGACCTACTTAAAAAAATGAATTTTTTTTTTACAACCTACAAAATCCATTCATACAATTACTCTCTAAAATAATCAAACAACATACAAAAAAGAACTCATCTACTTTATTGATTTTTCTTTCCTTTGATCATTGCTCAATCTCACTCCCTCTTTTAAAATAATTTTTATTCGATTTTTTCTTCGGTGGCACTCTGATTGACCAAATTAAAAACATTAATTTCTAAAAACCAACTTAACATAAATACAATCATTACATGTGGGTCTCATTATCCACTATCTCAATTTTCTATTATTTATATCTATTAAAAGTAAATTATGTTATTTGAATTTTTTTAATAGTGATTAATTGAAAATTGAATTTAGATTAATTAAAATAATAATAATTAAATTAAATAAGATTTTGAAAAAACATAACAACATAATTTCTAATAATAACATACCTTAATTAAAATATTAAATTTATAAAATATTTTTTATATATACTTATAATATATCATTGAAAAACTCTCTAAATATATCTTAATATAACACTAATTTTATGTTGGGATATTTCAGTTGTTATCTTGATAAGACAAAACACTAAGCACAATAAGATAAGAACAATTTGCTTAAGGTATTGATGTCTAGTTTCCACATCACATGATCAAGGAAAGATCATGTAATGGTTTTCCAAGAGACAAGGAAAACCAACTTTAGAAGAAGTAAGAACACTTCTAAGGGTTATCATGCTGTAGGGAACAACAAGTTAGAAGAAGTATCCTTAGTAGAAAGGAGTTAGGATACTGGAGGAAGCTGTCAGCAGGCTGTGAGAAAACTGTTCTGAAAGGAGAATTCAGAAAGCAAGTAAGTTGCTGCAAGAAACCGACAAGAGCTGCAAGAACCTATACTTGCAGTAGAGGTTGTCGAGGTTACATGACCAGTTATAGACGGGGTCCTTGCTGAAGACCTCAGGCAAGACTGTTGTTCTGACCTCTGAAGGATACGATGACCTCTGAGGATAAGAAGACCTCTGAAGGGGCGACTGTTGAGACAGTACCCTTAGAGGATGTTCGAGGAGAAGCTGAGGTAACCGCTAAACAGCTAGAGACACCTCATGAGGAGGTTGATGTTGCTGCTGCTGCAAGCTCACAAGAACCTATCCAGGTTACAGCAGCAGAGGTTACTGAGGAAGCTGAGTCTGCAAGAAGCTGCTGCAAGAAAACATATACAGCAACACTGCAAGAAGGCAGTTACAGCATTGCAGCGGAATAAGTAAGAACGGTATACAGGAGCACTGCAAGAAAGGATACAACAGTACTGTATGAAGATACTGCAAGAAGGTCTAAATTACAGCAGCGATGTAAAGAACTAATAGCTGCAAACAGACCTAGGATACAACGCCAATGACAAACAGTCAACTGAAGAAGTATCCTGCAATCCGAGAAAGGATAAATGCAGTACGAGGATTGAAGATCCAAGCAAGATTAAATAGAGCCGTTCGAGAGAAGACTGAAGTTTGTAGACACGGAGCCAATGCCGAGATGCCACGTGGACTGACGCACTGCAAAAAGCTGCGAGCCGCTATCACCGCATTAAATGCTCCGGAGAGAAAAGTCAAGTCGCATTAAATGCAAGTCATCCCTTTGGTCAAGAAGCTCATATGCATTTAATGCGACCATAAAGAAGATCTTGGAGATCAGAGCTTGAATTCAAAGAAGGAGAAATATCTCTCTTCAACGGATACTTTCCAACGGATAAAAACTCTCAAGATCTATAAATAGAAGGTGTGGCTGATTGAAGATTTTGCTGAACAGAGTCGAGAGGAAACTCACATATCATCCAAAGCCTTTTAGCTTTCACATGTTCAGCCACTCAACCTTCTAGGAACAGGTCAACAACAACAAATGAGCTTTCAGAGACCAAGACTGTTCCTCACCAGTTGAAGATCTTTATTTTCTTTTTAACCTTGAAGCTGTGTGCGTAGGTTGTTTTAGATGTCGTACAGTTGATATGAGAGATCCTTGCTGTATGTATAGTTGTCTAGAGTTAGATAACTTCCCTGTGTGGGAGTATGGAACCTTGTGTGGGTGTGTGAAACCTTATGTGGGTTAGCCTTTAGAGTTTGCAGTTGTTGTGTGGACGCTGGACTCTAGTAGATGGTTAGCTTTGTAAGTTGATAGATTGTTAGAGAGTGTCCTGTAATTCAATCTTGCTTAACATAGTTCCTGCTCGAGGTAGCAGTAGAGTGGACGTAGAAGTCTTACACCACCTTCGAACCACTATAAGCCATAAGTGTTTTATTGCTTTCTTTTCTGCGCTTTATCCTTCATATATATCTGTCATATGCATAAAACATTTTGAAAATGATCATATTTGAGAAAACCAGCCAGTCTTGTGTCTTAAAAGCTTTATTTTTCCACTGCGTATAAAACTTAAGTTACAGCGTGCAATACTGCATCCTAGTGCTGTAAGCAGTAACTGACTGGCGTTGCAAGTTCAAGTAACTTTTAATAGATTTTCAAAATCGACCAAGGTTCATTCACCCTCCCTCTGAACCTCAAACACCGCTTGGGACCCAACATTTTAGTTTAAGATTCAAAATGTTCTAGATTATAAAAGCAAAATAATCAAAACACGTAATTTTTTCAAGAAAAGTTTGAATATGATTATAATATATTATTGAAAAGCTCTTTAAATATATATTAATATAAGACTAATTTTAGTTTAATTATGTTATTTACAATTGTGATTTGGATGCAATCTATTAAATTAAATAAGATTTTGAAAAAAAAAAAGCACAAGAACATAATTTCTTATAATAACATACTTTAATTAAAATATGAAATTTATAATTTTTTTATATATGCTTATAATATATCATTGAAAAACTCTTTAAATATATATTAATATAAGACTAATTTTAGTCTAAGATTCAAAGTGTTCTAGATTAAATAATGTTTATCCAATATTATATATAAACATTTAGGTATATTTGGTACTTTTTACTGTAAATTTAAAATAGCGTGTCATAAAAACTCACCAAAAAAGCAAAACAGAAACAAACAATTTTTATTTTTATTTTTCTGTAGAATAGAGTAAAAAATACAATACTTTCTAACATACAATAACCAAGTTGAAAGGATTGCTAACCTAAATGGAGCCCTTGCTTATCGAGATAGAAGATTCTGTCAAGTAAGCATTTTCTTGAATCGAAGATTATATTACACACAATATACATATGCTAATTGTGAAACAAAAGATCCTTTCTCCGTTGTTCTCTCCGTGGCACTCTGATCAATATACTCAAGTAAATAACTGAATTTGTTTACTCACTTGAATTGTTTGTGAAAATGCGTTAATGAACATTTTTTTCTGGATTATTTAAATTGTTTGAATAGAGGGTTATGTAATCTTAGTATTTGAATGCAGTTTTTGGAATGAATAACCAAAACACTCTCTATTTCTTTGTCTAATTCACAATCAAATTTATCTGGTTCGAAGTTGTGGTTGTAAGTATTGTCGATTTTTATCGTCATAATGTATACTTACACATGAAGTTCAGTGATAATCACTTGCTTGATTTATTGGTTATTGGGCATTTGAGAAGCTAATGATCATGTTATTACGAATTAAACTATTCATATTATTACTAATTAAATTGTATTTGATGCCTCTAATGACATGGTCACCAACTGTTTGATATAATGTTTCTTAAAACTTTTAATAGACTAGTGTGATTATACGTAATTTTGATAACATGCTGTGAGAGGATAATGAGCACGCTATTACGAATTAAACAGATCATATTAACTTTGAGAAAATATTATGATAATCTATAACCAAAACCCTTTCTATTTCTCTCTAATTCACAATCGATGTAGGGATATTTCTGTATAGGTTTTGATGAGACAATGTAATAATAGATGAACTATTAGAGTACCCACATTTCACGTTTTATAAGTGGATTTTCGTTTTGTCTATCAATTTTTCAAGATGTATTTTTAAGAGGTCTATAGTACCGGAAAGATAGGTAGAACTATGTAAGCAGGATTCTGGACTTTGACTTTGGGTAAGAAAGCATTGAAGGAAGCCAACAAAGCTAGTTAAAGCCAGAATTAGGAAGCAGACAACAGAATTCAGAAACAGAAAACTGATCAGAAGACAGGAAACATATCAGAAAGGATACACAAGTTAGGAAGCTGATTAAAGTATTCAAGAACAGAAAGCTGATCAAGGACAGAATCCTGAAGCACAACCGAGTGACTACTACAAGCAGTATAACAGGCAGTAAGTCCCAATCTACTTAATACAGTACGAGGAAAACACTGGAAACAATACATGGATTGAATTCTGATTAGTTACCAGTAGATAAAAGTTTGTGAAGAGCCACTGACAAACTGCCATGTGGAAAACGGCTCTACAAAGTACTGTGTCTAAAGTATGGCACCATTAATGCGAACCCAGAATAGGACGTGCTACGAAGCTCTAATCTTTCACACCGTATTAATTATGAAGATTTGAAGATCTTTTTAAATTGCAACTTGGATCATGTCTTTCTTCAACGGGCATTTTCCAGACATCTATAAATAGAAGGTTGAGAAGATCGTGAAGACTACTGAACAAATTGTGATCTTCAAGCTATGCTACCATTCTTTATTATTGCAAGCTTTCAAAGTTCAGTCACTCAACCTTCAGAAGCGGTCAAGCCAAGCATCAGGACTTTCAAGCTCACAACCGTCTTCAAGTTTCACCAGTTGAAGAACCATATACTTTTAACCATTGTGTTGTGTGTGTTAGGTTGTTTTATTTGGTGTACTTAGTTGATAGGATTATATCTTTGCTAAGTTTATTAGTCTTGTGTAGGCTAATATTTCCCTGTGTGGGAGTGTGATCTCTGTGTGGGAGTTTGTAAACCCTGTGTGGGTGTAGACCTAGGAATTTGGGATTCTTGTAGGTATAACTTGTTTTGGAAGAGGTTTATAAAGACGAGTCTTGTAAATCAAACTGACCATAACGAAGTTCCTCCTCAATGAAGGAGTAGAGTGGACGTAGAAGGATTACACCACCTTCGAACCACTATAAGCCATACGTGTTTACATATTACCTTATTTGCTGTATTGCTTTTCTTGCATATCTATTCTGTTGCACTTCTTATAAAGCATACTGTTAAAACACGTGTTGTAAAATCATACTTTGAAAAGGAAACTGGTTTTCAACAGAAACTCTATCAAGTTTATTCCACTGCGTTGCATTCTGAAACCGGGATAGTGACTTGATTCAGCCAAGGACCAGGTTGCTGACTCGAGACAGGATACTGTTTTCCAAAAGAGACAGAAACCTGTTATTCAGTTATATGTTTTAGAAAAGTTTGAAAAATCGATAGAGGTTCATTCACCCCCATCTGAACCTCTGACCACTTGGGACCCAACAAGTGGTATCAAAATAAGTTAGGTTAACAACCAACTTTTCTGGCTACCTACCCAGATCCACTCGTTTCTGCTAGATAAATCGTTTTTATTTTCTGACCAAAATTCATAACTTTAGCATAAGCATGGATTTTTCACATCACAAGCTACATATATTTTTCATAGATGAATATGACGACTGGAGAATATACATGGAAGCTCATCTGTCAGCCATGCATGACGAAATGTGATATGTTATTACTGAAGGACCTCCAGTAATCTACAAGACAAACCTTACTTATGTAGCACAGCTTCGCGAACAAAGACGAGCTAAAGAAGCTGCAACTACAGCAAGTGGAGAAACAGAAGACGCAACAATCATCGACGATGATATCGAAAACAATCCAGGAAATGGCCCTCGAGAAGCTGCACCAAGTAACAGGAGAGCACCTCCACTATAGGAATATATTGTGAAGGAAAGATATGAATATACTCCTGAAGAAAGGAAAAGAGCCAACCTTAACAATGTGGCTAAGAATGCTCTATTTCTCACGCTGGATAGAGACACATTCAGCAAAGTCAAAAACTGCAGAACAACTAAAGAGATACGGAGCAAGCTAGGACTAATCTGTGAAGACAACGAACTTGCTAAGTAAAACAGAATTTCAAAAGCTACACAACTAAATGAGCAATTCACCATGAACTCTGGAGAAACTCTCGAAGAGCTTGATTTAAGATTCACAGCAATCATTAGTGAGCTGGAATCTCTGGGTAAAACCTACAAGCAAAATGAGAAGAATTCGAAGATTCTGAGAGCACTACCTTTAGAGTGGCATAGCAAGGAAACAATAATGAGAGTCTCACTTGATCTCAATGCAATGAGCACATTTGATCTATTCTCAGACCCCAAAGCCTTTGAATTTGACATTGAACGAAGGAAAAAGGAGGCTGAAGGATCAACATCCAGAGTAACAGCACTTGCTGCTAGGGCACAGGATACTGCCATTACAAGCAGTAGTAAGCTGAAGAGCAAACAAAAAGAAGCACCTACCAATGATACTGAAGAAGAGATGACACTTCTGTTGAAGAGATTCAAAAGGTTTCTGAAAACCAATCACAAAGGAAGTGACTACAAAAGGAAGCCTCAAATATCAGAAAGGAGTCCACCAGAAAGAGGACAACAACAAACAAACTCAGGTATATCTGACCTGTGTTATAATTGCAGGAAACCTGGTCACTTCGCCAGAAATTGTCCTCATCCTCAAGTTCACAAGTATATGGAGGACGAAATAGTACAAAGAAGAGAAAAGAGGAGAGATGACAAACAATGATTCAGAGCTCTTCTTAGTGAAGCTGAAGCTCTAAAGGCAGCAAGCAGCACCAAAGACGAAACCAAAAATGACTATTCATCTGAGAGCGATTCTGACAACTCTACCTCCGTGTCTAATGGCCAAAGATCGTGAAGATAATGAAGAAGATGAGGTAACTTCACGATCTGCTGATATTTCAAGTTGTGAAAAGCTTAACATGATCCAGTCTTTTAAACAGATCATGAGTGACTTTGAGCAGATAAATTCAGCTCATGAAGAACTCAAAGAGGAAAACCTCCAGCTCAAAAGTGAGCATACTGTACTGAAGAAACAGGTTGCTGACCTGGAATACTACAGTACCGAATGCAATAATCTTAGAGCTGAGGTCTCTAAGTTCAAACTGCTAGTTACTAAGCTAGAATCTGAGAAAGCTGGATTGCAAAACACAACCAATGTGTATAGCAAGTCAGCAAGAAAGGCACAGGAATGTATCCAAGAAACTCAAAATACCTTTACCAGAAATGGTATAGATACTGTGCCAGCACTTTTCAAAATATTGTCAACAAATCCAATGATGGAAAGTTTATTCAAGCTAGAGTCTCCTATGCTCAGGAACTTCTTTCTATCAATGATAGTATGAATAAAACCAATACTAAGGATAAGGGTAAGAAACCCCTACTACAGGAAGACTATGATAAGTCTGCTCAAACTTCCAGAATACGACAAAAACTCTACCCTTCATATGTCAAGGCCTACATGCCAAAATTCCAAAGAGTTTATGCTCAGGAAAGGTATACGGGAGCACCCTATTCAGACAGGAAGTACAAAAACTGGAAGCGTCCAGTACACACACATCACGAACAGTTTTCTGCCAAGAATATCAATAGAAAGAGAACCACCAATGCTTATGGTAAATCAATTATCATCAAGCAAGTGTGGGTTCCGAAGAAGACTAACCACCCAGGACCCGTACTTGTATGGGTACCTAAATCACCCTGATGTACTTGCAGATACAGTTGCTAGGAAGCAACAGTGATGTATGGTATATAAACAGTGGCTGCTCCAGACATATGACTGGCAACAAAGCCGGATTAAGAGACTTCCAACCATGTAAAAGACCTAAGGTTGTCTTCGAAGATGATTCAAAAGGGAGTACCAAAGGCACAGGAAAGTTAATCTGAGGCAATGCAAGTATTAGTGATGTATCATATGGCAAGGGTCTGAAGTACAATCTCCTAAGTATCAGTCAGTTTCCTAAGTACAATCTCCAGGATTTATATCCGTCACTATTTTGTGATGGAATAATCCGTCACTACATAATTTTGACGAAAAATTCCGTCAAAAAGAAAAATAAGTATATTTATAATTTTTTAAAAATTTGAATTCATGTAGTGACATTATTCCGTCACAAAATAGTGACGGAATAATCTGTCACTACATAATTTTGACAAAATTGTTGACGGAAAAGTTTCCGTCACAAGTTCGTCACAAAATCTTTTCTGTCACTATTCCGTAACAAATTTTTGACGGAATATTTTCGTCACTAAAATCCGTCACTGTTGGGCAGTTTTCTTGTAGTGTATAGGGTAATATGATCGGGTCGGATAGCGGGTAAAATGCTAAACCCATACCCTACCCTTACCTTAATATACTTTAGTGGTTACGGGTAGTACCTTGCCCGTTACCCTAAACTTCAGGCGATGTCCTGCCCGATTACTCTATTACCCGCAAGTAACCCTATCCCGTGGGTAAAATTGACATCCCTAATTAATGTGTTACACATATTGAGGTGTTGAAAACATATAATTTTGTAATCTATAATTTATATTGATAAATTTACAAGTTAATTTATATTTTATAGGTTATGGATTATAGATGAGTTATTTTACGAAAATTAGATTCATAAAATGTGATATATGTTTTGTAACATATATACATAGTTCATCCAAACCTTGATATAATGACCTCTTTGTCATTAGGTTATTATTATTTTCTTCAATACATCGTTTTGGATTTGACTGAATTCATAAAATGTGATATATGTTTTGTAACATATATACATAGTTCATCCAAACCTTGATATAATGATCTCTCTATCATTAGGTCATTATTATTTTCTCCAATACATCGTTTTGGATTTGACTGAATTTGCACATTTGGAGGCTTTAACAAAACCATTTTCAAACTTCATGTGATTGTGGATGCATGTAAAGTTGTGATAAAAGAAGATTACAATTTGTTGATTTTAAGAATAGTGAATGTAACAATGATATCAGAAAACACTCTTTTTTCTTATTTTATAAATAATCAACCATCTACGATAATAAAAATAACTCATATTTATACTAATATAAAAGTGACCCTAAAAGATATTAATAACAATCAAATCTATTCAAATATTCATCAAATATATCAAATCTTTAATCTCCATCACTTATATTGCACCAAAATGGCTTGTCAACTTAAGATTACAAAATTATCCACACTAGTTAATAGAAAATTCTTGATATCGCTTCATTAATTCTAAATTTGATCTTGGGATATATAAACACCTTGTTTTTTTGTAAAGAGTCCAACTAAATTAACTTGATGAACTCAACATGAAACCGATTTAAGTTTATTAAATATACTTTTTGGGCCTGTTGGACCATTTGCACAGCTCAATAGGCCCAACACTATTCAGAAATTATATTAGCTTTATATTGTAGTTATCTGATTACTATATAGGGAGTGTTAATATCATGTTCCAATAGTTAATATGTAGTATCTATGCGTTTTCACTTTCAAATCTTACTAAAAAAAAATTTATGACAATCTTTACTATACATTTTATTTGATTTTACAACTTCCGTCAACAAATTTTTATAGGAAAAATGCATACGAGATTTTTGTCATTTTCTCTTTTAAAACGTATGAAATTTTGGTATTTGAGTTAAGTTTTTAGTTTTATGGTAAAGAAAATATAAATGAATTTGAATTAATGTCGATTTTAGGATGAATTAGTTAATTAAAGAGAAAATGACAAAAATATCCTTTGTGCAAATCACGTATATGTTTTTCCGAAAATTTGCTGTCTGAGAATTGCAAAATTGAAAAGTACAATCTAAATTGTGAGTAGAAAAAATAAATTAATTTAGATTGCAAAATATAATATTGCAAAATGGTATTAAGGCAAATATAAAATAATATAGGTTCTTGTGGCCATGGTGGTCGTCCCTAATTCCAAGTAGCAACTGGCCGGAGAACTCAGGTAAAAATCCATGAAAAATTCCACAGAAACCTTCAAATTCCTTTTGAACAGTCCATATATCATCAAAACGAGCTCTCAGGCCAAACAACTCCATGCCCATGTCATCAAACTCAGAGGAGGAGGCCTACCTTTTCATCGATTCACCACTATCATTCTCTGCATTTACTCCAACTTCAACCTCTTACAGGAATGTCGCTCTCTCTTCAACACCTTCCGATCACCGCCGCCGAGCAAGGCCTGGAGATCAATCATCAAATGCTACGCTTCCACTGGCAATTTCAACGGGTCCATAGCTTTATACAAGAAAATGAGGGCTTTGGGGAAAATCCCGGACAAGAATGTATTCCCTTCTTTGCTGAAGACATGTGCTCATTTGGGGGATTTGAGGTTTGGCGAGGCTATGCATGCCACCGTGATTAGGCTTGGTTTGGATATTGACCTTTTTACGGGGAATGCATTGATGAATATGTATGCAAAGTTGGAGGCTTTGGGTGCACGGAAGGTGTTTGATGGTGGTTCTGAGCGAAAAAGGTTATTTGGATTTCACAAGGATGTGAATAAGACTGAAGTTTCGATTGGATTTACGCAAGATTCTAGAGAGGGGATTGAAGGTTTTGATAAAAAAGATGTCTTTTTAAATCAAAATGTGAGTGACATAAACCTCATTTCTGAAAGGCGATCAACAAGAATTGATCATGAAGATAGTGTGAGGAAAGTTTTCGAAATCATGCCAGTAAGAGATGTAGTCTCATGGAACACAGTTATAGGAGGACATGTGCAAAATGGGATGTACGAGGAAGCTTTGTTGAAAGTGAAGGATATGGGAATGAAGAACTTGAAGCCTGATTCCTACACTTTATCTTCCATTCTACCAATCTTTGCACAGTACTCGGATATCATGAAGGGAAAAGAGATCCATGGCTATGCAATTAGACACGGTTTTGACCGAGATTTATTCATCGGCAGTAGTTTGATTGACATGTATGCAAACTGCACTCAGTTGGAAGATTCGTATAAGGTTTTCAGTTCATATCCTCAAAAGGACAGTGTTTCTTGGAATTCAATGATAGCAGTGTGTGTCCAGAACGGAAGGTTTGATGATGGACTAAAGTTGTTTAGAGAGATGTTGATGGCTGATATAAAGCCTGTGTCTGTCTCGTTTTCGAGCATCTTACCAGCTTGTGCTCATTTGACGACACTATGTTTGGGTAAACAGCTCCATTGCTATATCATCAGGCACGGCTTTGATGCTAATATCTTCATAGCAAACTCCCTGATGGACATGTATGCAAAGTGTGGAAGCATAAGAATTGCAAGGTGGATATTCGATATGATGGAGTTTAAGGATACCATTTCGTGGACAGCCATGATAATGGCGTATGCGTCACACGGTCATGCACATGATGCCATTCTATTCTTCAAGAAAATGGAGTTAGAGGGAATTATGCCCAACTCTGGATCATTCCTTGCTGTTTTGACAGCTTGCAGCCATGGCGGATTGGTGGACGATGCATGGGAGTATTTTAAGAGGATGACTAAGAACTACGCAATTCCTCCAAGTCTAGAGCACTATGCTGCCATATCCGATCTTCTTGGTCGAGCAGGAAGATTGGACGAGGCGTACAAGTTCATCTCCAACATGCATATCGAACCAACAGAGGTTATTTGGTCCACATTGTTATCTGCTTGCCGGGTCCACAAGAATGTCGAACTGGCTGAGAAAGTTGCCAAAGAAATACTGGCAATTGATCCCAATTCAGTGAGTGCTTATGTTCTGTTATCCAATGTATACGTTGTTGCTGAGAGATGGAATGATGCTTCGAAATTGAGAGTTAGAATGAAGAGGAAAAGGATTAGAAAGAAAGCGGGTTGTAGCTGGATTGAGGTTAAGAACAAGGTACATGTTTTCGGATCAGGAGACGAAAACCACCCTGATTATGCGAAGATAAACGAGGCATTGCAGGATCTTATGGAACAAATGGCCCTCCAAGGGTATGTTCCGGATACGAACATGGTGTTGCACGATGTAGACGAGGAGCAAAAGAGGTATGCGCTGTCTGCTCATAGCGAACGACTTGCTATAGCGTTTGGTGTCATTAGTACACCGGATGGGACCACGATTCGTGTGACCAAGAATCTCAGAGTGTGTGTGGATTGCCACACTGCTACAAAGTACATGTCCAAGATCTTGAACAGAGAGATAATTGTTAGAGACAATGTCCGATTTCACCATTTTAAGGATGGGGAATGTAGCTGCCTAGATTATTGGTGAAAAAATTAATGAGATGAAGAAACACAAATTGAGACTTGAAAAGATTATAAAAGATGGTTTATGTGAAAGTTGAGTACTTAGAGAATTTGAGCTATATATTTGTATAGCTTTTTTATAATATCTTTGTGTAATCGGAAGTAGAAGAAGAAGAATAAAAAAGAAATTTTTAGAGCTTTCTTATAATATATTCGTGTAATCGGAAAATTTTGAAAGTTGGATTGTAAGTAGAAGTAAAAAAAGATAATATTTTATGTTCCTTTTTTATGCTAACTCTTTAGTCATATAGATTGTACAATTTTGTGTTTCAAATCATGTTTCGACTTTCATATCCAGACAAAGTAGACTGTGGGTTGATATCTAATGTTACTTAAAATCAATCAGATTGTATATTATGTTTTAATTCCGTATGATTATATAGAGGAGTTAATACGGGTAGTTTACGAGCCAACATTTAGCGAGACAACATGCTCTAAATATATGATGAATAAATAATAAAATGAATCAATTTTATTATTTGCTCATATTCGCTAAAAATAATAAATGAATATAAACAAACGCCAATCAATCTTGATCACAATTTTTCCTCAATTACCAGGTAAAATCTCTCAGGGGAAAGTGTGTAGACTATGATTATTGTGGTTTTTATAATTAGATAATTGCATTTTCTTTTCTTTTAGTATCTTTAGATGAGATTTATAGTGGACAGGTTACTTGTCTTATTATTTATTTTTTTAAAACTATTAAGCCGTGAGATGGTGTTGTCACAATCTTATTTGTTGATTGCTAACTTAATCGACCATTCTATCTTTATGACTAAACAATTCTTTAAAATATTATTTTATTATTGTTTGAAAATGAAAGATTTGTCGTTGATTTTTCTGAAATTGTATATTTTCCTGTATTCTAGGTAATGCTGTGGGCATTACGCTTACACAATTAAATATTAATTATACAATTTATTTTCATTTTAACTACAAAATATACACAAAGAAATAGATATATAATTAAAAAGATTATTAATGAGTGAAATGAATGTGCAATCAAACTTTCATTGAGGTTAAAATTTTGCAATCAAATAAGCAGTTTTATATTAATCAAATTAAGAAAAACATATATTGCATGATCTTACATTAATTAATTTAATATAAAAACATAGGTTTTAATAAAAAAAATTGATATTTTTTGTTAATGTTCATGCAATAAACCCAAGAAAAGCAAAGAGAACAAAACCAGTAATTCATGAGAAATTAATTTGTTCCCCACTTATTATTATATTAACGTTGTATTGAAATTTGACTTTGATTTCATTTTTATTAAATAAAATTCATAGATAAGAGTCGGTCGCAGTCATCTTTTCTGGTATTTTAACAGAAAATACTAACAAATGGATTAGACTTTACATGTTTTGTTTGTTTACCTTTTAAGGCTAATCCACTCTTTTATTTTATTTTCACGTTATAGCCTTTTTTTTTTTACATAAAAACTAATATTAGATAATTTCACATATACTAAATGGGAAATGAAGTTTTATTACTCATAAATTTAATTCATAAAATCATATTTAGATTATAGATTAAAGTATTTCACGAAATTAAATATGTAAGATGATTTTATATATGTTGAATATAAATGGTTAAAGTAGAAAAAATGGTATTATATATTTTGAAAAAGAAAAAAAAGGTGTGACATATTGTCTATATAAGAAAATAATTATATGCTAATCATAATTAACCCAAAGTGTAATTAATTCTAATCCTTATCATTACCTAGTGAAAATTAGCCCTTTAAGTTAGGTTATCAAGTGCAACTTTTCTTTAAAAATAAAAATAAAAATAAAAAAATCTTATCAAAGAACAAAGTGAAAAAAAAGACTCTCTCTCTCTCTCTAAAAATATATGTAAATATAATATATATATATATATATATATATATATATATATATCTCCTGAAACATCCATGAGATATCTCAACTGCGCTCAACAGAGCAGCCTGATTTTGCTCTTCAATTCATTTCTCTGTCTGTTATTTCCACAAGGATCCCTTTCAGAATCTACACACAAAATTTTCCCCGCAAATTTTGTTCCATTAGATTCATTTTTTTCTCTCCCTTAATTCTTGCCTCCAATATCAATTTCTGCCCTTTTCCCATTATTATATACTGAAATACTCCCCATTTTTGCACTCGAGAATTCAATATTCTCCATCGATTCTTTGTCCCGGATGAAAAACGAAAATCTGTGTTTTTCTGTTCTAGCCTGCCTATAGTCCCAGATGTTGACTTTGTTTGCCCAATTTTGAGGGTTTTTTTGTTTTTTTTTTAATGATTTTTTGGTAGCGTTATCCTCCGTTATAAATCCAGTCCCTTGATTTTTCTAACCATCGAATAAGATTTCAAACCGCGTTGATTTTCTATTTTATTGTGTGTTTGTGCTTTTGAGTTTAGGTTATATATCGGAAACAGCTATCGTATTTTCTTCTTGGGATTTCTGGCTCATTGATTATCCAATTGTCGAAATATTGTTTTGGGTTTTCTGCACGTTTCCTCTTTGATTTGTTTGGAATGGATCTGTAGGGTGTGTGCAAAAATCTGGGATTTTGATTGTTTACTGGAGATATATTCAAAAATTATGATAAATTAGACGGTGCATTGTGAAATAAAAAAAAGTCTACTTTTGGGGGAGATTTTTATCTGTCTTTTGAAAATCAAGTATGGATCAAGTCATTGGGGGCAAGTTTAAGCTGGGAAGAAAGATTGGTAGCGGATCTTTTGGAGAGCTTTACTTGGGTAATATTGATTGGCATTTTTATTTCGAAATAATTTCGTTTCTGGAGATTCGCCTAGGTGAAAGCTGTTCTTTAAATTTATGTGATGTTTTTTATTCTCATTCAGGTGTAAATATTCAAACTGGAGAAGAAGTTGCTGTGAAGCTGGTGAGTCAAATTATTTGAGATAAATTTCATTTATTTTGAAATATGGAACTCGCACAATGATGAGTTTATGCAGTCTAGCTTATATGTATACTTCTGTGGAATAACTCATCAATGTGTGTGCTTTTTTCCTTTGTCTTCAAATCTTGTAATAGTCTTACATGTTAAGTTTCTGAATGAGAGCTTAATCTTATATCTGATGATTCATATTGAACGGTGCATGTTGACTTTCCTCTTAAATGTGCTGTATGTTTATCTCTTGAAGCAACTAATTTTTCTTTTCTTCAGGAATCTGTTAAAACTAAGCACCCCCAGCTTCACTATGAATCAAAGTTGTACATGCTTCTTCAGGGAGGAAGTGAGTATCAATGTTTATGAACTCTCCTGTTTCTTATCTAGTTTTGATTCTAAAGCAAGTGCATTAATGTTCTTGTTTCTCATGTGAAGCTGGGATTCCCCACCTTAAATGGTTTGGAGTTGAGGGCGAGTACAATGCCATGGCTATTGATCTGCTTGGCCCAAGCCTGGAAGATTTGTTTAACTACTGCAATAGGAAGTTCTCATTGAAAACAGTTCTTATGCTAGCAGATCAATTAGTAAGCATGCCTCCTCTATTCATATTAGCTCTAATCTTGTTTATTTTTATGTTTCTCTTACCGTCACTTGACTTATGTAGATAAATAGAGTTGAGTACATGCACACTAGAGGTTTTCTTCACCGTGATATAAAGCCTGATAACTTCCTAATGGGGTTGGGACGCAAAGCCAACCAGGTATCTTTGCTTTATTTCCTGGATCATAATTTTTTGTCCAACTGTTTTAGCTTTGCTTCTTTTTTTTTTTCCTTCTTTTGTGCTTTAAGATATTATTATTTTTCAGCATTTGATTTCTCTTATTTGAAAAGGCTATGGATAAATCTGTTTTTAAACATAGAAGGCCTAACTGTTGCTGGGAATTGTCATTCCTTAGTTGTCTTATTGTTAAACACACGGTCTGATCTATTATTCACATGCATTAGCATATCCTCGAGCAGGTTCATTCTAATAGTACTGTGTTACGTAAAACAAATTTTTTAAGTTGTTTTTTATCACATCCATTCCTGATTGTGGCGTTGACAGATGGTTACAGAACTGATGTAAGTTTTGCTGGTGAAAGGTTTAGATGAAGCCAATGATAGTTGATTTGGGATGTATTCTGGCACCTAATTGAGCTTTCTCATGGTTTTTGAAACTCTGGAGAAATTGATGCAGTATCCATGTTTGTAATGTATATGTGCAGCGTGATCAAACAGTTTCAAGCACATTCATAACCAATAATTTGATAGGATGCTTTAAACACAGCTAAGGAGTTGTTTATTCTTACCATAATGGTTCTGAAAAATTGGCAGTGGTCGAGACAAATGTTACTCGATTGATGTTCACAAGTTTGAAGTAGAGGTAGCATGAAGTCAAATATGTTAATTGGATATCTTTTGGGAGGGGAATTTCAATATTTAGTTTGATTATATTTTTGGAAATGTTTATAGGATATTTCGAGTTATTTCTGTTGTTCCAGGAAATAATTTCTTGGAAAATATTTTTTGTGTAGTGGGACTGGATTATGTATTGGAAATGAAAATATACTTATATATTTTTTTGGGAGTGATGTACTTTTGGGGAATAGTTTCAACTATAGATACTTTGTCAATATAGTTTTGTTTTGGCTATTGAAAGACATTTTCAACTTAGATATCTTATCATTGTTGTTTTCTTATAATTAGTGGCCATAATATGATGAAATAGAATAATTTTAAATAGATTTTAGCAGAATGATTATACCATTCCCAGAAAACTTAGAAAAATAACTAATTCAAACACTGTGTTAAGGGTTTGATAACATACCCATATACTAAGAAATGATGTGTGGAGAAGGAAGGACTGTGACTGATAGATAACCATTCCAAAGCCAATGGTTGCTACTGATAAGTTGATGCCTTGGGAAAATTGTGTTTGTCATTTACAAGTGGACCTCAAGTTACTTTGGTGGTGAACTGGAAGGGAAGAAAAGATATTGCTGGACTTGCGTGATGCAAAATATAATTACAAATAAAGGATAAAGGGAAGGTTGGTTACATTGGAGCTTAGTATGGCATTGTTTCAAGTCTTGATTAACTGGAGCTAGCACATACTTAATTTCTATCAGTTGGGATAAATATCACTAATGTTGGAAGTAAAAACTTTCAAACTTGAGCCTTGTTACTTGAAACAATGAGATTCTTATCTGATTTAATTTATTGTCTTCTTTTGGAAGAGTACATCATATTTTGCCTTTTGTGTTCTAGAAATCTTGTCTATGTTCATTCCATCACATTACACAAGTCTCAAAGTATGTGCCGTACTATCTATTTTTTTTGATGATTTATTGACTCCTTCCTATAGTTATTTTTTCATTCCTAGGATTATGATTAGAAATTTTGGAAGACTTAGTTTAGCTTAATCTGCTGAAGTTGTTGATGCACTAACTTGAATTATTTGTTTAAAACAAAAAAAATCAGTGCCAGTACCTGTAGCAACTCACCTTTGTTTATCCTTGTAACAGGTTTACATCATCGACTATGGACTTGCAAAGAAATACCGAGATTTGCAGACTCATAAGCATATACCTTACAGGTATTAAGATTAAGTCGACAAATTTTTTATCTTGCCATTTGACTTTTTTGTCCCCTCTACTCCAAGCACCTCAAAATATCATATATAAAGAAAAGTAACTGTTGGATATGGATAATTGTTGGTGTACAGAGTCTTAAAATTTCAACATGTATTTGATACTCCCTCCTTCCCAAAATAAGATTTTTGTTTCTATAATTATTTTTAGTTATAGAAACAAGATTCCTATTTCAAGATGGTGGGAGTATTGATTTAGCACCAGAATTATTTGATTTTTTTTATCCCTCTACTCTTAGCACCTCAAAATATCTTAAATGAAGTAACTAGTGGATATGGATTATTGTTGTGTAAACAGTTTTAAAATTTAAACACAACTGTAAATGTTTGTATTTGATACTCCCTCCTTCCCAAAATAAGAGTCTTGTTTCTATTACTATTTTTAGTTATAGAAACATGACTCCTATTTTGGGACGGTGACAATATTGATTAGCACCAGAATTATCTTTCTAACAAAAACCGAGTATTGGTATGTTATGAACTAGCAACTCAAACCTTGGTGAACTGCTACAGTTGCATACTTTTCTCCAGTAACTTAGATTAGTTCATTATCTGGGGTTAAATAGCAATTTGGAGAGGGTCAACTAGTATGATAAAGAAAAGAATTGAATTTTCATGGTTGCATTGATTTGAAGCTTGCAATTTTATTTTTTCAGTACATTTATTTTATATATGGGTGATTCACGCTTTATCTTGACATGCCGTATAACTGTAATGACAAGTCTGCCCATATAATGACAATGCAGTATATCTTTCTTATTATATACTACAAAATCTACTTTATATCTATCCAGTTCATTATGAGCAAATGTCAAATCACATTTTTATCTTGAGTACTAAACTTACTCCTTTCTTGTTTACAGGGAAAATAAAAATCTCACTGGCACAGCTCGTTATGCTAGTGTAAACACACATCTTGGAGTTGGTGAGTGAATCTTCGGATCAACTTGTAGACTAAAAAATGACCTTTGTGATTCTTTTGCCTTTGAAGAAAAGAAAAGAATTTTCATGGACATGTTTCTTTTCTTTTTATTTATTACTTCTCTTTGTGTCTGATCTCTCTTTGCAGAACAAAGCAGAAGGGATGATTTAGAATCTCTTGGCTATGTGCTTATGTACTTCCTAAGAGGAAGGTTGAGTGTAAAGTTTACTTTATATTTTCTGTCTTCTTCATCACCGTCTAAAAGCTTTAGTTCTTATACATTCTTCTTAGTCCCTTATTCATAACCTGCTGTTTGAATGTCCTACGTTATAGTCTTCCCTGGCAAGGGCTGAAAGCTGGCACAAAGAAGCAGAAGTATGACAGAATCAGTGAGAAAAAGATGCTTACCCCAGTAGAAGTACTGTAACTTGTTCTATAAAACATTTATCTTATTTTAC
Source organism: Scutellaria minor (assembly GCA_954870855.1). Lineage (NCBI taxonomy): Eukaryota > Viridiplantae > Streptophyta > Magnoliopsida > Lamiales > Lamiaceae > Scutellaria > Scutellaria minor. The sequence goes on from OX940729.1 coordinate 3,040,352, forward strand.
GGTTATCATAATAATGTGATAGCAATGTGCAACTTGAATGTCTCAGTGCTTTGCTTTTCTTTTGCATCCTTTAGAGTTGTAACATGGTGGATGATACGGGATTATTTGTATTTCTGGACAGGTGCTTTGTAAATCTTATCCATCAGAGTTCATTTCGTATTTTCATTATTGTCGATCTCTGCGATTTGATGACAAGCCTGATTATTCTTACTTGAAGAGACTTTTCCGAGACTTATTTATTCGAGAAGGTAATGTACTTTAGAGATTCACAATTAATTTTACATTGTTCCTGAAACCATCCCTTTCCATTGTCTTTCTTATTAGAAATTGATTTCAACCTATTTTTACAGCTCCCTTTTGACGCTTGGATTTACTTTTGTAGGTTATCAGTTTGATTATGTGTTTGACTGGACTATACTGAAGTATCCGCAGATTGGCTCCAGTTCCAGTTCTAGACCACGGGTTAGTTCTCACTTGATTTTTTGTTGATCAAGCTTACCGTTTTTCCATTATAATAAGCTATGAATTTTAATTCTTGTTTCTCTTCATCAGCAGCCAACAGGAAAAATACCTTTAAACCTCGGACAGTCTACAGAAAGAGTTGAAAAGACCCCAGGTCTGCTTAAGTTCATGATATTTGATGTTTATTCTTTCAGAATATTTGTTTTAAATGCACCAATCAAGCCTTCAATTGTACGAACTGGATATGCTTGTCCAGTTATGTAAAGATATTCCAAAAATGGTCCATGCAGTAGTACTCTCGATAGAGATATATAGTGGTAGCATTCATATCAAATATGCTGCTGGAGGAGTAGAAGTAGTATAGTAAGTAGGTTTATTTTAATAATAGAAAGATGAAACTTGTTTCAAAGCATGTTAGAAGATTTGTTCAAATTCCTTGCTTCCATAGTATTTTTATTCTCATTCATTCCTGCATTCTCAAGTAAAATATGATCAAATCCTCAGAAAATTGGGGTTATGATCACCCGAGTCTCCTATCTCCAAGCTCAACTTCGTTATCATTGAACTGGAGATACTTCCATTGTTCCATCCATGAAATTAAAATTCCATCTTTACTCCTCTTTAAGCCATAAAAAAGAGAATTAGTATGCGGTAATTGTTCTATCAACGTAAGTGAATTAAAGGTCCCTGCGTAATCGATTGCGTGTAGTTTGTTCATTATGCCAAGTTACTGTTTGATTGATTAAACAATCTTCTTGTTATGGTCATTTGAATTTATCTGCTAGGGAAAGAAAAAAAAATTATAAAGTAAATGTTCTCCATGTGATGACATTAGAAGAAATTGTACAAATGACAAAATGTTGTTTTGCCAGCATGAGCTTGAAACATGCTGTTTTCAGTCTCTCGTCTTATAAATCAACTCAATAGCTGATGAATTTCCTTTACACATGTTTCATTTAGTGAAACAAGAGTTACGAGACAGATTCTCTGGCGCAATGGAGGCGTTTGCCCGAAGGAATGGTTCTAGTTCAGGCTTGCATGGAAATCACTTGAAAAACAGATCTTCTGATGATGTTCCATCGTCCAAAGATGTGGTGCGCACCTATCTCTTTTTTCTTTATTCGTTCTACAGTTTCCCATGATGAACTCTGAATTCACACATGTACCTTGTTTGAATATTCTCCAGCAAATGGATTCTGAAAGAGGCCGGCTTTCTCGGACTGGCAGTACTTCAAAGAGGGCAGTGGTGGTATCAAGCAGTAGGCCCAGCTCCTCCGGTGAACCCAGCGACAATCGTCACACTCGGCTCGGCTCAAGCAGTGGTCGAATATCCACTACTCAAAGATTACAACCTGGGTTCGAGTCCAAATCATCTTCCTTCACTCGTGCTGCTGCCACAAGAGGTGGCCGGGATGAAACTCTTCGAAGCTTTGAGCTGTTGACCCTTGGCACTGGGAAGAGGAAATAACGGACCACCGCGTTTCAGTTTCATCCCAAGCCCATTTATTGTAACTACGGCTTCTTCTACTTGAGTACTCTTCTTAACATTGATCTGTTATGCGTATATTATGACATCATCATACCTCCTTGGCCATGCAGATACAACCACATTACTGGTTACCCCAAAACCTCTCTCAAGTTCAGGTATATTCTGAAAAATTGTTCTCTTTAAATACTCGTCCTCGCTTATTCTTGTTTTAACGTTTCGCGTATGTAAAAACCTTGAATGATGAATGTATTGCTAAGGGGGGGGGGGGGGTCTCCTTACGTTTGTGATTCTATTGTAATTCAAATACCCTTGTTCTTAGACTTTACTGTGTTGCTGCGTGGTACTATGTTGTTTTAACTTGCTTGTTTCAGTTTGGGTTTTTGCTTTGGAAATATTTTGGAATATGTAGATTAGTAATTCATTGTATCATGCATGTTGAGTGATGTGAAAATAGATAGTATAGATTATTAGAACTGCAGTATGAAGATTTTTATAATGAATAACATATTAGATACACATCTAAGAAATAGAATTTTAAGAACAAAGTTTTTGGTAGTTAATTTTCAAATTTGTCCTATAATAAATGTTTAATTGCAGAAAATATCATGGCTTCATTTGGATAGAGTGGTTTGAATTACAAAAATTTCAAATCCATTCTAATTGGAGTGACTTTGAAATCCAATCATTTTGCTTAAAAAATAGTTCAAAATGAAAGTAATGGTTTTCAGATAGTTTTAAACATGACTAGAATTTAATATCCTCCATCCAAATGAAGCCTATAATTATTTTCAAACTATAATTATATTCAACGTCATTCTAACTAAATTTTTGGAATTTGTCAAAAAAAATGTATAATTTAATTAAGTATTACAAATGAACCACTAGTTTTATATATATAATTTATTTGGGTTATTTCCACATTAGCAAGTTAACTGATTGGGTAATTTTCATTTTACTATTATTAAAACAAAAACAATTAATTATTGCGTGGTGGCCAAACTATTTGATTTATTTCAAACTAATTGTAGTTGATTTGACTAGTATCTTGGCACAATTAGATTAGTTAGTAAATTACCGATTAATGCAGGTTTGACTCAAAATGATAGTTCTGCAACATGATCAATATGAGAGGGGTTTTCCTAAGTTTGGGAATAGCAAGTGAAAATGATTTTGTGAAGTTTGAGAATTGCAAGTGTAAAAGTGGTTTTCCAAATTTGAGGATGAAAAAAAAAATTGGAGACATGGCAAGCGATGAATTTACCCGAAATTTTGGAAAAAAAAAAATTCAATAAATCAATATAGAAGATTAAAAAGAAATGTTTCTCTCTTTTCTGTCAAAGCCAAAAAAATTGATTAAATTTACAATCAAGTGGATACATTTTTTGACAAATATGTCATAAATAAATTAATTGGCACAAAAATTAAACTAATTTTCAAATTCACATGTAAATGATAGTTTGGGTTGTGGACTCTAACGGAACTAGCTTCGTAAAATGATCTAACATAAGACTTACTCATAAATTGAAGATAAATTGAAGATGTGTTTAGATAAATATGAAGTTATATTTAAAATTTTCTTAAATAATATGATATACAAAAAACCTCATCAGAACCCAAGCAACTGAGTAAAATAATTTAGCAAATAAATAGAAGAAGGATAGGACTATCCACACACCAACAATTTCCAAATACACCATAATTAAAATAATAAAAACTATAACTTATAGAAGTTATAAACACTCCTCAATTCATTCGGTAGACCGTAGACGAGGCTTTCTCCGTTCACGACTTTTAAAAATAAAAAATTAAAGGGTGGTACTAAAGGCACATTTTCTAAGCACACCCCAATAAAAAATATTTTAATTAAAAAAATAAAAAAAATTGAAAATGTCAATTTTACCCTTTAAGAAAAAAAAACAAAACAAAAATATGAAATCCTAATCTCTCTCTTCTTCCTCTATTTCTCTATTTTTCATCTTTCTTGCTTTTTAATGTTAAATCTTTTAATTTCTTAAGGAATGTAATGCTAACATAATGACGAACATTCCACGGATTTGTTGAATGTATGAAAATCGTGTGAAACTATGCAAAAAAAACAATTAAACCCAAGCAATTTTCGTTCAGCCTTGGTTGGCCGAACACATAGAAGAGTGTTTGATCGCCTTAACCGAACATATAGAAGCACGTTTGATCATTTTGATCAAAGTACGTTCGGCCATTATGAATAAATGAAACTAGTAGAACAAACCAAAAGGATAAAATTGATATTATTTATTTTTTAAATTTTTTTAATTGAAAAATATAAAAATTGGGGTGTGCTTAGAAAACAGTGGTAGGTGCCTTTAATCCCAACTACATTAAATTCATAAAAACTCATGTAAGACGGTCTCACAAATAGTTTTCGTGAGACGGAGCCCCATCACCCAAAAACAACATGTGAATTGTAGGGTAATTGGGTTGTGGGTTGACCCGTCTCACACAATGCATTAAAATTATGTGAGATAGTCTCACAAGAGAGTTACTCCATTAAATTAGACTCCTCTTACTTCCAGTTTCCATTTAAGCAAGTAAGCAACTACAAACAACTTTTTTTTTCTTTTTTCTTTTAATATTATTTGAAAAATAAATCATCACCACAACAAAAAATTCTTAGACCATCTTAATCAGGAGGTCACACGCCCGTGCGTGAATATTTTAATATTAAAAAAAATTAAAAGGTAGAGAAGGTTGCACAACTGGGGTGATTGACCGCCCGGTTTGTGCACCAATTTCAAGGCCAATTTGCATCCAAAATATTGCCACATGGCATGGATATTGCCACATGGCACTTGTTGATTTGTTCGTCTAATTTCGTTTATATCTTTTACACACTCAATTATCTATAAAAAAAAACCAAAATTCATGAAATTTTTTTCTCTATAAATAGAGACTAATATTGATACATTTTGAATCACAATCTCAAATTATCTCTTTTGTGTACTATCTTTCCTAATCTCTCATAATTTATATCATATTCTACTATTTCTCCTAATTTCTATTATGGATCCAAGTAACCCAATTTTTTTTTCAAACAATTCGGATTATCCAAACTCCCAAAACTATCCAAATTTTCAGTCTTTTTTGAACACCGAAGACTATCAAAACTTTTAATTTTCTCAAACTCCTCCATTACTCCGAATCTAAATCAAATTCATACCTCTGAACAAGCTCAACCATCGCAAAATATCTCTCGCAATTTGTTTCAGAATACAAATGAAAGGGTGGCCAAAAGTACTTGGAATGTGAAAGAAGATGTAGCCCTAATGTCATCTTGGATCTTCGTTAGCGAAGATAAAAAACAGGGCAGATTTCAAAGGACTGACTCGTTTTGGGGAAAAATTCATAAGATGTATGAAGAAGCTCGAAGAGAAGATCCAGGAGAAATAAATGAAAGAAATAAAGAATCACTAAAAGGTTGTTTCACACGACTTAATAAAAATGCCCAGAAGTGGATTGCTGCTAACATTGAAGCACATCGTCGAGTAAGAAGTGGTATGAGCCAACACGATGTGGAGAAAGAAACCCATCAATTATACGATGGTAAATTCACCGATTTGCATGTATTTAATGAAGTTATGAGTAAAATTCCCAAGTGGGAAATAAAATTTGATCAAGGTTCAAGAAATCGTGCTTACGATGAAGTTGGTAACGAAAAAAGTGGTAGCAGTACAAAGAGAACCAGGACCAGTGAAGATGGTGAATATTTCAGTCCCATTAATGTAGAAACTCCAGACAGTGGTGGTTCAGCTATTTCACGTCCTATAGGTAGAGATCAAGCAAAAAAGAAGAAAGGAAAATGTAAGGCATCAGAGTCTTCATCTGAGGTTGTTGCAGAACTTCGTGCATTAAGACTCACTAGAGATAGTGAAGTTCAAGTGCTCAACACACTGGGAAGAGAGAAAATGGAAATAGAGAAAATGAAGATGAAACACTCTCTTTTGATGGCTTTGTTGGCCAAGGATCACTTATCCCAAGATGAAGAAGAGATGAAACGTCATCTCTTGGCATTGTTTAAGTAGTGTTTTAGGATTATCTTGTAAGTTTTTTTTTATTTGATGGCATGCGTTTTAATATTGTCTTGTAATCGTTTTTATTAGTGTTATTTTTGTTAAATCGAATTGTAATTTTTATTCTAATTAGTATTTATTCACTTTGTCACATGTACTTGTCACTTTGCAGAATTCACATGCACTTGTCACTTTGTCAAAAGTTGTCACATGCACTTGTCATTTTGCACCATGTGAATTATCACTTTGCAGAAGACGTGTAGTGGATTATTGATAGTGGATAGTGGATGAGACATGTTTGTCATTATTGATAGTGGATAGTGGATGGTGGATGGAAAATGCATGTTATAGTGGATTATTGATTGGTGACACTTGTTTGTTATTTTTGATCACTATCTATATATATCTCCTCATATTCTCTTATCATCTCAATCATCTCAAAAGAAAAATTTCATATTTAATAGTTTTACTCATTCCACTTCCCAAAATGTCTCACAATGAAAATCAATCACTAGATAACTATTCAAGTTTTGATCCTTTCTTTACTGCATTTAATGAATGACAAGACCATGTTGCTCATCAGAATCGCCACGTAGATCGCATCGTCGAGGATCTGCTCTTAAACAATCTTAATTTGAACGAAGAAGATCCCACTCCTAGAGTTACAAAAAGGTATTATGAAAGGCAACGCGAGCTTGGTCATGAACGTTTGATGAACGACTATTTTGTTGACAACCCGACGTATCCTCCTGAGATCTTCCGACTTAGATTTCGCATGCGAAAATCAGTATTCCTCCGTATCATGGAGGTTGTTACTGTCAGTGACGAATATTTTCAACAGAGGCCTAATGTCACTGGTAGACAAGGTCTTTCCCCATTACAGAAATGTACTGGAGCTATGAGAGTGTTGACGTATGGGATATTAGCAGATACTGTTGATGAATACTTACGAATGAGTGCAGCTGTGGCAAGGCAATCTCTCAGTCATTTCGTAGAAATCGTCATTTCTTGCTTCGATGACGAGTATCTTAGAAAGCCTAATGAACAAGATTTGGCAAGACTACTCCATGTCGGAGAATAACGTGGATTCCCGGGCATGATAGACAGTATTGACTGCATGCATTGGGAATGGAAAAATTGTCTCACTGCATGGGCGGGACAATATGGAGGGAGAAGTGGAAAACCAATAATCATTTTGGAAGCTGTTGCATCATACGACTTATGGATATGGCATGCTTTCTTTGGAACACCAGGTTCACTCAATGATATTAACGTACTCCACCGATCTCCAGTTTTTAATAATGTTTTGGAAGGTCGAGCACCAAAGGTTAGTTATGTCATGAATGGTAGGGAGTACAATATGGCATATTATCTGACTGATGGAATATATCCTTCATGGGTTGCATTTGTTAAGTCAATTACTTCTCCAGTAATCAGAAAACACAAGTTGTTCACTCAACACCAAGAGGCGGTACGAAAAGATGTGGAGCAAGCATTTGGAGTTCTACAAGCTCGTTTTGCATTTCTTCGACGCCCCTGTCTTGTTTGGGACAAAAATCTGATGGCAAAAATTATGGCTTGTATCATCATACACAATATGATGGTTGAAGATGAACGAGAGACGTATCAAACTTATTATGATCCTACAGAATTTCTCATCGATGATCCCATAGACGATGATCAAAATTTTCAATACGACTACTGAACGCATTGCAAGTCTATCTGTTTATATGACCAATAGGGAAGCTCACATCGCAACAGAGAAGCTCACACCGCTCTAAAAAACGACTTGATTGAACATATATGGCAAAAATTCGGCACCGATAATTAAATATGCAATTTTCATCTTCTGCATTGTTGTTTTTTACTTATCAATTTGTAGCTTGACTTATGTAACAATAATTTTGTATTTCAATTCTTGTAATTTTATTTTTGTTATTGAGATTGTAACTTATTTTAAGTTGGTCATATTTTTTTTTAATTATGAATTTGGAATATCATATAATTTAATATATTTCGTACATAATTCAAATAATAAAAAGTTGGTTATAAAATATATATATATATAATTATTAAATCATTAAATTAATAATTATTATAGGTTGGATTGATGTTATTGATAAAGTGTGAAAATTGTAGAGATTGACTTATGTTGTAGATTGTGTATGTGGAGGAGAAAAAAATGATTTTTTTATTAAGAGGTTGGGTTGTGGGAGTTTGTTGATAAAGATAATTTCTATTTGAAAGAAACAATTCCGAAAGAAAATCCTTCTGTGAAATTTCGAGTATTCTAGAGTTACTTACCCACGTCAATTGTCCATTTTTGGTCATTGAGACTCGCGTCAATTCGGATTAATATTTAGGTATAGATATTACCTCCTTTTTCTCCTTTTCAAAAAATTGAAATGATTGAACTTTTTCTATTTGGAATCGTGTTGGTCTTAAAAAACAAAAAAATTCGACCTCCGTTTGAAACCCTAATTGTTTACGATGGCTGCGGTGGCGACGATGGTGATCTCCGCCGGTGGGCTGCTGGAGATGCTGAACGATTACATCTGGCTGGAGATTTCAACATCTGTCCCGATTAGGTATCACCTTTTTCTTCCTGTTCTTATCGATTTGTGAATGTGTGTTTTTATGGCTTGATTTTTGTTGGTATTTGGTTAAGGTTTTTTCAAGCTGGCTATTGGGGTTTTTGCTGGTGTTGAGAATCTGGGGATTTTGTGTGATAATCGGGCAAATTTCGGGACGTTTTGATTTTTAATCGTGAAAATTCGGTTCTTTATCAGTGTCATCTGAATTTGGAAACCAATGGCTGAGATGTTGAAGATTTTAGCTGTTGGAAATTAAATGGATTGTAAGAACAATCAAATTCTGTTTGTCTTGTAATTTATGCATTGTGAGAACATCTTTAAGTGAAGAACTTCAGAAATATTCTTTACATGTCACTATGATTACTTTCTGGTACATGGAAACATTGACAGTTCACTGATTATTGCCAACATCAACATTTTTTATTTGATATTAGCTCCCCTGATATGCCTAATATCTTCTTCTTAGGAAAGGCGATAATGCTGTCTGCTGATAGCTTTGCAATAGAACATACGTTGGAATTTCACAATAGACCACCAACTTGTAATTACATGTTGGATTTAATGGCTCACACAGTCAATAAACATAAATGAGGAAGATGCACTTTTTGCAACATTTGATTTGTGCTTCAATGAATTTGAACTTTTTGTAGATTTCGCTTATCTCTTTCGTTGTGATTGCATTAAATTTCTTTCACTTTTCTTTTTCTTATTAGGCCTTGTGATGTGGCCCCGTGGTAGATTTAGCGCACAATATAATAAAGAACACAACATAGATTCTGGAAGTCCGAAGCCCCTTTTTTGAGTTCGGAGCGAAGTTTTCGTAATCTATGAATATAATAAGGTAAATGCTCCTCGCTGAACATAGAACTATCACAGTTTTCGTAATCTATGAATATAATAAGGTTTATGTGCTTGTCCATGTTGAAGATATGATTGGCTGTATAGATGTTTTTTTGTGTTTCCGTGTACAACTATTCTCAATGGCGGAACCATGAATTTTGTTTAGGAGGGCCCAACTGACAATGGTATGAAATGAAATTACATATATATAGTCATGATATGCCTTGCATTTTTCAATTGATCGGTACCTAACCTTTTGATTTTTATACATTTAGTTCTAAAATTTTTAGAAACATAGGACATTGATGGTTTTTTGCTATGTTGAAAATATAAGTATTGGTAGAAAACTAGAAATATTGGTACTTCGAGAGATATCAATATCGATTTTCGTAAATAATGAAAAAATGACGGAAACTGTATTGAAAAAATCAGATCTTTAGCATGACATTTTAGGGAATATTACAACTTAAAATATCTTCTAATTCATACATTCATAATAAATAAATAGATGATAACTACGCAAATATTCAGCACTGCTGCAATAATTGTTCAATATTAACTAATACATGACTAATAGTATCAAAATGATACCATAAAATGCTATCTCACACATAATTTGTTGTTTTATACAAAATGGCCATTAAATCTATTTCTACATACATACATACATATATTATTACAAACAAAAAGGTGTCAAAAATAGTAATACGGTCGTTTTCCTGTCCAAAGCTACTTACTAAAATAGTAAATTCACATTAAAACAATGAAACACCTCGTGCATGGAATGCACGCTTGAGTTGGTTGGAGAGGGTAAAGGCATTACAAGAATGAATATTCGTAATGTTACTTATTGTATTCGTTTTATCATAATTTTTATTATATTATAACTAATAAACATATTCCATATTTAACCTTATTTAATATACTTTTGAAATATTTATTTTCAGTTAATATTTTGTAACTTATCAAATCTGTAAAAAAATATAAAATTTCATTTCACTTAATATTTTTGAAATTAATCAAATCTTAAAAATAATGTAAAAATTGAATGAAGTTATTTCTAAGTTAAAATAACAATTCTTTTTAAGGTAACTTTATATATTTTTATGAAATGGAAATCTCATAGTACATTTAAATTTATATATTACTATTTATATTACATAGGAGTGGTGTATTGTGTTGACATGATAATGACACAATAAGTTAACACATCATGTCACTAACATTTTAACATGTCATCTTTTAATTTCATGATAAACACAATATGAAAATTTTTGTTCGTTATTGTGTCGACATATACGGAAACGAACAAAATAAGGCGTAAATCGTTACACATATTACACATCATATAGTTTTGTTTTTTAGCACTTGTAATTGAGTTAACATTAATATTAATTTCTATTATTAATTGCGATATGAAAATAATAACTATATTCAAAACTAATAATGCATAAATGACAACAAAAGAAAAAAAAGAGTATTTTGTGAGTCATTTTTCATGATCTTTAACTTGATATCCATGATGCATTAAAAAAAAAATATCAAATCTAAATTTGGTTTTAGTGTATTTTTTGTTGGATTTGAACATTTAAGTTGAATTAGGATATGTGTAATAATATTGAAATATTTTGGATACATTTAAGTTGGGTGTGGAAATTATTTAAATATATATATAGTTTTATAATCAGCTAAACTACAAATACTAACATTAATCAAATCTCGAAATGAAGATTATGTATTACTTAAAAAAATCTATTTTCTTTATATTTAAAACTATTCTTTTTATTTTATTATTTAAAAATAATAATTATATTTTATATAGATCTTAAAGTTGTATAAAGAAATAAAAATCTAACTGACCAAATGAAGATTAGCTTTTTGGACTTGAAAATTCAAATAGTTGCTGGTTATGGTTTTTTATCTTAAGAGAATGCTTTATTAAATATTGTTCCAAATTTTTCTTATCTTTTATTTGCTTATATTTGGTTTATGATATATTTATATAAAGAATGGTGGTCGTGTGAATTGGAAAATGATTTGGTGATTTGATGATATTTAGTATGCTTTTTAAAAAAAAAAAACTGGTTATTTCTAGTGCTTCAGCTAGAAATTCAAATTCAAACATATACTTAATGATTTGATGAATTTTTTGCTAAAATTTCGGTGAAGTTTCATGATTTTTCAATCATTGGTTTTTGGAAATTGAAATGTGTAAAAGTGATAACCTTCTTTTACATTTAGCATCAATTTATATCCAAGGTTTGATAATTTAAATGATATAATTATTTGAAATGCAAAATTTAAAGATATGTATGTAATTGTAATCACATATAATTTACACATTTTAGTTTATCGAAAAATCACACATGTATTCTATCATTTTATGTTGCTGCTTTAAAATGATAAAATTCAAATGTTGAATATCAATTTGCTGCAAAATACAAAAGTAGGTAATATAAAAAATCAATTAACAACAATTGTTGAGATAATCAAACATATTATCTTAATACATCTTAATATTAAATATAAATGATTTCATATATCACGACATTTTTCATTTCTTTTTCTAATACCCCTACTTAATGTCTTAGGAATTAACCATTTATATTTATCATCTCTCAGTTAACAACATTAAATGAGGTATAGTGGGAACATCATGTGCCAGTTTTATTTTTCCTAGTATAGTGCATATATTTCTTAATGTATGTGAAAAGGGGAAGGGAACTATTTTGTGGGACTAAGAGAGTAATAGATTTACCATCTCTATATTTAAAAATAAATAAATAAATCAATGATGATGTCAAATTCAGTGTTTCATGAAAAAAATTCTTGCCTTATGCTCCAAATTGCTAGTGGTTTGTGTATATGATGGATATATTTGAAGCCAAATATTTCATGATTCGTATTTCCAGCTTGAAAAGGCATGTAGCCTGCGTGAATAATATGTAATTTAGCGTGACCTCACGATTTCCAATGGTAACCAATTTTTTTTAAATTTGAAAAGATTTGCTGCTAGGTACGATAAATACAATAGATGCTAACTAACCCATTCAAAGTCTTCATTCAACTTTGGATTGTGCAATGAGTCAGTGAATTTGAGTGCTTATTTCCTGCAAGCGCAGCAGTTATGCATCCGAACAGAGTTAAGATTTGGGAAAAAAACCATTAATATATATTATACATAAATATAAATGAGAGCATGTGTTTTGAATGGCGTGCTGGCGAGATATGATTTATGCATCCGAACGGAGTTAAGATTTGGGAAAAAAACCATTAAAATATATTATACATAAATATAAATGAGAGCATGTGTTTTGAATGAACGTGGTGGCGAGATATGATTCATATATCCGACCCCACAGTGGGATTAGGGCTTATTTTGTTGTTGTACAGCTGTGCATCCAAATGGCCTGCCAGTCCCTTCTATAAATTTGATGCCCCTGACAGACTCTACCCAAAATCCTCTTTTGCTTTCGAGGCTTTCTTCTTTCTGTCCATGCTTTTTCATGTCTCCATCATTTTTGAGTGAAGAGTTCTAGAAATCATCTTCAGTGAAGAGTTCTAGAAATCATCTTCTTCTTTAACTTCGTAGCTTTTAAGTTCCTTTCAAATCTTTTACAACATATACATACAGCATGTCTCATAGAAACCTAAATTCTCTTTACCAAAATATGGAAAAATCTGAAAATCAAAAATGGTGTATGGGTGCACGCTCAACACCAATTGCGTGCATTGTGTGTGAACGAGTTTTCTTTAATAATGTTACCCTTTTACTACACTTTGAGAGTCACCTCAATCAGGAAAACTCAATCCCGAGGCAACATGGTGGAGATCTGGCATCTTTACAAAGTCGCAACCGCTTCCCTCTAACCCCACCTCCATATCCTTATTCTTCGGCGCAGGGAATAACCGGGGCGTTTCCAAGGATGAATAACCGCTTTAGGCCTTGTCCTCCGCCTGTTTCTTCAACAAGAACACCAAATCTTACAACAAGAGATGCTAATCTTGCTCATTATCCAGTGCTAAATTCCATGCCACCAATTCATCATTCAATGATGAGCCCTAATGGAGCTACGCCATCCACACACCCGTTGATTTATTCCCAATCAGGTACAAGGAACTTTGCTTATGGCTCGGCAGCGGCACCAGCACCAGCAGTGGTACCTCGCTTACAGATACGGGTGGAGAATGGAGGACAGGCACGCCTTTCCAACCGTAGGAATCGCCGCACCAATCCGCTTGGAAACTCTATGGAGGATGTAATTGTCATAAGTGATGATGAGGAGGATAAGAATGAGAAGGTGGCTGAAATGGACTTGACCTTGAAGCTTTGAAAGACGCTTTAGTTGCATTGGTGTTATGCTTGCATGATTTTACTTTGTTTTGATTATTGTTTTTCCTTCAGTGGATTTGTTATGGCTAGTTTATTATATAGTATGTTGCTTTTAATGAATGTATGCTTCACCTTAAATTAATGCCCAAAAGAAAAGGATCCTTGTTTTGTTTGAGAGGTGAATGTAGAAGGAAAGTTTGTTGCTTTATATCTATGAGAATTACTTGTTGAAGTTTGTTACCATCGTCCTCTATTCTTCATCTCCATATTTACACTATGTTGATTTCCATTATCCAGAACTGCTGAATATATTCATTAGTATTAACTTGCTGTTGTTGTGGCTCCTTTCTGCCTATACAGTACTGGAATTAAAAAATGATTTTAAAAGACAGATGAAGTAATTTCAGCAGTTTCACCATAGCTTGGCATATAGTTGAACCCATTCTGTTTATTATATCATTTCTCTGGTCTATCATGGTTGAATGAGCATTGATACAATTTATAGTTTCCTGAAGGTCTGTGATGCCTACATTTCTTCATTAGACCCTGTTACAGGAAGAGCTGCTGTAAGAATGAGCTTTCAAGTGCTCTGGCAATAGTGTGCAGTAGAAAACTTGGCTTTGTCATTTTTGTGCTGATATAGTTTTACATCTTTTTTTCTTCCTTTTGGTTTGTTGTCACTTGACAGCAGACTCAAATGGAGTGTAAGAGTTGAATGTTTAACAACGTCTGTATCTTAATCTTTTAGGTACTATCGTACTAGCCTCCCGTTTTGAACAATAAGACACCCAGGTGATTGAGTCGAAGTGGCCAACGAATACAGCGTACACAAAAATTGGAAGCAAAGGGAAATGTCATAGAAAAGAAGATACAATGTCCACACATCTCTCCTATAAAGTTGTTCATTTTCAGGCTTTATACCACTGAGCAGTACAAGGAGATAACTACAGACTATTCTATTCCGGAATCTTCCAAATTGGCGAGCAGAACGTTCCGTTTGTTAAGTTAGTTGTGCAATTATGTGTGAATGATAGTTTTGTTGATACTAAATAGTACATTCTATGAAGAGGTAGTGAGCAATATGTTATATGTATACCAAATGCAATAATGTAGAGGTGGAGCCTAACTGAACCATATTGTTGTTTATAAGGATGGAACTTTGTGAAATTTTTGTCTTTGATAATGATTGAATACATCAATGTAGCAACTTGGGAGGCATTTCAAAATAGAGTAAAGAAATTGTGTTTCTCCTTAGATATTACTTGAAAGTACCTAAATGGTTGTGGTTTGGTAGGAAAAATGGTTATTAATTTGGTAATTTTATAAATATATATATATATATATATATATATATATATATAAATATTTTAAATTAGAACTTATATGAATAAAAATATACATAATATTCGTATTTTCGACTATTTATTTCATATAAATCTTGATGGTCGAATTCAAATTTCAAATAGAATAAAAACAATTCAGTTTGTTTATAATCCTAATCCCAAATATCCCACATTAATGTTAACTCATCTGAATTCTCCAAAAAAAAAAAAAAAAAAGGAACTTTTTGCCCTTTATTACAAACAATGATATTTTATTTGAATGCTACCAATATGTTGGCCCACAAAATGGGGAAGAAAAAAAAAAGAGGAAAATAAATATTATTGGTCAAAGATGCATGGAAAAGGTGAATGGAAGAATCAAATTATAGATAATGAAAATTATCTCAACAAGAAATTTGAAATGATTACAAAATACCAAAATAGTATATTTGTCTTTAGCTAAATCACGTTTTCCAACCTGGTTTTCAGAGATTAGGCGCACCAAGAGTGATACACCTCACACAGTTTCAATGAAATCTATATTTTATTAATATTACATAAATTTTGAATAATCATGTAAATTAATTTCATTAATATTACATAAATTTTGAATAATCATGAAGGTTTTCATAATAAACAATTACAATCATTATAATTTTCCATTTAAATTTACGTAGTTTAAATAGGAAACTCAAATTAAATAAACCATTCAATTTTTTATGTAAAATAATTTCAGAATTAATCTTAATTTTCGATTGTTTTCACTTTGAAAATTTTCGTAATGGACAATTCTAATCATTATCATTTTATGTAGGAAACTCAAATTAAATAAATCATTCCGTTTTTACATAAAATAATTTCGTAATTATCCTCAGATGGTTTTGAAATTGAATGTTTTTATAATGGACAATTTCAATCATTATATTTTTCATTTAAATTTATGTAGTTTTGATAAGGAAACTTAAATTAAATGCGTCATTCAGTTTTTTATATAAAATAAATTTATAATTATCTTCAACTTTCGATAGTTTTCACATTGAGAGTTTTCATAATGGACAATTCCAATCATTATAATTTTCCATTTAAATTTATGTAGTTTTGATAGGAAACTCAAATTAAATAAATCATTCGGTTTTTATATAAAATAATTTCATAATTATTCTTACCTTTCGATGGTTTTCGCATTAAAAGTTTCCATAATGGACAATTCCAATCATTCTAATTTTCCATTTAAATTTATGTAGTTTTAATAGGAAACTCAAATTAAATAAACCATTCGGTTTTTACATAAAATAATTTCGTAATTATCCTCAATTTTCGATGGTATTCATATTGAATGTTTTTATAATGGACAATTTCAATCATTATAATTTTCTCATTTAAATTTATATAGTTTTGATAAGGAAACTCAAATTAAATAAATCATTCAATTTTTATATAAAATAATTTCATAATTATCTTCAACTTTCGATGGTTTTCACATTGAGAGTTTTCATAATGGACAATTCCAATCATTATAATATTCGATTTAAATTTATGTGGTTTTGATAGGAAACTCAAATTAAATAAACCATTCAGTTTTTATATAAAATGATTTCATAATTATCCTTACATTTTGATGGTTTTCACATTGAAAGTTTCCACAATGGACAATTTCAATCATTATAATTTTTCATTTAAATTTATGTAGTTTTTGATAGGAAACTCAAATTAAATAAACCATTCAGTTTTTATATAAGATAATTTCATAATTATCCTTAATTTTCGATTGTTTTGACATTTAAAGTTTTCATAATGGACAATTTCAATCGTTATGATTTTTCATTGAAATTTATGTAGTTTTGATAGGAAACTCAAATTAAATAAACCATTTAGTTTTTATATAAAATAATTTCACAATTATCCTTAATTTTTTATGGTTTTCACATTGAAAGTTTTCATAATGGACAATTTCAATCATTATAATTTTCCATTTAAATTTATATAGTTTTGATAGGAAAAGCAAATTAAATAAATCAATTAGTTTTTATATAAAATAATTTCATATTATCTTAACTTTCAATTGTTTTCACATTGAAAGTTTTAATAATGGACAATTTCAATCATTAGAACTTTCCATTTAAATTTAAGTGGTTTTGATAGGAAACTCAAATTAAATAAACCATCAGTTTTCATATAAAATAATTTCATAATTATCCTTTTTTCACATTAAAAGTTTTCATAATGAACAATTTCTATCATTATAATTTTTCACTTAAATTTAGGTAGTTTTGATGAGGAACTCAAATTAAATAAACCATTCAACTTTTATATAAAATAATTTCATAGTTATCATTAACTTTCGATGGTTTTCACATTGAAAGTTTTCATAATAGACAATTCCAATCATTATAATTTTCCATTTAAATTTATATAGTTTTGATAGGAAACTCAAATTAAATAAACCATTCAGTTTTCATATAAAATAATTTCATAATTATCATTAACTTTTGATGGTTTTCACATTGAAAGTTTTCATAATGAACAATTTCAATCTTTATAATTTTCCATTTAAATTTATGTAGTTTTAATAATGATCTCAAATAAATAAACCATTTAGTTTTTATATAAAATAATTTGATAATTATCCTTAACTTTCAATGGTTTTTACATATGATATTTTTAATGTTATATTTAAAAAATTATTTGTATGACAAACATTTGATGTGTCTCAACTTTCCTTCTTTATCATCAAAACTATATAATTTTGAATTATCATGAAAGTTTTCATAATGGAGAATCTAATCATTATAATTTTCCATTTAAATTTATATAATTTTCATATAAAACTCAAATTAAATAAAATATTCAGTTTTTATATAAAATAATTTCATAATTATACTTAACTTTCGATGATTTTTGCATATACTATTTTAATATTTATAAATCATCTGTATCACCAACATTTGATGGGTCCCATTTGTCGTTCTCATCATCAATACTACATAATTTTTGATATTTTGAATTATCATGAAAGTTCCCATAAATTGGTACCTTTGTTGTGTGAAAGACAATAAGATGGAACTACTTAATTTTTGCTCAAAAATTAATTCATAATTATCTTCAATTTTCGATGGGTCCCACGCATAAAATTTAAATATTTTATTTAGAAACTATCTGTATCACCAACATTTGGTGGGTCCCACTTGTCGTTTTTTATGAACACTATATAATTTTGAATAATGATGAAAGTTTCCATAAATGGTGATTCCAAACACTACTAATTCTCAATTTAAAATTAGATAGCTTCAATGTGGAATACAAATGAGATAGAACCACTCAATTTTTACACAAATCTAAAGAGTCTTTCCAACTTCTTTTTTTTTTCTTTCTCTCTTCCCCATTATTAATACTTTCAAAAGAAAAATTGGACTATAATTGGAGAAATACAAAAATGGAAAAACAACCCTATCTTTAATGCAATGGAGTGAGTACTGTACTAGATACTAAAATCATGTTAGTATTTACTCATTTTCACTCATATTAAAATTCAAAGTAAGCATTAGTCAAACAATATTTCTTCACTTGTAATCAAGATTGATAACATGTACAATTTGATTGTATAGAAATATTGGTGAAAATATCGATATTGTAATATTATGGAAATATTAGTAGATTTAAAGATATTGATAACAATTAAAGTAAAAAATTGAAAAATAATGGAAATTATATTAAAATTTTGAAAATTTAAGATGAAATTTTGGAGGATATTATATCAAATCAACTTAAAATACCGACGAATTGATGATTCATAATAACCATACATATGATAAATGATACAAACAATAATAGTACCATATTAAATATTCAGTATCAACTAATGCAAGACAACTAGTAACAAATTAATGTTTATGTGTCTCAAATACTTAAGATGAAATGTCGTATTTGTTTAAGTAATATTGATACCAACTCATAACATTTATGTAATTTTAAAAGAATACATATATCAGCAGTATAGTTTGATTCTTCCATATTTCATTTTGAATTGGATAGTGTAGATTGAACATCATCATAATTATAATATATGAATCATACAATTATTTGGGTATCAAATATATTTTTGATCTTTAAAAATAATGGGTCATTCATTATAAAAATTATACTACAAAATAATTTTTTTTTTGTTTTATTAACACCAATATTTACCCATATTTCTCAATTTTCCAACTATTTATACTGCATAATCACCCATATTAGTTTGAATAATTGGACAATAAAATTAGAATGTGATTTACTAAATTAAAAAAAGTGGGCTGGACTAGTAATTAAATAATTTTTTAAATGGGATTGTACTTCCTCATTAAAAAAACAGTTTCTGAAAAATGTTGGATTGGACCAACATCGGGTCTTGATCAAGAGTCTCTAATCACATTTTAGTTTTAAAAAAATCGCAGCTAATAATATTATGATAGTTTACGAAAATGATATTACATCTAACTATTCTTTTTTTTAGATACTATAATTGATTATCGTCAAAATTATTTTATTCTTGAAATTATTCAATATCTCTCGTAAACAAATAATCAGCATTCAAATACAACATATTTATAATAACAAACACCCTTGTACTCAGGTCTAAATTTTCAAAACATAAATTTAAATTCATCTTTTATATTTTTTACAATCATTTGTACATAATGCATTTCTAAATTATAGAGTTTAATGTGATTGTTTATGTGTCTTCTTCCATTGAATTTGAGACTCACAAGTCAAGATGTAACATGTTGTGCCTTGCTTGCAGTAGATAAATGTTAATGCACATAATAAAAAGTGTTGAAATTTGTTCAAAGTGCAAAATTGTCCGTTGGGCATCCAATGCTGTTTGTCCCAATTCTTAATGCTCATTATTGAGTATGGTCCATTCTCAAGGCCCCCTTTTTATTTTTGACAATACAATAATATTATTTCACCCTTATTTTACACCAACACATATTAATTTGTATAGCAATAATAATAATAAACTTCGTCAAACCATGCCAATTTATGTTATTTGGAGTTGGTGATATGACATGTAGGATTGTCTCGATTGAAATAAGGGTCATGGGACTAAAATACCACAATAAATATTTAGGGTTCTCAATTTTACCACAGAAAATAAAATTGGAAACCTTTATACCATAAAATATAAAATAAGGATGTTTTTTACCATCAAATATAATAGTATGCTCTAAAATACCACCAAATTTCATTGACTTTGATTGGGACATTGACTGACCCACAACAACCTCCAATCAAATCACTGTCCAAGGGAATCTTTGCAACCTACTAATTTGGGTGGAAACGTGTATGTATTCAAGTTTAACCTTATATTTTTTTTAATAATTTTAAGGTTAAACGTGGGTTATGCCCATAACCCACGTTTAACCCTAAATAAGTCGAAAAAATGGGGTTAAAAACCCACGTTTAAGCGATTAGCTCAGTTATATAGGGCATAACCCATTTTTTCATTAATTATCATTAATCTTTTTTATATTTTTTCCCTTTTTTATATTAATTACCGTCAATTAATAATACAAAAGGAAATTATTTGTATTTATTAGCATGAATATATTTATTACATTTTTTTTCCTTTTACTTTTATTAATTACCTTTAACATTTTTAAATTTTTATTTTATTACGTTTAAATATTTCCTTTGTTTTTTCCCTTTTTATTAAATATCATTAATATTTTTGAACTTATTTTCCTTTTTTATATTAATTACCATTTATATTTAATAATGGAAGGGACATTTTTGTATTAATTGACATGAATATATTTATTACATTTTTTCCTTTTTTATTAATTACCATTAATATTTTGTAATTTTTATTTTATCATGTTTAAATTTCTCCTTTTCTTTTTTTTTATTTATTAATTATCATTAATAATTTCTATGGTTTTTGCTTTTTTTTTTATCAATTACCATTAATATTTCATAAAAAAGTAAAATTCGTGTATTAATTACCTTGAATATAGTTATTACATTTTTCTCCTTTTTTTATTAATTACCATTAATGTTTTGTAATTTTTGTTACTACTTTTAAATTTTGAGACATGGTTCACTTGATTTTTAATTATAATTAATATTTGTTATCTTTTTTCCTATTTTATATTAATTACCATTAATAGTTAATAAAAAAGGATTACTTTTTCAATAATTATCATGAATATATATTTATTACATTTTTTTCCTTTTTGATTAATTACCATTAATATTTTGTAATTTTTATTTTATTATGTTTAGATTTTTCCTTTATTTTCGTTTTTTTTAAAGGACAAATCAATTATTTTTGTGCACATTTAATGCACCACAACAACCTCCAATCCAAACACACACTTAGTTTGTATGGTGAAAGAGAATCTTATCCCATTTTCACCCCACTATCGTTCACCCCCAAAATTTCAATTGGAAGTAGAAATTTTTTTTTAACAGTATTTTCTTCAACACATTGCATTGAAATTTCGGGCTATTTTTGGGAGATTATCCACGTTTAACACGAAGATGTCGAACTTGAAAAATGAGGTTAGTGATTTAATCCCCTTTCTAATCAAGAAATTGTAGAAATTTTATTACTATCCATGGATTGTTAAACGTGGGTTTCAAGGATTTGTTTGAAACCCACGTTTAACCCTAAATTATATAGGGTTAATGGTGGTTTGTATGAATATGTGTTTGAATTCATGTTTGGAATGGTGAAAGGGGTATAATTTCGCATGTGGGGCCGTTAAACGTTGGTTCTGTTTCTAAATATAGGGTTAAACGTGAGTTTCTGTTTCGATATATATGGTTAAACGTGGGTTATGCCCATAACCCACGTTTAACACCCTATTTTTTCATCAACATCAGCATAGGGTTAAACGTGGGTTATGCCCATAACCCACATTTAACCCTATATAGATTGAGAATGACAGGGTTAAACGTGGGTTATGTGGATTAATTTGGCATGTTAAGGTTTAAACGTGTTTAATTTGGCATGTTATATGTTTAAACGTGGGTTTTTGTGAGAGGTGAAAGGTTACACGTGGGTTGTGGCATAACCCACGTTTAACCCTATAACTCGAAACAGAACAGTGTTAAATAAGGGTTTTGTCCAAAACTCACGTTGAACACTATATTTTTGGAATTATAGGGTTAAACGTGGGTTTTGGGTATAACCCACGTTTAACCCTCTAATTTGAAACAAAATAGGGTTAAACGTGGGTTCCAACCTCCAAGTTTGATCTTATTTTGATTCAATAACTTGGATTACTAATTTTGACTTTTCAATTAATTATTATATTAATATGACTATTATTTCCGTTATTTCAGCTTGCTTGGGTTCGTCCAGAGTGTCAGGGCCGACCGGCATACATTAACAGGCATACACATCTTGGAGTCATGCAGGAAATTAAGGATGTCCTGCAGCGTACTTCTGAGGACTGTGTTGCCGAATTTGGCATCACCTGCTTCGGGAATTTTTTGCGCTGGCAAACCGGGAGTGACAGTTCGATGACATTTCTGCATGCCCTTTTATCACGTGAGGTGCGGGGCCCTGCCACACCCGAGAACGAGAAATGGTTTGTTATTGGTGGAGACCATCGTCTGGTTATATTCACGATGAGGGAGTTCGCCCTAGTGACTGGATTGAGGTTTGGCAACTCGGATTTCGTACCGTCTGTAGTCCACCATCCACACGATTCCGGTGTATTTTGGCGAGTGTGCAGCCGATGCCAGCCAAAGATTAAAATGGTGGATCTTCGGCGTAGATTCATAGCGATGGAGTTCTCGGGGAGTGAAGAGGAGACCATGAAGATCGCCAAGATCCTATTCTTCTACAACATTTTACTTGGGGTCGACCCAAAGACCACTTCTGTCGCACTTTGGGTTTGGGATTTGGTGGACTAGGATCACCGATGAGAGAGCTTTCCATGGGGTAAGGTTTCTTATCTTACCTTGATGGAAAAGATGAACCAGTTGTCCACTGATTTGCCGGCTCCAATTAAAGGCAGACACCCGACGTATCACTTCTATGGATTCTCGTTGGCGCTGATGGTTAGTATTAATTGTCTTTTTTTGTTTTCCGTTGTTTTTATTTTACGACGATTTTGTTATAACATGACTTCTATTTTCAATATTCTAGATATGGGCTTTCGAGGTGATTCCGTCCGTCGATGGCGTGGCCGGATATCTTCTGAAGATATATAATATTTGAAGCAAATAATTTCATAAATGAATCGAATGAAGTTTTCACGGACTTACAATATTATTATTAAGAAATTAAACGACGTAATTGTCCATTTTAGGGTCTTGTTTGTCTTGAGACTCTCGCTCCTTCTACTCGGGAGATGCTACAACCTTACTGGCAGCACATCGAGCAGGACCTCTCAAAAGGGGTGCAGTTGCTACCGTTTGTTACCGGTCGTCCGAGGATGATGGATGTCACCCCGTCTACCAGAGGGGAAAGTGATGGTGAGAGGGGTGGTCCGTTGGAACGGGCACCCGAACGACCGGTACGGGTACGGAGGTCGACCAGGCCGACTACTGCAGTTCTCTGCGGACATTCCTTCCAGCCTTGCCGGTACAAGATGACGGTACATATCCTGATCCTGATAGACAAAGTACTCATGATATGCACCAGAGTCCGACCGTGGATGAGTATGGCCAACCGACGTGTCATGCCGATATGCCTGGACATCAACAGCAGCGTGCATCGCCAGTGTATCCATCACATATGTAGTTTAATGTCTACATATGTAGCAGATTACTACACGACTATCCATCACATATGTAGTTTAATGTCTACATATGTAGCAGATTACTACACGACTAGGGCTCTGATAGATTACTACATAGACGCAACTTTAATGTCTTATACTTATGTAGTTTTGTGCTCACGGATTCGAACAATTTAAGCTCCAACCCAAGACAGAATGCTGAGAAAATTCCCAACAATCTTATGTATGCCAGCGTCTTCAGTTCCAAGGTCCGTTCACCTTCCTCAGGTCCCGGCCACCTCAGCAACCTAGTTCCAGGTCCGTTCATCTTTCTCAGAGGTCCCGGCCGCCCAGTAACCTCCTGCGCGTCAGCATCCTTCTCCATTCCAAGGCCCTGGCAGCTTACTCCTACAAAGTGCTCTTGAGGGGATTCGAACCCGTGACCTGCTCTGATACCAAGTGTTGGACCATCAAGCGCTTACCGCTACACCAAAAGGATATCCTGTGGGCATAGAGCGCAACTTTAATGCCTTATACTTATGTAGCTTTGCGCTCACGGATTCGAACCTGGAAGAGCCGCGTCTTGCGCCAATTTAAGCTCCGACCCAAGGCAGGATGCTGGGAAAATTTCCAACAAAATGTTAGAGAGAGCATGTAAAATTATGTATTTAGAAATCAGGAAAGAGCAAAGACAGTATCATAATAACCTTATGACGGCACATGCATGAGAGCAGGGTATCAAGTCCATCTGGAAAATGGAACAGGAGCACTGACATAAATTCATGTCCACAATAAACATCTAAGCACGATCCATCACCTTGAATTTGACACGTCCGAGCATATCAACATGCATTCATCATCCCTGTTTTGAGGCTTCGAGTAAGCGATCATGTGCCGTCTTCGGAAGATTGTTTTGTCTATCCTCTGCGGCCGTTCTTCTCTCGTAAAACCACTTCTCCATTATCCGTCGTGCTCCCTTAAGAAACGAACACACTAGGAGCGCCCTCACCCATAGAAGACGAGCATTCTATATCTCCGCAGCGTTCGACATCATGAAGTTAAATCTTCAAACGGGACAGTGGACGCGCGACCATCTCTCCTTTTTGGCTTTGTCTAACGTATCCAGTGCACAATGATTCTCTAACCTATGCA
The DNA here is from genome assembly GCA_954870855.1 of Scutellaria minor. Lineage (NCBI taxonomy): Eukaryota > Viridiplantae > Streptophyta > Magnoliopsida > Lamiales > Lamiaceae > Scutellaria > Scutellaria minor. Next base: position 3,065,304 of record OX940729.1, read on the forward strand.
GATTGGACATGCACCTGAAAGAACAAGATCACGTCAAATTTTTTTCTTGGTTTTAATAACGTCATCATATGTACATATAAAGATGAAGTGAACAGGTTTAAACTAAATGTCGCTATAACGTACCTCGCGAACTCTTCACGATCATAACTGTATGCAGCCCTCTTGAAAAGATTCACCAAGTGTGATCCATGTCTCGCTAGATTTTGTTGTAGATGATAACAACATAGTCCGTGAGTTGCTTCTGGGAATTCCTCTTCGATCGCATTACTAATGCTCTGGTGTTGATCAGACACAATCAGCAATCGATCTGGACATCCATATGCGGCACGGACATTCTTCAGAAACCTAGTCCACGATTCATCATTCTCAACATTTTCGATGCCAATTGCAAGAGGAAATATTTGATCGTTTCCATCCTGAGTAACCGCGACGAACCCAATACCTTTATACAGGCCTTTTAAGTGACATCCGTCCACCACAATAACTGGCCGTGAGTAGCTCTGAAAACCAACAATGGAGGCGGCCAATGCAAAAAATGCGAATTTAAATTTTTCATTCGTATCTGTATCCAAGGCTGTATAAGTACCAGGATTAGTGTCTTTTAACACCTGTAAGTAAGAAGGAAGTTTCCAAAATGATTTCTTCAGATCACCGTATGCGAGTTTCATGGCATGACATTTTGCCCTCAGTGCAGTCTTATAACTCAAATTCAAACCATGCCGCTGATTCATCTCTTCCATCATCCCCATCGGCCCTATATTGGATTTCTCCTTTCGAAGTTTGTCCGAAAAATACTCATCTATCAAAATAGAGGACATTCGACGTGGAGAACCCCTGTTCAGCTCACGGGAACAAGTGTGTTCCAAAACACTCTTTGAGATTTTCCAAATCCCATATTTTTCAGTTGCATTGAGTATGAACGGACATTCTTTGTGTCTACACTTCAAAAACCATCTACTTTTGTCCGAGTGATCCACTTTATATTCAACCTGTTCATCAAGATGGTAAAGCCCGACAGCATTCTTCAATTCAGCCTTACTGCAAAAGGTGGATCCCTTTTGTAAATTGTGTGGTGTTGGATGATTCGTATCAACTTGAGAGGAATTCGGTGGCTCGATTTCCCACATACTTGGGATGTCCCATTCTGGGCGTAATATGTAAGCGCAAAATTCCTCATATTCCTCTCGTTGCTCTTTATCCAACTTGTTCTGCTCAGCTTCATTTAATCCGAAGTCCACTTCTTCATTATCCAAATCTATATACAGATATAGATGTGTTTACTAATACGTCAGCCTTAAAAAAATTCAATATGTATATTAAATAATGAATAATACTAAATTACCACTTCGGTCATCATGTTCTTCTTTTCATCTTTTTTCACTCGTCTCTTCTGCATGTTCTCCAAGTGGCTAATGCTCATCTCGTCCATAGCCCGTCGGAGGCATGTTTAGGTCGAGTTTGCCTAATCTACCATATTCATAACTCCCAACCTCTAGTGGCCGAGGTTCCTACTGGAGGCCCGAAGAAGTCCTGAAATAAGTATTTTCATTTTCATTCGGGATTGCCCATCTGGCATAAAATTCCGCATCGTTTTGAAGCCCAGAGGGAACAGAAGGAAAAAAAGATCTTTGTTGGGTATTCTCATATGAGTTCGGTTCCTCGTATGTCATTGTAAACCCTAAACCACTTCCACCACATTGTTGATATTGATCGTCCATCGTATTACGTTGTTCTGGAAATTCGGGATAGTAAAATCCATGACCAGGAGGTGTATTTTGAGTTTCCGGAGGCACGACAACATCGGATAATTCGACATTTATCCTCTTGAGAGTGATAAATACGACAAGAACATCATCGATCAATGACAATAATCGATCCAACGATCGTCCGTTCTTAATTGCTATCCTCCTCACTCTTCCTTCAGATTCAACTAGAGAGTGGATGCCATATCCCCACTGCATCATGTCGGCACCAACTTTAGTATGAATGGACTCCAACAAATCATTATATGTCATTTCACGAAACTCAATGAACTTTTCAAAACTGTTAGTATATTCCAAACCTTCCCAGTAGCCCCCGTACCAACATACAACTTGAAAAACCATATTTTGTTTGGTACTGTTAAAAAAAAACATTGTAATTTGTGAGTGTTATGCAACCAACAATAAATAACATGTCAAATGAACTTATATTGTCAAACAAATAAAGCTACTTAATTATTTCCACTAATTTCACAAAATATAATTTTATTAATAAATCGAATTCAATGTGGATTAGGGTTAAACACACGTTTCAATGTCAAATTCGAAGACAAATCATAAAAGTGGGTTTTAACCATAAAATTTCAAAGAAAAATAGGGTTAAACGTGGGTTTTAACCATAAAATTCGAAGAAAAATTGGGTTAAACATGGGTTTAACCGATAACCCACGTTTAACCCTATTCTGTTTTGAAAGATAGAGTTAAAGGTGGGTTGTGTGGATAACTCATGTTTAACCCTATTCTGTTTCAAAATATAGAGTTAAACGTGGGTTATGTGGATAACCCACGTTTAACCCTATTCTGTTTCGAAATATAGAGTTAATTTTAAGGTTAAACGTGGGTTATCCACATAACCCACATCTAACCCTATATACCGTGCAAAAAAAAAAAGAAAAAAATAGGGATTAAACACAAGTTTAACTCTAAAATTCGAAGACAAATTACTAACCCCTTAAACACACGTTTAAACGTGGATTAAACACAAGTTTAACTCTAAAATTCGAAGACAAATTACGTTAGACATGGATTAATCCATGTTTAACCCTACACTTCGAATAAAAATAGGGATAAATGTGGATTAACCATTAAATTCAAGAAAAATAGGGTTAAACGTGGGTTTAAAACCCACATTCAACCCTAAAACTCACGTTTAACCCTATAAGAGCAAACAGAATAACCCACGTTTAAACATACCTTTCTTATTTCAATGATAATTCTTCAAAACTTCAAAACCCACGTTTAAAATTCAAACGTTTAAGATAGAATTTGTGCTTCAAAATGTTGAGTGATATTTTTTAACTTAAAGTATCAACCTTATATAGACATAAAAAGTGAATAAACAGGATAATTTCATATGAATGCACAGTACAAAGTGAATTCAATAATGAGAACAAAAAAACAAAAAATTTGGTGTAATAGTAAATCATAATTGCATGAGATATAATTGCATGGATCTATTTTACCACGTGCATGTGCATGCAATACAAAATAAAAAAATATTACTTGTCACTTCGAATTACTATTCATCAATGACTTTAATAAAAAAAGTGGTATTTTGGGACTCACTATTATAATTTGTGGTATAAGGTGACCCATTATTATTTTTCATGGAAAATAGTGTAATAATAAATATTTTTCATGGTAGAATGAGATATTTCCTCATTGAAATAAATACATGTCACCGACATAATATAAACATTATCATTATTATACCTTTTTAATTAGGGATGAGAAACCATCATTCAATTTGAATGAGGAATCTGCATGACCGTTCTGATCCAATTATGATAGAAAATTCTTATCCCGATTGTGTCTCATTCGGATGAAAATGAGTTTGAGTTTGTTAGTTGTAGTCTCGTGTGTAAATATATATATATATATATATATATATATATATATATATATATATGATTTTTTATGTTAAAGAGTGTGTGTATATATGGAAAATATTACTATTATTTAAGATACAATGTAGTTCTAAATTTACCAATTTTAAATAGTATTGACATATGTACAACAAAGAAACTTGGCATAAATATATAAAAGGGTGCGGATAGCATATTACTAAACACACCCCAATGCAAGTGATACTGTTCACATATAATGTGATGATATTTAAAATTGATGATATTTATGGGCCAATCTCTATATTATTATCTGTAATAGTAGAAGCGTTGTTAAATAAGTAATGTCAATTTGATAGGCCCAAAACAACGTACTATATCATTAATGTTAGTTTAATAGGCTCAAACAGTATATTAATCCATAAAACTCATCTGTATTGTTATAAATATACCTCACCAAATTGAATAACAAACATCATTCTCATTTTTATAATTTTCTCTGAGTGATAACCACATCATTAATATTTTAATTAAAAAGTAATATTATGACCGACCAAGGGGCTGTGTTTTTATAAGTATAAAAAGGGGTTATATTAATATATAAATCTATTTTTACACTAAAAAATAAAAACCCAAATCAAATTCATGAACCAATAGATATTATAATTCTCATTTTAATCTTCTAATTCATCAATAAACATAAATTAATGTATATGTTGTTTATATTGTATTCTTATGTTTTCACCAACCTCATTACACATGTAATACATTAGATTTTGTATTTAATTTTATGTGGCGAATACTTGCAGAAATAAAATTATTTATCATACTAATAAATAAATATAGGTGCATTGTACAAATAAAGAAGAAAGAACATTCTGTGAAACCTCCATCAGTTCCTGCGCAAATTAGCACCCACCACCAACAAACCAAAGCAATATGTGGGTCCCACTAACCTGAGGACCTATTCGTACAATCACACATACTTTTCCATTTTCCAACTTTTGCCATCATTTTTCTCCTATTTTTTCATTCAATGGTTTAGAATGTTATTCAAAAAAAGAAAATTGGTATTGAATAAATAATTGGTATATTGTTGTGAAAAAATGAATAATTTTCGTATTTTGACTTGAATTTTGATATTATTTGACTTTATTTATTTAAGTTGTCATCCTGCTAAGATAAGTTTTGAAGATAAATTTATTTCATATGATCAATTCTTTGAGTGGACCTTAATTTTTCTAATGATTGCTTTACGATAATGTGGGTTTGGTGGAATGAGTTTTTTTCAAATCTGGTTTTTTTATTTATAATTAAATGTTATAATAAATTCAAAACTCTCATAAAAAATATTGATAAATTGCCGTCGTGATGTTAGTTATTCAAGTAAATTAGAAAGATCAATTCGATTTTATGCAAAACAAACAAAATGTTAATACATGATATTCTTACATTTAAATTGCTTCTTTAAACAATATTCTTCAGCTCTCAATTTCACAAAACAACAAACTATTCTCAAACTCAAACTAAGAATATTGAGATTTTTATGAAAAAAATAAATAAAAGGAAATATATTAAGTAAATAAATAAATGTATACCAACTCACCTAAAGAAATGAACTTTTAGTCATTTAATTTCAATAAACAGGAGTGTATAACATATTAACACATAGCTGAATCCAAACTACCCCCTTCATATTAGCCTAATTTTCATACAATTATTAGGACATAAATTTCTTCAAACATAATTCAATTTTGACTAGATACCATTTGAAATAAATTAGCCCCACTAACCATCAACTAAAAGAAAACATTTGACTATTGCAAATAAATAATCACATTGTATACGAAACTTTCTAGCTGAGTTCTCATCTGTCATGGAGGTCAATTAAATCGCGACCAGATATTTAAACTAAATTAATAAATTGATGAAAAGACGAGCTATTAGACATTCTTATAAGTTAACCGATCAAATTATACTCTTATATTATGACATTTCAGAAGAAGAAGAAAACACAAAAATATCGAACTTATGGAGAAATTAGGATTTTAGAAATATAATGCTTTCAAATAAATCGAAATTACTTCAGTTTTTATTACGTAGTTTTTACATTTTTTTTTTCCACCATAACAACTGATTTGTATAAGTGTCCAAACACATTAATACACAGGCACATAATTGCATACATTTTTTAAGTAAACATACAATTTAAACAAGCAATTAGACCATTTATCTTGACCAATTAAATAAATGGTCAAGATTTTAAAATTTAATTTACAGTATATTTCCATAATTTTCGAATCTCATACGGTATTGTGTGCTTCGTCTTTCCAAAATCTCTTTTATACCCTCACAGTCACAACTCAAAATTACCGTTTTATTTTCGACATTAAATATATATTTTTATTTTGGATATATAATTTCAAGATTTCCCCACTCGCCCCTGTCCAGCATCCAAAGTTACACTGACGCACTCTTTATATACATACATTTTCTTGTCTCTATCGACGCTCTTTTTCTGTCACACTTTTCCTCACAGTCTCTCTCTCAATTTACATAAAATGGTGTGTGCATAGACAGTGGAACAGTTGCTAAATGCAGTGTTGTTCCTCATAAAGCCTGTGAGCTCTTTCAATATTAAAGTCTCTTTCTTGAGCTTTTTTCTCTGCCTGATTTTCTTTTTTCTTTTTCGGAGAAAGAATCGATTCTATTTTCGAGATACATTTCGTGTTTATTAAATATTTTTTTTTCAATTTATTGTTCAGAGGCATTATTTTCCGGTGAGATCTGAATCACACTAGTGTGGGAAGCCCCTCGGAGGCATGAGGCAGAGTACTCGGCTCAGCTCGGCTGTTTTTCAGCTCACTCCAACTCGAACGAGGTGTCTGTTTCGTTATTGATTTTGTTAGACCACTTGAATTTTCGTTTCATTTTGTGTTTCTCTACGTGTTTATATAGATTTGAGAGTGTGGGTGGGTGTTTGTTGTTTGTGTTGATATAAATGAAATGATGGCGTGGAGGTACTCAATGTCTTTCTTTTGTTCTATGGAGAATTGATTTTGTCTGTTGTTGTTTGAGACTTTTGGCATCCATAGCTCCTTTATGCAGAGCTCTCATTAAAGTTCCTTTTTTGCATGTTTGGATTTCATTTATTTTCTTGCCCTTTTATCTATTGCTCGAATGTGGGAAAGGCTATATTTGTTTGGTTATATTCTGTAGGCAACTGGGAAAGGAAACATTTCACAAATGGTTATATTTTACAAAAAGCAATGGGAAAGGAAACATTTCTCCAACGTTCATTTTTCTGTTTTTTAAAGTTATATATGGTGGTTGATGATAAAGGGATTGAAGTATCGCAAGCATGAATGCATTAGGTTTGTGAACAAAGCATGTATAACGAGGATTCTGAACACTTGAAGAGTTTTTTTGGAAGAATAAACTTTTGTGTTAATTGTTTTATGAGGTTGGTTTTTTTTTTTTGAGAAGTTGCGGATCAGGATTGGTTAATTGCTTCCGTTTCTATGTTGTAATGGTTCTCTATTAAAATATCTCAATACTTTAACTAATTCATATTGGAGTTTGGTGATGGTGACACAATAGAATGTGTTTGAGTTATCATCTTCCTACTTAATGCTGCTAATCTGATGGTTTTCTAATTATCAGGTGTGATTTGATTATCATTGCAAATGACAAGAAAGAGAAAATTGCTTCAGGCTTGCTAAATCCATTTCTTGCACACCTAAAGACAGCTCAAAATCAAATTGCTAAAGGTGGTTATTCAATTTTGCTTGAACCAGAAACCGGCAGTGACACACCATGGTTTACAAAGTCCACTCTGGAAAGGTTTGGGTGCCATATCATACAGTGTCTTAACTGTACCTGCTTGCATGTATATCTGGTTTTATTGTTGAAACCAGCTAAATTGATCCTAATCGTGAACAACCTTAGTAATTTATGAAATTGATAATCAAATGGCATGATGATAAGTTGTATAGCCTTTTGTTGATAATATTAAGTCAACATTGCTATGTAATGGTACTGAGTGCTCTTAGATGACTTTATTAAATGATGAAGTCAATTTATAAAATTAAACCCGGAAATAGGAGATAATAAATGGACTCAACCTGTAAGTTACATATTCCTTTGATTTAATATACAACATTGTATGCCGAATCTATTTAATAGTTTATTTCAAAGCTGGAAGCTGGTAATTTGCTGATGATATCAGGATGTTAATTTGTTCAGCAATCCTACCTTTTCCTATTGGTGCTCCAATCTTATATGTGTCCAAACAAACTGGATACATGAATAATGCCTCACTTTTCATAAACATGAAGATTATCTCATCGGAAACCAATTATCTATGATGAAAAGAAATTTTCTGCAGAGATAAGCATGGTACTTTATACATTGAGTCACCCTTTTATGTGCAACTCATTTAATATAGTTCTCCAATTATGATTTTGTAAGTTAAAAGTATAGCAGAAAGCATTTACTCCTTTCTCATATATATATTTGAAGAATAATAGACATTGTATAAATAGAGGAATTCTAACCTAACTTCCCATACTCAATTCCTCTAAAATCAAGGAGGATGGGCATCTGAACAAAAAAAAAAAGGAAACAAGATAAAGTGACATCAAGGGAAAATATTATGCTAACAATATCCCTGTAATTCTGACAGATTCAATACCAATCTATATAAAAAAGGGGGAAAAAGGAAAAAAAGAACTTGCTATAGTGATTGCTAGGCCTGTACTTTGAATGTCCAAAAATAAAATTGCTCCCCTGTAGCAATAGTTGACAGGTCAAATATCATTTTCTGTTACTTGGTGAATGAGCTTCAGCTACAAAATCCTTGTTGAAGATGTTCGCTATGTTTCTGCTCCAGGGATTGTTATATCTCTTAGTCTGTGCTAAGAATTAGTAAAAGAACAACACTTATATTTGCTACTTTGAACAGGTTTGTGCGTTTTGTGAGCACTCCTGAGATCTTGGAACGTGTCTACACAATAGAAACTGAGATCTTACAGATTGAGGAGGCAATTGCCTTGCAGAACAGCAACGATATAGGGCAAAGCACTGTAAGCTACTGAGCAGTGAGAAAACATTTTAATGTACATTGCAATTTATATACTTGTATATTTATTGTTTCTTTTCATTGACAGATTGAAAACCATCAACGAAAATCACTTGGAGCCTATGAAGGTATTGGAAAACAGAATTATATATTTCATTATTTCTAAAAACATGCTGCTTGTGTGACTGTGTCCTTTACTCTCTCTTCTTTTGAACAAGTCTTGATGACATACCTCAACTATAATGGTCATTGAATTTTGTTTCTTTTACACTCCTGAACCCTTTCCTTTTTCATGCTCATTCAAAGTTTGAGTTAATTTAAGAGGTTCTATGTGTTGATGCTTAATTCTTCCTTTATCTATTCTAATTTGTGATGAAAGTATTTGATTTGGTGGTGATTATTGCCATTGCATAAAATTCTGTCAATGACCTTTTCCAGTGAGTGATACAGCACTGATCACTGTAAAATTATGGACAGGTGACAAAACTGCATCCAATGCTAATGATGAGAAAGCAATTGTCCTCTACACGGTGACTAGGCAACTCAGCATGCTCTTTTTTTACACTGTATTACATGTTTCTCACTCTATATTATTTTTCTAACAGCCTGGATCTCTGCCACCTGAGGAAAACGAGTCATGCTCGCAGGAGGACAATTCAAAGTATGCAATGCATTGCCATCACAGAATACTCCTGCAATATCTGTGTTCTTTTGAGAATTTTTCCCCCTCATTTATTCTGTACTGATTTATCTTTTGAATCAAGCTAACTATCGGTGATTTTATGCACCATTTAAAAATGGAAACAATCGATTCTGCATAAAGGGAATCTCATGGTAGCAGATCAGATTTTCCCAAGATGCATGTCACTTAGTTCTGAAACTATGTTTTTCTTTCCTTTTTCTGGGCATTCTAATCCCATTAAGATTCTCATACTCTGTCTACATTAAATGTTTGTTCTGAAAGGTGTTTTATTTGATCTCTGTTCGCATCTTGTTCATGACCAGAATGATATGACCATTATATGTTGGAAAGGCATTTGATTTCTAGATTTCCAATATAATGTGTTGTCCATTTACTATAGAATCAAAACCTGGGGTAGCATGGTGAATTTGATTAATGTAAAACATACTCTTGCAATTAGTAAAGAGGGCAGTATGCATATACATGTATGTCCTCCCCCCTGAAGACCACCCTGCCAACTCACCTAAAAAAAATAGAAGAATAAGGTAAAGGAAAAATATCATCTAGTTAATTTTGGAAAGAGTTTCTTGGGGATTTCATGGAGAACGTGTCACATGGCATTGGAAAAATAAGTTAAATTTTGACTTGGATATTTATGATTGGTGTTTTCTCTCATCTTTAAATATTTGTACCAAGGAAATAGTTAAAGTTGTCGCAAAAAATGAGATAAAAGAGATGTGTTGAGGTAATAATCTTGTATTATGTTTAAATGTTGAACCAGAGTTCAGCTCCTGAAAGTCCTCGAGACCCGTAGAACAGTGCTACAAAAAGAACAAGGAATGGCCTTTGCACGCGCTGTAGCAGCAGGTTTTGATATTGATCACATGGCACCTCTTGTTTCCTTTGCTGAGTGCTTTGGAGCTATACGTTTAATGTAAGCTCCTTCTTCGCCCCTATCTTAAGCAATTATATAAGTTATCAGACTCAGAAGCAGTAATCTAAAGGCAGCATACTTTTTGAAACTTCCACTTAATTGTCTGTCTATTCAACAGGGACGCATGCTCAAGGTTCACAGATCTGTGGAAGTGTAAGCATGAAACAGGGCAATGGCTTGAAATTGAAGCATCAGAAGCATTGTCCACTCAACCTGACTTCTCTGCAATGAAAGCATCTGGTATTGTTCTGTCTGGCATGCCCAACAAACAAGATGAGTTCAACAATGAGCTAGTATCAGAGCATAATGGTAAACCAGGCTCAACAAATAATGCTGGTAAGTTCAAGTCTATCTAAGCTCCTCAATGAAAATAGCTTGTGATGAACCAAAAATATATATTTTTTGTCCTACTTCCACTGTTCAAATCTGGAAAGCCTTTCAAACAACCATAGCCTGAGGCGTGAGGCGCATGGGGTGCAGTCTGTAGCACCTATACAAGCAAGAAGTGGTCTCTGTTCGTTGGACCTCCTGTGCCTTTTTCAAGCCTTTTGAGGTGTGCCCCTGTGCCTCAGGCGTGCCTCTTGTACACAGGCCACCCCCAACACTAAGCACGTTTTTAAGATCACTTTTAAGATTTTTAGAGACTATTTTTCTTGAGGAAAACATAAGAATGGCCAAAACTTTATCTTGGGAGGGAAAATATTTGGGAATTTAGCTTTGTTTGGACTAGAGCACAGGTGAATTTTGCAAGTTCTAGGAGTTTGAAGTGTTGTTGATAGTGAAATCTTGTGTTTGTTTTGAGATGTTATAGGGTAGTATTATAGTTGAGATGCCACTTAAATGTAGGACCCTAACCCTAAGAATGATGTTTAGGCTTTTGCTAGGATTTGACAGTTCCCAATCCAAACATAAGACCAAGCAAGGCCCATCCCCTATCTGGATGGGCCAATCCTAATGCAGACAGAGCCTTAGGTTTACACAAGAGAGCTTCTCACAAAGGAAGAAAAATAGATCTTCCACTGGACCTTGATTACCCATGCCATTCCTTCCACCACTGCCACTGCATGCCCATGTTTTTCACTCTTTTATTTTAATCTCTTTGTGGTTTTGTTGTTTTTTGTTCTTTTCTTGACATGTAATAGGTTCCAACAATTTAATCTAACAATTCTTGCAGAAGTATGCACACAATTTTTTTTTTCAGATTTTTTTATTTTATTTTGTTCACCTCGTGTTCAAGACGCGGCATGACCACTTACTGCTTCACCCTGTATGTTAGATGTAACTTTATATGTCAGTAATATTCTTTAATGTCTTTGTTGCAAAGAGGTGGTATAGTTGCAAAGTCTCAGAAAAATATAAGGCTTTTACATGTGTTTTAATGCACACATATTCACTGGAATTTTTCACAGTTCTGTTCTCTATAAATTTCATTCCAGTTTTTAATTATATGGTATCTTTCTCTGTATTTGTTTGGCCTCCAGCAGATAACCCAGTCTCAAATGGTCAGTTTCAAGGACAGTATCCTCATCTTGTATTTCCTCCATGGCCCATGCATGCTCCGCCTGGTGCCCAACCAGTATTTCAAGCATACCCTGTGCAAGGAATGTCATACTATCAGACATATGCTGGTAATGGCCCTTTTGTTCAGCCACATCACTACCCTCCAGAGCATTCTCCATCGAATTTTGGCTCCCATCCAGGACACAACAGACAATCTCTTGATACTAGGGATAGTAATAATGGGTCAGAGACAAGAGAGCATGACAGAAGAAGTTTTCCAGATGACATGGCATCTGATGGAGAAGTTTCACACTGTAGGAAACACCGAAAAAAAGCTGGAAGTTCTATCAAAAAGAAATCAGGCATGGTTGTAATACGAAACATTAACTACATCACTTCTAAGGAAAATGGATCTGGCAGTGAAACAAACTCAGAATCACATTCTGACATTGATACAGAAAATGAATACTTGGAGGGTGATGGTAAAGATGAGATTCATCACAATAGATCTTCAAAAACTGGAGGAAAAAAGCTGAAGTCTAGGGAGACTTTGAACTTCAACAATGATGAGGTCTCCATTTTCGGAAAGGATAAAACAGATGATAGACACTGGCAGGCATTTCAAGATTGTTTATTGAGAGGAAATGATAAAGAGGCTCAGGCTGACAATGAGGGAATGTTTGCAATGGAAAAGGGTGTGAAGATAAAGAGACGCACAAACACTGCCAGTGACGATCCATTAGCTCTTTGTGCACGGGATAGTGCTGAAATGCATGGTAGCATGAAAGACATCCACAGAATTAGTGGAAGTACATTTCGTAGGCCCAGGGGATCTGGTGAAGAAGCTCTATTTTCAAATGTGGATAATGACTTCAGGGGAAGCAATGATCAAAAAGATATCCAATTTGCTGAAAGTAATGGAAAGAAAATTTTATTTAGGACAATGCATGAAGATTGTATGGTTGGAAGTCAACGGAGCCCAGCTAATTTTAGCAATCCATCAGATCCATTAGCTTTGAATCGTTTAGAGGGTACTAGCAGTAAGAAAGATAGAGATTCCTCATGTGGAATGTCTGATGAAACTTTGATCAGACCATTTAGGTCAATCTCATTAGATCAAGATGTAGGAACAAATAGAACTGCTATTGATATTGATTCTGAGATTCCGTTAAAGTATCAAAAGTCAGGGTCTGAGGGCAATAAGAACAAAGTAAACTATGAGCCTAATGATTTGAGCTTGATTCCTGAAAGGGGAAATGAGAGGAGGTCCATTGAATATGACCCTGCTCTGGACTACGAAATGCAGGTCTGTGCTGAAGTGTCAGAGAAGAGAGGGGGAAAAGATGTTTCTAATGTGAAAGGTGGATTAAAGAAACCAGACAAGGATAGGAGGTCAAAGGTTACATCTGACTCTTTGCATAAGCAAAGAACTGGAGCTCCTATGAGGAAGGGCAAACCATCGAAAATGAGTCCTTTAGAGGATGCACGATCCCGTGCTGATAAGTTAAGATCTTACAAGGCTGATCTGCAAAAAATGAAGAAAGAGCAGGTATTGAAACTCACTTTATAATTGTTGTCTGTGGCCATGTAAACTGTGGGTCAGAAATTTTTGCTCTGTATTTTCTTATTCGCTTGAAAGGGAGAGAATTCAGAATTAGAGATCAGGAAAAATACAAGATGTCCATATATTTATCATCATAATGTTAGTACACTGAGCTACAGTACTTATCAGTTAGAGTGGTTGATCTTCATCAATTTATTGATCGTATTCTTATTACTTAATTGTAGGATACTCATGGATCTCTTGTTTAGATATGTAATCTCTACCTCAACATTGTTGTTTACTCTCTCAGTGGACTTCTGTATCCTAAAACTTATTTCTTTACAGGAAGAGGCACAAGCAAAGCGACTTGAAGCTTTGAAGCTGGAGAGGCAAAAAAGAATTGCAGCTAGAGGCGGCACAACCTCTGTAAAGCCATCCACACTTTCTCCTCAAACAAAGCAATTGCCAACAAAACTATCTCCAGCAACTAATAGAGGATCAAAATTCAGTGATTCAGAGCCTGGATCATCATCACCCTTGCAGAGATCCAAAATCCGAACCTCACTTGGATCAAGTGAGCCAAGTAAAGCCTCTAAAGCTAGTAAATTAAGTGAGGGGAGCCACATGGCCGGGAATAAGTTAACCAGGTCTTCATCATCATTGTCTGAGACAAAAAGAGAAACCAATGGTGTTACACCTGAATCTAAGGCCTCCATGTCTCGCATTAGAAGGTTATCAGAGCCCAAAGTAATTACCAATCCTCCTGTAACCACAATGAAATCTCGGATTGCTGAAGCAGTATTAAAGCGGAAGTTGTCCGAGGGCCCTGAAAAGAACAAAGTATCTGCTATCATCAACCTTGATAGAAGTAAGGCTGCAACTCTTCCAGAATTGAAGATCAAAACACCAAAGTTGCGTGTAAGTACCAGTGACAACATATCAGCTGCAAAGGACACCCAGAAGGTAAATGAAATAAGGCCTTCAATGTTAACTGAAAATGCTGAACTAGATTCTAATAATTGCAGTAAAACACATCAGATTGATGCAGATGAAAATCCCATAGTTGAGAAGAATGTTGTGGTGCTTGAGTGTGAGAAGCCTTCTCTTCCAACATTACATTCATCCGAACGAAAGCCAGAGGTATGGAATCAACGACATAATGATTGTGATAGAGGAGAGAAAATTAATGTGATGCATGCTCCTCTTTCATCAATGGATGGAGTTGATACAGAACCGATCCAAAAGCAATCTGACTACAATGAGGTAGGATGTGATGAGCTGAAATGTTGTGTCATTAACTGCAAATATGGCAATCCATATAGCTGACCTCATATAGTGGGTTAAAGGCTTAGTTTTTTGTTTTATGACTGCATAGGTGATACTTTAGGTTCATTCCTAGATTTTTCTATTCAACATTGCTTTTGCTATATGTAACTTTGTTATAAAATTCTGAATCTCTTCAAGGTGAAATACATGGTAAAATAGATGCACATATATACCTGTATAGATCAATTTTTCTAGACTCCTATCATACAGGGTGCACTGACCAAGACCTTTGAATGGGTGATTTTGTTGCACATCAATCACTACAAACAATTTACCTAGAGTTCTCATAGAGAATGCTGTGTTATCAGGTGAAGACTTCCTATCCAGAGAAGGATCCACCAAACTTTGCCAGCATAACCACTTCTGAACAACCTTACCGGGCCCCTCATGCTCGCATCTCTTCTTTGGAGGACCCTTGCACTCGTAAGACAGAGTATTGCAAAGCACCATTATCAAGTTCAGGAATGCTGTCAAGAGCTGAAGAAACTTCCAAAGCACATCTTCCTGATGTAAAAGCTCTCAAAATGGATAAGAAACAAGCAATTTCAGAGAAGGCTTCTGTAAAGGAATCATCAAAAGGTTTTAGGCGGCTTTTAATGTTTGGAAAGAAGAATCATGCTTCATCATCAGTAGATCAAAGTGTTGACTCAGAGTGTACCAGTGTTGATGGTATTGAACAAGAGGATAATGCAACGAAAATGACTTCAACAAGTGAAGGTGATTTACACTTTTCTAACGACCTTGAAACTTCATTTAAATCTTGTATTAGGCCTGTGGTTCTATGTATTCGATCTTGATACCTTTTCCAGATTGCGCAATGAGCCAGTTTTAGGAGCTAAATTAAGTCAAATAAGGAAATATTAATCACTTGAGTAAATTATCTTATGCAGGACTACAAAATTAGTGAAATGAAACCGTAGATGACATTTCTTATTTTAGGAAAATAAGTATGGTAAAATTGGTATAGACACACGAATATGTGCAAAGGCTGTATTTAACGGTCCCCCATGCAGGACACAAGAATATTATTTTCATTTCTGCTGTAAGAGTTAATCTATATGTGCGTTGTCTTCTTATTAGTTTGTCGATACACTCTTTTGCATTGACTGTTTTCATATCTTTGATTTCTATGTTTTATTAACTTGAGGTCTTGAATTAATTTTATCTTTTTGGTTGGGCTTTTGCTTCAGTTCACACATTGAGGAACCTAATCTTTCAAGATGAACCATCTGCTGAAAGTAATGCTCCACAGAAGAGTAAGTTCTTTTGGCTGCATATTATGTTCTCAAGTTTCTTGAATCGGAAAACATCTAACTAGTGTTCTTTCCTATTTGTTGCAGCATCTCGCCATTTCTCTTTATTGTCTCCCTTCAAGAGCAAAACAAGTGATAAGAAACAAGCATCATAGTCTCAGGTCTTGAGGTGAATGTCCCCATTTCGTTGCCTCTGAGTTTTATGGGAATGAGATCAGATCATTGTATAAACTGTGCATACTTCAAAATCCATCACATAGTTGCTTTCTTCTACAGCTCCTCGATAGAGATGCACACTTGATCTTGTTTTTACGCACTTGAAGTCTTGAATCGTAGTGTTAATGTACTACTGATGATCACATTGGCAATTCATATTTGTTCTTTGGACCTCTTCCTCTCCTATTAGATGATAAATAAGGGACTTTCATCAAAGAGATGCAGTTTCTTCACATACAAATTCAATACAAATAGCACCTTAAATTTTAAAATCGATATTGTATGGCTTAGATAAATTGCTTAGCCCAGTTCATCTCTATTGGTTTCATGAAGTTGTGTGAATACAATATTACCTTTCTCAATGCATCTGATATCTAATTTTCATTCCAGTGGAATTAATATTTATTGCAAAATTCATAATTCAGCATTTTAATATATGAGCATTATGGTCAAATTTTTTCAAGTATGTGGGATCAATTAACTCTTTCAAATTGATGCGTTAAAATTGAAGTAAAATTGAATCTCACATTTAATATTTTATGAATTCATTTCAAATATGTATTTTTGGACACATTAAGGATTAACACATTATGTAATCATTTCTGACTTAGAAATTATATACGAAATTACGATGGAACAATTTTATGCTCCTATCTTTCAAAGATGGATTCTTCTTGCATTATTTTTACACAATAAAATTGATTTCATAATCCAGGGGCATTTTGGTAACTTGGGTATTTTCTGCATTTTGCTGTTGCTTAAACCATTGCAAAACCCTCGGTAATCCCATGTTCTCCATTGCCGTGAAATGGCGCTCTCTCTTCTTCTTCAACCGAAATTAAACCTCCGAGTTTCCCGATTTTGTAAAATTCGCGAAAACTCTCTCCAAAAAATGCATTTTTCTTCTTCTTCGTTTTGTTGGTATTGAGCGTCCTTTATTACAATAATAATTGATTATTTTGCAGGTTCATCAGCTGCAAGAGCAAGATTTTACTCTGCAGTTTGTTCTAATGGCCACAGTGGAAAGTCGGAAAAGCCGAAGAAAGAAGCTTCTGCAGAGGAAGTGAGAATCATGGCGGTGAAGAAATCTGAAGAGAAGTATGTTTTTCTTCTTCTCACTGTTTCCTTAAAAAAATCTTTTTATTAGTTGCTTGGGTTCAACAAAAGATTCGAAAATACTCGATTGTGCAAGCATTAACCGAGAAGCAAAATATTGTGCAGAGTAGCACATTTCAGAAATTTTCAATTTTATATATATTCGGAAAGTGTATGTGAATTTAGATAATGTAATTATTTATGTTACTGCATAGAATGTGTGAAAATTTTGAACTTACAAAGATGTAATTTAATCATCGTTGAATTTTTTTCATTAGACTAGCAGTATCTGAGTTGCTGATTTAATAACATCAGTGAGATGTCAGGTTTTCCTCATCATAATGTGGATGATGGAAAATGGCATTATCAACATAAGATTCATGCTTTTATGGAGTCTATTGAAGCTCAAATGCTGTTAATATAAATCTGTTTGCTTATATTGTTAAAATGGAGCCAGTATGAAGAGGAGATACTGCTTGTGTGTCTCCATGTTTGCTTTATGTTTGTTGACTTCTTTTGATTGGACTGTAGGTCTTTGGAGAAAAAACCAGGTTTGCTCTCTATGGCAACAGAAATACTGTCTGGATTTGTTAGCTCAAATAAGATGAAGAGTCTACTTGGTCTATTTAATGAGCCTAAGGATGATCAGAGTGGAACCACGGCTGAGAATGATGGAAGAAAACCTGAGGCAGCACCCTCAGACTATCAGCATGTGTGTGAAGGGGGTGAGATGTCTTCGCATCCTGATTGTAGTCCAAAGGATCTTGGGTTGAAAGATGTTTTTATGAAAACAGCTGGTGATGGATCGACACTGGAGATTGATAAGCCAAGGAATATAACATCTACGGTTCAACCTCTTGAGCATCCAATAACACCTTCTGGAGAGCATGCAGAAAAAAATTCCAGCAAGGGTTTGAGACTGCAAGTGGATGTATCATCTAATCCAACTGAGTATTGTAACAGCACGAGTCTTGTTAAAGACAACTCTTTATATGCTTATTCGCAAAGATCTGACAACAATGATAGGCTGGATTTGCTCGATTTTCTAGATGGGAAGTCTAGCATTGAGGATAATGAATCAAGTAATTCGGATGAAAAACACATCGAGTTAAAAGAGTTAAAATCATGCATTAAGGTGTCATCTCCTGCAAGTGATGAGGACCAAAGGCAAAGACGAAAAACATACCCTGTCAGAGCTGAATCAGTGAAAAACAAAGTATTCGTATGGTTCCTGCAGCGCCATTGTACCGAAAGTCAAATACTTGAATTTTTCAGGTGTTGTGGAGAAATCTTGAAAATTGACTTTCCTTGCACCCAAGGGCCTCTGTTTAAAACTGCTTATGTCCATTTTAAGGTAAGTAATCAGATGTATTCTACATGGCTCCTGAAGTTGTTGGGGATTTATGGCTACTTTATTTATATATTGGAATGGGAAAACTACGAAGGGATAGGGAAAAGCGTAATTGTTCTTCGTGTTTCTCATGTGTGTTAACACAACTTCAGCCATGTACCTGAACCACTGAATTCTTTTTAGATTCTGTGCTGACAAAAGAAATATCTTCTGTTTATCATTTACTTGTACTTACTAACTCATTTGTTTGACTGCAGACAAGAGAAGGGTTTGAGAAAGCTCTCAAAAAATCTGGGTCAGCAGTTCAGGGTAGGGTTGTATTTGTGGATTCAGTTACTTCAATGAAAAAGAAGACTCTGAAAATCCCTATCCCTTGCTTGCTTGGTGACCCTGATGTCCCTGCTGCTTTAATAAAGAACCCCACAAGGACAATAAAAATAGAATCATTGACACATGAGATAAGTTCACGTCATATTGAAGAAGCTCTTGGCTTCTGTGAAAGCAGTATATCTAATTATTCTTTGGGATCCTCACACTCTGTTGCTTATGTGGAGTTTGAGGTTAGTATTTGTTGCTTGATTGGTTTGATTCCTTGTTTCTTGATTGACGTTTCTCTGGTGAAATCTGAATGATTTTTCACTAGTAGTTGTTTTGAAGATTTTCATTGAAATGTTCAATTATTGTTCATCATTTATTTAGACCTTGAAATGTTTTTCCAGTCAGAAACCGGCAAAGAAAGGGCTCTTGCACAACAGACCATCAACGTTTTGGGAAGGCAATTGCAATTGCTAAGAATTGATTGTCCAAGAACAACAGTGGTAAGGATAACACACATGAATATCCATAAATTGAAGAGCTTCACTTCGATATGCAAAAAGCTTGGAGAATTTAGCTCAATATATGAGAGATGTCCTAGCGTGCTAGATGTACACTTTAAACTTGCTGAATGGCCAAACATGGTGAAGATTCTAAACAGGTATACCCTTACGGCATCAACACTTGTCAAAAATGCGTATATAATGTTTCGACAGAGATGTTCATATTCTCACATTCTTACTATAATTATGATGATAAGAATATGATTTATCTCTTTACCTTTCAGCCTCAATGGAAGTGTAGTTGAAGGTAGACGAATCCTAGCTGAGCCCGCGCCGGTCTTTCCCCCTGATGTACTGTTAGCTCTGTGGCATCACCCAGAGGAAAGAAAACATTTGGAAGCCACAACACGAATGTTATTGCGTAAAATTTCAGACTCACCTGTTGCAGATCGGGTTTACACGCGACGTGGGAAGAAAGGCAGGAATGGACGTGAGGCTTGGCATGGAGATTCGCATGCACGTATGGCTGATCCGGAAGTTGACGTGCAAGGTGGCAAAGAATCGCATGCATTGGATTAGTTGGATTAGTCAATCAATAATTTATTTATTTCCTTTTGAATAGTTTGCTGTTTTCCTGACGTATCTTGAGGATTTGTTTTGTGTAGATATTGCAAGATATTGCATATCTTTCATTTGGCAATTTTCATATATAATGTAATAGAATAGGGCTTTGGGGGGAGGAAGGATTTATTGGATCTGGGAATTGGTTTTGGAACTTGGGATTGAATTTCACTAATTCAATTGTTATTTCTCTTTCGATTAATTTGTTGTTCCGTTTCTCTGACTCTAACAATTTGGTCCGACCTGCCGGATCGAAATGACGAGGAGTGAGTCTCGATTGGATGCGGTGGAGGAGAACGTCGCGGCCCTTCAAGCGGCGATTGAGAGGTTGGAGAGAGGAACGGAAAAAGTGGAGGAGAAGGTCGACTCGAACATGGCAGAGATGAGGGCTATGTTTATGGAGATGCGCAAGGTGTTCACTGGGAAGGAGCCGGCGGTGGCTGGAGAACACTGGGAAGGAGCCGGCGGTGGCTGAATCTCCAGCCCCAGCCATGGATCGCGCACCTGCACCTCCTCCGGCGTGCTAGCTGGAAACACCAGTGGGTGATAGACGGAATCCAACAGTTGGAATCACCAAACTGGAATTGCCCTCCTTCAACGGGAACAATCCCTCGACGTGGATTTCTCGCATTGAGCAATTTTTCCGGCTAGATAATACACCGGATGACCTGAAACTGGATGTCATTTTAATTGCCATGGAGGGAAATACATTGCAATGGTTTCAATGGCTAATGGAGCAGTACCCGGGAATGAGTTGGAGAAAGTTCACGGTGGAGTTGCTTCGTAGGTATGGAGATGATCCGAGAGCCAATCCGTTCGAGACTCTTGCCCTAACTCGACAGACTGGCACAGTGGATGAATATGTCGATCAGTTTATCACAAGAATGGCGGCGGTGAAGGAAATTTCCCCCTCATGCTCTGGGACTTTTCCTTCACGACTTGAAGGATGAGATTCGATTAAGAATACGGTCCAAGGATGCGGAAGACATCTGCCAGACGATGTATTTGGCGAGAGAAATAGAGCAGGAATTGACTGCCACTCGAGTCCCACGTTTCTCCAATTTTCAGAACCGAGTAATACAGGTTTCTAAGCCACCGACACCTCCATTCCAGCCTAGGCCCGGAGGGTCGATCAATTCCAGTAGGGGGTCAGTGCCAGTGCGTGGAAATTCGGGAGGGGCTCATCCTCGATCGGCTTCGGAATCAACAACGTCGGTGAATCAACGCAAACCATCCGGGGCCAAGTACATGTCACATGACGAATTCATGGATTTGCGAAATAAAGGACTTTGTTACAAGTGCAAGGAACCCTATTCGTCGTTACATGTTTGTGCGAATAGATCCTTGCGAGTGGTATTCTTGGAAGAGGGTGAAGAGACGGATGAGGTGGGCGAGGAGGAGGACAGCGAGAATGGGGATGATGATGGGTCGACGGGGTTGGAAGTGTCGGCTTTATCTGCTTGCGGTCTTGATGGACCTTGCACGATGAAGATGACGAGTAAGATTACGGAGATAGCGACGTTGGTGATGGTGGACAATAGGGCATCACATTGTTTCATTTCCAATGAGATGGCCTCCCGTTTGGGACTGCTATTGGACACATCGGTTGCCTTGCCAGTGACGTTAGGAAACGACAAACAAACACAAACGACGGGGTTGTGTACGGGGTTTGAATTGTGCCCTGGAAATCTCAAATTCCAGTTGGATGCATACGCATTTCCTATAGATGGAGTCGATCTTATTCTTGGGATCACTTGGCTAGCAACTTTAGGTGATGTACGCGTGAATTGGGCTCGATTGACGATGTAGTTTTGGTACAACGGGAACGTTGTGTGGGGAGCCGGGTTTGTCGCGGTGGCAGGTCCGATCGGCTGCCTCGCTCAAATTGACGGCTGAAGACAGCGGGTGGGTAGTGTGGAACAATGAGTGTTGCGCGATTTCGGCAGGGGAGTGTAATTCGGTGCCACCAGAAATCCAAACAATTTTGCGTGAGTTTCCCGGAGTGGTTGAGTCACGGCCTGGGTTACCTCCTAGCCGTGACTGCGATCATCGAATTTCGTTGGTCTCCGGAGCTTCAGCAGTGTTAGTTAGACCCTATCGATATAGTGCCACGCAAAAGACAGAAATCGAACGACTTGTCCAAGAGATTCTTGCAGCAGGTACGATCCAGCCTAGTACCGGACCCTATTCCAGCTCGGTGCTCCTAGTTCACAAGGACGACAGTTGGAGGTTTTGCGTCAATTATCGGGAACTCAATAAAATCACCATTCCCGATTAATACCCAATTCCAGTGATCCAGGAGTTACTGGATGAGTTGCACGGGGCGCGATGTTTCACAAAGTTGGATCTCAAGGCGGGCTACCATCAGATCCGCCTAGCAACGAAGGATATTGAGAAGACGGGTTTTCGGACTCACTCAGGACATTACGAGTGGCTGGTGATGCCATTCGGCCTTCGTAACACACCTAGCACCTTCCAATTGGCTATGAATGACCTTTTCCGACCATGGCTCAGAGTTTTTGTGTTGGTATTCTTCGATGATATACTCATCTACAACCGGGATCTCACTACTCATATCTCACATGTCTGACAAGTCTTGTCTCTCCTTGCATCTGAGGCTTTTGTGATTAATCTGAAGAAGTGCGCTTGGGCTCAGCCTTCAATTGAATATCTCGGCCACATCGTGTCTGCGGAGGGAGTGAAGATGGATCCATCAAAGGTGGTGGCCGTGTTGCAGTGGCCGATTCCGAAGTCAATCAAAGGTGTGCGTGGGTTCCTCGGTCTCACGGTGTACTACCGACGCTTTATTAAGGATTATGGCAAGCTGGCTTTACCATTAACGTCGCTACTCTGCAAAGAGGCAACCCAGTTCTCTTGGTCACCAGAAGCTCAGACTGCGTTTGAAGGGTTGCAGAGAGCCATCACCACGGCCCCTATTTTGGCTATGCCGGATTTCAACCTACCTTTCTGTATTGAATGTGATGCATCAGGAAGGGGTCTTGGAGCAGTTCTGATGCAGCAAGGTCACCCCGTGGGATACTACAACAAGGCGTTGTCCGAACGAAATGCCTCGAAGTCCACTTATGAGAAAGAACTAATGGGCTTAGTTTTGACGGTTCTTCACTGGCGTTCCTATCTTCTTGGTAGGAAGTTCACTATTTGGACCGATCATAGGAGTTTGAGGCATTTATTACATTAGTCGATCGCTTCCCCGGCACAACAATATTGGGTGGCCAAGCTCTTGGGTTTCGACTTTGACATAGAATACAAAGCTGGAGCGACAAATTCCGCGGCTGATGCTCTGTCGAGAAGGGATAGTGAGGTGGAACTTTCGGCTGTTTCGATACCTCAGTGGATAGAGTGGGAGGCTTTGCGTACGAAAGTGCATCGGGACGACTTCTATCACCCCATCGTCCAGGTCCTTGAGAAGGGTGAATCGGTACGTCAACCCTTTGCTATCATTAATGGTACTTTGTACTTTAAAGATAGAATTGCAATTCCTAAGGCATCTCCATGGGTTGATCGCCTCTTTGATGAATTTCATGCAAGTCCGATGGGAGGACATGCAGGGGCGTACAGGACCTTTCGACGGATTGCGACCAATGTGTTTTGGCCGGACATGCTTAAAGACATAACCAACCGGGTGGCAAGTTGCCTCGTTTGCCAGTGAAGTAAGGCGGACACTCGCACTCCGGCGGGCCTCTTACAGCCACTTCCCATGCCATCTCAAATATGGGAAGATTTGAGCATGGATTTCATTTCGGGGTTGCCGAAATCCAGGAAATTCGACACGGTTTTGGTGGTGGTGGACCGTTTGTCTAAGGCGGTACATTTTATGGGACTCACTCATCCCTTCACCACAAAGGAAGTTGCCACGGTGTTTGCTCGAGAAGTTGTCAGGTTGCATGGGGTGCCGAGGTCCATAGTCATAGATCGGGATCCAATCTTCTTGAGTACATTCTGGGAGTCGCTATTTGCAGCCTTGGGCACTAAGCTCCGAATGAGTTTGGCCTATCATCCGGAGACCGATGGACAAACCGAAGTAATGAACAGGTGTTTGGAGGCGTATCTACGTTGTTTTGCATCCGAGCATTCGAAGCAATGGGTTACATGGCTTCCGTGGGCTGAGTATTGTTTCAACACCAACTATCACTCCGCTACCGGTTGTACTCCCTTCGAAGCCGTTTATGGGAGGCCGCCGCCCACTCTTGCACAATTTCTTCCCGGTGAGGTTAGAGTCCGTGCGGTGGCCATGGAGTTGAGCGATCGGGATGCTATATTACGTAACTTGAAATTCCAGCTCGCGAAGGCCCAAGACCGAATGCGAAAGCAAGCTAACAAACACAGGCGTGAGGTGCATTTTACGGTGGGAGATCGGGTTTTTCTCAAGTTTCGGCCTTATCGGCAGAGTTCGCTTTTCCGTCGGCTCAATGTCAAGTTGGCGCCACGCTATTTCGGCCCCTTTGAGATTCTGGAAAGGCTGGGATCAGTAGTCTATCGACTTCGTTTTCCCGATGGTTCTAAGTTGCACCCGGTGTTCCACGTATCCTTATTGAAGAGAGTAATTGGTGATCACGCTATTGCTCCGGGACTGCCACCTGATTTGATGAATGAAGGGCCGGAGTTTGAGCCGGAGTCTATTCTTCGCGAGCGAGAAGTCTGGCAAGATGATGTGAGGGTCCCCCAAGTTTTAGTAGCTTGGAAAGGCTTAGCTTTGGATGATGCGACGTGGGTCGACAAACCGGTCTTTCGGGCGCAATTTCCAGAATTCCGCCTTGAGGACAAGGCGATTATTAAGGGGAAGGGAATTG
This sequence comes from Scutellaria minor, assembly GCA_954870855.1. NCBI lineage: Eukaryota > Viridiplantae > Streptophyta > Magnoliopsida > Lamiales > Lamiaceae > Scutellaria > Scutellaria minor. Next base: position 3,090,138 of record OX940729.1, read on the forward strand.
TTGCAAATCGAGTTTACACGCGATGTGGGAAGAAAGGCAGGAATGGACGTGAGGCTTGGCATGGAGATTCGCATGCGCGTATGGCTGATCCGGAAGTTGACGTGCAAGGTGGCAAAGAATCGCATGCATTGGATTAATTGGATTAGTCAATCAATAATTTATTTATTTCCTTTTGAATAGTTTGCTGTTTTCTTGACGTATCTTGAGGATTTGTTTTGTGTAGATATTGCATATCCTTCCTTTGGCAATTTTCATATATAATGTAATATAATAGGGCTTGGGGGGGGGGGGAGGAAGGATTTATTGGATCTGGGAATTGGTTTTGGAACTTGGGATTGAATTTCACTAATTCAATTGTTACTTCTCTTTCGATTAATTTGTTGTTCCGTTTCTCTGACTCTAACATCACTTGAATTAGCTTTACTAGAAAATGACTTCTGGTGGAAGATTTGATCCATCATATTCTTTTTTATCTGGGGAGAGTAGTAGTTTTTTTGTTTGTCATATTGTTGAGAAATCTGGATGGAAGGGATTGTAACCCTTCACTTTCAAGTGAAAATACAGCAACCAAATAGGGGCTTTATGTTGCAAAAAGCTTAATAATATGTCTGAGATTCTAATCAGAATAAAATTCATGGTTCAGATTTGATGCAGAATATCAGTCTCAAAAGAACACAAATCACATGTTTTTACAGCAACTGATCAGTCAATGCTTAATGCACCAGGAGTACATAAACCTGTGCCCAGCTAGCTAATTCAAAATATAGGCTTACAACAATTACAGCATGTTAATAGTACCACCAATCAATCCACATTTACTCTTTGGCTAATGCCTTCTGACAGTGATAAATGGTGTTGAGCTCAAGTGAGGAGCTATCTCAGGTGAAAAGCATTCTTCAACCTTCGTTGTGATGTGTGAAATAGGAGTGGTAGGCACCTTGTTTTCCAGAGGACTAAAAGGCATACGATTAGGCCATTGAACTGCCTTTACTGGACGTAAACAAGCCAGATGACCACGCAGTTGGTTGTTGCAAATCGGGAGCTTGCTCGTCTGTGTAGTAGCCTCCTTCTCCTTAGGCACAGGTGCACCAGAAGGGTCCTATATTTACACAAACATAATCAATACAAGTAAAATCAATAAAACTGTTAATGAAGATGTAAGATCACAAAACTATGAACATACCCCAAGAACAAGAAACGTGAAACTTTGCTGGTCGGCACCAAGATGGATCTCTATCAACTTGCGCAAGTCGGCAAGAGTCGAGTCTTTCAAAACCTTCAATGTGGTAATAAACTTTCCAGTGTTTTCCTTCGATGCCTCCCACTTCACATACACTTCAATATCGTCATCAGAGACTGAATCTAATGGATTGTGATCCTCCTTCAAAGTCTTTGCAAGCTCCTTTTCTCCCAGGTTCTGATCTATATCATCATTCGACACCAGAAGTTTAGGGGTTTTGTTTATCATTCTTGAAGCGGAATATTCAGTATCTGTCTTCGACACAGGAGTGTTGCTATGCTGCGAAAGTTCCCTATAATTTCCACAGAGAGTGAAAATATTCTGAATCCTTAACTGACGAGAACAGGCATCCTCGGTGTTTTCAGGCTCTTCAAACAACTCTGCAGCAACTTCTGGTGTAACTATCATCTTTTTCTCCTCGATCACCTCCTTCTGCACTTCTTCATCCAGGTGAGTGTCCTTATCTTCATCCTCATTTTCATACTCTTCTTCCTCATACACAGTGGTCAAGCAAGCTTTGTTGGGGAAACTAAGCATCCCTTCACTGAAATTGTTCGTGTAGGGGTAGCCCGAAACAGCAAAACCTCCGTTTACATCTGCTTTAGAAACCACATTCGTCTCCATGTCAATAGACTTGTCCAAATCCATGGACTTCACCATATCTGAATCATCAGAACAGGCTTCCAACAGTCTCTTCATGAAGCTACCACCTTCCACGTTTACTGATGCACTCCCAGCCCTCGATAGACGAAGCTCAGATTCAATTTCCTCCAACCGCTGCCTAAGCATTTCAACCTCTTTTTGCTGTTGAAACATCTTTTCTTCCATCTTTCGCCTTTCAATCTCAACAAGCTCATTGGCCATTTTCTGGCATTCTTTTATCTTCCTCTCTAGTTCACATTTCAGTATCTGAGTCCGTTCGTTTACTTTTAAGTTAATCTCCTCTTCACTTGCTTTCACTTCCACTACTGCAAGTTTTGCCCTTAGTGCAGAAACTTCGTCTTCTTTCCTCATTAGCTCTTTCTGGGCCTCATTTCGCTCTTTTTCCTGGATTTTATTCTCAATTTGTAACTTGCAGATAAACTGGTCCAGAGCTGCTATCCTCGATCCTAAAATAACAGCTGAAGAAGAATCTTCACCGCCCTTGTCCTTGATCGGTGTATGAGGCCCTCGAACTATGCACTTTGCTTTTGCTCCATATTCTAAGGTGGCAATAGTTTTATGCAGCTCTTTTGGATCAGGGCTTGCACATAGAATCATCAGAATCTTGGACTTATCATCCTCAAAAGAATCCTGAATAAAAAACTCAAATTAATTTCACAATTCAACGAATGATTCAAAAACTGTAAATGTGGAGCTCATGAATGAAAAGGGGAACCTGCAGAAGCATTGTCAACTTGCTATCTCTAAACGGCACATGAGAGTCACCATTGGCAATTGATTCAACCACTCTCTTAAGTGCTATGTTACCTTGGTTGATTTTCGCTGTCTGCATATACAATGAATTTTTTTATTCAAAACTATTGTAATTGAAAGATAATCTTTTTTATCCATAGAATTTCAAAGGATACTTCAACAATATGTACCTGCATTTTAGCTTCTAGTCCATTTTGACCAGCTTGTTCTATATTTTCCGAGCCTGCCATGTCTACTAGCATAAGCCGCCCTCCAACAGTTGGAACATCAACTATTATCTGCAAAATGTGAAGAAGAGAAAACTCTCAGTATATGTACATATTATTTAATGCTACACAAAATGATCAAAATATGTTTCAAGAAATGTACCAGGCAATGGCTTCTAGAGCTTCTCTCATTGCAAAGTGTACTTTTGACTATTCTTCTCTTCTCCACTTTCTGAATCTCTTTCAGTATCTTTCCAGCTTCATTTCCTGAAATAAAGGTTGCATTTTTTGCCTTCTTTCCCATCACTTCCAGTTTCACCTGTAAAATACAGCTAATTAACCCAGGTTGTCTTTGGAGTTGTTGATCATGAACTTATAAACAGTTTCTGATGAACTAAATCGATCAAAATAGAAGAACCATGATGATGACTAAACTCCTGAACAATTTCAAAATTGAAGCTGTGCTATACAGACAACTATATCTTTTAGCGTAGTTGTAGGCATTCGATTCATATTCTTTAGTTCTTCTATTTCGGTGCAATAATGGTACGAGTGATTTTTTACACAAAGATCATCACTTCAAACATTGTCACACAATTCCAACAAAATCAATTCACATGAAACTTTAAGGTTGTATCTGATCAACTGGTCTACATTAAGTCACCAGTTGAAAGAAACCATTTTTGTTATAAAAAGCACAGATTAAAGATAGAAGGCAACACTCCCTCCCTAATCACATTATAGATAGAGATAGATGATGAACAAACTAAATAACTTAGATCACAAACTTCTTCACTGTAATGTTCAAATCCACAATCATACAAAAATACAAAACTAAATTACACATCAAAGCAAACTTAACTTATGAAAATCATATCATCATCATCATCATATGATCAAAACAAACTCCACCAATCCAATCCACCTTCTGTAAACCCTTACACACTTTCCATAATTAAAAAAAGCATCAATCTTGAAACTAAAATAAAGAAAAAAATGTCACCTTAGATGAAGAACCACCCTTGGGCCATCCAAGACTGAACCCTCCACCATTATTGGCTGATGAGAGTAGATCATAAATCTCTTCATTATAAATCTCCAAAACAGTAACCTGAACAAACGTACCCATACCCATTCTCTCTCCATCTTCATCCAAACCCTCACCCAAAATCCCCTTCAAGGAATTATACACAATCCCTGGCTGCTTCAAGCACCCAAACATAGTGTGACTCTTCCCCGAGCCCGTTGGACCGTACATCATAACCGTGCATTTCTGCCCCAGCTTCACCCCATTTATCCTCGACTCCACGAACTTCTTGTAAAACCCTTCCAGATCATCCTCCTCCGACACCGAAACCCCATCGAGAGTGAAATCCCTGTACCCGATTTCCGTTTTCAATCTCAGTGATTTGCCATCTCCAGTGATTTGTAGGGCTGAGGAGGGGTTGGCCTGAAGCTTGTTCTTCTGTTCAGGGAGGTCTCTGATTCGCCCTATAACTTCGACGGGGTGCTCCGCCGCCGCGTTGGCGGCGGCGAAATTTAAGCGGTGCTTGGACTGCGGCGTTTTGGATTGATGGTATAGTGTGTTGGGTTTTGTTGATGGCGTTGAGAGGTTAGATTTCGATGAAGGTGTTGGAGGCATCGGATTTTCTCAGAGAATTTTCAAGAAGAGAAGACAAAATTCAAGATTTTAAGAGAAAATTCAAGATTATCGTGGAGCCTTTTCCTTACAAGGAAAAGTGGATTTGAATTAGAATGGAGAGATTCAGAAAAGATGTGTGGATTCAAGAATGGGAAGAAACTATGGAGATGGCATTGATTGATGGGGTATTTTGTTGAATTGAGTTTGAATTAAAAAAATAGCCGTTACATAACGTCTCTTTTTTTTTGCAAGCTAAGCCTTCACGGGCCAACGGAGAATGTATTGGGCCCATTGGGCTTGAGCCTAGCAAGTAATGAGGCTCATTGAAAATAAAGTGTAGCCTTTCTTTTTTCGTTCTTTTTTTCATTTTTTTAAATATTCTTGTTTTTTAAATAATACACTTTTTATATAAATAAATAACTATATATATATATATATAAAATAATGATTTTGATATACTTTTATTTCTGAATTTTTAATAAACTTTCATGTGTACCAAACTTGAAAGCATTGACTATTTTTATAAAATTTGTTTTTTATATAAAAATAAAATAATGTAGACCTCATAATCCAAAGTACCCACAAATTCTGACTTAAATTTGATTCTTTCATAGACATATTCATTAGACTATTATGAAACTATAAAATCTTCAAAACCATAAACTACGAATTGCTGTACCAAGTGTTTGATTCTCCCATCACCTAAAGAAAGAAGAACAAAAATCAGGGAAAATAATCAGTATTCAGAAGTAATCATACTTACATCCAAGGACAAAAATATCGGTATCGGTGGATATATCGATACCTTGATTTTACGGATATATCGATGGATATATCAATATCGGTGGATATATCGGTTTTTGAACAAAAAAATTGAAAAAAATTGAAAAAAAATTGAAAAATATATCTAGTACTTTATATAATATTATAAGTAACATTAATACATATATTGAACTTAAATTTCAAATAAAAAGTTATGTTTACAACAAATTTAGAGATAAACTATTATATAAACGTTGTCTCTTATAATAACATTTTCGTCACTGGTTATGATAACATGACAAATTTTGAATTCAAATACATATTTCATTGTTTAACACACTAGCCATGATAATTTATGATAGGAACCTAAATTCAAATACTTTACTAAATATAAGTTTACTAATTATTTAATTAAAACTATTAGTTGAATTCAAATACGTATTTCATTGTTTAATACACTAGCCTAATTAATTTATATGAGGAACCTAAATTCAAATATTTTACTAAATATAAGTTTACTAATTATTTAATTAAAACTATTAGTTGAATTCAAATACGTATTTCATTATTTAACACACTAGCCTAATTAATTTATATGAGGAACCTAAATTCAAATAATTTACTAAATATAAGTTTACTAATTAATTAATTAAAAATATAGTTGAATTCAAATATGTATTTCATTGTTTAACACACTAGCCTAATTAATTTACCATTAAAAAAAATTCAAAAAAAATCAAAAAAGAAAAAAAAAATTCCACCGACAACCGATAAATTGGCGATATATCGCCGATATATCACCGATTTATCGGCGATATTTTGCCAAATTTGTGCATAACTTGACCGATATCGATATATCGCCGATATATCGCCAATATTTTGCCAAAAAAATTCGTCCGTGCATATTGATATCGGTTGCTAATTTTTCGCGATATATCACCGATTTATCGCGATATTTTCGTCCTTGCTTACATCCAACTCATGAATTTGCAATATATAATCGTGTGTTTCTATACAACTGAAGTACAAGACTGCTCACAATATTGCACAACCAACACTTAAGCAATAACAAAAACCCTCAGCTCAGCTCGGTCTCCTCGAGTTATTCGTGTATCAGAGTCAATGAATGTAACTTCAAATTCACCAGTTCCTGTGTTAGATTGCGGTCTTAATGAATCTGGAATACGAGGAACATCCAATGGTGGTAGCTGTGACAGGTTTCCTGTTGTCTTCACAGTTGTTTTCTCAAAGGTGATCTTGACTCCATTAGTTCCTGTTCAAATGTTATAACAGTAAGATTCATCATGAAGAATCATGAGCAAGCTTTTTTAAAGAATTTAAATCAAGAATGTATATGGATATAGCACCCACCTATGAGCTCAAATTTGTGGGCTAAGGTAGCAGTTGCTTCCAGGGGTGGCAAAGGCCATGGAGCCCCCAATTCAAGCTCAACGATGTTGTCGAAATCTCTGCTAAAGACATCAATCCTTTGGAACACCTAATCAATGTGTCACGTTTAAGAAAAAGACAATCTTGAAATCTCACATGTTTCATAGAAGTATTGCATAATGCATGAGTATACATACCTGGCCGAGTGTTATGGGAAGAAGTCTGCCCGTGGGTGGGCCAGGGCGGCTACCTCCAAGAGTACGAGACGAGAAAGCACTGCTATATATCAGTTTCCACCTGCCTTGTAGCTTATCAAGGTTGTCTGATAGATTGACTAAACCTCCAGCTGATTCAAGCTCTTTTGCAGCAGCTTCAGCTCTGCGTAGATCATCTTCACTTGCAGCAAGACCTCTATTTAGCCCGGAAACAGCACTCTGTGATTAACATCCCCCAAATGAATTAGAAACCATGGTTTTCTTTTCAAGAATTAGACTCTGATATGCAAGTTTGAATAAGCAACATTTTGGAGATTGATGCAACAGGAGAGTGTGCACAACAGCCATAATAAGTATATTCACAAACTTAGCACTCTCTCTTCAAATTAGATACCTATCTCTTCATGGATATATATATATGAAGGCAATTCAGAATGATGATGTAGAGGAACGAGTACAAAAGTTGAAATGAACTTCAAGATAACCAGGCTTCCCTTTTGAGAGAGTCTGGACGATTGAACAAACTGGCATCAACTCTTAACAGATATCTTAGAAAACCAATTTCAGCTTACAAAGATGACATCAAAAAGTAGACATCCAATGGACCATTCAGACACGATTTCTTTCCTCAGATGTACCTCTTTATATCTCTCAAGCTTATACCAATTCACTCAGGATATTTCCAAGATTGACACACCTCTAGCAAGGCCAAGATTTCAAAATTTCTAACTTGTTCTTAGCTAGAATCAAAGCTTCAGTCCAGAGATAGCATGGAGGTACATGATTGCCACCATTGTATGCAATGAAGCTTCGATTGATAAGCTAATGTGAACCAGAAAACTAACACATCTTTTTTTTTTTTTCTTTATTCGCCCTTCGATAAAGAAGCACAATAACAGGTACCATCTAGAGCATAGATAACAATTTTCCTGTGAGATTAATCACTTGAAGATCACAATTCTCCCTCATCTTAACTACTATATTTGTTCTATTCATATCAATTCAACTGAGAACAGAATTCAATCAATCTTCTACTGTATAAGCTCTGAAAAATGACTAAATTATGCAAGCACAGAAAACAACAGAAAATTCAAAATCATCACATTTAGAATTTCAAACATGCTAAAATGTCATTAAAATCTCAAGCAGCAGATATCAGCAAAAAAGCATCAAGTGATAGAATTCATACCAATAGCTTGATCTTAAGGGACGCGATAAGATCCTCTTTGGACTGTTTAGATTCAGGAGGCTCAATGAATGTGACTCCGCCGGAATACGATTGGCAGGTAACTCCTTCCCTGAAATTACAGTTTCTCCGGCGGCGAAGCGCCGGAAAATGGTGAATATTCTGAGTAATTGACACATGTGAAGCATTCAAGACACGAGTTGAAGTGGTTTCTGAAGAAGAATTGTGATGGTGACAAAGTGGAATCGTTGAGTGAAGCAGAGAAGCCATTGCTGGTGCGGTGTTGTGATTGGGTGGTGGGGGAGGATTTGTGTACGACGCGTTCTAATTCAAGTCGTCGAGAAGTTACCGACTCAGACATTGCCACGTGGCGTTGAAAATATCAGAAAGATGCTTCGCGATATTCCCGCTTCTAATATCTTAATTTCCTTATTCGGACATCTAATTAAACGTTGACTAGACTTTTAAGTTTTTCTAAATGATGATATTCTTTCTTTCTTAATGTTTTAATTATTTTTTTTTAAATTTATTCATTACAATATTCTCAATAATTTTACATTCTAGTATAACCTACTGGCTTAATAAAACATCATTTTTTTTTTCAGAAAGTTTAATAAATAACACCGAGAAGATACAAAGATATTTATAGTTAAGAAAAGTTTTCCACTTACTATTAAATGTACACACACACACAGATATATATATATATATATATATATATATATATATATATTTGGAGAGATCTTTATAGATTTTTAAAATAAAATAATTTATAATATCTAAACATACTCTCATTTCCCAAATTTTAATTCCACATCTCCACTACTTTCCATGGGTTTATTTTCTAACAATAGTGTATATAAATAACTCTAAATCTTACACTATTATTTAGTAATTTTTATATTTAGGTTGAACATTAATATTAGTGAATCACAATTATTAATATTAGAATCTCATTTTTAAGCTACCTCGAACATTATAATGCAAAAATAAAACTTGATTCACACTTTGTATTTGAAAGAGAATGTGTTCCCAAGATTTAAATGTGAGGAATCTCTTTCAAATGTAAAGAAATTTAAATGTATTTAAATATGTAGATGTTGAAGCTAGTGCAAGGTTAAGAAAGGTTAGATACTAATAATAAAAGCAGACAATAGTAAAGAGAGTTGGAGATTGAACGATTATCGAAACCAACCTCCAATATAGGCCCTAAGGGTTGTTTTGGAATTACATTCTTAAGTTAATGTTTGAAGATAATGTATTAGAGCTAAAATGTAAATGATATGTTTGTTTGTATCCTACCTTAAGTGAAGTAATATGTATAAGAATTAAGAGGCCATATGTACATTTCTTATGTGGTATTCTACCTTTTTTCTTTTTTTTTTCTTTTTTAACTAATCCACAATATTTCTTTATTTTATGTCCCTTTTTTTGTCCTCTTTCAATCTTTTCTCCTCTATCAATTTATGTGCTTAAGTGTTAGAACAATTTTATTGAGTTTATCTTTACGAGTTTGCATTGGCTTGATAAAAAAATCTATAACCTATTTTGCAAAGATGATACTTTGGAGCATTTAAAGTTAACATAATGCAAGATTGTAATGATTTGTGAGTTTGGAGATGATTTTTAAGCTTAATCCAAAAAAAAAAAAAAGCTTCGTTAAAGTAATGATTTTTGAGCTTAATCCTTAAATAATGGTCAATGAAATTATTTCCTCGAATTAAAACACCTCAAAATTTGATGTCATTATTAGAAGTTGCATCATCTCTTTTAATTAAAATTCAATTTTTCCTCAACGTTTTTGGAACAATATATTATAAATATCATGATTATCTATGTTTTGATTCAACAACATGAGCATGTTAAACCACCAAATTTCATTGCACAAAAACTCATGTGAGACGGTCTCACGGATAGTTTCCGTGAGACGGAGCCCTATCACTCATAAACAACATGTGAATTGAAGGGTTTAGGTGGTGGGTAATTGGGTTGTGGGTTGACCCGTCTCACACAATGCATTAAAATTCCGTGAGACGGTCTTACGAGAGACTTACTCATTTCATTGAGGCTCTTCTTTTGGATAATTATAATGATCACTATATATTTAAAAAGTAATAATCCTATGGAAACAATTTCAAAATAAATTATTCAAAATTCAAAATTATGGTATCTTACATATTTAATATACTAGTATAAGACCCATGTAATACACGGGGTATTTTTTATGATAAATAAATTTTATTAGTTATGTATATTATTTTAAGTTTTAAGTTTGAATGATATTTATCTTAATTTATGATTTACTATTTATTTATTTCACATGTATATGCTGATAAATGCATAATTTATTTGTCATTTCACATTGATCATATTTTTTCCTCAATTTTGTAATTTTTTTATTTAAGTATATTTTTATAATTTTGGATAAAAAAAATCTCGAATGCATAAAATAAATAAACCTTTCAATAATGATATATGATGTAATAATTGTAGTAAATTAACCAAAAAATATCTCTATGAAAAATTGGCAGTTCACACCTTGCAGATTGAAAACATATGGTCCTCCACCTCTGTTAATCGTTGTATTGATTTTTCTTCCCATCGAAGTAAAACTGAATATCAAGTTGTATGTCCGAATATTATCAATGAAATTCTTACTTCTAGAATTACGGCCAATGACATCTAAGAATCATCAATCAAACATTTTTAATTAAAAGTGAATTTAAATAACATAAATTGAAAAAAACAATAAAGATTCATACCTATTAAACGGGTTTCTAAATCAGGACATGAGATAATTTCTTCGAAGACAGTAAATTCAAAGCAATACATAGGGATTGGGACTTTAGGACAAAGTTTGATTGTAGTAAATTTATGGATGCTCAATCGATATGTATGTTTTGTAGCCCGAATACTTCCCTGATTTTGATCTATTTGAAAGTTTTTTAACGAACAAATTACTCCATGTTTTAGCAAGTTTTTGCATCTACTAATTTGACTACGTGCAACAGTAGCCTGGATCCTTGTAAACTGAAAATGAATCATGAGAGAAAAAAATGTTAGAATTAAATAAATTTGAATTGTAAGCATATTATAAGATTTTTAAAAACATAAAAAAAGTCATTATTGAAGAATATATATACCAATTTTATGTAATAATATGATGTGTTCTTAAAATACCTTATCATCCATCAAACCATCTCCATAAGGCTATTTTTCGGTGGATAATTTTTTTGAGGTACAAACCATGATCTGATAACTCGAACTCTTATTGCACATATCTTCTTGGATGGATCAATGTCAACAATTGCAAGGTATTCCATGCCCACTTAAAAATGCATAAAAAATGATTAGTTACAATATTATGTAAAGAAAATTATAATGTTCAATTTTGAAATACAATATCACATGAAATATACAATTCAAAAATTAAGAAGGGATAGGGTACTGTACGAAATACAGAAGCAAACATGCAAGAATATAATAGTTAGATGTTGAGATTTATAATGACAAATAAGACATATGTAAAAGTTGTGACACCTTATACCCCTCTAATGTATATTTAACAATAAAATATTCATCATGTAGACATGTCATACTGACATTTCATTTATCCATATAAGTATAAAAATATTATTTAAAGACTAATATCGTATAAAATTAAAATACACAACCAATATCACAACATAGGTCATATTAAACACAAATCATGATACATGTGTTCCAAAATGCAAAATGAGGAAGAGAAGGAGAAGGTTGCACGAGGCATCAGCCGGCCGACCTGGTATAGCGTGGTGTCTATATATACAAACCACCTCAAAAGAGCTATTGAACCTAAAACAATGTATATATGCGATTTTTATAAGTCGCAACTCAATGAATATAAACCGTTAATTTAATTAAACAATAAACCAATAACAATCATTAACATTGATCATAAACATATGCAAATGCCACTATGTCCGGTTTATTATTCTGTGAACTGTTCAAGCTTGGATCTGTCCCGGGATTTCCAATATGTCATTGTGTATATAGACCCGTAGGTCTCCAATATGATTTAGACTCGTAGGTCTCCAATATGATTTAGACCCGTAGGTCTCCATTGTGTATATAGACCCGTAGATCTCCAATATGAATTTGGCCCGAAGGTCTCCACTTTGTATACAGATCTATAGCAAGACAGTCACAGACCTTTTAATTTCATGCAATTGTAATGCAACACAACAATCATTTGAATATATGATCACGTATACATTTACCAATATATCATTTGATCGAATGACAAATTCATATAAATACATATTCCTTATATACCAAACGTTACATATAAATCACATCACATTGCATATAAATCACATATACGGTTTATATTCACCTGGCTATAATAAGTATCCGTTTGTTGCTCTAGTTCCTCTTCCTGTCCTATAGCCCGTGCTCCTATATGATTCAATGCAATTTAGTCTAATTGTCCCCTTAAAATATATTTCTATTATGCAATGAAATGCAATGCATATATGCTTTATTAACCATGTTCAGTATTTTCCTTATAACTTGAGCTATAAAATCCCGAGTCGAGCAAGGTAAAATTCTGTAGAAACTTAACATATAGCTCTACAACTTTCATGTTTAGCATTTTTCAAAATTCAGTCTCCAACCTACTTAAAATTAAGCCACAATCACATCATACATATATATTACTAAATTCTAGCAACCTTTATTCTTTTGACATTATCTCACTCAATATTTAACCGAGACATCTACGGTCTTCTTCTGCGTTTAGCTAAGAGATAGGACTATAAGTTTCATGTTTTAAGTTTTTCCCAATCCAGCCTCTAAAGTTACCAAAACATCCAATAATTACGATAACTTGAGATATATCTAATTCACTAATTTCTTTGTACCTTTTTGAGTCAATCTTTGAGAATTCACTCCGATCAAATCGAAGAGTATGTCACTACGAACTTCCCCTCAAAATCTGAAGAAAAACGGTGAAGAAACGAATTCAAAATTCTCAAACCCTTCTTTTTTTTCTTTTTTTCTCCCTCTGTTCTTTCTTTCCTCTGTTTCTGTTTCTGTTTTTGTTTTTGCTCTCTGTCGCTGCTGCACTTTCTCTTCTTTTTATTTATTTATTTACTTACCACCTTTTCCACCGCCTGCAAGCTTCCATTTGAAGCTTTCTTTTTATTCTTTTTATTATTATAATATTATTACTTTTCTTTTTCTCTTTTCTTTAATTATATATATATATTATAATATTAATTAAATTTTATATTTCTTTTATTCTTTTATACATTTCTAATTGATTTCTACCATTTATTTTCAAACCAAGTATTATTCTAAATTCTTTACGAATGCCAATATGATATGTTTTTAATACATCATGAAATGAATGCATGAAATGAATGTCAAATGACGGGTAAGTTTTGGTTGAGGATGTTACAAAAGTAACCGCCATTTGCATGATTATAGTTTATGCATAATTGCATGATCATAGATTTGCAAGATTTAAGTGTAATTACAATTTGACATTAATTATCAAATCACATTAATTCTTTTGGCATGACTCATGTTACTAAATGTAGGTTTCATATCTAAATATTAATTGACTTGTTCACAACATATGAGTCGATCATATGAAAATTTAGTATATTAAAATATAAAACGTATATAATAAAAAAAGTTTATTATGTAAGTTTTAAATTTAAAAAAGTACATATGTAAACAAAAATATCATGTATAACATTTAAAAAGTATATTTATTAAGTATACATGTAAACCAATATATAAATAATAGAATTTATTTATACATGATATTTTTAAAATTTTATAGATGATATTTTTTATATTTATACATGATATTTTTAAAGTTTTATAGATGATATTTTTTAGATAATATTATGGTTATTAAAAATAATAATTGTAATTGTTAAAAGTATATTCCTTCAATACTATATATTTCTAATAAAGAAAAAAACTTACATATATAATAATAGTAGTGGCAAAAAAAGAAAAAAAAAATCACTTAATAAGAAAATTTAATGTGCAAAATTTGAGAATGTATTATAAATTTAAATTAGATTTTAAAATATAAATAATAGCATTTATTTATACATGATATTTTTGAAATTTTACACATGATATTTTTCAAATAATATTGTGGTTATTAAAAAACATGATCTAATTATTAAAACTATATTCTTTCAATAATATATATTTATAATAAAAAAAACACTTACATATATAATAATAGATTATCTTTAAAAATAACATTTAGTAAGAGAAATAAATGTTCAAGTTTTGTATGAATAATATATATTTATAATTAAAAAAAACTTACATATATAATAATAGATTATTTTTAAAAATAACATTTAATAAAAGAAATAAATGTACAAATGTCAAGTGACATTCTTGATCCTTCTTATATATATATATATATATAATAATAATATATAAAGTTTTTCTTTAAAATCTTATACATTTAATATCTTTAAAAATCCTATGTAATAAATTAATATATTTTTTTGAAACATAAAAAGACACTTTCTTGAAATACGCAAATAAATCAAAACATCAGACCCTGAATTATTGTCCCTTACCATAATCCTATATAATCATAAGAGTTCCATGCCCAATATACCCAAAAGCATAAAGGATTTATACAAATATACTCACTCAACTTTAATATTATCCCCAAATACCCAAAAGTAAAATTTTGTAGGGTGTGGGCATAAAACTGTTAAGTGTCGGTACGGATTAGCAGGCTTGCGTACATGCAATATATCGAAAATTTCGTTAAATCCTGAAAATTAAGGGTTTAACGAAAATAAACCATAATTTTCGTTAAACCCTATTTTTTTTGGGTTTAACGAATATTAATCTAATCCCGTTATATTATTAAAATAATTAAATATTTATCAAATATAATAATACTATATTTTCGTTAAACTCCAAAAATAAAAGGTTCAACGAAAACAAACCTTAATTTTCATTAAACCCTAAACAAATTAGGGTTTAACGAAAATTAATTTAATCCCATTATATTATTAAATTAATTAAATATTTATCAAGTATAATAATAATATATTTTCGTTAAACTCTAAACATTAAGGGTTTAACGAAAATAAACCTTAATTTTCGTTAAACCCTAATTTTTTAGGGTTTAACGAAAAGTATGGTATATTTTCGTTAAACCCTTTTTTTTTGGGTTTAACGAATATTAAGGTTTAATCCCGTTATATTATTAAATTAATAAAATATTTATGAAGTACAATCATACTATATTTTCGTTAAACTCTAGACATTAAGGGTTTAACGAAAATAAACCTTAATTTTTGTTAAACCCTTAATTTATAGGGTTTAACGAAAAATATGGTTTGTTTCGTTAGACCTTTGTTTTTATGTGTTGAACGAAAATTATTTATTTTTCGTTATACTATTAAATAATTTTCGTTACATTATTACAAAATATTCGTTAAACTATCAAATTATTTTGTTTAAAGTATCAAATAGTTTTCGTTAAATTATGACAATATTTCTGTTCAATTATCAATGAATTTTGGTTATATTATTAATTTTTTCTTGCAATTATCAAAAAAATTTCGCTAAATTATCAAATAATTTACGTTATATTATTAAATTATTTTCGTTAAACAATTTTCGCTAAATTATCAAATAATGTACGTTATATTATTAAATTATTTTCGTTAAATAATTTTCGTTAAGTATTTGTCATTTGATATCATTCCAATTTATTTTCATGATTTGATATCATTTTGATCTTTTGATTTGAACACGTATATGAAGTTAATTTTGTAACTTGTGTAACAATTTTTTTGTCTTTTTGTTATACTATTCATTCACGTGTACAAATTTTTTCACTTTTTCTTTAAACTTTTTCTTTTACTTTTCAGTGATTTGATCTTTCATTCACGGTAAATATCATGAAATTTACAACTCCATTCATTCACTAACATTCACCATTCATATTAAAAATTTTGAAGTTTGAGAGTATTGATCCCTCCACCAATCTTAGAGGATTAATTGAGCTTGAAATCACCACCAATCTTAGAGGATTAATTCAGCTTGAAATCAAGTAAGTGCAGTTTAGTTTATTTAAAGTTTATTTAATTTAGAGAATAGTTGAGTTTATTTAAACTTTAATTTGTTTAGTCATTATAGAGAAAATTTTGGTTAATGTTGGATGATCAATTTTTCTTGAAACAGATTGATATATATTTCATGAACATAATGAAATATTTCACGAAACAATTAGGGTGTGATGTAGTACAAAATTAGTGTTTTCCCGGAAAAATGATGGATTAACAAAAATAGGTATGATAATTTTCAAATAATCTGTTCACAAACACACTAGGTTAATTATTGTCCGTGAATAATTTTCGTTGAACTCTAAGAGGATTTTATTGAAAATTGTTTTTTAATTTAACGAAAAATTACTTGTTTATATTTCGTTAAAAGTAGCAAAAAAAAGAATAGATTAACGAAGATTACTTGTTTAATTATCGTTAAACCTACAAAAGAAGGGTTTAACGAAATTGTGTAATTTTCGTTAATCCTTAAATATTTTGTTGAAAAATGTTGTTTAATTTTTGTTAAACCTACAAAAATGGGGTTTAACGGAATTTATGTTGTTGTTTAACGAAAATTGTTGGTGTTTAACGAAGTGGATGTTGTTGTTTAACGAAAATTGAAAATGAAACCACCTAATTTCGTTAAACCCTACGAAAATCTAGTTTTTAATCTGTAGTGTAATGTGGACTATTGTATATTATATAATTGTATTTTTTAATCTGTTATGGAAGTTAACTTGGACTAATCCTTAATGGAATTTTAATTTTGTAATTATCGTTTAACTTGGTCTGTTTTAACAAATTGTTTGTTTTCATCACATCCTTTATTTGTTTTTTTTTTCAGTTCAATTGGACTGATGAGTTTGTCAATGACATTGTGGCATGGAGGTTACTGGCAAGGTTTGCAATATGTAAATGGTATTCATGAAGTGATAAATCTTGAAAGATTGACATATGAAGATTTATTGAAATCAGTTCATGCGACAGTGCATGAGGATATGAATTATTGGTTTTATGTGATCCATTCTCTATTGGAAACGAATGGAGTCTTGAGGAAGAAAAAAATCAAAACTGATTTTGATTCGCAAGAATGTTTTACAGAGCAGTATGGATACTTGGTTATTTTCGTTACGTTAAAAAGGATGGACGACGGAGTATTGGGTGGATCTTCTTATCAATCCGGGGGGACACAACAAGGTGGTGAAAGTATAAATCCATTCATTGAGGAAGTTCGAAATTTGAATTGCTCGAGTGTTCCGTTAGGGCAGCTGGACAACCAAGAGTTGTATTTAAGATGGGGTCTAAACGATGGCTTGTTTGGAACGTCTTCAAATGTAAGGTGGGTTACAGACGACGGCTTGGTTGGAACCTCCTCAAACTTTCAAGACCTTAATTTGGCCCCTCCCGAAGAAATTGAGGAACCAGAACCTGAAGACCATGATCATCGATCGGGTAATCAACTATTACTGCACTTATCATATGTGAATTTGTGTATACGAGTAAGGAAGTTGTTTATATATTTTTTTTTGCTAGATCGAAATATTGAAGCAGATGACTTCGTATTGGACGAAAAGGTAGAGACAGTCTTGGATGAGGAACAACGAGCAGCCTACGAGCAATTCTATGATGGCATCATGGGAGCTGAGTGGCACATTCCAGATATACCTGAATTCGAGGAACCTACTGCAAGGCCATATGAGCATTCAACTGGATTGCAAAAAGGAGCCTTGTTCGGCAGTAAAGAAGAACTGCAGCGTGTAGTTGGGTATTATCATATGGAGAATCAAGTCCAATTTAGGGTGGACCACTTCGACAAGCACCGATGGGCCGTGGAGTGCAATCAAAATGATTGTCCTTTCTTACTCACAGCAAGAGAGAAACTCGGTGTTTGGAAAATTGCCAAAGTCGTCTTGCCCCACACATGTTCGTATCTTCTCAGTGCTAGTGCTCCTCGTAGGCTTCCGTCCTCTTTGATTGGAGATTATTTTACCCAAAGGCTCCGGAAAGATAAGTCTGATCTCGCTCCTAGGGAGATCATGCGAGAGATGAATGAGCGATATGGATTGAATTTGAGCTACAAGCATGCTCGGTTGGTAAGACGTCATGCAATGTATAAGGCGTACAGTGATCCTCAGACGTCATTCCACATGCTTCCAGCCTACTTATATGTCTTGAAAGAACGGAATCCTGGTACATACACCGCGATTGACACAAAGAAGGATGGGAAATTCATGTATGCTTTTTTTGCGTTAGGTGCATCCATTGTTGGCTTTCGTCAGTATTCCAGACCTGTTATAGTGGTCGACGGTTGCCATTTGAAGGGGCAGTACAGGGGTATTGGTTTCGTTGCTGTGACTAAAGACGGAAATGATCAGATTTTTCCTATCGCAATTGGGATAGGAAGTGTTGAGAACGATGAATCCTGGACATGGTTTCTCAAACAAATCCGAGAAGCCGTTGGTTGTCCCGATGGATTGGTTATCGTGTCTGACCAACATGTTAGTATCGGTAATGCGATTGAATCTGCATATCCCGAAGCATCTCATGCTCTTTGTTGTTTCCATCTTCGTCAAAATCTAGCCAAATATGGAGCCCATTTGGTTGGGCTATTTCACACGGCTGCATACTGTTACGATGAAGATACATTCAATAGGTATGTCGAACTTCATGTCTTAAATATGCATTAAGTTACATAAGACATTGATGTATTGCATTGCTGATTGTGTTCTTTTTTTCAAGGTGCATGTCTTCTATCAACGATAGTGGTATCCAGGGCGCGATTGACAGTTTGATTCGAGCTGATAAGAGTAAGTGGTCACGTGTGAAGTGCCCTGTTCGAAGATTCAACTTCATGACCTCTAATACTGTTGAGGTTTGGAATGCTCGGCTAATCTGGGCTAGAAAGTTACCAGTTTGTTCGTTCTTGGAGGCTGCTCGAAGGGTGATTGAAAAATGGTTTGTCGAAAGAAGATTGGTTGCTGATGAAAGAGGCTCAACTTTCACGAAGTCAGTGCACGATAAATTATCAGAATTTATGCGGCAAAGTTGAAATATGGAGGTCGAGAGAATGGGCAGGCAGAAATTCAAGGTCACGCATGGGCGAAAAATATTTTTTGTGGGCCTTAGCGACGGTGTTTGCAGTTGTATGTATTTTCAAATCGAGTTGATGCCATGTGCACACGCCTGTGCAGCGATCAGGTACTCCTATATACTGTTCCATTGCTTAATTTTAAATAAGTTTAGGGTGTTCTTGATATTTAACTGAATCCGTGTTGACTGAAGTGTTGCTAATGAGCAAATTGCCTCGTACGTTGCCCCTTATTATACAACTCACTGTTTGAGGGGGATGTGGGCTTGTGAAGTTATGCCTGTGCCAGATCCAACGGAGTGGGTTGTAGATGATGCGACGCGAGAGAAGTCGTGTTTTGCCCCGGATCAACCAAAACAGGCCGGTCGACCAAGAAGCAAACGAATACCTTCTACTGGTGAATGTAGAGGAGTGCGCCGACTAAAATGTTCACGTTGTGGTCAACCTGGCCACAACTGCACTACATGCACACTATACATCCCCCCTGTAGATGGTCTATTCAGTGTAAATCCGGATCAAGGCTTACATCAGTCTAGAAGAAAGAAGCAATGTTCTGTATGTGGGTCAGAAGAACACAACAGACGAACGTGCCTGAGAAATAGAACAGCTTAGCCCGATTGTGTACAACATTGTTTTCAAACATATTTTCAATTTAGTGGAGTGTTTTTTGTATTTTGCATGGAAACGCTCATATCATTAGTATGTACCTCCTGATTAAAATGTTATATTAATTGAATTTATGGTAATTTTCCAAAATATTGATTTTGTATAATGAATATATATGGTATACAATCAAATCATTATATATATGGACGATATATATATATATAATAAAAAATAATAATAATAATAAAAATAATAATAATACATTAGTTCTCCAAACGAATTTTGAATTTTGAAGCATTTATTAATTCTTTTCTAATAATCATATTTAACAGAAAGCATTTGATTTTTAAATAGGGTATATTATGTCAATGATTTTTTTTAAGGTTATTTCTATTAAATATTTTGAATTTTTTATTATGAAATTTAATTCTCATCTTTATAAAACCAACTAAAAGAATATTATATATATAATATATATGTATATAAATATAATATTAAAAATAGGAAGTATATAACTTAATAATAATTATAAATCTTCATGAAACATTATTTATGGCCTACCCACCCCCACAACCACCTATTGAGTACACTTACATGTACTTGAAATCACATGTTGTTATCGGGCTTCACATGTTGACTCAAATTTTGTTTTCAAGCATTAAGTTATTTGGGAAATCAAATACTAGACCCACTTCCTCCTCTATCAAATCGCCAAACCACTTCTCATTCTCCATCCTCTTCCCAAACTTCTTCTCCTTCACGAAAATATCCTATTTCAATCTCCAAAGTTCGTTAAATACGTGAAGTTCGTTAGATCCGTGAAGTTCGTTAAAGAAAATGGAAGAGGTTAGAATCATAACCGATTTATTTTTATGCACATTGTAATGGAGAATTTCGTTAACAATATTTTGTTGCAATTACATGTTAGCATCTTCTAGGATTAAATGTTGCAATTTTTTGAGAATTACACGTTGCAATTTTTTTGTTGATGTCATTTGATTTAATTTTCCATACCGTTATTATTTTGGGCAGGGAACCCTCCGAGTTAAGCCTTCAACCAAAAATGACTTTGTTGGCTTAACGAACAATCACACTAGGCACAATTTAGTTCGTGAAATGGTGTTTTGTTAGCCTTTAACGAAAATCTTGTAAACTTCGTTAAACCCTATTTTTATAGGGTTTAACGAACAATCACACTTTAGTTCGTGAATCTAGCCCTGAGCAAAATTTCTTTAAATTTCGTTAAACCCTATTTTATAGGGTTTAACGAACAATCAAACTGTTATGGATTTAGTTCGTGAAACATGATGTTTTTTAAGCCTTTAACGAAAATTTTGTGATTGTTCGTTAAACTCTATAAAAATAGGGTTTAACGAACAATCACAGTAATTTTCGTTAAACCCTATCATCTAACCTTCAAATTACATTATTTTTCGTTAAACGGCGTTTGATTAAGTTTAACGAACAAAACGATTTAATGTTCGTGAAACCCTTAAAAAATAGGGTTTAACGAACAAATCAGGGTATTGTTCGTGAAACCCTTTAAAAAATAGGGTTTAACGAACAATAACCTTTTTTTGTTCGTTAAACCCTATTTTTTAAGGGTTTCACGAACATTAAATCGTTATGTTGCATGATCTCTTCGTGAATGTTAGAATTGAATTAACTGGCTTCGCATATTACGAATATTTTTTCCGTCGATGTTCAATTTTTCAAATAGTTGGCTTATGATACTGTTTGTTAATGTGTAATTGGCTTTGGAGTTCATTCGTGAGGACTTGCAGGGTCGTGTGGCCTACATCAATGGGTATGTTCGATTGACAGTACTCGATGAGATTAAGGCACAACTTCAAGTTGTCGGCCGAAAGTATTATCGAAGCTTTTGGAAAACCAGTTTCGGCCATTTTTTGATATGAAAGACTGGAAGAGACTCATGCAAGGCCATTTTACACGTCCTCATGTCATATGAGGTGCGTGGACAGACGGTCCCTACAGACGAGAGGTGGTTTGCTGTGGGTCAGGATAGACAAATTTGTCGGTTCGGAAAGAAAGAGTTTGTCCTTGTCACCGGCCTGAAGTTCGGTGACTCGGCTTTCAACCCTGTTGGAGATCACACTCCACTGGAAGGGGCAGTGTACTGGAGGGTGCACGCCGAGACAGATCGAGTGACCGTGTCTGAGCTCCGTGCTCGATTCGCATCGGGCGAGTTCAAAGATAGTGCAGATGACACAGTGAAGATTGCTAAGATATTGATCCTCCACCTAATACTGCTTGGGGTGGACGTCGGCAAATCAGTTGTCGATGAATGGATTTGGACATTGGTGGAACAAGAAGACTTGTGGGAGAGCTTTCCATGGGGGAAAGTCAGCTTCATCACCCTTCTGAGTTACATGGACAGACTACCGACCACTCTTCCCGCTCGGTCCTACACATCACACTATCATTTTTATGGATTCTCTATAGCCTTGATGGTGTGTCCCTTCAATTTAATTTGTGGACCGTACTTTAAAAGTGACACTAACACAATGTTGTTTGCTTACCAAGTTTACAAATATTTCTTGTTCAGATATGGGCTTTTGAGGCGATCCCTATTACCTCATCATATGCCGGGGCCAGATTGGGAGGAGGAATAAATATACCCCGGTGTATGAAGTGGAGTTTGAAGAGGTTCGAGTTGGACGTTACACCTATACTGGAGGGCCCGGTATTTTCTATTTATTCATTTACTTACTACTATAAGTTGATCTTAAATGACTATTACAAGTCGTACATTGAATTAATTCTGGTATTTATATGATGTCCCCACATGTCGAGTGTTACCTGACGCTTCTCTCCACACCAGATGAGCTGCTTTAGACATACTGGCAGGATATTGATGACGATATCATGGAGGGGGTCCAGTTCGTCAAGCAACGATGTGGCCGTCGAGCTACTTCATCGGCTCGTAGGGCGTATGCAGCAACCAGCACTGATCCCGATGCTGGTGGACCATCGGGAGACCGTACTGTCCGATCAGGTGGACGAACAGGTGGACCTTCAGGAAGCCGTACTGTCCGATCAGGTGGACGACGGGCCTCTGCAAATACCATTGAAGAAGAGACTAACGAAGCAGGACCACAATGCCCGTCATTCGACGAAGTTCCGATTGGTCACGGACAAAGCTCGGGGTCGAGTGATGACCTGTTCACCAAATTGACGGGATGGATGGATGCTCGATTCGACAAGGACATTTCCACTCTTCGAGAGAACATCACTCAGGATGTGGGGCAGCGCGTGACAGAACTCATGCCTGGTATGATTCACGATTATGTGAAGGCGTACTTCACGTCGACCTTTCAGGAGCCACCTCCACAGTCGTCATTTGCAGGGGCGCAGCCGTTCATGACACCAGCCCCAGCTGATAGGGTCTTCCCAGAGGGCTCCGACACACCCTCGACGATACCTTTTGGGTACAGTGGCGTTCAAGAGTCAGCCCGACTTCCTCAGGTCCAAGAGATTGGTTCTTTTGGACCTGAAGCGCGACGGAGAGTTCCTAGTCAATTTGTGCGCAGTCCCTTCTTGCCGGACGAGCCTTCTAGAAAGATGGGGGCCAAGCTCTCCGAGTTCAAGGCCTACTACATGAGTGACGACAGCAAAATGTTGGGGTAGACATTCATGTTCTTTCACATTACTCTTTTGGATTTAATAGTATCTGTTTCACATTATTCTTGATAAAGTTTTCGTGTTTTTATCGTTACAGGCGGAACGTTGGTATTGGTGTGATAGTCGGGCCAAGTTTCTTTCGAAATTTCGTTGATCCGTCGTTGGATCTGGATTTCGAGGTAATACTTATCCTGTTACCTTTTTCTAGAGTTGATTTGTAAAAATTTATAATTTATACGTCATTCCTATCTAATACAGGCCATTGATGCGTACCTCGGCGTACTACAGAGTTGCCCAGAAACAGCCAAAATACATTCCAGGTTTCCCGGGAAAATCCAGTTGGTGGATACCCATCTGTTTGTAAGTTCTAATCAAACTGTTATGGTAATTACTCAATTTTTGTTCTATAACCACTGATAAGCATTTGTCGTAAACGTAGGAAACATGCGAGGAAATTTGGAAAACAAAGCATGCCGGCGAGGATGACGCATCCAAATACTTGCCGGAGGCCATGGAGATGTTCACAACGGAACAACTGGAGCGTGTTGCGCCCTATGTACGAGGGTCGAGACCGAAGTGGAATTTTATTAAGCCATGGTGGGATGACATACAGGTGGTAAGTACTTAATACGAACGAGTTAGTATTCTTTTTATATTTTTCAGATAATCGGTTAGGTATCTAATTGTTTTTGCCAATATTTTAGGTCCAGACGATAATGAACCTGGACAGTCATTGGGTTGCATGTGCTATAGATCTCGAGCAGCAGCGGATCTGTTTGGCTGATAGCTTTAGGCATCGGTATGCTAACGAACCTGAGTTAATCCAACTCTGTATCAGACAGACCCTCCCACTCCGTCGAGTTTTGCCACGAGTGTTGGAGCACTGTGGCTTCTATGAGAAGGTATTGGCGCAGGACCGCAGAATTCCAAAGGGTATCCCTGAGTTCGCAGTCATGACATTACAAGAAAACCTATGCTACAGGCAGTTGGACCACCACTCATGTGGGATTTGGTCATTACTCGCGATCGAGAGTTGGATGATAAAGGAGTGGCCAAGGACCACACTTCAGACCAAGAAGGGGATCAACGGCGTTAGGAAGTGGATGGCCTTAGTTGTTTACACAAACTCCACTGATGGTGACACCGTACCTCCTGATTTTTTTTTGTAGTAGAGTACTTTGAACTTGTATGAAATAATCTTATATATAATTTCAGTGTCCTAAAAGTTTGTCACTTGACGAATCCTTTAAATTTCGGATGACTCCTCACAAACCTCAAATATTTTATACATTCTTGTTGAATTGTGAACCGTATCGAATGAATGAAATTGTAAATTTATTGCTTCGTGAATGTAAAAAAAAAAAATTGAGCAAAACCTAAATTTCGTTAAACCCTGAAAATATGAGTTCAACGAAAAATCAAACTATTTTGGTTAAATTTTGATTTTTAGGACTTTCACGAAAATTATACGGGTTTAACGAAAATCGGTTTAATGAATGGAATTGTAAAACAAAAAAGCGTACATTACGAAAATTATTTTCGTTAAAATAAATTTTTACATAAAAAGTTTATGTAGTTGTAGACGAAAAAAACGAAAATTGATTTCACAATTTCACGAAAATTATTTAGTAATATAACGAAAATTAATTAATTGTCGTTAAACAGGGTTAACGAAAATAAACCAAAAGCTAAACCCTAAAAATGTAGCCAAAATTATGGTTTGATAATTACAAAATTAGTTATTAATATAATAATTTAACGAAAATTAATTAATAAATGTTCATATTAGATAATTTGATAATTACGAAAATTAGTTATTAATATAACGACATATTTTTCCAATTTAACGAAAATTATTTAATAATATAAATAAAATTAATTAATTGTCGTTAAACCATAAAAAATTAAGGGTTTAACGAAAATAAACAACAATTTTCGTTAAACCCTAAACATAAAGGGTTCAACGAAAATTAGGTTTATTTTCGTTAAACCCTTTAAGGAAATAATTTAACGAAACTCCATTCATAATTTAACGACAATTATTTAATTATGAATCATATTAGATAATTTGATAATTACGAAAATTAGTTATTAATATAACGACATTTTTTTCCAATTTAATGAAAATTATTTAATAATATAAATAAAATTGATTAATTGTCGTTAAACCATAAAAATTAAGGGTTTAACGAAAATAAACAACAATTTTCGTTAAACCCTAAATATAAAGGGTTCAACGAAAATTAGGTTTATTTTCGTTAAACCCTTTAAGGAAATAATTTAACGAAACTCCATTCATAATTTAACGACAATTATTTAATTATGAATCATATTAGATAATTTGATAATTACGATAATTAGATATTAATATAACGACATTTTTTCCCAATTTAACGAAAATTATTTAATAATATAAATAAATTAATTAATTGTCGTTAAACCAAAAAAATTAAGGGTTTAACGAAAATAAACAATAATTTTCGTTAAACCCTAAAAATAAACGGTTCAACGAAAATTAGGGTTTATTTTCGTTAAACTCTTAATTGATAGGGTTTAACGACAATTTCAATATATTGTTTTTTTAATTTCCTACGAACTGTACCCGACATATAACAGAATCTCTGCACCATTTCTGAACAAATGTGTTTTTGGGTATTTGGGGATAATATTAAAGTTGTGTGGGTATATTTGTATAAGTCATTTATGCTTTTGGGTATTTGAGGGTATTTCCTCTATTTGTATAAGTCCTTTATGCTTTTGGGTATTTGGGGTACTTCCTCTAATCATAATGTAGAATGATTCAGTGAATGGCATATTTACATTTTCACACTCCAAATATTTTCAAAACCCATTTTCCCGCCCACACACACAAACCCTTTTATATCAAGAGGAAATCATCCTTTCTCCATTTTTTTCACATTAAAATCACGCACAAAAAGAATCTTACACAGAAAAATGTCCACATCATCAGTGCGGCGGATCAAGGAACGCGGCGGCGGAGGAGGAAAAGTCGCCGCAGCACCTGCCGGAAAAGTATCTCCAGTTTCTGGAAGGTCTATTTCCACGGGGAAGGAGAACTCTAGGCCCACGTCACGGGGTCGGACCGCAATCCAAAAGCCCAGCATACAGCCCATGACCCGGATAGACAAGTCCGCTGCGGCGGAGCCACGCCCCAGGTTGTCTGCTTCGTCGGTGCCGAGAGGTAGGAGCTCTAGCCCCTCTGAATTTACTAGGGTTTTGTCTGATATGAGGAAAAATACTTCTAGGGTTTCTCTGGGTTCATCTCGGAGAAAGGAAAATGGTGTTAATTTGAAGGGGTTGAATGAAAAATCTGATCTTGAGAAAAGGGTTTCAAAAGGCTTGGTAAAAAAAGGGGAATTTTCGGTTGAGTTGCAGGGGGGTTTTCGAGAAAACGAAAAAGTGAAGATTAGGGTTGAGAATAATGAGAGGGATGATATAAAAGAAGATTCATTAAGCTCAGTTTCGATGGAAGGACTAGATCTTGAGAAGATGGTGCTGAAAGATTTTGAGAAAAATGATCGAAATTTGGAGAAGCTGGAGGGGAGTTTTAAGGCTTTGAGTGTGAATAATGAAGAAAAGGAGCAAATTTTGAGCTCAAGTTTGGTGAAAAAAACTATTCTTGAGGATTTTAATCAAAACTCTACTTTAGAGTCTGATCTTAAAAGTAATAAAGTTTCCGAGGAAGTAAAGATTAAATCTTGCACGGCGGGGTCAGTGTTAACTTCAAGAGAGTCAAAGACGGCGAGCAAAGTTAGTAATTGTTTGAGTGCTTTGAAGGAGAATGTTGGAAACAAGTATCCCAATAAGCTTCATGAAAAGCTTGCCTTTTTGGAAGGGAAAGTGAAGAGGATAGCATCTGACATAAAGAGGACCAAAGAGATGCTGGATAAGAATAATCCAGATGCTTCCAAGATGATTTTGTCAGATATTCAAGAGAAAATTACGGGGATTGAGAAGGCTATGGTTTATGTTGCTGGTAGTAATGGAGATTCCAAGGCAGGGTCAGTGAATAGAGAAAATCTGGATGAGAAAGAAGTGAACGAGATCATGGATGCTAAAAGTTTGGATAAGGTTTTGAATGTTGAAGAACTGGAAGCACGGCTGTTCCCTCATCATAAGTTGATTAGAGATAGGACTTTATCGAAGACAACATCCAGAGGTTCTGAATCTCGTGTATTAGGAGTTGGAGAATTCACCAGCACACTTAACCTGGATGAGGAGAAATCAACTACTTTCAATGATAATGCTATTGCTACAGAAATCATGGCTTCCTTCAGCAAAGAAGAATCTCATGTTGGTCCATGGGCAGATAAGCCTCAAGAGATGGATGACTCAGTGACATGTATGGCGGAAAGTTCTTCTCTAAATGCCTTGAATGGAAAAGGTAATCTTGATGCTCTGCTTATGGCTGATGAGAAGCTTGATGAATTTGATGACCAAGAGGGAGTGCCAGCTATGATATTTGAAAAGGATGTAGAAGATAATTATACATATAAATTGAATGATATTGGACACAAGACATCAACAGGAGGATGGTTTGTGTCAGAAGGAGAGTCTGTTCTTCTTGCACATGATGATGGTTCTTGTTCTTTCTACGATATTGCTAATTGTGAGGTATTCCATTTCACACTTCAACCTTTTTAATTCGTTTGTTTTGTTTGCAATGCCATTGTCGGTGCTTTTGTATATCGTGTTTATATGAAAGCAATGGACATTTACATACATTGAAGTGTCTAATGCCTATAATCATGCATAGTAGCGAATAATCTTTCTTTACTGAAAGAGTGAATTATTCCTAACAAAAAATCGTTACTTTTCAGGAGAAGGCTGAATACAAACCCCCTGCTGGGGTCGTACCAAACATATGGCAAGATTGTTGGATAATCCGTGCCCCTAGTGCAGATGGATGCTCTGGGAGATACGTTGTGGCAGCATCGGCTGGAAATTCTGTGCATTCAGGGTTCTGCTCGTGGGATTTCTACACAAAAGAGATACGAGCTTTTCATTTTGAGCATGAGTCCCCCCATGTGAGGACAGCCCTCGCCCCTCTATCTAATAACACTGTGTATGAAAGGAATACTCTGTCGTCTGTTATGGCTACTGAAAACCGGCAATGGTGGTATAAACCATGTGGACCTCTAATTACATCAACAGCTAGCTCTCAAAGGATGGTCCAAATTTATGATATTCGTGATGGGGAGCCAGTAATGAAATGTGATTTGCCAAAGCCTGTCTTGGCCATGGATTATTCAAGCCCTTTGCAATGGAGAAGTAGAGGAAAAGTGGCATTAGCTTTGACAGATGCTATTTCTCTATGGGATGTGAGTTCTCTTAGTTCTGAAGCAGTGCTGTCGGTGTCTTCATCGGGCCGTAAAATCTCTGCTCTTCATGTGAATAACGCTGATGCAGAATTAGGGGGAGGAATTAGACAAAGGTAACAGAAATTGAACAAAACACTCATTATCTTTAAAAAATCTCTCTTTATATTGTCAAATCAAACTCCATTGTCCATGCTTCAATTGTATTCTAAAAATGCATGTTCTATTGTTTTTGATTCAGTTATACTAGGATTTAGTTGCTTCTATTTCTTTCCTTATCTGTCTTGATTTTTGAGTACCTTATATACACAGACCTCTTTTGTCTACTAAATTGCATGTTTTCTGCAGATTTAGTTCAGCAGAAGGAGAAGGAAATGATGGAGTGTTTTGCACTCCTGATTCCATAAACGTGCTCGATTTCAGGCAACCCACTGGAATAGCTTTGAAGATACCCAAAGTTGGAGTGGACGTGCAGTCAGCTTTCTCGAGAGGCGATTCCATCTACATTGGATGCTCCAGTTTAAGATCAGCTGGGAAAAAGCAGTACACTTCCCAAATCCAACAGTTCTCATTGAGAAAACAAAGACTTTTTAGCACCTATGCACTGCCAGAATCGAATGCTCATAGCCACTTCACAGCGTTGACACAAGTTTGGGGAAATTCAAGCCTTGTCATGGGAGTATGTGGGCTTGGTTTATATGTTTTCGACTCCTTGAAGGATGATGGACTGCCATGCTTCGCTATGGATTATAGCAGCTCACAAAATGTGAAAGAAATCATTGGACCAGATGACATGTATCATCCTTCTTTCGACTACTTGGCTTCAAGGATTCTCCTTATATCCAAAGATCGCCCTGCTCGTTGGAGGTACTTATTCTAGATAGAATTCTCAGCCACATATATTAAGCAGTGTCTTATTGCTTGTTATCAGCTACATTTGTTGAACTTTTTTCTTCAAGTGATTGTGTGAGATTGTTTTTAGATGCAGCTTCGTTTGTAATTATTGTATCATATGATCATATCCCGGTTTTCCTGTTTCCTAGTTATATTTATGGGAAAGGATCATATCTTGAGTGCTTTGGGATTTTGAGGAAATAAAAACTAGCTCTACTGTATCACCATGAAGCTGAGAAATGCATTTTATATAATTATGAGTTATATTTAATATATTTGTTTTGCAAAGCTTGTTGCCTACTAAGTTACACAGAGATGGTATTGCTCTAGTATTACACTACAATTACAGTGCAAAAATTTCTCAGCATGCCAAATGAATTGGATTAGTTATTAACACTAAGCTTGAAGGAATATTTACAAAATCGAAATCCTGTTAGAAATTCTTGATTGCGACTGCTCAGCAGGAATCTTGGATCCCTCCATTGTGCATCACTTTTGATCAGAATCAATACAGGTTTTTGTTGGATTTCATTAATCAGAATCTGTCTCTCTGAATGGTAATGGCACTGTCTTCACAGCTCTGTACTTGCCAGCATTGTTGAGATGCTCATTTTCCAATCTGTGTTATCATGTAGACTAAGATTAGCCCAGATATGCTTAAGTAGAATGAAACTGTCTCTGTAGAAACCAGTGTAAATAATGCTTTCTTAACACAGTTTACCTATAGTAATTCCAATGTCCGCGCCGGATAACTTCCAGTGAAGCTAGGAAAAAGTCGAGCAAACGTGACTCCAACATGCCAATATTGAATTTCATCACAGTCTCCACCCATGCTACTCTTAGAACAAAATTCAAGGCCTGAAATCACACACACATGCATAAGTTGAGAGAGAGAGAGAGAGAGTGAGAGAGAGGGGATTAATTGAGAACTCACTATGGATCCATAGTAAATGCTTTTGTTCCTCAACACTAAATCATCTCTGAGCCAAGGATTTTTGGACTTTGGATTAAGAAGGCCCCAATCTTTAACAAAATCCCAGTACAGTTGATAAACCGTTGCCACGATTGAAGTCACCAAAACTATAACCATCCACAGCTGTGATGGCTGTCTGGTGTAGGTTAGCCTAGCCCCAGCTGCCACCATAGCCGAAACATACTTCCCCAGGTTAGCTAGATGATCCGGATTACACTCGTCAAACCATCTCCTCGTGCACTAAGTCGTCATTACATTATGAGCCACATGTTAATAAAACATCATACATAGATTCTTGTATATAGTTTAGCTCGAGAAACTACATGTATGTACCTGCATTGCACGCCAGAAATAGGGGGCGAACGAGATAACATAAGCCAGCTCCTTGTATAGCCTCCCTGACTTGCAAGTTTCGTAACTTTGTGTACTGAAACTCCCAGCAATAAAATAGCATGATGCTGTTTCCATGTGCCTTAACAATGGAATCTGTGGCAAAAACACATCAGAATGAGGTAATGTTAATGTATCATGTTTTCTTGAAATTGATTCTATCAGAGTCTTTACCTGACTAGTCAGTTGATCAGCCATGAAGAAATCAACCATCAAAACCTTGTAAAACGGGGAGCAGATTATGTTGCGTATGACTCTAAGGAAGCAGTACCGAGTTGGTCTATAGAACACGTTCAACGGGCAAATCAACAGCAAGACAAAACACTGGAATTCCACAGACATGATTAATGAAAACCTTCTTGATAAAGTTGAGGATGATTTATGTCTGAAATGTGACTAACCAGAAGCAAGATCCCAGGAATGAAGTCAGCTTGACGAGGAAATAAGCCAGTCGAGACTAAGATGAGGTGGATAACCATGGCCCCAACAACTGCAGTCATCAAACAGGTGCAGATGAGGAAAGCATCCCTGTACTTGAGTGAAGTGCTCGTTTGGAATTCGAAGATGAAGTTATAGTTGATCCTTGTGAGCTTCCACATGAACAGATTGCATCCATACATGAACAAGTGCAAGCTTAGCAGGGCAAACATGCTGCATATTGCAAGTAAATAGGGATTTTTATTCAAGATTTGAACAAGCTTTTACGATTGAAAAAGTGTCAAAAAATACCTGAAAATAGGATAGACAGATTCCATATAAGCAGCCTGAGTTGATGATGAGAACAATCCAGTTATGTGTGCCAAGACTGCATATACACTGAACAACGTCACGAAACTGCCTGTGAATAGACCTGCAAATGGTTGAAATAAATCAATCAAAATTACTCTATGTATATTTACTTTATTTGTAGATGAAATCTTGGAAATGTTGTATATTGTACCAACAAAGAAAGTAACCATGTGAGAGTCTTTGTGGTTTAAGGGTCTCAAGAATTTCATTGCCTTCTTTCTGTCATTGTTGGTATAGTGCTCTGTGAATAAGGACTCCACTTCATCCATTAGTCTCACCACCTTCGTTTCCATAATCAAACAAATATTGAGAAAAAATACTGTCTCATTTTAGCAAGTAAATACTAATGAACAATGATTCTTGCATTTACCTTATCTGAACTAATGAATTCTGATCTTTTTACCGTTTTAAGGTAATTCCCAGATGCTTGCTGATTTGATACCTATTCGAGAGAAAACATATTCAAATCAAGAATCAAATCGAAAACGTATGGAATATTTCCAAATTTTTTTCCTTATTAGTTTCTACCTTGTCAAATTTCTTGAGTATCTTTGTGAAGGCAACCATATTCAGTGAACTGCCAAATTTAAAAAAAAAAAAAAACAAAAAAAACAAAAAAACAAAATCTCACTACAACATTGTGTAATGTATTACTTGAAATGAAGATGTAAAAAATTATGAAAAACCTGTATCTTTTAAGGAGGCCAAGGCCTCTGTAAAGTTCCACAAATGCCCCTCTGATCATCTTTTCAGCACACTGGATCTTGCCTCTGTTGATGCATTCTCCTTTCTTGGGATTGTTGACCAAGTCCTCTCGGAGCATTGACGTCACGGCGGCTATGGTTCGTGCCGGATTCGTCGCCGGAATCTCAATTCTCAGGCCTATCTTAGGCTTCATCCCTTTCTTTAGTTTTGATGAATACACGCCATTTTTCTCCAGTGCAGCTATTACACTTTCTGTCTCTGGATCAGTCGGACTGTCTTCTGCATGAAATACGAGATTAAAACAAATAAATAATTTTTTTACTTAGGAAACATTTAGTAGCTATAAACTTTTGCATGTGATGGGAAAAGTTGTTATCACATGCATGATTTTGATCAATTTTACTATCTTAATCATAGTTTTTATTATTTTTACAATCATCATCACAACTAATTGATTTTATCCTCCTATTTATTTTCACCCATTAAAAAAAGACAAATTGAAAAGGTAAGATATTATAATGCTTATTCTTTCACATATATTTGTTAATATACGATAAAAATCTTGAATATTATTCTTATAAGCTATACCTATAGAGCTTTACTTTAAGAAAAAAGGTAACTCACCGGAAAAATCCGAGTTCCGGCGGAATGGCGAGTTAGTAGTAGACAAAAACCCCGAGTCACCACCGGTCTTAGGCGGCAGGATTTTCCGGTGGGTATTTGTAAGAAGAAGTCTCTTGAGGTCCATCAAAATCTGAAGCTGTTTATTCAATATTTCTCCTCTCTCAAGAAACTCACTTTCTTTATCCATGTAAAATTCATTCACTTTTTTAAGCTCATCATCTAATATCTCAAAAAATACCTTTACCTGTTTATTCATCCACAAAAATGCTCATTAATTTATTATTTATTTCAATGATCTTGTGTAGGAAAATTTTAGAAAATATAGTGACCTCATATTCTTTAGAAAATAGCTGAACATGCTCAGTTTCATCATCATCATGATCATCTTCTAGTTCTGATTTGCTCTTCACCTGCAAAATTAATGTCATGATATTTTTAATTAATAAATAGTTATAGTTCCTTCAAATTAAAGTGAAACGCGACTTTAAATCAATTGGTTATAGTTTCTTTCCCTTTATCACGATTAATCCATGAAACAATTCAACCATTTTCCTGCTTTAACGCTTTTATAAATAGCATAGTCAAATTAAATTAAATTATGAAATTAATGACGTAACGTTATTGCAATACTCTTCTATTTTTAGGAAAAATAAAATCTAGAAATAATGTTCCGTGAAAATTCTTCCAAACCTTCACATTTTCTGCCATCTTTCGAGAGTACGTTACAAAAATAAAAAAACTAATCAAGAAATTGATTAATGATTTAACAATTAATTAAGTACGTACCTGAATATTGTTTTCGGATTTAGCCGTTGGGCCGATGAATTTACGGGCCATGGCCCGAACCGGGTCGAAAATGGATAGCCCGAAATCGCAGCCCGAGTCTGGGACATGTTTGGGCTTCGTTGCCAACTTAATCTTTTTAACATGTTTTTTTAGCAGCCAATAATTTAAAAACGCGTCTTTCCATTCTGGGATCAGCTGAGCTTCCAGCTCTTTCGAGAACTTCACCATCGGAGATTGGCGCCGGCGGCGCCGGCGGTGGCGGAGAGGGTGGAGGGGTGAAGAAGTAGAATATGAGAGTCGTGAACTCGTGATAAGAGGTGAGCACGTATATATACATGTGGAGAGAAATATTATTTTAATTGTGAATTAAACAAAGTGTACATATTAAAAATGTTTTTTTTTTTTTTTTTCCTTTTTTTAGTAACAACTGCATGATGAAAAGCTTGGATTTAAAAATTTCCAAAATTATATATCATTCATTATCTTTTGAATTTGATATTGTTAATTTCGTGTGAAAATGAAATCGTGTTCTAAAAGCGTTAGTTTTTATGGGATTGTTATCACTTTTATAAAAAGACTAGCATAGTAAAAGAATATCCTCTAATATAGTTATGTATTATTTAATTATTGAAATAT
Organism: Scutellaria minor; assembly: GCA_954870855.1. Classification (NCBI taxonomy): domain Eukaryota; kingdom Viridiplantae; phylum Streptophyta; class Magnoliopsida; order Lamiales; family Lamiaceae; genus Scutellaria; species Scutellaria minor. The sequence goes on from OX940729.1 coordinate 3,124,756, forward strand.
ATGTTGTATTTGTAAGAAAATAAAAAGAGTATATATATATATATATTAAATTTATACATTACCATATCTATTATATTATATACTCTCCTCCCAATTTTTAGTTTGATTTTAATAAATATAGAACGAATCTCAAATTTTATTTTCAATCATATGATTAAAATTTGAAAATCAAAATTTCTCATATAAATTCCATAGTTTATTTTAATTCATAAATCCTAAAAAAATATTCAATTTCATTAATGAATAGATATGAACAATCCTTTTCAACCATCCCCTTTGTTTTAGTTGTTTTTTTCTTTCCAAAATTCTTAAATTAAACAAATTTCATATATGTGATTCTTAAATATCAAAATTCTAGCATATGTTATTTTGATAAATTTATTAATCAAAATTCATATATATATATATATATATTATTTAGTAATATTTATTACCAACCTTATATTTGAAGTCATTAATTAGTTATAATAGATATTTTAATTTTTTTATTATAATAGCAATTTTATAAATACTTATAATAGCTATTATACAAGAATTTTATTAATTAGAATATATATATTTTTCTGTTAAAAGTCATTAATTAGATATAATAGTTATTTTATTATCAACCTAATATTTCATTCGTAAAATGAATTTATTATTAGAAATATTATAAACTTGTCGTGTGGTACAAAAGTGATCATTCTTTTATATATATATATATATATATATATATATATATATATATATTTATTTGTTTGTTTAAGAAAAAAAAATCATGAGAATATTTGCAATAAACTCATGGGGTTTGAATTCTTGTATAAACTTCATTAATTGAATATTTAAACCAAACCAAATAACTTAACATACAATCAGCATATTTGTCAATCACATGATAATAATTATGGGTCTTTGTATGACTAAACAAACTGACTATAATAAATCTTAAGACCTTGAAAGATAACATATATCATTAACTTCTCAGGAAAAAAAAAATTCACATAATTAAGATGATCATACGAAGAATCCCTTATAGCAGAAGACAATTTTAATAAATTAATTATTGCAATTTGATTGTGATTTCAAGTGAGATGGTTTGGGAGGTGGAAAATTAAGGTTCCGTGTTTAGAGTTCCGTGTTCCCATTTAGGCAAATTGTCAAAACTATATATTAAAAATTATATAGTTTTAATAATAGTATTTACATAAGATACGAAATTGTAAGACAAAAAAATCAGAATTTAATATGAGGTTCATCAAACTCGATATCCACCTCAACAAGAAAAATTAAATTTGTGTATTCTCGTTTTATCTCACTTTATAATATATATGAAGCTAACCCATCTTAAGTTTTTAGAGAAAAGAACAACTTTTTGTTTCTTTAATTTTGCCTTTCTAGATTTTCAATCCTTCATTTAACATCTAAATTACATCAGTCTAATGTTAATCAATACCTAATTAGTCCCTACTATCTTGACAAATTCCATTTTATAAGATATTCTGATTTGGCCTAGGCTTAGTTATGATAATTAATGATCAATATGTATAAGTCAGAACATACAATTAATCATATTTGTACTAGCTGTCATTAAAGATTAAATTTCATATGGCACGCAAAATTTCTAATTTTATTAATTTAATTAATATTTGTTTGGAACTTCAGGAGCACTTTGAATGGTGTATTTGGTTTGTTATTACTACAACCAATTGACTAATTGCAATTTTTTTCTGAACAAAATATATTATTATTGGTCCCAAATGGTCAAAGGTTGAGATGGGTGAATGAACCTCTAACAAATTTTGCGTTTTAAAACTTTCTGTAACAGGTTACTGAATTCTAGACAGAATACAACAACTTTAGCCAAATCAGTAAGCTGGCAGAATGCTTAATCAACTTACTGTTCGGAGTTTACAGTATGCAGCGGAAATACTTTGATATGGTTTCTTTTGTAAAAGGCAAAAACTTATATGTCCCTGGGATCCGTATCCCAACCCGACCCAATCCACCCTTTTTATTATATATATATTTTTGTATATTTTTTTCTTTCTTCAACTTCCCCCACCCCCTCTCTTCTGCAAAGCGTCCCCTCCCCCTTCTTCTTCTTCCTCCTCATCTTCCTCCCTTGCCCTCGAAGCTCAAGAACAGGGCTTCAAATCTCCTTCAGTCAAACTCGAAATTCCTCTTCTCAAACTCATCTGTCATAGCGTCAAGACCTTATAACCAGAGTTTCGATCATGAATTCGGCTTAAGCGATGGAAATCACACTCAGATGAAGCGTATCAATGGCGAGAAGATGCCGGAAAACATTGGGGGAGAGGAGAAGGAATGGTGGAATCATGGATTTGCTATTCAGATTAGAAATGATTGCAGTATAGAAAGTGAGATGGAGTGATGATGAGGGTTAGATTAGTGCTGAATTAATTCTTCGTCTTTAATTAACCATCATTAATTCACAATGTTAAGGTTATTACAGTATACTTAGCTTCAAAATTATTTCCCGAGTCTTTTTGCATGTTACCTACTTGATAAAATGCCTCAACCAGGTTGTTATATTAAACTTTCGAAAATTTGTGGTTCTATGGTCTTGAACAACACAATTCAGCAAAAATGCATTGTTTCTTTGTCATATTCTCTTGGAAAATTATTACAGTGTACTTAGCTTCAAATTATGTGTAAATAATAGTCAATCAATTGAAGAAAGAAACAAATTATCAAAAAAGGAATGAAACTTTGACAATCTTTCATATATGATTTCATATACAAAAATCTATAAGGTATTCAGGTATCCACATGTATACCTTCAAGGTTTCCATGAAATACTTTTTTTTCAAATATTACATGTATACATTAAAGGTATCTATGAAATACCTTCTCGGGTATCACATGTATACATTGAAGGTATTCCATGGATACCTTGAAAGGTATTTCTTGGATACCTTCAATGTATACATGTGATACCTGAAAAGGTATTCCAATGATACTTTTAATGTATACATGTGATGTTTGAAAAAAAGTATTTCATATAGATACCTGAAAGGTATTCCATAGATACCTTTGAAGGTATCCATGTGGATACCTGTGCGCACCTCACAAACTGCACGCCCATGCGCCCACGCCACGCACGTACCTCATAAACCGCGCACCCATGCCGCATGCCCATGCCGTCCGCACACTTTCAATGTATACATGTGGATACCTGCGCGTACCTCACAAACCACGCGCCCATGCCGCGCGCCCACGCCACCCGCGCACCTTCAATGTATATATATAATACCTATATATGAAAAAAAAAAACTGAGCGAAAAAAAAAATTAAAAATTAACATGGGGTCCATTGGGTGGGTTAGGGACACGCCGTGTCCCCGGGACACAGGAGTCACACTTTTTGTAAAAACGTTTTCTTTTCCAAGTATGATTTTATTAGAATCGTTTTAAGTAGTATGAACAAGATATATAAGATATGCATCAATTAATGAAAGCAATAAACACACAGAGGTTTATAGTGGTTCGAATGTGGTGTAATCCTTCTACGTCCACTCTTCTCCTTCACTAAGGAGGAACTCCACTAGGTCAGATTGTTTTACAAGTCTTGACTTTACGATCCTCTTCCTAACGAGCTATCACCTACTAGAATCAGTAAGATCCCTAGGCCAATCCCACACATGGTACAAATACTCATACAGAGTAAAAAAGCCTTAACAACTTAAAGCTAGCACTCAGTGAGGATCTAAATCCTTCCCACTAAAGACACCAAAATAAAACAACCTAGTACACAACAAATATGATAAAAGTATATGTTCTTCAACTGGTGCTTCAAAGACAACCTTAAGATCTTTGAAAGCTTGAAATCTTAGGCTCGACTGCTTCAGGAAGGTTGAGTGACTGAACAGAGAGAAAACTTGTGTTTGCTTGAAAGAGATAGAGAGCTGAAATATGTCTTCTCGAGTCAACTTCACCTTCTTTTATATTTGTAGAGAATGTGTCCGCTAAAAAGAGACACACTCCTTGTTGAAATTCAAATCTTGATCTCATTTGATCTTCGCATTAATTATTTTTGAAAAAATTGGAAAATAGGGCATGTCCTACTCTGCAGGGCATTAATGGCGCCACTCCTCGGCTACAGTGTTTTTGCAGGTCCGCGGTCCAGATGGCAGCGCCTCATTGGTCAGGTGCTAATTTTCATCTACCGGATACTTTGATAAGGCGTAGTCCTCATACTGCATTCGCTCCTTCCTTGTACTGCAATAAATAAGAGTGATGAAACTTATTGTTTCCTGCTCAGGTTGCAGTAGATGCTTTCTGTTATGCGCCAACTTTATGTTCTGCGTCTGCTTACTAATTCTGAAACTACTTTCTGTTTCTAAATCCTGCTAGCTGATTCTGAAACTGCTTAAAGCCTCAAGTTCTCCTTACTGTATACTGTATGCTGCTTACTGGTCTAGCTTGCTGATTCAGCTTCCTTCTTCTGCTTACTGATTCTCCTTACTGAGAGTTAGCATCCGATACTTCTTCATATATAGAATCCTGCTTTGATCAGAAACTTCCATCTTTCTGATTTTTACATATCTTCAAAATACATCTTCAGAAAATAAACTTAACAAAGCTAAGTACCACTTAAACAATGTGGAAAAATGAGGTACTCCAACTTCCTATACAAAACTACTTTATCTCATCAAAACCTAACAAAAATATCTCAACAATTATGTTAATTATTTTTCCAACATTTTTATACCCAATTTCAGATTTGTCTAACTATTTTAATAGTATATATTTGGCCATATTGATTTAGGTCAACAACAGCTTTCGATTTTATGATAGATTAAACTTCACGTATATTGTCCAAAAAAAAAATCCACATATATATAGTACAGCCAAGACAAATTAGGGATGTTGAAACTATTCATTATTAATATTTACAACTTATAAGAGGTAATATACATTATGAAACTGCAGTTCTAATATTAAATCATTACGTGTTTATAAATATTTATATATGCGTGTTTATGATATATATTTATAAATAATTAATACATGAAGAACTGACATTTTATTCTTATAAACAGTAAGTACAGTGAAGTTGTTGAAATCCATGTATTATGATTTTTAAGGAAAAATGGCGATAACTTAGATATTATCTACCTTTTATCATTACTTTTACGTATTTAAGTTTCAATATTTTTTTTTTTCAAATTTTATTCAATTTTGTTCAAAATTTCAATTTTTATTTAAATGGACATTGATATTGTTGACGTGGATTTTTGGAAGGAATTTAGAAGGTAATGTATGTAATAAATAAAATCGATAATGCAATAAAAAAACCTGAATCACGAATGATCTAAATGATTTTTACATTAAAATAATTGTATAAACCTAAAATTAAAAATAGAAAAGCTGATAAAGAATAGTGGCAGAAAAGGGAGTAGCCAAGTAGGAAACAAGTGGTGCAAAAAGAGTAAACTGTAAAATACAGTACATAAATTAGGTTATGACGTGGATGATCACAAGATCCACATCAGCACACTTGTTGTCCAAACTGAATATTCCCATCCTCATGTTAGTCCCACAAATAGAAAGATATTTGATTTTCAGATTAATATAAACCATATTCTTTTCTTTTAATTAAAGAACGAGTGATTTCTTTTAATCTCGTGAAATTAAATTGATTTTCAGATTAATATCAACCATATTCTTTTCTTTTAATTAAAGAACGAGTGATTTCTTTTAATCTCGTGAAATTAAATTTATTACAGAAAAGGAAAATTGATATAGTATATTTTGTCAAGTATAAAGAAATTAGTAAAAATGGTAATTGGAATAATAATTAAGACAATATATATTCAAAAAGTATTGCCAAATTAATTAGAACTTTGTTTAGAGATTGCTTTGAATAATACCAAAAGTGACTTAGAAATTAAAATAAATAAAGAAGAAGATCTAAGTAGTGCGATTATGGTGGCTATATAGTGGGGTTATTTGTATTGATAGAAAAATGTTTCATTAAATTGTAATTAATTAATCTTTTTGCTTGTCATGTTAGAAATGTTGTGTCCGGATCTGATCAGATCTTTGATTATATTAATTTAATATTTTATATCATATTTTATTATTTTTAATACTTTTCATATCTTAATTAGCAATGCTACAATTAAAAAAGAAATAGGCCAATTGTTTTACCACCAACGACATGATTGGTATGATGAAATGGGGTGAGATTGGAATCATCATTCCCACTAGAAATGGTGATTCTCTCAAGAATTGTTATTATCATGGATGAGGGAATGATCATTCCTTCCCACGTATTATGTATTCCCGTTTTCAAGGAAATTAACGTTTTTTTTATTAATTTTGACTATTATCACTATTTATTTTATATTTTCATAAATTAACTTTCTAAAGTTAAATTATTGTATAAAATTTTGTAAATAATATTAAATTATTTATAAAAAAAATTAATAATTTAAAATAAATATAAAAAAAAAATAGCAAAAAAATAATAAAAATTAAATATATAAATAGTATAAAAATAATTAATACATATAAATATCTAAAAACATACAGATAATATGTATATAATTTTAATAATACAAATAATTAAAGTTCTGATATAAGATTATCTATAAATAATATATATATATATATATATATATATAGTTGTAAAATAAAAAATAAAAAAAAGATAAAAGAATATTAGTATAGATAATAGGTTATAGTTAAATTGTAATTAAAATATTTTTTTAGATAATATAAAATAAGATATTATAATTTTAATAACATAAAATCATATAAAATAATTAATAAAAGATATGATAAATATATTATTATTATTTAACTACTTTAAATATATGTAAATAATACAAAAATAGTAAATTAATAATAAAATTAAAAAAATAAAATATAGAAATATAATATACCTTAATATTATTACAATGATTAATTTTATGTAAAAAGAGTTATCTTTAAATTTAAATATACCAAATAATTTAAATTTGAGTGATATATTGAATATGAATATTAAATAAAATTATAGTGGAAGGTAAATTGGCCAAATAAGATTGATTTAATATTTATACATTTTATTTGTAGTTATCAATTATAAAATATAATCATAATGATTATTTCATTCAATTCATATTCCTTTGTGATACAAATCATAGGAATGAACATTTTTATACCATTCATTTCCATTATCATTCCATTATTAAATTCATTTCATTCCTACATAATTTCATTCAATCATACCAATCATATCGTAAGTCATTTAAGTGGAGAAAAAGAGCAGACAAAATCTTCCACTCCGATAATTAATCTGCATAAAATGGTGTCATTAATTAATTACAAATAAAACATATATAATTAAAAGTATTAAAAACAAGATGGAACTTTATTTAAATATTTTTACAATAGAGGAATCCGACCATAAAAAACATTAGACTGTTTTTTCTAACATGATACAGTGTTTCCCACCAAAAACAGGTAAATAAGATGTTTTATTTTGTAAAATATTATATGTTAACAAGAATTTAACATGCATTTCCTAGTCATCAACTACCTACTAATCTCACTTTATCTTTCCCACTTCATGAGGTGTACTATTTTTTTGGTTATTTATTTATTTTTGGTAAAATTGATTCCATAATTAGGACTTATTTTGGCAAAAAATAAAAAAATTGTACAGACAAATAAGATTCTGTGTGCAAACCATTAACGAAGAAGAGATTTCTATCCAAGACCAAGAGTCATCTTTTGGTATACAAATCGTTGAACCATAATTATTATTAATATTATTTTTTTCCCACTGTGTCTGAGTATAGCCCAAACTCCAAAGTGCAATAGAGATTTTATTAATTAATTTGCGTCTATTAATTTAATAAGTCATTTAATATAATAAGCCTGACCAATTAATTTAGCTTTGGGATTGTAAATTTGTAATTTCATTTTTTTTTTCCCAACTAAATTTCAAGATTGTTAATATAGGTTAAATCTATCTAGCTATCTCATTAAAAGTTCTTACTTTCCGACTCACTAACGTGAATTTTTGACTAAAAATCTAGGCATTTGATTGTTTAATTAAACGAGCTTTAATTTTATTTTAAATTATTTGTTTTTTAATACTCTATATAATCCACTTTTCTTCCAAACTTATCCCTTTAAAAAAATAAAATCACTTACCATATTTAATCTATTCCAAATTCTATAATCTTCCTTAAATTCATTCCTGAATATGGGATTTTTGAATGTTTTTTATTGTTCAAATTTATGTTTCTCAACTTACAATAAAAACTGTATAAAAATATTTTAATAAAGAAGTATTGATCATTTTCAATACTTCTTATAAAAATAAAAATAAAAAACTCCAAAAAATTCATTTATCTTGAATCAAGAATGCATATCAATATTATTAAATCTAAGTACAAAATTAATTTAGTAAAAACACAAAAACTCATGTGTAATTGGTGCATGGATTTAGAGTTTGTATAATTCTGATCAACCCGATCCCACCCGACACGATCTTCCACGTGCTGACACGCACCCACGCACTCTAGAGAGAGCGTCACACACTTAATTTATTTTCTATATTTTCTAGAAAAATATGTACACCTTTCAATTATAACATTCATACATTTAGTTGTGTTGGTCATACCTTTTAGTTAGTTATGTTAGTTATACCTTTAAATATTACATAAAGATATGACTACATTGATATAAATGTATAAGTAATATACATAAAAGTATGAGTAATATCACATGAAGGTATATATGTACAAATTATACTGAAATTCTTTTTTTTTTTTTTTTTTCTTTAAAGTTAAAGTATTACATAAATGTAAGTCATTAATATAAAAAAAAAACACATCAATCCAAATCCACCTATACATCAATTGAATCAATTGAACAGGAGACTAACTCTAGTAAAATGACTTTTTATGGCTATATTGGTGCACAGTGATGAATATTTGAGAAACTGCTTGTTTGACCTTCAAAAAAAAAAAAAAAAAAAAAAGTGGTAGCATTTAGAGGGGCCATGGGCCCATCAGCCCATGACCCAATTTTTCGCAATAATGGAAAATACGTATGCTATCTATATGACGTGTCCAATACAAAAAGCTGAAATACAGAGAATATTATCAAAATAGTTCCGAAATTAGAAATTCCACAATCTTCTTGCTCATTAACCTAACATTCCACGTTTGATCTTTTTAAAAAAAAATGTATTATCCACCAGTCATGCTTTGGAGATTTAAGTATGACCTAATTTGATTACAAAATAATATTTCATTTCTTATTTCATATAATTATAATATATGATATTCATATAATTTAATTCGTATGCATATAATGTATACTCTCTTATTTGAGGTAAAACACAAATTGAAAATATGATTTTGCAATAAAAGATAAAGAATTTAAATGAAGTATAATGATAAAGTAATTTCACAAAGGTAAAATATCCTCAAATACAATCAAGCCAAATAGATTTGACTTTTTTTCCATACAATATAAACTTGTTACTTTTCTATCATGAATTGTCCAAAATAACTCTTACACTTTTACTGTTCACGATGAGAATAAGATGAGTCGATCAAATTATTTCTTATCAAAATATTTAAATTTGAGGACAAAAATGTCATTTTTAGTGAATTGTGATAAATTATATAGAATGATAGAAAAATACATCACTATATTAATTGTGGTATTTTGAGTTGCTATCCCATTTCACAAATCAATCTAATGGGTCCATGAGGATGCATGTTTGACCAATTATAGGAGTGTAAATAGGATAAAAATTGAAACTATATTAGAACTATAATACTTTCTCATAATCCAACTATTTTTCCATTATAAGGCCATGGAAGTAGTGTGCAACACATAGATTCAACCATTAACATTATAGTACAAAAGGTGATTGTAGTACAAAAGGCACTAATGAGTAAAAACCATATAGAAAAGATATCAAGATTGTAACTTACTTCCCAATTGAGTTGTGTGGTGCCAAACAAGAGATGATAGTTATAAAACTAGTAATTAAACCGTGATTAAGTGATTTGAAATAATATTAGATTTGAAATTTACGTGTTGTACTCAAAATTCATTCAAATTGCTTAAAATTTAGTTTAAAATAAATTTGATGGATGTCGAGTACATATCATATCAAATATCATCCATAAATTTGCTATTTTGAACTTCAAATTCTTTCTCAAAATTATCTATTCAAACACGTTTAAATAGTCTTTAGATTTCATAAATTCCTCCCCCCCCCCCCCCCCCCCCCTTTTTCTTTTATTACATTTTCTTCTTTTGGCATCTACAACTTGATGAGAGAGAGAGAGAGATGGACTGAAACTGGAAACTGGTTGTTTGAAGTTCTAAGAACCAAATGATTTCATGATGAGGAGCACACTATGAGTTTTAATTCCTTTTTAGGCATTTTTAAGTGAAAGTATGAGCTGTTGAATTGCATGTGATAATATCAGTATTTTATTTTAGGCATGAAGGTAATCATCAGCTCACGACTCCACTTAGATTTAGAGCCTAGAGGGTGTTTGCCTAACCTTAATTAAAATCTTTTATTAGTCGGTTTTAAAGCCTATAAAATGCTAATTTTTAATCTAAAAACAAAATTTTAAAAGTATTTTGATAAAAAAACGATAGTGAAGTTTTTACGATGTTAATAATTAATTAAAACAACCAAAATAAACTATATGAAAATAAGAACTTATTTTAAAAAAAAAAAAATTAGAAAAGGACCCCTCTTTAAAAAAAAAAAATACAAGTAATATGATCTTAAATTTTATTTTGAAGCAACTTAAATCTCTTTTAGAAATTTTTGCTACCAAACACCGTTTAGTGAATTGTCCCTCAATTGTGCCCCTCTATTTTTGCAGGTTTAACACGATGTATTGATTTTGAATATTCTTGAATAAATTAATCAAAGAAATTGCTTCAAAAAGCAAAGCCTTTTTGTATTAAATTTTAACTCATCAAAATTTATCCCCCAAGCCCAAAGTTGTTGGTGTAATTCTAATTGTTGATTATTTTTTATTTTACCAACAATAAATAAGAGCTCCAGATCATATTGCATTCATGCTCTTCTCAATTTTGTGATTCTCAATCCTAATTGTTACGTTTTTTTACATCACGTGGTCTATTACATCATTTTGTCACCAAGAACAATGTCAAAAAACTGTCAAAAATCATCATATTACGGTGTTCAAACATAGTTATCTAACAGTAACTTCATTGATCGAACATAACAATGTAGACGTAATTTTTAAGGGAGAAAAAAGATCTTTAATGCGAATCGGGAGAACTCATATAGTCATTGGAGAGTCTAAAAAAGAAAAACATTGCTTTTAACTTTGTTATCAATATTGAGAAAAAGAAAAATATATTTAATATCAATATTTAAAGAAAAATTTAACTTTATAATCAATATTGAGAAAAGCCTTCCCTCTCAACAACAACAACCAAAAAAAAAAGAGAGCCTAAATTGAGGATAAGTTTAAACGTGATCTCTATACTAGTCTATTTGAAATCCGTAACGATGTTTCCAACTAAATGGGCCGAACTTTACTACGAGCCCACTTAAAATGGGCTGATCTCTTTTAGCTTTACCTATTTTTTCTCTATTGGGCTATCGTGAATTCTGAAAGGAGGCCCAATAGATTTACTTCTAGCTAAGGCCTCTTTAATCGAATGATATATATTTATTAACACAGTCTTATGAGTTCATTAAAATTTATCATTTTTCATGCTAAAATATTGTTTGGACGCATGTAATATTTTTAACCAAAGTTTAAACTTTCATGGGTTGTAGTTGTAGTTGTACTTGAAACTTCTTCTATTTTCATGTCTATTTATGCAAGTCCTGCACACAACACAAAATTTTCTTTTATTATTATTATTTGAAATGTGGGGTATTTTCTTGTATAACATGTAGTTGTTTACAACAAGGAAGAAAATCTCTTGTATACTATCTCCGAATTGGTACAATGAAATACGAGATGTAACTTTTCAATTTCGTAAAATTGGCCAGACCATAAGTCCCTAAAAACTAGTCAGACTCATCAATTACAAATGTATTCCACCTCCTCTTTCAACACTATATGAGCTATCGTATGTAATAATAGTAATGTTAAATACAAGTGATAATGGAACAATTATGTTGAAATAAGAGATAAAATAATGCTTGAAACAAAGAATGTCATGTGAGATGCACATCATGTCCTTGCTAGTTTGATCGTGATATGCATTGTTTGTTATATAATCAATGCATCATTTGTTAGATATGAAGTTGGTATTGAATTTATAAGTGTGAAAAACAATTTTATGGGTCCCACATCTTCTGATGGGAGACCCGAATCTGGAAGGAAGGTTTGTGGAAGGCCTAGATCAAAAACTTTAAACTTGGATATGAACTGATAACGCCTTGTTACCATAGAAATAGGGTTAATTTCAATTTCATTCCGTATGTAAGTCATTTTTTATTTTTAGATAATCAAATATCAGTTTTTTAATTTTATTTTATTATGATTTAATTTTTCACTTTCAGTTCAATTTTGATTGTTATTTTTAAAATTGCTAATATTGTTGTCGGAATTTTGACTTGACAATCAAATTCCGACTGCCATGTCACGTCAGAGATTCCGAAAAATCCGAGCAGGATTGAATTAAAATTGAAAAAATTTTAAAATATAGAGGACCAAAATTAAAAAACGAATACTTGGTTGTAAAAATGATGGAAATTGTCTTTCAGATCAAAATTTAAATTACCTCTACAAAATAACATTTGATTTTTCAATTCCTTCTGCGTAATCATGCTGTTACCAAAATACTTAATATCCATTCCATAAATCCAGTCCCAATAAAAAAAAAAGACGATGATATCAGTATCACAACATATATGCACACATACGATGACATGAAACAAAGAAAAATTATTGACACTCAAATCTGGACAGCAAGTCTAATATTTTCTTAATCCACTCGTGCCAGACATCAAAACAATGCAAATGTTCCTGTTATAAATCCTCGCTTGCACCATTAATGTCACAACACAAACACCCAACACTATCAAATAACAATAGCATCTCTCTAATTACCTATTGATCTATCATATATACTTTTACTCTAATTAATCATCAATTTTCTCATAAAACTAAAAATTTTAAGATGGCACAAAATTATTTCCCCATCACATTGCATTGCAAACGATTCAAGCACTCAGTAGATAACTCATATAGATTGCATTGATTATCGAATTATTTCCGGTCTTTTTTGCATGCAAATCCTCACGTGCACATTCGAAGAATTAATCTAAAATAACCACATATTTCTTTCATCTTACATGGACTATGTTTTCCAGATTTGCAAACAAAAAAACATATTATGAAAAGAGTTAAAAACAAAAATAAAAAAACATAAACACCATTCATTTTGCATCATTGAAGCAAATAACTAGGAGCCGCGAAAACCAGACAAGTAAAAAGAACAGGAAGATGATATTTCAGATTAGAGAGAGAGAGAGAATGAGAGTTCTACGTACGTTTACATGTATATAGAGAGAGGGGAGAATTCTATAATACGGACGGCTACACGAAGATCACGTGGACTTCTACAAGGGTGAGTAGTGCCACGTGGACTACATTTGAATCCACCGAGCTAATTGCGTGGGGTTGACTACTCCAGGAATGTGGGCCCCATCGCTCTTCAATAAGTTTGCCACCTCAGCATAGCTCTGCGGCTTCGACTTTCCACTCGGCTCGGTTTCCTTACTTGGCTGGCTCTGTCTGTTCCTCTTCGAGTCGGATGAGCTCACCGGCACAGCCTCGGCTCGGCCCGGGTCGAACTTCTGCCCGAACAGCGTTCCCTTCGTTAAAAACTCGTAAGCCATGTACCCGGCTAATAGCCGGTTCGAAGAAACCGGCTGCTGCTCGGCTCCCTTCGACGGCTGGTTTGTTCCACTAACGGCACGAGTAACGGACGTTGGTGAAACTAACGGTTTCGGTAACGTGGAAGGGTGAAATGCCTCCACTTCTTTCCGCTTCCGTGATCCACCAGGCGTTAATATTCTGCGAGAGTTGTAACTCATCCTGACCGTCAATTTTTTTCGGAAAAAAAAAAAGAGAGGGTAAAATCGAATGCCACGTCAGCGAGATTCTTCAAGGGCAAAAACGTCAGTTCAAGGCGAAAGCAACAAAGAAAATAAATTTGATTGTAAAACGGCCAAAACGGTTTAAAAAAAAGGAAAAAAGAAAAAGTGGAAAAGGTTAAACTTGAGAAATCACAACTACAGTTGAGGAGGAAAGAGAGCTTAAAAAAAAGAGCATTTTGACTTTAAAAATATAAAAAAGGAAAATAACAAGAGGTTGATTATATTAATAATGAGACAGGATTATTTAAATTTGGAGAGAAATGTTGATGAACAGTACAGGGATGGGAAAACGTGATTATCGGAAAAATCATATATCTGAGCCGCGGACGGCGGATCTGGAGTCGAGAGACGCCGGAGTGCTATCTGCCTCTGCCGTGGGCGGTTGAGAGAGAGAGAGGCGGTGGAGATGAGAGAGAGAGAGAGAGAGAGAGAGGAGATTTTGGAGAGAGAGAGGAGAGGGGGTCGGAGGGTTAAGGCCAGCGTGCTTCTGCATCATTTATAGCAATAGGTCTGTATTTATTACCCTCTAGTTTGTAAAGTTATTACTGAAATGCCACCGGATGTTATCCTTCTGTTTGTAGATCTGGGGATTGAATTGAAATGTCCAAAAAGACCCTCTGTGACCGCTCTTGTAGAACGATGGCAAGGGCTTTTAGGTAATTGGCATAGTTAAGTAGTTGCCCTTTTTATTTATTTGTTGATGCACAATAAATGGTAATTTTTGTAATTTTATTTTGTGTTTAGTGAAATTCATGATATCGTTTTTGTTATTGGTAAGTGTGCTGGACGGTTCAACCGATTATTGAAAATTTCTTATATATTAACATATCATAGAGTTTGAAATGATTTATAATGATTTTAGTAGGAAAGGGTAGAAATAGGTGACATATTTGTCCCACATTTGTTAGAAAATTATAAAAAATGATGGGAAAAACAAATAAATAGAGACCAAATACAATGGTCAATGAAAGAAATATAATTTCCCAGCATAGTTAAATATATAAAAAAGAAGCGGAATATTTAATTTGATGCTCAATTTCATTATATTTAAATATAAATTTGAAATTAAATAATATGATTTCCAATTTAAATAATCAAATAAAGTGATTTATTGGATTCTTCACCCAACCTTTATATAGGTTTCTATTTTCATCATTCTAAACATAACTAAAGAATAAAAAAAAAAAATTCAACAGCTAAATAATGAGATTTAAAGATGGTTCTTAGAAGGTATTCAAGAACGTTATTTTGAAGGATACTAAAAAAAAAAACACATTTGATTCAATCGTTTAAATCGGTGTTATCAAGCACAAAAACTCATGTGAGACGGTCTTACGGATAGTTTTCGTGAGACGAAACCTCATCATCCACAAATAATATGTGAATTGTAGGGTTTGGATGGTGAGTAATTGGGTTGTGGATTGACCCGTCTCACGCAATGTATTAAAATTTCGTGAGACGGTCTCACAAGAGACTTACTCGTTATCAAGTTCAATATGTAAAGACGATTTAATTAACACAAAAACTCATGTGAGACGATCTCACGGATAGTTTTCGTGAGACGGAGCCCATCATCCACAAACAATATGTGAATTGTAGGGTTTAGATGGTGGATAATTGGGTTGTGGATTGACCCGTCTCACGCAATGAATTAAAATTTCGTGAGATGGTCTCACAAGAGACTTACTCTTTAATTAAACTCAATCTTTTTTGACATTGAAGATTGTGTTTTGGTGAAATCACTCCAATCACATTTTATTAAAAATCAAGTTGTCCAGCTTTGAGATTAGTAACGTTACTAAGCCAAAATTTCAATTTGGGGAAATCAAACTTAATACACAAAAACTCATATGAGACGGTCTCACGGATAGTTTCCGTGAGACGGAGCCCCATCACCCATAAGTAACATGTGAATTGTAGGGTTTTGGTGGTGGGTAATTGGGTTGTAGGTTGACCCGTCTCACACAATGTATTAAAAAATTCCGTGAGACGGTCTCACAGGAGATTTACTCAACTTAATAAATCTACTTCAAATTCTCAAATTCTTCAAAGTCTACTTGAACATAAGAAGCAAGGGACAACATAGAAGTTTGTATCTATTTAATTTTCATTTGAATTTTAGATATATTCGACTTATACTTGTTTTTCTCGTTTGTTATTTGTAGATATAAAATTTGTTGTTACAAATTACTAGCACATCCGTTAAAAATGAAAATGAAAACAAATACATTTTTTTATTTTTCCAACATAGGTAAATATGTAGAAACTAAGTGGGATTGAATAAAAAAAAACACAAGAAACAACTAATTTTAAAAAAAATTAGTCACTTTTCATGTATAAAATGTATGATTAAATCGTATCAAATTTAACTGAATTCTTGAATCATAATCATTGTTGACGTCAGATTTTGTGGAGCACAAAATCCTAGTCAAACACCCAAAATATCGATCCGGCTCAAAGAAATTGAACCAAACTAAAAGTATAAAAATCGAGTAAAATAAGAAAAAAGACTGGCCCGGTGCCTACTCGGGCAAATTTGTTTGGCTTGATCTGACCTGTCAGTTTTGGCCGGACATAACGTTTTTTTTATATAAAATTGAGAGTAAAAAACTCTCTAATTGCTTCAATACAATGATTTCGAAACCAGAATTCTATCATTTTGAATGATAATTGAGTCCCTATTTATAGATTTGGCCTAAGATACATAACTTGAAAAATAAGACTCAAATCCCCCAATTTTAAGGTTTAGATAAGGAAATATCGGGTTAAATCTATTTAAATCGGATATGATTTGATCTTGATTTATTTTCTTAGTTGAAAACTTCTCTTTGAAATAGACTAAGTCTTTCCTACTCTCCTTATGATGATGACATCAATTTTTGGCCTTCTACTTGATTTTCCAAAAATGTCTTGAGTAATAAAACTTTTGGACCACACCGACTACAGTACCTAAATTTGGATCAATCGCGGACCCACCCTAGCAGCCGAAGTGGGCTAGCTTAGGACTAAGCTCGGCCCTGGTCGGCTTGGATCGGGTCGGGTCAGCCCTGCTCTGGCCTTTTGGCCTTCCGACTGATTCGGTCTCCAATCGGGCCAGTTCTGGTCTTCTAGCATTCTGGTCAGTTCTGGTCTCCATCTGGGCCGATTCTGGCCTTCTGGCCTTTTAGGTCGGTTCTGGTCTCCACCTGGGTCGGACCCTCGGTTTTGTGGGGGCCCAACATTAGTCTCTCAGACCGTGGCTAGAAATTGTTCTGGTCGGGGCCTAACTCAATCAGCCTCCTACAAGTCGACCTCAACCCGAGTGATGATGTGTGTTTCTCGTATTGGTTGAATTCGATGACACGTGTCGACATCCTAATGTTCGGAGGTTGAATATACGCTAGGTCTTCTTATAAATAGGTGAGATACTAAGTTATTCTTCAGTTCCCCTCTTACGAACTCAGAAACCTTGTGAAAATTTTTCTCCACACCTAGCAGAATTAACCCTGTAGAATTCGCCTGCCAGTTATTTTTTAGCAGAAATACCTTAGGTAAATTCTTGTTTTTCTTTCAATTTTCTTTAAATTATGTCCGAATCTGAGTCTGGATCATCTGAGGGGGCAGCTGACGTTGAGGTGGTTGATGTGCCGGAGCAGTAGCCGATGTTGGTTTTGTTTTCGAATCTATTTTTTTTCCTTTTTTGTTCGGTCTCTTATATCTTTTTGTACGAGGAATCGGCCTCCAAACCGACTTTCAGTTATAAATGAACATATTTCTGTTCTTTCCTTTATTTTACATTGTGGTCAGCTCTTATTTAACTTACATAAATTTTAGCTTGTTTCCACTTGTACCTAGTTTGGTTAGGTTCCTGATCGGCTCGGCCTTACTAGACATGGCGGTGTCTGGTGCTGTGGCTCGGCTCGGCCGTGGTTCAACTCGGTCGGTGCTCGGCTAATTTCGGTTTTGGCTCAGCCGAGTTGGAATTAGCGGTTCAGCGCCTTGTCGTGTAAGTTCAGGTCGGGTTGGCTCCCGTGTGGCTCGGAACTTACCCGGAATGGTCCTAGTCGGGTCGGGTCCTATCGGTTCGGGTCGAACCCCACCGATTTGGGTCTGGACGGGTCAGATCCCGACAGCTCGGGCCTGCTCGGTGCGTGCGTGGCTCCCGATCCCACTGCTCGGTGCGCACGCGCGACCCTCGGCCCACGGCTTGGATCAGGCCGGGTCAGCCCTTGGTGCTAGCTAGTTCCCAGCACGACATCGGGCCCGTTTCTACTCGGCACCCGGCATTGCGCCGGGTCAGTTTCTGGACGACACCCGACACGGCGTCGGGTCCGTTTCGGGCGGCTCCCGACACAGAGCCCTTTGTTCAGATTTCAAAGCTCGAATGAGCTAGGGTGAGATCAGAGCCCCTCGTCAGATCCAGACGTCAGATGAGCTGGGATGGGCCGGAGCCCTTGGTCAGATTTTGAGCTCAAATGAGTTATGATCAAGGATGAAAATATCGATATCGCAAGTGATATCGCAATCTTAATTTTACGAATATGTCGATATCGCATATCAATATCGTAAAAAATTTGAAAAAATGACGGATATCTTATTAAAATTTTGGAAATTTAATATGAAATTTTAGGGATTATTTTAACACATCATTACACATATATTCCACCCAAAATCACAATAAAATAATATATTTAAAACTAACATATAAATAATAAGCTTTATAAATATTGTACTTCATAAAAAAAACCAACAATATATTACATATGGTCAGATCCTGAGTTCAAATGAGCGAGGATGAGGCCGAAGCCCCTGGTCAAATACCGAGCTCAGACGAGCTGGGATGGGCCGGAGCCCGTGGTTCAGATTTCAGCATCCGGAAATTCCTTCTTGTGGGGTGTTGACTATGATCCCAGAAGTGTTGTGTTGCTGTAGCTAGCCAGAGCCGCCAAGTAACAGGTTCTGGCCTTGGAGACCAGGTGGGATCCCCTGGTCTTTGCGAGCATTTGTTGTGTTGGTGATCATATATGTTCTGTTAAATGTCCTTCCTTCTAGCGCCAAAATATTGACGTCAGATTTTGTAGAGCACAAAATCCTAGCCAAACACCCAAAATATCGATTCAGCTTAAAGAAATCAAACCGAACTAAAAGTATAAAAATCGAGTAAAATAATAAAAAAGACTGACCCGGTGCCTACTCGGGCAAATTTGTTCGGCTTGTTTTGGCCGGTCAGTTTTAGCCGGACATAACATTTTTTTATATAAAATTGAGAGTAAAAAGCTCTCTAAGATAATTGAGGCCCTATTTATAGATTTGACCTAAGATAAATAACTTGGCGAATAAGACTAAAATCCCTCGATTTTAGGGTCTAGATAAGGAAATATCGGATTAAATCTATTTAAATCGGATATGATTTGATCTTGATTTGTTTCCTTAGTTGAAAACTTCTTTTTGAAATAGACTAAGTCTTTCCTGCTCTCCTTGTGACGATGACCTCAATTTCTGGTATTCTACTTGATTTTCCAGAAATGTCTTGAGTAATAAAACGTTTGGACCACACCGACTACAATACCTAAATTTGGATCAATCACGGGTCCACCCTAGCAGCCGAAGTGGGCTAGCTTAGGACTAGGCTCGGCCCTGGCCGGCTAAGGTCGGGTCGGTCCTGCTCTGGCCTTCTGGTCTTCCGGCTGGTTCGGTCTCCAATCAGGCTAGTTCTGGCCTTCTTGGTCGGTTCTGGTCTCCACCTGGACCGGACCCTAGGCCGGGTTGGTTTCGCGGGGCCCAACAATCATCATGGTGGACTTGTCTAGTCGATTTTCATAAATCAAAACTTTTATTGATCAACTACCCATATCACAAGTTATAATATTGGAAAAAGAAAAAAAAATCCATATTCTTAACCAACAGAAGGGGAAGAAGAAGTAAAATGAACACACTTTCAATTGCGAATCTTGCTTTTTATTCTATATAAGTGTGTACCATCTATAAAATGTTTGGCCCACCTTAATTTCTATAATTGAAGTTAGGTTCAAATTCTTGTTCTACTTAATAATGACAATTCATATATTTAAGCACCTAGCATTTTGAATAAATGTGCGTATATTACTGATTGTTCATAATCTCCGATTTTTTTTTCAATGAACTAAAACTCAATATGAACTTTACACGAATGAATATGGAATTAAAAATATTTTATTTTAGTTTGTTTCGAGATGTAAATTTGAATATCTCATTCAATAAAATCATATCCCTACTATAACTACCTACATCTATTATACATATTTTTATAATTTCTAATAAAATCTAATGCACTCCTCCTTATTTCACATTTTTGTATATATCTCACCAGCATTGTGTGACATTTACAATGCAATAGAATTCTATACAATCTAATAACAATCATACAATTTTACTATTTTATGAAAATTTCACTATTTTATTTGATCCTAACATACCTTAAAAAAATATTATATTTCTATTTACTTAAAAAAAACTCAAATTGGACACATGGTAATATGTCGTTCAATCTTTTCCGTTTTTGTTTACTCAAAATCTCGCCACATAATGAACCTTCTTAATTAATCTAAGTGTAGCATTATATTGTTCATAGCTAATTTATCACACCCTACTTTTCTTAAAGAATTCAAATACACGTTTATTATTGTTTATTTTATTAAATCCATTTACAAAATGTTATCTTAGTTCTTTTCTATTACTCATTTATATGCAGAGTAATATACTAGTATTATCATTCTTCTATATTCAAATTGTACACCATCTTATTCAAGAATGTGACACTCTGCTAGCTATCCATCTTAATCAGATGCCCAATGCACATTCATTATATTGTATTGTAGGCCAGCTACTGTTATTGCATTAGAGCATCTTAGCAGTCAGCACTACTCTAGTGCAGAATCTGCACTAAAGTAGTGCAGAAACAGTGTTTCATCCCCAATAGTCTGCATTAAATTTTACACAAAAAAGGAATATTTCATATTATTTCTAGTTAATAATTTATTTAATCATATTTTTAAAATTTTGTTATAATTGGATAACATATTTACACATGTAAACATTATTGTTAATTTCAGTAATTTTATGTTTTATTTTCATGTATTTTAATCAATATTTAGTAATTTTATATTTTTATTTTCATGTATTTTAATTTATTTTTGCAGTAATTTTATGTTTTATTTTCATGTATTTTAAGTAATTTTATGTAAATGTCTTCCGATTCTCATATTTTTACTATTCATGTTGAGAAAATGACCACTTGTGCAAAATTTAAAATTTTTACATTGTCATTTGAGTCTTTAAATGTTTTATATTACAATTCATGTTGGAAAATAACATTTGTATTATCTCAAATTTTATATAATTAAAAATTGTAACAAACATAACAAACAAATAAATAAATAAATAATAGCGCCAACTCTGACGCTAAAATGTTCACATCTCTACTCTGATACCAAGAATACCTCACTGCTGGTGGTCATATTTGGCGGCTGGCGCTACAAGAGCTCCTTGTTGGAGTTGTTCCTAGTCATACTAGCAGTGTACCCGCGCGTTGCGCATCTTGCAATATAACTCAATTATTTTAATATAGTACAATTTTAATCGTAATTACATAATATGTGAGCATTATATATATACTGTTGAATAACACTATTTATAATAGTACTATATAAAAATAAATATAAAACAATTAATTGATTTTTAGCCAACTTTTTGTATTACTGCTTCAGGTTGTTCGAGATCATGTTGTGATTGGTTTGCTAATATATGTTGAGGCTCATGCAAAAGTTGGTATTAATTACTTGATATTCTAATTTGCAGGTTATGTGTTGTTTATTAAGCCACCATTTTACTGATTGGCTAGAAGCAATTGTTTGTTGAGCCACCTTTTATATTTCTTTTTGGCATACAAATGAATAAAAAAATAAAATATTATTGCAATCATCATAGTTAAAGCATGTGTTCCTGGAAACACTAAAAAAACCAACAAAACCATACAGAAAAAAAAAATGGAAACAGACCATAATCAGACCAATATCATGCAGACACTTGTATAAAAAGACAAAACAACAAAATGGGCGGGAAAATGGCAATATAGTAAATTTTTCCAACTATCTTGCTATTAGTATAGTATATATGAGATATGACTAAGAACGAGATTATCACACACCCCAAAAATATTAAATATATCCCAAAAAATTAAATTTTTTATTTTTTTAAATTAGAATGTGTTTAGTAATTTATGAGGTGTGTATAGTGGAATTCTAAATTTGAAATGTTGGTAATGTAACCACTCTATTTTGGTGGGCCACATTTTGATATTCTATGTATTTATTTGAGCTATTAAAAATTATCGAAAGTTCGGACCCCACTGATGTCAATCGCTCACCTTGTCATATAATGCTAATTACTGATCTGGAAATTATATATTTTTGTGTTAAGCTGTCAACTATCCATCATAAATATATTTTAATGTATTTTGAAGTTATTCCGATTTGAGTCAATTAGATTTTATTTGTAAATATTTGATTTATACTCTTTTCATTTCTGAATTTTATACATGCAGTGTAAGTTATGTTTGAATTAGGTTGGTTTTCATATCTTCATTTGTAAAAATTGAGTTATTGTATTTTCATTTATATTATAATTTTATCTTTATAAATCTAAAAACATGGTCCTTATATAAGTCACAAGGTACATATATGGTCCAAGTTTGTGCAAATTGATTGATTCATGGATAATGAGGCTCCATCTAGTTTATGTGTACATATCCAACATAAGATTGAAAAATGAGTTTTTCATCGTTAGAGGAACGAAACGAGAGACTTGTAATAGAATGGCATTTCTCATATATAGAAGAATGAAGCTACAAAACATAAAACAATAGAGACTGTATTGAGAATAGCAATCATCGACACGTTATTAATGGGGAGGGGCTATTTCGTATTGAAATTTTACTTTTTCCTGAGATCGACTCCAGCCTTCTTAGCCACGGCATCCAGTCCGTTCTTCTCGATGGTCTTTATGGCTTTGGTTGACAGTCGCAACTTCACGAAGCGCTTTCCAGCCTCCCACCAGATTCTCTTGTACTGCAGATTCACAAACTGCCGCCTTATTGTCTTGTGATTCGAGTGAGATACTTTGTTTGCCTTGTTTGGTTTTTTCCCCGTGAAAGGGCAGATTCTACCTGAATGTGATAAACACACCAACAGTTTAAACATAGAATGAATCAGAACATGTGATTTTGTATTTCTATTGACATAATGGAATAAAGCATCTATTCATCTTTCTTGATGAATTTCCAAATCCCCAAATAATAACCTCAACTACTTTATTTGTTTTGCTTATAACCACAATTGATGAAATGGCTGCAATATGGTGGAAGACTCCACAGGTTAATGTTCAATTTCTCAGAACACATTTGCTAAGTTTCTCGTATTTTATCAGATACATGATCAAGAAATTGAAGCAATCAATTAATACTAAGATGAGCTTTCTTTATTTCTAGTTGTGCTCAGAGATGGTCAAAAAATGTTCTATTGAAACATATGACTATGATTCTCATCCAACCCACTTAAACAATGCTACAAGTCAGAAATTTATGCAAAGGTAGACTACATTGCTACTCAAATTAGCGACGGATTGCTTAAAAGGCATTGAAAAGGATCAGACATCAAAAAACCATATCACTTATCAAATGTTTAATTGCTGAGCTATATTATGTCAATTACAAGTTCTTGAATATGTGGCTCTTGAATTTCAACCACCTTTTGCTTTCTCTTAGTTTGATAAAAAAAATGCCAAATGACCATCCTTGCAGATATATGCTCGGTAAAGAGCCATTACAAAGCAGAAATCCTAAAACTTACAACATTGTTAGCATTCAGAAGTGCTTGTTTCCAAGTATCGAAAACTATTTCTTTTTCATCACAGACTAAATGAATCTCAGCCACTCGGAATCAATGAAGGATAAAATAAGCTCCAACCTTTCTACCCAATCTGAATTCACACTGTGCCGGATGCAAGCATCTCAAAGAAACTTTAATTGCACGAAAAATAAAACCAACAAATCAATCACCGCTTCATGTCATTACTTAACTAACACAATTACTGTAACATGATTACTGATTAATAAATTCCAAGAGCTCCATTAAGAAAATGAAATCTTCCCAATTCAATCTTGAACACTTTCTAACTACACAATGCATTGCCCACTGCTCCAATTTGTTATCACTGTTTTAGTGAGCTCTATGATACAACATTCAATCCAAGCATCAGTAAAGGAAACCTAATTAGTACTTTCTGCTTCAGTGCTTGCACCTTGCTTCACATCACAACTGACAATTATAATTCACGAAATTTTCTTCTCTTCTATTGAATCCTCAAAACATAAACCCCTCACACACCATAGACTAACCATCCTAATCTACTCACAACGGATGAAATAACCAAAAAAGAAACAAAAGTTCATAATTCACATTAAAGAGAGAAGTGAAGGAAATTACGGGCAACAGGCTGAAGAGCAGGTCTGAGAGGCGCGGAAATCGCAATAGGAGCAATTTTTTCGAACTCCATTGATGAGATTTTGATGCCACTCAACTGCGATGCAACGAAACCAATCTCTGAACTTGTTCTCGCACTCCTCAATGAAAGTCTGCCAACAGTTTGGGATTTTCCTGCTGCCACGCCCACCATTGCTGGTCCTATTATAGCTGAGATTGTCGCCATTACTTCAAATTAGGGTTTCTTCTTGAACGAAGATCCTTCGTCGTCGTTTTATCTACCGTTTTCTTTTGTTCAGAAAAAATGTTTGAAGAAGTTTTTGTGAGAAGGAAAACGATGAGGATAAGGGAGAGAGCGGAGTTTCATTTTCGGTCCTTATTTTTTGTGTTTTTCACTTTGACCCCTATACTTTCAATAATTATATCATTCATTAATCAATTACCCAACCCCTCCCTCGTCCACATATCAGCCACTAACTATAGCCGATTTTCTTTAACTGCTATATTCATCGATTTTCATTTTATCTAATCTTTTTTAGAATCCACGTTCTACTTACTTTCTTTATTTAAAATTTACATTCAATTAATATTTATTTTAATTTTTTGAAACACAATTCAATTATTTAATTTTGAAAACATTAATTTACTGAAACAATTTTGTATTATTTTTTCTATTAATGTGGATATGATTTTGCTCTAAGAACGTGATGGTTGTGTTCAGTAAAATTGATCAAAATTAGGTTTGATATTAAAAAAATTAGGGATTTAATTTCACTAAATGATCCACGATTCAAATATAAATTTGTAAGAATTGATTTGGTTTGTTAATAATGCGTCTCATTTCATAGAATTATTTATAAATATTTTGTTGATTAAATAATAACGTCTTTTTAATTTAAATAGTTCTAGAAGTGAGACATCTTCATGAATGGAGGGAGTATTATATTAGAAGCCTTTAAAAAATAGTATGGATGGGCTGACGAGGGTGGCCATACAGTTTCAACTTTCAACTGTAGATAGACAAAATGAGTTAATGAGAAGATGATGCAAAATTTTATCTACACCCAAATATGCTTCATTACTTGCATAAAACATATTTGAAAATAGTGACAAAATCTGAAATACTTATATTACATCAATGGGCTTTCACATTGTTGTTTCAGCTCTGATATTAGCTGCAATTTGCATCTTTAACCAAATACCATTGATCAACTCATCAACAACAACAGATGAAGAAGCACTCACTGCTTTCAAATCAAGAATCACTTCAGACCCTTTCAACATATTAACAAACAATTGGTCCACTGCTGCTCCCATTTGCACCTGGTTCGGAGTTTCCTGTTGCAGGAAACTCCGAGTCAGGGCCTTAAACCTCTCGAGATTGAATCTTGGAGGCACCATTGGTCCAAATCTCGGAAACATGACATTTCTAACCTCGTTGGATCTCAGTCTCAACAGATTCACGGGGCCCCTCACTGATGAACTAGCTAAACTACGTCGTTTGAAAGAGATCAACTTGGAGTTCAACAATTTCACTGGAGATTTGCCTTTCTGGCTTGGAAGCATCACAAAACTTGAGCAAATAGTTCTGCAAAACAATAGCTTTACGGGTCGTATACCGAACATGTTCAATGTTTCAAAGCTGCAAGTCTTGGATATGTCTTACAATAGGATCCATGGAAAGATTCCAGAAGAGATGGGGAATCTTTCCATGCTCCAATCCTTGGACCTGAAGTATAACCTTCTAACAGGACCGATACCATCTTCAATTCTCAATCTTTCGTCCCTTCAATTGGTTGATCTCACATCCAACAACTTATCAGGCCAAATCCCGACAGAGATTTGTAATCATCTTCCGAGTCTAGAAGGCCTGTTACTTTCTATGAATCACCTTTCTGGTCCGATCCCATCAAACTTGCGTAAGTGCAGAGCTCTTCAGCGTTTATCATTGTCTTTTAATCAACTCAATGGAAGCATTCCACGAGAGATAGGTGAGCTAACGAAGCTCAAGAACCTGTACTTAGGAGCTAACACCTTTCAAGGTACAAATTCTCATCTTCTTAATTAGTATTATTAAATCAAAGTTATTTCTCAATAAGATTGTGTTCTGATTTAATCTTGCAGGAGGTATTCCACCAGAGATGGGCAATCTTTCGAGCTTGGAGATATTCAGTGTACGAAGAATGTCGTTGACAGGGAAAATCCCTGACTTTATCTTCAACATGTCTCTGCTAAAAGAATTGGACCTTGCTTACAATGGCTTCACAGGAAGCCTCCCTTTGGACGTTGGTCGTAGTTTCCCCAACCTTGAGCGGGCCTATCTTCATTTCAATCGTCTCATGGGCCAAAGCCTGTCAGGCTTAACCAGCTGCGACAAGCTTTGGCTCGTACAACTGTCGAGGAATCAACTCACTGGGGTCGTACCAAAAGAAATCGCAAACATGACTAATCTCAAGATTCTATTCATACATGAAAACAACATGTCAGGTATTTCTAGGACATGTCAAATATGCACATAGTTTTATCACAACCAAACTGCTATAGTGATATGTTTGTTATAGGACAAATACCGCCTGAGATTGGTAGGCTTAACCTGGAGAGGCTTGCACTGGCCAGCAATGGCTTCTATGGCCCAATTCCGGCTTCCATTTTCAACATCTCAACGATGATCGAGCTTGAGCTTGCTTCCAATCACTTCAGTGGCCAGCTTCCATCAACCATGGGCTCTTCACTTCCAAATCTTGAATTGCTGTTTCTGCGTAACAACAGCTTAAGAGGATCATTCCCAAGGTACATATCCAATGCCTCGAAACTATCCATCATGGAGATTAGTAGCAACTCATTTACAGGCCCTGTTCCGGATTTTGGTGATCTAAGACTCCTTCAACGCCTTGTGATCGGAGATAATAACTTTACAGGTGAAACCCCGAATCAGGAGCTCAGATTCATCTCTTCTTTACAAAAATGTCGGGATTTGGAGATCCTGGAAATGTCGTTAAACCAGCTTAACGGTATCATTCCAGCTTCGGTTGGGAATCTTTCCAGGTCCCTTCAGATTTTCCGAGCATTTGGATGCAACATTCAGGGCCCGATTCCAGGGGGGATTGGAAACTTAAGCAGCCTGGAATCATTAGTTTTGGATAGCAACGAGTTGACAGGATTCATTCCGACAGAAATAGGCAATCTGAAGAACCTGGAAGTCATATATCTCGAGCACAATAGACTCGAAGGGCAAATCCCGACAAGCCTCTGCCACGTAAGCAAACTTGGAGACTTGTACTTGAGTAACAACAGGCTCGATGGTACAATACCTGAATGCTTAGGCAATCTCAGATCCCTGAAAAGATTCTTCTTAGATTCCAACAGGTTGACTTCTGTGGTTCCAAATTTATGGAACAGTACTGATCTTTGGGGTTTGAACTTGTCTAGTAATATGTTAACAGGACAGATACCATCGGAGATTAAAAACCTGAAGTCCTTACGAAATCTCGACCTGTCTTGGAATAAGTTTTCAGGAGACATTCCAGGCTCTATCGGCACCATAGAATCGTTAGAGATTCTATCTTTTGCTCATAATAACTTCCAAGGAAGAATCCCTGAGTCGTTCGGAAACCTAAGAGGCTTGCAATCTTTGAACCTTTCGAACAACAATTTCTCAGGATCGATCCCAAGATCGTTAGAGGCACTCAGGGATGTCAAATATTTTGATGTGTCTTACAACAGATTGGAAGGAGAGATTCCAAATGGAGGATCTTTTGCTAACTTTTCGGCTCAATCATTCATGCAGAATCACGCGCTCTGTGGTGTGTCTCGCTTCCATGTGCCTCCATGCAAAGCTGATAAATCAAGATCAAAGCATGTTTTCTTGATCATATACATCATGGTGCCTATCATGTCAGCTGTTCTTGCAGTGGGAATTGCTTTCTTGTTTGTAAGAAGACGAAGAGCTAAAAATAAGCATGTTGACGAGGAATCATCTCTTCTAGAATGGAGAAGGGTTTCTTATCAAGAACTTGTACAATCAACAGGAAATTTCAGCCATGTCAATTCACTTGGAAGTGGAAGCTTTGGTTCAGTATTCAAAGGGACACTTTCTGACGGCCTAATTGTGGCCGTCAAAGTGTTTAATCTAGACAGTGGAGTCAGGAGTTTTGACACTGAGTGTGAAGTATTGAGCACAATTCGTCATAGGAACTTGATTAAAGTCCTGAGTTGTTGCAGTAATCCGGATTTCAAAGCATTACTTCTTGAGTACATGCCTAATGGCAGCCTGGAGAAATGGCTACATTCTGACGGTTATACCCTTGATTTTCTGCAAACATTGAACATAGCAATCGATGTTGCTTTAGCCCTCGAATATCTTCACCTTGGCGATACACACCCCATTGTTCACTGTGATTTGAAGCCCGGTAATGTATTGCTCGACGAAGATATGACTGCTCATGTTACTGATTTCGGTATCTCCAAAATCTTCGGAGAAGCCGAGGTCATACGTCAAACCATCACATTGGCCACGATTGGATACATGGCACCAGGTGATCATTTTATCTCAACATTTCAAATATTTTTTATTTTGAATATTTTTATCGAAATATGTGACAATATTGCAAAATGGCGACAGAGTATGGATCAGAAGGGAAAGTGTCGACAAAGGGGGACGTTTACAGCTATGGAATATTGTTGTTGGAGATGTTTACGAGGAAGAAGCCAACAGACGATATGTTCAGTGAAGAAAGGAGCTTAAAGGAGTGGGTGAAGGAATCGTTACGAGAAAATACAGAAAGTGAAGTAGCATACCCTGGTTTGCTAGCAAGTGATGATGAACATTTATCGGACAAGGAGCAATGTGTGTCGTCTATTTTCCGACAGGCAATGAGATGCCTAAGCTTTTCACTGGAGGAGAGAATCGACATGTCGGAAATGGTGGTTGCTCTCAAGAAGATCAGAGCCACGTTTCTAGAACGTACTAGAAGGCATCAACGAGTCATCCATAATTAATCGTTATCAAGGATAAAGATACAATAGTCAACAAAGGAGTTATATAGTCTTTTGTATTCCTGTTATGATGTGAATTAGTTTGTTAAGTGTGTTAGTTAATCTCTTGTGCTTAGCTCATGCAGTCATGCTTGTATAAATACCTGGACTCTTGATCAATAATAACAGATTAGGTTCTCTCTCTTCACTCTTATATGTTTTGTGTCAGTAATCGCGTCAAGGTATGTATGATTTAATCAAGCATTTACATTGTAACTTGTAATGTAATTGTACTTGAATAGAGTCATCCCTAAAAAATTACAAAGTTTCGTGTCTTGAAAGTCATAATAAATTCCGATAAACTCATTGAATCTAGTAGATATAGATTAAGTCCACAAAATTTTAATGAATATCTTTTTATATAATAAAATAAATTATAATAAATATCTCCCTTTAAAATAAATAAATAAATCATTCATTTCTTCCCAAGGTCTATAAAAAAGATATTCATAGGAAAATGACCTTTTTTTTCATATTTTTTTCTTTGACAAAATCTACCTGTCACTATCACGTTGACTCGAGAGGATAATCAAGTGCCGGAATTCAAGACTTTATAATAAATTATCTTTTTTGTTTTTAAATAATCCAATTCTAACCTTAATTTGAGAATAACAATACTCACTCCTTTAAAATATTTATAGGCCTTATACAACATATAATTGCAAAATAGCATGTGTCAGTTTTACATAAGTATGATATAAGAGGCCTCGTGTTTT
This sequence comes from Scutellaria minor, assembly GCA_954870855.1. Classification (NCBI taxonomy): domain Eukaryota; kingdom Viridiplantae; phylum Streptophyta; class Magnoliopsida; order Lamiales; family Lamiaceae; genus Scutellaria; species Scutellaria minor. The sequence goes on from OX940729.1 coordinate 3,155,132, forward strand.
TGGGATAAACCAAACCTTGGGATGAGTTGTACACATGCAACTTGCTACCCCTACTGTCTTTTAATTTGACTATATATATATAAACTATCTTCAAATTGGACTCTACAAGATTCCAATCTTTTCATTCTGTGTATTCAATAATAGCTGCCAATAATTAAAAAAAAAAAAAGTTGAGCATATCAACAAGTCAACAAGAGGGTTGAAACTCAAATATTTAAGTCACAGTTTGCAAGCAGCAAAAACCAGTGCAAGTAAAGAAGTAAAAAAATGGTTATGGAAGAAGAAAATGGAGAAAATAGATATACAGAAGATGGTACAGTTGATCTCAAAGGCAACCCTGTTCTTAGATCCAAAAGAGGTGGATGGACTGCTTGTTTCTTTGTTGTTGGTACTGTCTCTCTCTCTCTCTCTCTCTCTCTCTCTCTCTCTCTCTCTCTCTCTCTCTCTCTCTCACACACATCAGACACACATGTATATACATACATATTCAGCTTAGTTTCTTTTTGTTCTGTTTGTTTAATGCTCTTTTTCTCCTACTTGTTTCAGTGTCATGAAATGCTTTCATGTTCTATTTCTACTTAAATGATGATATATTTTTTTTAAATGACAAATCTTATTTTTTCACTCTATGTTATTCCATGTACCATTCCAGATTTGTAAAGTCAAACAAAATCCTTTGGTTTGAGCAGTATTTCATTCTCCAACATGTTTTATTTCACCAATTGCATATATATAAAGCAAAATAGAAATCATTAAACCTTTCAATATCGTTGTTCATTATTTCAAGTAAATACATTTGTATTGAACATGTATTTGATGTTGGTATATATGTACGTACAGTATACGAGGTATTCGAGCGTATGGCGTACTATGGAATATCCTCGAATCTGTTCATATACTTAACCAGAAAACTGCATCAAGGCACGGTTCAATCATCCAACAATGTCACTAATTGGGTTGGCACAATCTGGATGACTCCTGTCTTGGGCGCTTACGTGGCTGATGCTCTTCTTGGTCGGTATTGGACCTTTCTCATTGCCTGTGCTGTCTATCTCTCCGTACGTTTTTCTTACATATCTACTGTTTACTCATCCTACGGTCATCATTCTTTGTTATTTAAGGAATATCCCAATATACCATATTTTATACAAAAGATTATTTTTCTACATAAATGATGATTTTGTTTATTTTCTACTGTAAATAAGGAAGACAAAATTGTTCTTTTGATAAAAAAAAAATAATAATAAATCAGTTTTTTGTATTGTATTGTACTGATGTGTTTTTTCATAGGGTTACACTCCATAAAAAAAAATTAAAATTCTATGATATGACAATATTATTGAATCTAAGTGGGGTTACACGATACGATTATATCGTGTAACCTTGTAAAAATACAATGAAAAAACACATATTGTGTAAACTCCAACACAAAACTAATTTTTTTTAATTATTTTTTTAGAAGGAGATTTTATCTAATTTCTTGAATTACGGTAGAAAAGTAATAAAATTATCGTTTGTGGTTCGAAAATAATTCCTTATATGCATTGTGGTATTTTAACCACAGGGTCCTATTCTTTAATGTGTTTTTTTTTTTTTTTTTTAAGTCTTAAATATTATGCAACTATTGTAGAGTATTTGCGTTACATTGACGTGTTATAAGTATTTGTTTGGATTACAGTGGGAAGTTGAATATTTATTTTGTTAGTACTATGGTTGTTATGTATTGTACATATCTCATTCACAACCTTAAATGCTTAAACAATAATATTTTCAATTATTTTGTAAGTTTAGCTGTTACATTATTTAAACCCTCGATTGTACTTACCATGGTACAAGGTAGATGAGATTTTTAAAATTCTTGCTTTAATTATATTTTATTGATATTGTATTCGTTGTCAAAATAAATACGACACCGAAATGAAATATGTAATTATATTGCTAATAAGTACTAAATGGTCTTATTATATTTGCGATAAAGACAAAGTTAGACTTTGGATTAAGCAATCGGTATAATTTTCTATTAGGCTTATCATGGGACCATTTTTGAAAGATAAAGTTGACCTAGAGATTTTGTTCTAACACAAGCTGGGACAAAACTACAAAATATAAAAAATCATACTACTTGACAAACATGGCCACTCCCATTGGACCATTTTTTTTAGAACATTACGTTTGTAAAACTAGTTCATTGATGTTATTTCATGAAACATATCTATCCACAATTTATAATTTTCTATCTTTCAAAATAAATATCGTTTTATGTTTTTTCATAGATTAAGGAATGTGATAAAGTCTGATCTACCTCTATTTAAATATTGTTATTGTAGAAGTTTTTTTCTCTTTCTTTTTTAACAACCTTCTTTTAACACATTTAATGTGGTTGGAGTAAATGAGAATATTTTTCATAAAATATAGGTAAATATGTTTTGAAATCCTATAGTAACACTTATTTTGAGACAATTTTTTTTTTTTTTTTTGTTAAAACTACATTTATTTTCGGATGGAGGAAATAGTGATTAATGTTCGATGATGTGTTTTGATTTTGGATGGTGAGATTCTCTCATATAAATTTCTTAAATTATTTTAATATTTAATTGCTCATGATTTTCAATTTAGGGGATGATGCTCCTTACTCTATCAGTATCAATAGACCCACTGAGACCAAGCCCATGTTCAGACCCAACTGGGCTCAGTTGCAAGAAGCCCACTACGTTACAACTAGCTGTATTCTTTGGTGCACTCTACACACTTGCATTGGGCACTGGAGGTACAAAGCCCAATATCTCAACAATTGGAGCGGACCAATTCGACGACTTTGACCCAAAAGAAAAGGCCCAAAAGCTCTCTTTCTTCAATTGGTGGATGTTTAGCATCTTTCTGGGTACGCTATTTGCAAACACAGTCCTTGTCTATATCCAGGACAATGTGGGCTGGGCCCTCGGTTATGGGCTTCCTACTATTGGGCTTGCGATATCAATTACGGTGTTTTTGGCGGGTACTCCGTTTTATAGACACAAGCTGCCCACGGGCAGCCCTTTCACCAGGATGGCTAAGGTCATCGTGGCTGCCCTAAGGAAATGGAGGGTGCCCGTTCCTACAGACCCTAAAGAGCTTTACGAGCTTGATTTAGAAGTGTATGTGAAAGGGAAATATCGGATTGATTCCACCTCTACATTGAGGTTTGTGTTCCATTGCTTTGTCTTTCTTTTTTTTTTTTCCTTAAAAGAACCTGGAAATATATACGAACTCGATAATATTTTTGTGATAATGGTTAGGAGTAAGGTTAACCAAATAAGATAACAACAAATTTATTCTAATCAAGCTTGTAAGTAACATGAATTTTTAAGCCAAAAATTTGTGTTTTGACAAAAATATTCCTTATTTTCCTTTGATTATCTTAAGAGTAGGATCCATTTCATTAAGGACAAAATAGTCAATTTTAGTAATATTTAATGTTTTGTCGTGTTTTATTATTTTAAACTATTTTTGTGGTTGTTAATATTTTAAGTGGATCTACAAAATCAAGCCAATATTCTTTTCTTCATTTAATCTGTACAATATTCAAAAAAAATTAATTGAAAGTCTGATCACGTGTTACTACTTTAGTTGTTCAAAATCTTGACCAAATTTCTTTTGGGTTCACACTTTTTTTGGAATTTTTCTTTTTGAATATTTTTTTCCATGTTTTATGCACTTAGAAAGAATCTTCTATCTCAATTAGTATTACTACAAGATGCAATAACACAGTATATAAAAATAATAATTTTTACTAAAAATTTGAGACTCATTGTTGGCAATGGAATCTTAAGAACATGAACAACAATAAAGATTTTCAACATGTAAAGTATAAAATGAATTTTACAAAAAAAGATCATTTAATCACAAGCTAGCACACATGCACACACAATTTTCTTTTGTACATTATACTCAACATTTTTTTGTCTGAATTGTTGCAGATTCCTCAACAAAGCTTGTGTAAGAACAGGTTCAAACAGCCCCTGGATGCTATGTCCAGTAACTCAAGTTGAAGAGACCAAACAAATGCTAAGAATGATCCCCATTTTAATAGCCACCTTTGTCCCAAGCACAATGATGGCCCAACTTGGCACTCTCTTTGTGAAGCAAGGCACCACTCTCAACAGAAACATAGGCACCTTCAAAATCCCCCCAGCAAGCCTAACTGGATTTGTCACACTCTCCATGCTCATATCTGTCGTGTTATATGACCGTTTCCTCGTAAAACTCTTGCAGAAATGGACCAAGAATCCAAGGGGCATCACCCTTCTTCAGAGAATGGGGATTGGTATGATCATCCACCTCATCATCATGGTCGTGGCATCTTTGACCGAACGGTATAGGCTTCATGTTGCTAGGGATAATGGGCTTGTTGAGAATGGCAATGAGGTCCCTTTATCTATATTCATTTTGCTTCCTCAGTTTGTACTAATGGGAACTGCTGATGCTTTCTTGGAAGTGGCGAAGCTCGAGTTTTTCTATGATCAGGCGCCCGAGAGTATGAAGAGCTTGGGAACATCTTATTCGACAACTTGCATTGGAGCAGGGAATTTCATTAGTAGCTTTTTGCTATCCTCTGTTTCGCGGATCACTAGAGGAGATGGGCACGAGGGGTGGATTAGGAACAACCTCAACGCGTCTCATTTGGACTATTACTATGGCTTCTTCGCGGTTTTGAACTTCTTGAACATCCTTTTCTTTCTTGTTGTCATTAGGTTTTATGTGTACAAGGCTGAGGTTTCTGATTCCATGAGAGTTCTTAGAGATGAATTGGTAGCTTCAAGACAAGAAGATGACACTAAGAAGTAGTTTGGATTGGTCAATTGATCTTGTTGTGACACTTTATGATTAAGAGGTAGTAGAAATTGAAAAAAGTTGGACCAAAAAACAAAATCCCAATCTCTATCATAGTGTTGGCAAATAGCACTACAAAGTACATGATGAAATGAAATATGTTGATTGTAAGGTTGTGTTGTGATGTGTTATTTACATTTATTTCCTCTCATATAATAAAAGAAACAAAGTGTAGGTTGATGAGATTCGTTGAGAGAAAGCAGTACTGGTTGTCATCTTCAAATTAGTCGTATTCCTGTCCTCCTCTTAGCCAAGTGGAACGTTTTCTTTAGGAAATGATTGGCAACTCGATCTTTTCTAGCACAAAGTACTCTCAAAATAGTATTGGGATCCGATCTATTCCATCGCCCCGTTGTTGGTGGCATCGGGATCCTTTGGCCTCCCCCTAATCCGCTGCATTCACTCGCAACACTACTAAAATCTTCGATCAATTGCTCTGTCGATTGCCCCATCAACGCCACCACCCCTTGCACAACCTCCGCCTCTCTTTCCACCATATCCTCCACTATCAACCCTTCTCCACACGTGCAAAATAGACGCTTCAAGCTATTGAAATCCTCCAAGATTGTCGGATGATCAAACCTAGTAAACATTCTCGAACTCCCTCCAGCTAGGAGAACCATAAGGAATGCCTCAAATGATGCCTTCATCACCTCCTTCAACGCCACTGGCTGAGCCCGTTCCACGACTATAGCACACAACAGAGTCAGGTTCTGCTTCAATATTCTCAGGGCCGGGCTAATGCGCGTGTTGGCCACGCCACCTACGTATAGGCTGCCATAGAAGACAGAGGTGGAGTCCAAGAATATGAGCCTGTAAGCTGCCACCTCAGAGACATGGTGACAGGCGGCTTGCAAGGCCGTTAGGCTGGCTTCGAAGTAGCTGCCTGCGGCTTGTCTTCTTCGAGAGTAGAGGCTTTTCGATGGAGCTACTTTTGGTGAGACACATAGTGTTTTCTCGAGGGATTGAAGCTGGGAAATGAGGTAATGTAGAGTGTTTAGACGAATGTATAGACGCTGTGTTCCACGGCTCGTTGAGGGCCGTGGATGGTTCGCGTCGTTCGAGAATATATGGTTGAGATCTTCTACTCCAACACTGCATGCTGCTCTTCTCCATAGCTTGAAGATCTTTGAGTCCCCACTGCATCTTGTCAATGGTGGAAGTGGAGGCAAGTAGTTCTGTTTTGATCCTGTTAAAAACATAAACATGAAATTCACATCAATCCATTTAGAGTTAATATCATACTACAATCTGTATTATAACATTATTTTTTAATTTGGTGCTTAAATCAAAACGTTTTCTTGATTAGTACCCATACTTTACTAATTATTCAGATTGCTATACTAACTCAATTTTTGGCACATTTTTCGGCTAAAACAATTATAGAAAATCTTAAAAATGCAATCTACCTTCAAATATCAGCCGAAACGCATGAGTCATACATTAAATTGACCCATCTTCGAAGTTATATATTAATTCTAAATCAATTTCAAGTTTCTTTCGATTTGAGCCCAAATTGTACAAAATTGTTTACAGTTGAAAGATTTATGTTCGACTGTTCGATTCAAGCTCAAATTGAACGAGAATCATAAAATTACCTTAAGGTTATAATTTGATTTTGAAAGAGAGTCATTTTGACATATGATTCAATAATTTTACCCAATGTTTGCAGGGAGATTGTACTTTTGAGTTTTTAGATAACTGTTTTGGACCAAAAAAATGTATAAAAAATTGGGTTTTTTTTTTTTTTGGTTTAGCCATCATTTAAAAAAAGCGTTAAAATACATGTTACATTTTATTATTAACCCATCCATTTATTTATCTTGATCTAGATAGTCCATTTTCTTACCACATGATCCAACAAATGCAATGTAATCTCGGAAGAGATTCTCCAAGCCATCAACAAGATCATAGAACAAAGCCTCTGAAATTGTCACTGGAATTTCAAAGAAACTGTCAACAACCTCCCTAGCAAAGATGACCAGCTCCCCTGCTGAATTAGCATGTGGCTCGTTCTTCGACTTAGGATTCCATGTCTGCAACGAACACCATTTTTAACAAGGAAAAATTAACCGAATTCAAACACAAACTCAGTAATCTAACTCACCTCTGTTTGCTTTGCTCTGAGGATGACTTCTTTCCCCTTGTGCAATCTCTCTTGAATCCAATTTTTCATGAGCTTTTGTATGATGGATTCGACCTCGTAAGGAACCATCTCTCTCACAACGGTCTTGCCTCCATCTTCACAGTCCACAGCATCCTCAACCACTAGCTGCACTAAAGCCTTCTCAAGCTTTCCAGCTCTTTGCAAGACCAATGTGGTTTCACTCAATGGTGAAGCTTTGCCTGTTAAGTATTGCTTCAATAGAGTTCCATAGCATGCATGCAGAGTCACAGCAGCTACACCAGCTGCAATTGGATGCCATTTCTTTAAAAGAGGGCTAAATGTGTCCTTCTCTTTCGTCCCTAATTCTTCGGTTTTTCTTGCCAGCTTTATCAGCTCTTCGCTCGCCTCTTTCGCCTCTGGCGTCTTCGTCCCGTTTATATCTTGCTCCTCTATCATCTTTCCATATAAACAAAATAAAACCAGTAAGAACTCAACAACATCTTTTTAAACAAGTGCCTGGAATAATATTCGTTACTAAATGAATTATTTTGTTGCAAAAGTCAATGGACGACAGTGTTACCTTAGCAAAGGCATGTCTCAACGAAGAACGAATGTAATACTCGACTCGTTTTCCGGTTTTCTCATCATCTCCCTTGTCTTTGGGTGAAGTAACATAGCAAGGAACATCCTCTTCAAGAATCTTGGTGCATGAAAACAAAAGAGGAAGCATGTTTTCCATGAGTCCAACACTTTCCCTATTGAAATTCCCATGATAATCAAGCAATCTCTTCTCAGTCCACTTCTTCATCGCGCCCAAAACTGACGCAAGCATCTTCAAATAAAGAGGCTCTCGATCGGGTTTCTTTGCATCAACGGCCACCTCCGCCAGCATGGCTAATGACGCACCCAAAAGATCCGGCTCGACCTGCCCCGTCATGACGTACTGCTCGAAAAGCACCCACGTGAAGCACAAGTTGTGCATGGATCGGTTAATCCCCAATGTGGACCATGTTTTCTTCATCAGCTCAACCAGCTCGTCAACCTCGTCGATCATCATCGTCTCGTCCTTTACGTCGAAGAGGGAGGTGAGGAGGCCCGAGTAGATTTGGACGTTGAGAGGGTATCCGTCGGCCCAGTGGCAGACTTCGGTGCTGCCACCGTCGGGGCTCCGCCACGCCAACGAAACGACGCAGTTGCAGAGTGCTTTCATGGTGACTGAGTTCTTGCCGGTGTCGATTGCTTTGATCTCGGCAGCGTCGATGATTTCTCGGAGCTTGATGGCGAATGTGTCGGATTTCTGGAGGGGGATTGCGGGGTGGAGAAGAAGACCTGCCTCGAGGATTTTGAGCTGCCGTTTCTGCCATATGTGGTATTCATGCCCGTCGTTGAACTCCGAGGGTTTCAAATGGCGTAGCAGCTCCAACGGTAGGATTATGCTCTCTGCTCGGCTTCCCATCTGATATTCATTAATCGCTTATTTTGAAATTGATCAACTCATGCGTAATGCTCAAAGTGAAACCAACTATTGGATACTTGATTTAGGTTTAAAATCATTTTCATTCCATAACTGTAGTGTCTTTCTTCTAATGGAGGCTTTCCAATTACCTAAAGTAGACGTGGCGACACGTGTCAATCAATCAATAAAAACTAGACAAGTGTCACCACATCACTTTTAGATTATTGGAAATCCATTTTCCAATGAAATTCAAATTTTCGAGTTAAAATTTAACTGAAATTAGACAAATTTTTAAATTGTAGAAATAAATTGAAAATTGTGATACTTATGAGACCAAAATCGGAAGACAACGTAATTATGAGACGAAAAATGGTTTCAACCCCTGAATTTTATATTGTTTGTTAGAAGTCTTGTTTGAACTTCATTCAATAGACATATAAAACAAGTTTGAACGAACATACTTTATGTTTGATAAAATCTAAAGTTCACTCGAACTTGAGCTCGATTATATAAAAAAATAAAACAAGTGTAAAAATAACAAACTACTCAAATTCGACTCGTATTCGACTAAACTAAAACTCGTTCAAGCTCGACTAGATTAATTATCAAACAAACTCGAACATAAACTTTGAAACTCGATAATATTTCAAATAAATTTGAATAGTTGTTCGTTGGACTCAAATTGTATCACTTATGGTCCTAGCCCAAGCCATGCATGCATGCAAAATCAAGAGAGAGAAGATAAATGGAGTTTTACGTACTTGGCCAACAAGTGTTCTCATGAGGGTTTTCCTTAGCCTGTTGTCACTCTGCTCCGTCACCTGCATCTGCTGCCTCATAATCTCCGCCGCGGTCAATGGTCTCCTCACCTTCACCCCCTGCAGCACGCTGAACCCCAGCCTGGGGCTCGACCCTGCGCCGGCGCCGGCGCTGGGCGACAGCGGCGACCCACAGGAGCTGCTCCGCCGCGAAGACGGCAACCGCTTGATCATTTTCAGCCCTAACGCTCTCTTAACCCGGCTAGTTACCGCCATTCCCACGCCGGGGTGCTTCACCGGAGACCCAGGGGCGGACCCGCTCGCGTCGCCGCCGGCCTCGGCGGTGGAGCTGTAGTAGGTGAGGTTGCTCCGGCCGCCGAAGCCCGGCGAGGAGCGGCAAGCCTTGAAGAAGATCTCGTAGGCGGCGGCGCGGAAGTCGTCGCGGTCGAGGCCATCGAGGTTGCCGAAGGGGGAGGGGAGATCGGCGGCGGCGGCGGCGAGGCGTGGTCTGGTGGGCGGCTCAGGTTGCGCGCGTGGAGAGGGAGGGTCGTGGTGGTGGTTGACGGAAATGCGGAAATCACGACCCATTGACGGAGGGGTCGAGTTTCCGGCGAGAAGATAACTGCGTCGTCGAAAATCCGGCGGAAGAGAGAGGAAGAAGACACTGCTACATTAATTATATTATTGTTAGTGGGTTGCGAAGAGGAGAGATGATGAGAGAGAGAATGGGGAGAGAGAAAGGGCAGAGATTGGTGGCTGGTTTTTCAGAGCTAAGATTACGAGAAAAGAAAGGCAGTTGATCGCTCTTGCATTGTTACCTTAGGATTTATTACAGCATTAACTATTTTAGGAGTGTTTTCCATATTTAGATTATCACACTTTATCAATAAACCTTGTTGGATAGATATGATGTTAATTATGATCTATTTATATTTCTTTGAATTAATTTTATTTTGTCTTTGTAAATGGCAAATTGACTGTGTGAAGAGCGATCCAATCTAATTATGGAGCTTCAGCTTAATGGGCTGGGCTAGCCCAAGATTCCTTTTTTTTTTTAAATAAAAAGGTCTAAATTATGCAAAATAGAAGAAAATTTCCTACTTGGACTTCTTTTGTTACTATGAGCCATCAGAAATCGACTAGCAGATTGACTACAATTGTACCTTTTCATTTTGCTGTTAATATATCTGCTCTAGTTACAATTTTATTATTTTTTTAGGTTTTTCTCTTACAAAAATCGTTTCAGATTTTTTGGTTTGTTATAATTAAATATTTATGAGATCTTAGTTGTCTATCTTTGTACAATTATATGAGTTTTAGTTTTATTTTTACTTTTTTAATTAACTTATAAATTCTATTTTGGTACGTTTCAGATTTTATTTTTTTTAGATTCGTTAATAAATATTTAGATTATATTTTGTTAATTTCGAATTTATTACATAATTGATAATTCATTTCGTATTTTCAATTTATTTATTTTTATTCCAACTTTAACCAATTTATTCCCAAATAATTAAAACTTCGCATTTTTAGTCATACCTTGCAGCTCTTTTAAGTACCCTGTTAATAAGGACTAAGCTTATCTTATTTTAGAACAAATTGTTCAATGGATAAAACTTTTGGGACATGATTCTTTTCTTTTTTTGATAACGTTAAAGTTTTATTCTTGTGAGATCAAAATTGATTTACGTTGATAAAAAGATCATATTATTACTGAAATATGGAGAAATAGTTGTTCGACATATGAAGCCAATATAAGGTCAATGTTGATTTGGAATACTATGATCGATAGTCTCTAAACTCTCTACTATCTATAGTGTTGTATGTCAACAAATCAGATCTTCGGTACCAAATATTTATGTATCATACGTGTACCACACTCTAAAACACGTTATATAAAAAGTAGTTATAAATTATTAGTTTTTTTCAATATTAAAACTATGTAATTTTAATGTGGCACACAAATGAAACAGAAATCTTGATACAAATGATCGGCAAAAACTTCTGTGTCCCCGGGATACGGATCCTAGATCCGTGTCCCAAACCCGCCCCGAGGGTCCACGCGCACCCACGCGCCCATGTGCGCGCACCTAATAAGTATTCCATATTTGTTCTAAAGGTATCCCACATATACTCTTCAGGTATCAGATACCTTTAGTTCATGTTTGTAATACATATAAAACAAACTTGTAAAACCTCACAAAACAAACGCCCACCGTGACCGTGCGCCCATGCGCGCGCAATTCACAAATCGTGCGCGTCCACGCCGCCCACGCACAGGTATCCCACATATACCTTGAAGGTAACTCATGTATACTTTAAAAGTATATATGTGCGTCCATGCGCCCACGCCGCGCGCACCTCACAAACCGTACACCCACGCCATCAGCGCACCTTCAATGTATACATGTGATACCTTCAAGACATTTCATGGATACCTTGAAAATATACATGTGATACCTATATATAAAAATAAATAAAAAACCTGAGCGAAAAAAAAAATATTTAAAATAAATGTGGGATCCACAGGGTGGGCTAGGGACACAGAAGACCTACTCCAGATGATCCGGTCTGTGTATGTCAATAAAATCCCCATTTTTTTTTTCCTTTTGACAATGAAATCCACTATTCTATTTTAAATCATTAAAATAGATAGAATTATGGAGAAAAACTAGAAAAATAATTATAGCTGACAACTCACATGTCCAATTTGGAACCCAGGAATTGTAGTTGGCTACTTGTTCCACCACGTAGTCCATACAACAACCGCAAAATAACAATCCAAAAATGTACGCCGTGTACTTTATTTATTATTTAATAGGTTTCTGTCGATTACTTGTAAAAGTTGAGGCACGGAAATGTAATGTCCAACCACGCGAGCGCGTACGCTGCACGCGCCTTTAGAGAGAGTATGGCTAGCCGACAGTCGAGCCCACATGCCCAGAAAAGCTACATTTTTTTATTTATTTAAAAAAAAAATTGTGCACTTGGTACACGGATCCTAGATCCGTGCACTCGGACGGATCGATCCGACACATGCCATCAGGTCACGGACAAAATTCATTCAAATATATTTTCAGGTATCAAGACATTTATATTATGTTAACTATACATTTTAATAGTATTAGTCATACCTTTTAGTTATGTTAGTCATACATTTTGTAAGACTTGTTGTACCTTAACATTTTTTTTAGACTGACATATTAACATTTTATTCATTTTAGTTATAACAATCATACATTTTAGTTATGTTAGTTGTACCTTTATATATATATATATATATAAAGGTATGACTATGTTGATATAAAAGTATAAGTAATATCACATAAAGGTAAACATGTACAAATTGTGGCGAAATTAGGGTTGTTTTAGAATTAAAAGTATTAAATAAAAGTATGATATCCAGACATAAGAGTATGACTAATATAACATAAATGTATGACTAATATAATATAAATGTGTGACTAACATAACATTGAGGGAAAAAAAAAAAAGTAAAAATACATGGATCCGGATGGACCTATGTCCGAACCCAACTCAAATGCATGTGTGTATCAGCCTATCAAGTGCATATGAGTGTCACTCTTTATTTATTTACTTATTTATTGCAATGCCAAATTTTTTGCCTTTTAAATGGTTTCACCCCCTAATTCTTAAGTCAATATTTAATGTTCAAAAACAGGATATGGGAAAACTTTAAATTTCTACTTTAAAAAAAAATAAAATTAGATTGGATGTTCTAAAAATTGCAAATTTCATTTTCTGAAAATTTGATTTTAAATTATTTTAATAGCTTTAGTAGGAAATTTTAATGCAACAACTACTATAATTATTCATATTAATTCTACTGTTTAATGTTACTATTATTTTAAGATTTCATAAAATAAATTAATAATTGATAATAGGATACAATATTGATAATGAATAATTTTGAGAATAGATAAAATCTATTAACTAAAGATCTTAATTAGTTTATGATATTATTGTTAAGAATAGACAATTGACTAATTCAGTAACTTGCAAAGTCTATTTATTAGTTTGAGATTTAAATTAAGATTTAGAGCATAAGTCAAATAATGTTGTAATATATATATATATATATATATATATATATATATATTGCATTTTATTTGAATAAATATTTGTTATCTATACTAATATAAAAGCAAAGAAGTTGGCAAAAATTACTAATTTGCCATTTTCCCTCTAAAAAATGTCATATCATGAATATTTTTTTTTTCTTTCTTTCTCTCTTTGATGCAATTATAACACAAGCTTTTATTTCCCCATATATATATATTATGTAATTTGAGTCTTATTCAATAAGTCATTGCTAAAATATCTCAAAACATTTGAGATTTAATTAATTTGTCACATAAAATTTTAATTTTATCTTCTATAACATGTATGAATTATGTTAGAGTTAAAAAATAGTATTATAATATAATCATGGTTATCATAATGAAATTTATAATTAATATATATTAGTTGTACTCGAAAACATATTTGTTATATTATTTATTTGTGAAAAATAATAAATAAAATGATTATTTAAATATTGAATAAATAGATTGTTTTAATTTTAGTTGGATCATAGTTCAATGACTTAAGTCTACTTAAATTGGTATATTGATTTTTTTTAATTGTCTAATCACATGTTTACAATAGTGGTAATATTGTTATAAATGTTTCAATTGCAAACAATTATGTTGTTTTGTCATATATAATTTTAATAAGATAATACATTATGTTGCAAACAATTACATTGTTTTGTCATATGTTTTGTCATATCATTATATATTGTTTTATTTCTCCAAACTAATCAATGAAAATAATTATTTATGACTTTGTTTCAATTTTATGTGGCTTTATGTTATTTTTATAATTATTTAACTTAATATATTTATATTTTTGATCTATATTTAGATTAATATATAGACTTCTCAATCATGTGATTGAGTTATAAATATACTTTTTTTGTTTTATTTCTAATCCAATTATTGGAAATTAATAAATACAATCATGTAAGACGAAATAATATTTAAATTTAGTTATTTAAATTTTATTTTTTCTAATTATTGAATAATCATATATTCACTGTGCATATAATTGATTACATTTTTTATCAAGTAATTAATATTTATCACATATTTATCATTTATTTAATATTACGAAATATAAGTATATAAGGATTCAGTCTTTTTTAATAATTACATATTCTATATACTTTGTTTTCTTATAAATATTTATGTTATTTTATCAAACATTAAAATGTATCACATATTATATGACAAACAGTGCAACGCACGGGAGAACTTACTAGTTAAATTGAAAAGAAAAAAACTCTTAATCTTTGAACCATACCGAACCGATCAGCTTTGTTATCTCCAAACCGTATCGATTTTGCACTCCAATTCAATTCATAGATATTAAGTTTCTATTCGATTTCAAGAATCTCAGAATATTTAAATCACTCTAAACTTGAACTCAACCTAAATCACATTCATGTTATGCACGTGTGTTAATAATATATACATTAGTGTAAATCTATATATGCAGATTAATTAGGTAATACCGCTACAATGGGTGGGACCTATTGAGTGTAGGTGACAATAGAGGTACTCAATCAGTTTCAGAAATCGAAATCGAAATCGAAATCAAATTGGGGTTAATGACTCAAAAAATTGTTGACCCGGTTACGGTTCTCTCTATTTTTGAATCGGGAAATCAGCGGTTGCGAACCGGTTTGAACCGCTGATTTATCTATTTTTTTAAAATTTATATTATATATAAATAATATTATGTATTTATGTTATTTTACTCTTTCATTTTAAGTTTTATTGATTATTTTTTTAATTTGAATTATAAGTTGTAATTTTTTTAGGTATATGGTTTGTATTTCCTTGTATTTCAATTGTGATTTCTAATTTTTGAGTTGTAACTTGTAAGTTGTAATATTGTGTTGTAACTTCTAAATATAAGTTATAATTTTTAATTTATATCTAATTATTAACTCAAAAAAAAAATTGTTATTTTGTAATATATGAAGAATTGTAATATTTATATGTAAATATAATTTTAAAATTTAAAGAAATGAAACCCCAAACCGGTGGTTCAAATCTGAACCGGTTGTTTGCAAATCGAAACCGAAATCACAATTTTCACCATTCGATTTCGATTTGCCCCTTCATAATTTTTTGAACCGATTGTTTGAACCGTGTGGACATGTCTAGGTGACGAGGTGTAACATAAGATCCGATCCACCACAGTCCACAGTGCAATTAAAATGAATATGATCAACTCTTAAGAGAATATGATCATACTCTTAAGATAATATTGTGTTGTAACTTCTAAATATAAGTTATAATTTTTAATTTATATCTAATTATTAACTCAAAAAAAAAATTGTTATTTTGTAATATATGAAGAATTGTAATATTTATATGTAAATATAATTTTAAAATTTAAAGAAATGAAACCCCAAACCGGTGGTTCAAATCTGAACCGGTTGTTTGCAAATCGAAACCGAAATCACAATTTTCACCATTCGATTTCGATTTGCCCCTTCATAATTTTTTGAACCGATTGTTTGAACCGTGTGGACATGTCTAGGTGACGAGGTGTAACATAAGATCCGATCCACCACAGTCCACAGTGCAATTAAAATGAATATGATCAACTCTTAAGAGAATATAATATAATATAAAGATGCTATGATTTTAAAATAAATATATTTTGTCTTGGTTTCTAAAGAATTGTTTATATTATCATAAACAAAGAAATAACTAGTATTTCATTTGTTTATAACTAGTATTTCATGGCAACTAATGGCCAAACACTGATCAAGCATCGTATTAAAATATTTAATTAAAAAAACTACTTTAATTTTGGTTCTAGTGAAGCACATGATGATAGTCCAGTCTCATCCACAAAAATACTAAAAATCAATTTTATAAGTTTGGAACAAGAATATTCAAAATCAAAGGATTGAAAATGTCTAACAGAAACAAAAATATCATTATATACATAATTTATTTCAAAAACATAAAAAAACAAAAATTTGAACAATGTGAATCCAACAAGTACACCAAATGCAATTTTCCTATGGCATATAATTGGGGATCAAATTGTAGTTCATTATATATAATGATTGTTTTGAGACATCACTGATGTGCACATTAATATACGTCAATGATAAGTAGAGTAATAGATCTACACAAAAATAATGTTTCTCTGTTCATCGTGAGTATGTTTTAAAATATCCACCACAAATGTATATAGATCCCTTTAAATATTGTGACTTGAATTTAATGATTTTGTTAAATTTTTGACACATCAGTGGTGAATATAATTAATATATGTCCATATGGTGGATAGGATAACTGCTAACCACAAATATCATTTTTAGGGGTGAGTTTTATGTAAGACTGTCTCACGGATCATGCTACGTGAGACAGGTCAACCCACAACTCACGTTTCACCATTCACATATAAATTATTGCAAATGAGTTTGATTTGTGGGTAAAAAAGATTTATCTCACAAAAACTTTCTGTGAGGCCATCCCACGCAAATTTTTGTGATTTTCTAAAACACAATAGTGATGAATTTAACACATAATTAAAATCACTTAAATGCTCTTTATTAAAAGTTAGAGACAATTAATAAATTTCCATCGCCTATATTTAATATACACTTAATTTCATCTCTAATATATAATAGATAGGAGACGAAATTAGCTACACAATATACAACTGAAGATAGATTATAACGTTGGTCATTAATACCATCATTAATTAGATGTTATAATTAAAAAAATTCATATCACAATCTGTTACTATTCAATCTCAAATTTCATGCCTATTTTAGTGATGTATATTAAAGTAAATGTACTACTAGTAAACGAGTCGTGGCCTCACTTACTTCCATTCCTTCGATATGATAGGTTTTTTGTCTTTCCTTACATTACAAAATTCATTTAACTTTATTTTTTCTTAATTGATGCAAACGTTTTATTTTAATTTGATGTTAATGTTACATACTAAAAGTCTAAAACTATTCATTAAAAAAAAAAATCCATATTACAAAATTCAACCTCCCATGCAAACATTTTATTTTAATTTGAAATTGATGTTAATGTTACATACTAGAATTATTCAATATTCATGTGGTGCAATTCAGATTTTCGGTATTCAAAATTTATATTTCTCTTGTATACCAAATCTCAAACCCACGTTATATTAATATAAAAATAATAATGTTCACAATTAATTATCCAAATCTCAAACCCACGTTATATTAATATAAAAATAATAACGTTCACAATTAATTATTCAATTGAAAAAATTTGTTTATTAAAAATTATGTAGTTTTGATGTGATGTATAAATAAGTGAGATAATGATTTTAATAGAGAAGATCAGAATTGGTAGTGTTGTTTTCTAATTTTTTAGTTCTCCACATACTAAAAATAGGGAACTTACCTTCTTTCTTTAGGACAAAATTCATTTTTCGTCCTTCCCTAAGGACGTTGTCTAATTCTAGTCCTCTTATTTTTCGATCATCAATTTTAGTTCTCTTAAATCTCCGGCTGTCCAATTTTAGTCCGATTGCCCAATTTTGGTCCTCCTAACTCGATTTTCCGGTCAGCTCCATCAGCGTCTGAAAATATAAGCCACATCAGCGTAAAATCATCAACTGATTGAAATTGGGGTTGAGTGTTGTACACTCGCCCGGAGCTGACCGAAAAATCGAGTTAGGAGGACCAAAATTGGACAATCGGACTAAAATTGGACAGCTGGAGATTTAAGAAGACTAAAATTGATGATCGAAAAACAAGAGGATTAAAATTGGACAACGTCCCTTGGGAAAGACGAAAAATGAATTTTGTCCTCTTTCTTTACATAACATATTCATTCTTTCATTTTCTTATTTGATGCAACTGTTTTAACTTGATCATGTTAACGTTACATGCTAATAAAGCTAATTTAATATTTATAAACTACCTCATATATTCCTTAATAAATAAAAAGCTCTATTTCAATCTAAATTTTATATATTATTTCAAAATAACAGATCATGTTTATGAATGTCATCGTTATTTAACATTTGAATATACTAAAAATAATAAAGAAGATAAACATAAAAATATAATATATGATCCTTATCAGTAATTGCGGTAGTTAGTCAAGATTTTAAAACCATGAAAACCCTTTAAATTGGATCCGTTACTGTAAAATGAAGCTTAATTTTAGAATGCATTGATGACATAAACCCCACTTAAAAAAAAAAAAATATATCAAACTAGAAAAACATATATACACTGATATACATTTAACATAGAAAAGAAAAAAAAAAAAAAAGGACGCACATGGACTGAACCACATCGTCATCTTCTAATGTAAATATAGCATAATGTAGTTGAGTAGATGTGGGAAGTGGGAACTACTTGGTTAAGGGCATTTTCTTTCATCAGTATACGTATTTTACCATAAATTTTACATTATTCTAATGTAGAAATTGTTATCATTTTATCAATCTATATTATTTATTGTACCAAAATGTAATATTTCATAATGCGAATGATTTTACACCAATGATTTTAAAGTGATGTTGGAAAAAAAAAACATCAAATCCAAATGTTTTTACACTAATATTGGAGATGCTTACTCTTAATATATGTGCTTGAAAAAATAAATTTTGTATCGCAAAATAATGCCCAAAATGTTCAAACTTAAAATTTTGGTTAATTTGAAAAGTAATTCGGTTAAAAATTAATTTAGTTCAGTTGATATTTTTTTCAATTTAGTTCGATGCAAGGATGAAAATTTCAATTTCAATGGAAATATCGGTATCTTAGTTTTACAAAAATATCGTGGAAATATCGTTATCGATGGAAATATCAGTACAAAAACTTATCTATATTTTTTCGATATTTAACAATATTTACAGATTTTCCCAAACATTCCACTGATATTTACCAATATTTCCATGATATATCACGGATTTTTAAATAAATTGTACCATGAAACCACCGATATCGAAATCGATACCGATATTTATCAATATTTCCTTGATATTTTACTTATTTTCCTATAAATTTTATCGATATTTCGTTGATATTTCCCTGATATTTCACATATTTTCCTACAAATTGTACCATAAAGTCACCGATATCGTGAAAAAATGGAAATATCGGAGATATTTCCGAATATTTTTATCCATGGTTCAATGTAGCGTCCCCTAGGGACGAGGCTTAAATTTGATGGGCAAATAGAAATTTGCAAATAAGTCAGAATAATATATCTCATGAGAGCAAATAGAAATTTGCAAATAAGTCAGAATAATATATCTCATGAGAAGTTTCAAAACACAGCCTTATCTTTATGAATGGCCTTCTGATAACGAAATTCCCTCCAACAACCATCTTCTTTGGTACACAACTCCTCTCTCTAGATTCATCTTCGTTGTTACACAACTTCCTCTCTCTCTAGATTCACACAACTTCTCTAGATTTTCAGTGTGTCTGTGTGCATTTTCTTGTTTAGGCCAACATCTTTATAATGTGTGATATTTACCCACTCTAATGCAGATTGAGACTTCTTGTTGATTAATAACGAAAATGTCAAAGCTGAAAGTGGCGGTGGTGGGCGGCGGCGTAAGTGGGCTTGTCTCCGCTTATGTGGCAGCGGAATCCGGGGCGGAGGTGGTGCTCTACGAGAAAGACGATTACTTAGGCGGCCATGCCAAGACTGTTGTCGTTGATGGCACTTCTCTTGACCTTGGTTTTATGGTTTTTAATCGAGTAAGTCTTTCTTTCTTTATTTTTTAATACAAAAAAGTATTACTTTTTTTTTTTTTTTTGTAATTTCTAATCGCTATTTATAGTGATGGCATTCATTCTCGAATGTTAATTTCTTGACATTCTTTTTATTTCATGCTTTTAACTAGTTTATTGAATATTAATTTGCCAATACTAGTGGCAATATTCAATTGCAATAGGGAAAAATAATTGTTTCTCTCTCTTCTGGTTTTTGATTTTTTTGGAGATATTGAGGAAAAAAGAATCAAGTAACATATGGATGCTTTGACTAGATTTCTAGATGTGTTTAAAATTCAAGATTAATGTGTTCCAACATGATTGCATAAAAGGGAAAAAGAATGGAGAAAGTATTCTGCAGCTCCCTTTAAAAAGGAAAGAAAATTATTTGGGTTTTGGGAAATATATGAATTGATTTTTTATTTCTATTTCTAGAGCCCTTAATTTAATTTCATTAATGTACAAAAATCACTTGCATATTTTATGTCATACGATTGTGGTTAAAAACTGTTGGATCATATTATTCCAATTTACAATGAATAGTACGCAAGCCCCAATCATGTTTGCATGATTAGTTGGTGATTTTGTATTGTTGTAGTGTGGGAAACATATTAAAAATTCTTACTCTATTTGATGGAATAAAATAAAATCATATTATTTCCAAGTCTATAATAAATGTCACTTGACACGTGATAAGAATAGTGGTGAAAAAAATTCCTACGAAATATGAATGTATTGCTTAAAGGAACTCAAAAAATACACGATATATTAACGTGAAACTTTAACACTCAACCAGTCACAGAGAAAGAAAACAATAAATTATAAAGAATTAATGTGTGTATTTATAAGGTTGAGTTTAAATAAAATATAAATTTCGTCTTTTAATATAAAATTAATTTTTGGCATCAATTCCGAGTGCATATTTGAACATTACTATTTTTACAATTTAGAAAGGTTTCGAATGCATATGATTCAAGTGTCTTAGCTATCTATATTTTATTTTTGGAGACAATGACACGCTTTGAGAAAGTTAACCTCAAAAAAATAGAAAGTATTAAGTAGCATTATCATTTGATTGTCATTTTTTTTTTTCAAATTCTTTTAGTGCATAATGACCAAATTAATAGTGCAAATAAAAATGCAACAATTCGATTTTGGTAAATATCATTAGAGGGACTTAATTCAATAAAAATGAGAGCGCCAAGATCAAATATTGTGTTCTTCTTTTTCTCTTTCATTTATATTGAGTATATAATAATCATATTATATATATATATATATATATATTTACGCGATTGTATACTCTAATAATATAAAGTATATGATTTCAAGAGTTAGCCACTGGGGAGAATATAAATTAGTAAAGTAAATATATTCTATTACTATAGATCATATATAATATGCTTGAGAGAGACTTTGGCTTGAATTTGTATTCAATTGCGTTTATATCGAGAATGTCTTGTTACTTTGGCAGTTTGATTTTTTAAAAATCTATAATTTAATAGGTTTCAATTAAAGACAAAACCCTTGAATCAGATCTTTAAAACATTATTAAATACCCAAAACGTGATATGCAGATCGGGCTCACTGCACCTAATGCACCCAATAATTTACTTGTCTGTCTTTTTCCTGTACCTGGGGTGCACCTTTTTCTAGTAGGCCCATTTGTGGTATTTTGGGCCAATGTCCTTTCTATCGTTAATATCCAAATGGTCCATGACCAATTATTGGTCCATTAACATTAGATACTTCTATTAATTGATCCATGGGCCCACATCTAACACATAATGATGTCAACCAGGGCCTACTAATAATTTTGTGCTCTATGGTTATTGTATATTTTTATAAAGGCTAAAAAAATAATGATCAACTTTATGTAAAAGCTAAAATCTAAACTACTCACTCATTTCAACCAGTAAATTTTCAAATAATAATAATAATAATTAAAAGTTAGATAATGTCATAAAAATGTTTGGAAATTAGCATTACAGAACATTTAGTTCTGGTTTTCTTAGATGAAGATTTGTTATTGCTGTTTTCTTGAGAAAAGTAGTTGTTGATGAAGAACAATTCATGAATGATGCAAATGGTAGTTAAGTTAATGGTGGGAGTTTTACACTTTTACTACACAGGTTACATATCCAAACATGATGGAATTCTTTGAGAATCTTGGAGTTGATATGGAGGTCTCAGACATGTCATTTTCCGTTAGCTTGGACGAGGGACGAGGTTGTGAGTGGGGGAGTCGAAACGCTCTATCCGGCTTGTTTGCACAGAAGAAGAATCTCGTCAATCCATACTTCTGGAATATGATCAGAGAAATCATCAAATTCAAGAATGATGTGATCAAGTAACTAACTCTTCTGTTATCCCATGTCTTGATAACTTATCATATGATAAGTACGTGTTCTTATATAGTTTCCACTTCTTGCAGTTATCTTGATGATCTTGACAACAATCCAGACATAGATCGCAATGAAACACTCGGGCATTTTGTACAGTCTCGTGGCTATTCCGAGTTGTTTCAGAAGGCTTATCTTGTGAGAAGATGAAGTATTTGATCAGTTTATTTAGGGAGTTTTGATTCAATCTATGTACTTATTTTCGATTTTTCTTTTCTAGATACCAATCTGTGGTTCAATCTGGTCGTGTTCTTCAGAAGGAGTAATGGGCTTCTCTGCATATTCGATTCTTTCATTTTGTCGAAATCATCATCTTTTACAGGTAGAACATTCTTTCAAACTCTGCCTCGTTTTCTTACCATTCCGGTCTACTCATCTAATGGTGTGTTTCCAGCTCTTCAATCGTCCTCAATGGCTTACTGTGAGGTGGCGTTCACAGAATTACGTCAAAAGGGTATATTCGTAAACAAAATTGTATTTCGTGTAGTGATTGAGCTTAGAGAGTTTGGGTAGATCATGTACTTTCTTGACAATGCAGGTTAAGCAAGTGTTGGAAAGTAGAGGCTGTCAAATAAGAACGAATTCTGAAGTATGTTCTGTTTCATCAAATGACAAGGGTGAGTACTAAGATTAGCAATCACCTTTTCATCGTTTCATTTCAAACTTGATTGAATAAATGAAGAGGTTTTCAGGATGTACGATTACTTGTAAGGATGGGTCTAAGGAGACGTACGATGGATGCATAATCGGTGCACATGCACCAGATGCTCTAAAGATGCTAGGAAAGGAGGCAACATTTGATGAATCAAGAATACTTGGAGCATTTCAATATGCCTACAGGTTTTAGCTCGAAAACCCTGTCAAGAAAGATTGATAAAAAGCAAGATTTCTACATTGCACAATCATGGTTTTAACCCTTTATGGCAGTGATATTTTCCTTCACCGTGACAAAACTTTAATGCCCAAAAACCCAGCAGCATGGAGCTCATGGAATTTTCTTGGATCTGTTAAGGACAAAGTTTGTGTCACATATTGGCTCAACATTCTCCAGGTGATCTTGTCTCACTGCAAGATTCTTCTTGACCTGTAATAACAATGTCGTGACCTCGTTTTTCTTTCTTTTGGAACGTGCAGAACATCACTGAGATGGGGCTTCCATTTCTAGTGACACTTAATCCACCTACCACACCGAAAAACACACTGCTTAAATGGACAACGGGACATCCAATCCCATCAGTCGCTGCTTCTAAAGCTTCGAATCAACTAAATCTCATCCAAGGAAAGAGGAGAATATGGTTTTGTGGAGCATATCAAGGCTATGGCTTTCATGAGGATGGACTAAAGGTAAGCTTATATGCCTTTTAACTGAAATAATTAAACAGAACCGATTATGGATAGTGATATTAATTGATCTTTAATAATCTCACAGGCCGGTATACTAGCTGCAAATGGCTTGCTTAGAAGAAGCTGCACACTTCAGAACAACCCGAAATTCATGGTACTGTCCTGGTCAGAAACCGGGGCTCGTTATCTCGTTACCACGTTTCTTGGACGGTTTATAAACACGGGCTGTCTGATGTAAGTTTCAGACACGATAGATTTAAAGCACGAGTATGTAGTGTATATATTGATAACATAATCATGGTGCCAGTTTATTGGAAAACGGAGGCACAATGTTCACCTTTGAAGGCTCCAAGAAAAGTAGCTTCTTAAAAGTCACTTTGAGAATTCATTCTCCCCAGTTTTATTGGAAGGTAAATCTACGAGTTTCTATATACAGTTATACACCTTGAGAAACTATTATAAATATTTCAGAAATCAACTTCACTGTTATTTATATATGGCATAGGTTGCAACTGAAGCAGATTTAGGCCTAGCCGACGCCTATATTAATGGGGATTTCTCGTTCGTTGATAAAAACGAAGGCCTTCTCAACCTTTTCATGGTGAGAAAAGGAATTTACTTATCAGTATTTCATCTTCAAAATATATATTTTGGGTAATACATTCTTTTGGATTTCTGGTAACACTGCCATTTTGCAGATATTTATTGCAAATAGAGATTTAAATATTTCTGCATCAAATCTCAACAACAAAAGGTAAAAACCTAAGAGATTAGATATACTTATATCATCCCATCTTTTTTCAAGAAGGTTAATAAAAGACATACCTTCTACACTTTGCAGAGGTTGGTGGACACCACTGCTTTTCACTTCAGCAATATCATCTGCTAAATATTTCTTCCAGCATGTGTCGAGACAGAACACACCAACTCAGGCACGACGTAACATTTCAAGGCATTATGACCTCGTAAGTTCTTAACAGTTCATGTCTTATATTAAGTAGTACAGAATCTTGTCTTTTATCATCAACTTGTGCAGAGAGCTTAAGTTTGTCAATCTGTTTTTCTTCAGAGCAATGAACTCTTTTCTCTGTTTTTGGATGAAACGATGATGTATTCTTGCGCAATATTTAAGGTTAGAGTTGATCTTTTCAGTTCATCTGTTAAATAAACTGCCATCAAACATACCAACTACCTAATCCTACTAATCCCTTTTGAATCTCTTCAAAGACTCAATGTGAAGACTTAAAGATTGCTCAGCTCAGGAAACTCTCTCTTCTGATTGAAAAGGTGAATATTTTCTAAACTTAAATCTAATAAAGAGTCTCCGAGGTCTTACTTTCATCGATCACAGGCAAGAATCAGGAAAGATCATCATATCCTAGAGATTGGATGTGGTTGGGGAACTTTAGCTATTGAAGTCGTTAAAAAAACAGGATGTAAATATACGGGCATCACCCTATCAGAACAGCAACTGAAATACGCTGAAGCTAAAGTAAAAGAAGCTGGTCTTGAGGTATAAAACATAAAGTTAAATGCATTTCACCATGTTCGTTTCAACTCTGTAAAGTTTATCGTGTGAATTATGTCACAGGATCGCATAGAATTTCTTCTGTGGGACTATCGCCAGTTGCCCAAAACCGAGAAATATGACAGCATAATTTCATGGTGAGCTTTTCTGGCTCAAAGTCACATAGACATGATTGTGGTTTACTTATGTTGGTCGTGGTTTTGGGAAGTGCAGTGAGATGTTAGAAGCTGTAGGTCATGAGTTTATGGAAGAATTCTTTAGGTGCTGTGAATCTGTATTAGCAGAAGATGGTATTCTTGTTCTCCAGGTTAGTCGTTCTACGAGTTGAAGTTACATACACTATCATGATTCTGTTAAGCTGTATCAGCAAGTTGGAACTATGTATTCAAGAATGCCCTTTTTTCTCTCAGTTCATCTCGATACCAGATGAGAGGTATGATGAGTATAGGCGTAGTTCAGACTTTATAAAAGAGTATATATTCCCCGGTGGATGCCTACCCTCACTGAGTCGAGTAACATCAGCCATGGCTGCTGCTTCAAGACTCTGGTACAACTCAGTTTTTCTAGTTATGATTTAAGGGAGATTCTAACAAAACGAGAAACTAAGTACTAATGCATTTTATGCAGTGTGGAGCACCTTGAAGACATAGGAATCCATTATTACCAGACACTCAGATGTTGGAGGGAAAACTTCCTTAAAAATCAGAGGTAAGAATCACCAGTAAGACATTGATGCTAACTACAAATCATTCATTCCTGACTGACAAAGTTTTTGATTCGTGGAAACTGGTTTCCAGCCAAATCCAGACTCTGGGATTCAACGAGAAGTTCATCAGGACGTGGGAATATTATTTTGACTATTGTGCCGCTGGCTTTAAAACTTGTACTCTTGGAAACTACCAGGTATGCCTATAGCTGCTACTTTCTTTCTAGTGCAGGTTTTTTCTGTATTTTGTATCAGTTTTCTAACATGAATCCCCTCAAACTTATTCTATTCCACGTTTTCTTTTCTTACCAGATCGTGTTCAGTCGACCTGGAAATGTTGCAGCGTTTGGTGATCCTTATATAGGTGTACCAACTTCTGATTATTGATGGCATCCTCTATTAGGAAAACTGCAACCATTAAAGTCATTAAGGTTTTGGGAGGAGTTATTTTTTATGTCCAATGTACAGGACACGATTTGTATTTCTTGTAATTTGCAAGGAACAGCGAAATATATATATATATATATGCTCAAAGACACAAATCTGATTGATTGAAAATTCTGTCAATTTGTACAGACGTGGGAAACATGAAGCGAACAGAAGCCCATGTAACGACAATCACAAACAAAATTCTACTTAATCAAATGCACAATCTACAGTCATCTTCATATTCTACTTGACAAGACAATAAGAACTACATGTGTTTGCAATCAATGAGACTCTTGAAACCATATGTTGATGTGGTATCTTCGTTTAGTTACTGTTTGTTTTGAGAAATTTGTGCTCCAGCAAGATTTCATTTTTAGTTATTGGATGAGGATCAAAGGTGCAGGTAATCCTACGCATCGGAGCTCCACTCAAAGAAAACTGACCTCTCAGTGAATTCACCAGAATGTAAATGGGGAATTATCTGATCAACCTGGTCTACATTATTCTACAGATGCAAGCATCCGATTCTTCATCTTCTGAGTCGCTCACGTCACTGAAAGGGCAAAAGAGGGAACATTTATGTAAATCTAAAAGTTAAAAAGCTTCATATTGAGTCTATTATATACCAAGAAGGGTCTTCTAAGAGCATTAGCAATGACTTCTCATAATTGAATTAAAAATATCACAAGTTATCTTGAAAATTAAACATACTGTACCAAACATAGAACCCTCTGAAAGACCAAACCAATCCACAGAGATTTTAAGCTTCAACGAGAACTACTAACATGACTATTATTGACTAACAAGGCATAGTCTTTTTGAAAAACGTGATGAAGAAAAATATGTCACTCAAGACCACAACACGACAGGGGAATCAGGTGGCATACGCTGAGCCAAACCATTTCAAGATCAACGAATCAATGCTAAATCATCCTTTATTCTAAACATTTGATGCGGTAATAAAAAGATGAAGCATGCCATTGATAAATCATCCTTTATTCTAAACATTTGATGCGGTAATAAAAAGATGAAGCATGCCATTGATAAATCATCCTTTATTCTAAACATTTGATGCGGTAATAAAAAGATGAAGCATGCCATTGATAAATCATCCTTTATTCTTCTAAAGTTATATAACTTGTTAATTCAGACCCTAAGATGCATTCATAAAACACAACAACTTGAACTGAGATTGAGCAAAAGTTAAGTGAATCAAATTGCACTAGTTCACCAAAATGATGCAGTATCAACAACAAAAAACATGGGAAAATGACTGAATTACCTAGGTTGAAACTCCAAGATCTGTGCAAGCTTAGCTCCATTCTTATCCAACCACTGAACTTTCCTCTTAGGTTTTTCCAACTTTTTAGGCAATCCACCATTGTCCGAGAGCAACAACGCTTTCGACTCATCATCCCCATCGTTCTCCTCAATCATCACTATCTTTGGAGACTCCAAACTGTTAACACCATTACTACTTGCATCAACCTTCAAACCATTAAGACTCATATCCATTGACAAAACCACACACCCAAATTTCCCACACAGAAGTTCAATGTATCGCAATCAACATACTGTAGAAAGCCAGAATCATTCACAGGCATCAAACATTGAACATTCTAGAAGAAACCCATGTATTCAGCTTCCTAAACAACCAAATCCCCAATCTTCGAAACTGAAACCTGATCGCCGATCAATGGATACTCTCACAAACTCAGAAAAGTCAACGCAAGGATTGACCAATACTACAATCGGTAGCCCAGTTAATCATTACAGGCTCAGAGAATCCTAAAATGTATGCATTGAAAACTAAAATTCCCTGAGAAGAAAGAACAGAAACCCAGAAATTGGACGACCAATAATCAATCGCATCAACAAGAATACGATAAAAATGTTTTCTTTTAAAAATTAATACTCGCAAAACAGGTACCAGGTGGTAGATTGCTTCAGGTTGCAATCTCAAAGAAGGTGAAGCAAATAAATAGAGACGGAAAAACCCTGAAAATTCAGGGATTTGATTCGAGGAAGAGAGAGAAATTTTGTGTGTGTGTGTTCACTTTTGCTTGTATTAACCGGTGAAGGCTGATTAAGTGAAATTATTAGATTATTAATATTAAATGAAAAATATATATTACGATATTTACGTCATGTTCTGAAATGGCTGCTGAGGTAGTTAAATTGCTAGATATGGGATGGGCCGAACATCTAACGGTTCATATTTTGTCGCCCTTTTTTCTTTTTGGTTAGTTAATTTCGTTATTTTTTAACATTCCAACCTGTCTCTCTTGCTCTCTCTCATTAACCAAATAGAGGAATTTAATGTATAAACAAGTATTCCTTTTTTCTTTTTTTTTTTGTGATATCAATTTAATATTTTGATTCATATTTTTAATTTAGATGGTGGTGTTATTCATGTAACACAAGGGTATAATGAAATTGTCCGATAACATTCAAGTTAGCATAACAAAATCAGTAATTAAATTCTTTTTATGAATTGAATATTGTTGACGTGAGATTTTGTAGATCACAAAATCCTAGTCAAACATAAAAAAATATCGATCCGACTCAAAGAAATCAAACCGAATTAAAGTATGAAAAATCGAATAAAATAAAAAAAGCACAGTGTCCGGTGCCTACTCGGACAAAAAATTTGTTCGGCTTGTTCTAGCCGGTGAGTAAAAAGCTCTCTTATTGCTTGAATATAATGATTTCGGATCTAGAATTCGATCCCCATGAATGATAATTGAGACCCTGTTTATAGACTTGGCCTAAGATACATTACTTGACGAATAAGACTCAAATCCCCCGATTTTAGGGTCTAGATAATGAAAAATCGGATTAAAATCTATCTAAATCGTATATGATTTGATCTTAATTTGTTTCCTTCCTTGAAAACTGCTTCTTGAAATAAACTAAGTCTTTTGAGCTCTTGTGATGATGATCTCAATTTCTGGTCATCTACGTGATTTTCTAAAAATAACTTGAGTAATAAAACTCCTGGACCACACCGACTACAGTACCTAAATTTGGATCAATCTCGAGCCCACCTTAGTAGCTGAAGTGGGCTAGCCTAGGACTAGGCTCGGCCTTGGCCGGCTCGGGTTGGGTCGGTCCTACTCTGGCCTTCTGGCCGGTTCGGTCTCTAATCGGGTCAGTTCTGGCCTTCTGGTCGGTTCTGGTCTCCACCTGGACCGGACCCTAGGCCAGGTTGGTTTGGTGGGGGCCCAACAAATATAAGTCTAATTGATTAAATGAATAACTTTTTATAGTTTTATTATGCTATTATTGTTACGTATTACATGTTATATTTTATATATAATGCTTAATTAATAATAATGAAAAAGATATCAAACACAATAAGGGAGTGAAGTGAACTAGGAAGTGTAGGAAAAATACTTTATTCTTCTCTAAATCCAAAATATACATGTTTAAAAAAGCTACTTGTCTTTTAAAGAAATTCAAGTATTCAATATTCTTTTGTTTGACCATTTGGCTCGATTTTTTTTTAACTCTATTTTTAAGGAATGAAACTAACGGTGGGTTGGTGATGAAACTAGACATCTAGTCTGATTCTCAAAAATGGTATACAAAGCATAAAACAATGGATTGATTCCAATTCACTCCATTCTACTTTTATTAATTATACTTTCAAGTTCAACTATGTTAACTTCATTTCACCTTTATTTTGCATCATTTTCCATCCTTATAATTCTATTGAATCACTTTACACTATTCAATTTAATCGTCAGTTGAATTGTCCTCAATCTTCATTCTCATGAAACTATCTTTCTAATATCATCGGATAATATTACTTGATTTACTTTTTAAATTTCTAATATATATTTAACTTAATTGACTAACACTTAATATTTATTTAAAAAACTTAATAAACTCAAATTTTAATTAAGATTAATTATATTTAAAATGCATTTTTATTCGTAAATAATAATAATTGGTGAATTCAGTAGCTAGCAAGAAAATGATAAATTGTATGCTTTACATGGAAGCATTAGACTTGTGGTTTGATGTGAAAGTGAGTGGTAACTATATTGCTTCTAAGATTGCTAAGCCATGATTGCACCACTCTACTTGCATTTTACTCTTTCACTCATTCTCCCTTCTTCTTCTTTTCATCAAAAAAAAAAAAAAACACACTCACACACAAAGAGATGGCATGGTTTGAAAGGGCATCACCAGCATTGAAGGAGATTATTCTAAGGATACATAGGTACTCAATCCAACACTCTCATCACTTCACACACATCCAATCACTCGACATCATCGAGACAATTATGGTCTTACAACTCACCACACAAACCACCACCATACACGAAAAAAGTGTGTGATATATGGTGGTGGGAAGTGTAAAGCACCATCTATTTGGCAGACAACAAAATCCATATGTACATCTTAAAGTACATTCCCACAAACTTGGTTGATTTAACAACACGTAACACTAACATACTACGTCGTTTTGACCACAGAGGCGACAGAGCAATGGAGATAGATCAACATGTCCATGAATTTGGCTGTGTACACTATCATATCCAGGTAACCAAACACCCTCTATCTAAACCACTCCATGTCGGATAATCCTAACTGTTGGATCGCCCCTTTTACAGCATTCTGCATCGTCGGATCCAGTTTATACCTACTTATCAATATCAACACCTCTTCTATTCTCATCACAACTTCCACAACACACTCTAGACATGGTTAATACAATTTGCCCCAACAACGTTATAGAAGCGATCGAGCCCCCAAACGAAGGGTTTCAACTAACTTTGAAGCTCAACATTTCAAGAATCCCTCACACTAAAGGTTGTATTATATATACTAATTCTTGAACAGAGTATACATAGATACTCTATATGGAACTGACTCAATGATGATAATTGACAGCTTCTACAAAGATGATCTCAGACATAGCCTCAGTTCAAGCAGTGATACTTAGCTCCCAACTCAAAGAAATTATGAAGAACAATGTTGATATGTATAAGCCAATCAAGCTCACATATCATCCAAACGAACCGTTCTTTGTCATCAAACAGAATGCAAAAATAACCGCAGTGTTTCCAATGCGATTCAAGGAAAAAGAAGATGCGATCATTGCAACCGCCTTCTTTCAGGTAAGCCCAACTATCAGGTAGGAGTAAAATCCATTGATCAGTGCACAGATACTCTGATTGTGTGTGGAATATATGCATAGGAGCTAATGGATGTAGGAAGCTCAAAAGAATGTAGAAAGGCTCCTCATTGCATATGGTCACCTATTCCACCTCCGGAACTGAGAGGCAAGCCCATTCAAGACCTTAGCACCGACGGAGGGTTTGTCTCTTTTGGTACGCACCTGCGTTTATCTGGCTCCCACCTAATAACATTTTGGCCTGAGTCGAGTTTTAAAAATGGGCTCTAAATTTTTTTTTTTTCTCCATTGTGCAAATTTAAAGAAATTTTTTTTGGGGTGGAGTTAATTTGATGTCTCAATCTATAAGTATGATTTCAGACATCATGACACGTCATGTGGAAGGCAAGAAACTGGAAAAGACTGTGTGGAATCTGCTCAACTTTTACACATTTGTGAAGATGCATGTGAAGGTAATTAAGAATCTTGAGAAGCTATAAAATATTGGAGCCAAATAAATTATCATTTATCAAAGTTTGAAGCTAAACTAAATGAAAAACAGAGTACAAGAAGTTTCATACAAAGAAGAATGAGAATGAGGTTGCAACAGTTGGTTCAGGTACCTAAAATCCTTGTCTGAAACTACTAGTGTAAGAAAAGGCCATCTTATTACAATGTAATAATATATATGTTTCTGCTAAAACAGCCCCTACATTGCATAGAAACGGAAGAAGATATAGATCAACCGTTGAAGAAAAAGGCGCAACGCATGCAAGGTAACATATAATATACAACAGAGAAAATTTCAATTTTTTTCATGTAATTTAGGTCTTGTCCATTTTTTTACATCAATTTTACATATTTCAATTTTGGCATTCATTTAATTGATGTCTACGTAGGCAAAAATTGACATTTCAAGCAAAATCAGACCATAATTGTTGGTAAAATGATTGATAAAACATAAGTGACATGATCATCTTTTTGTCTTTCAATCATCAGCATATATAGGATTATTTGTATGCAGGGTGTACACGAGTCCGAAAATGGATAAATGCATCGAAATCTAAGATTATCAAAACAAAGTACGAGTTCGCTAACAAAATGAAGCGAATACGTTCACGAATCAAGATCCATGGCTTCATGACCCGTTTTCGGAGAAGGTGGCTCAGAATGCCTAAATTCTCTCCAGTAACAAGGTATATAAAACTGGATTGAGTTTTTTCTTAGTTAATTAAGATCAAAATCTAGTAGAAGATCATGTTTGATCTTGCTTTTAGTGTTGCAACTTATACAATATTCCAATGCAAACAATATTGCAACGTATTCTAGACTTTGACGTGTGTATTGAATTATATAACAATGTGTGCGTTAAATATTTGTTGGAATAAGAAATTAGATGAATCTAAAAGTCAAAGTCAATGATTGGGCAATAGAATGTGCGCTTACTGGCAGCCATGACAATTGAGAACATTGAAGGAGAAAAGTTGCTTGATAGCAATGTACCACCAAAGAAAGCAGTTAAAACCTGTTAAAATTTTCTATGGTGATAAAAGTTCATTTTTAGAAAGGAAAAAAAAAAGAGTTTTGTTAGTCCATCTTTTTATTGCAGGTCTTTAATTTATAAATTTCCCCATTTAAGTTCAATTATTTACAATAGCAAGTGAAAACAACTTGTTATTTAGTTGGCCTCCAAATTACATAATATATATCTAGATATAGATATATGAATACGTTTTTGAAATAATTGTGTGTATATTTATTGATAAATAAAACTTGTATCTATTCACCGTTGGCAAAATAAAAATAATAAAAAGTTGATTATAATTTTAAAATAAATTTTAATACTTATAAATAATTATTATAATTTATTTTTAAAATATTCAAATTTCAAATAACGTTGTTAAAACTCCAGGCTCATACCTACTAAAGAGTTGAGGTTTTGCTTTGAAGACTTCCTTCATTCAGGGGATTGCAAATACGATTTTTGGATGTTAAATAAATAACAACGGATCATTTTGAGCTATCATAGCAGACTAACGAACAAAAATTAAAAGTTTAAAAATTTTATGACTTTAATAAAAAATGGATATGAACTAAAAATCTAAGATGACAGAGTTACAAGACTAGAAAAACCTACTTTTCCCTTCTTATAATTTCCATAAACGTCTTAACAAGATGAATGATTTCATAAGTAATTTTTTTTTTTTTTGGTATATCTACTAAATTTTAGGATTGGATTCGGGGCTAATGTAATTATGTAAGATAACAACCTGTAAATAACACTATAGTATTATTTCCACTTAAACAAATTCATTTTCACATTGTTTCCAATAGCCCGTAATTTAAATTAAATTTAAAATATAAGAACTAAATATTATGCTGTGTTATAAACTACGTAAAAAATAAGGTAAGAATAGGGGTGGAAATTGGAACGGAATTTCCGAAATCCGCCGAATCCGATCCGAAATTTTCCGATTTTGGAACGAATATTTTTAATTCGAAATCCGAAAATCCGATTTCCGATTTTTCCGAAAATTTTCGGATGGAAATTGGAATTAGTTTTAAAATTTTCGGAAATTCCGAAATCCGATCCGAAATATTTCCGAAATTCAATTTTCGAAAATTCCGATTTCCGATCCGAAAATTCCGAAATTATAAAATGTAGAGTTAGTAGAGGCATTTGAGAATCAAACACGAGACCTCTCATACTCAAAGCACGAAACTTACCATCAAACCAATAGCAATTGTTGTAAATAATTCAAACATTTTATACTATATACTATTTGCTATAGAAGAATACTATATACTATATAATATATTTTATATACATTTACTATATGTAAATATAAATATACATATTATAGTATACTTTATAATACTATATACTATATAATATATTTTATATACTTTATACTATGTGTAAATATAAATATACATATTATAGTATACTTTATAATACTATATATTATATAATATATTTTATATACTTTATACTATGTGTAAATATAAATATACATATTATAGTATACTTTATAATACTATATACTATATAATATATTTTATATACTTTATACTATATGATAGTATATAAATATATTATATTTACTATATGTATATAGTATAGTTTATACTATAGTTTTATTTTATATTATATACTATAGTCTATACTGTAGTTTTTTAGTATTATTTTATAATATATACTATATACTATAGTTTATACTGTAGTTGTTTAGTATTATTTTATAATATATACTATATATTATAGTTTATACTGTAGTTTTTTAATTATATTATATTATATACTAATACTATATACAATATACTATATGCTATAGAAGAATACTATATACTATATATTATATACTTTATGCTACATATACTATATACTATAGTTTATATTGTAGTTTTGTAGTATTATTTTATAATATATACTATATATTATAGTTTATACTGTAGTTTTTTAATTATATTATATTATATACTATATACTATATGCTATAGAAGAATACTATATACTATATATTATATACTTTATGCTATATATACTATATACTATAGTTTATATTGTAGTTTTGTAGTATTATTTTATAATATATACTATATATTATAATTTATACTGTAGTTTTTTAATTATATTATATTATATACTACATACTATATACTATATACTATATGCTATAGAAGAATACTATATACTATATATTATATACTTTATGCTATATATACTATAATATGATATTTTGGGACAATTCTGAAAATTCCGAAAATTTCTGAAAAATTCCGAAAATTTCCGATTTTTTCCGATTTTCTGAATTTTTTAATTTCCGAAATTTCCGAAAAAAATTCCGAAAATTCCAAAATTTCGGAATTCTGAAATTTCCGAAATTTCCGACAATTCCGAAATCGGAATGGATTTTTCATTTCTGAAATTTTTTGGATGGAAATTGGAATTGATTTTTCATTTCCGAAAATTTTTAGAATTTTTCCGAAACACCCTATTTCCGATTCGATCCGTCCGATCTCCACCCCTAGGTAAGAATGATTGGTGGCGGTAATTAACAGCAAAATTGAAGTTAAACTCTTGTAAGAAGATTAGTCATCAAATCCAACGGCCAAGATCATCCAACACAACAGACAAACCATACGTGTTGAACATCCAATGGGGGGACCGTTGAATGAGCAACCAATAGGTAGAAAAATAAAGATATCCAAATGACTAGGAAAGAACCATATAGAAACATCCTCATTCAACTCAAAAATAAATGTCAAACAAAATAGAAAAGATAAATCTAAGCCCACCAGTTTTTTTGTGGCTCTAAACAAGCCTCCTCACCTTGAATTTTCTGCACCAAAATTCCTCAAATTAAGACCAAAATTTCAAATATAAATCCCGTGAAACTAACAAATAAATAATAATAATAATTGTAAGAAAAAAAAAACCATCAGAATAATAGACAAGAAAAACCTCCTACACAGATTCTGAATCCAAGACAACCTCAAGAATTCAGTGTTATCCAGCACTAAGTGGCTGGGAACTCCATTATTCTTCAATGGCTGTCACTTCAGTTTCTGCTTCTGCTTTTCTTGGGAGCTGGGGCACTTCCATAGCCGGTGAAGACCACTCCATGCTGCAGGCCAAGGCGGCGCCGCCGCAGGTGAGGGTGGCGGCCCGGCCCGTTCGACCGCAGCCGATGATGAAGAATGTTAATGAAGGAAAGGGCCTGTTTGCACCTCTTGTTGTTGTCACAAGAAACATTATTGGGAAGAAGAGGTTCAACCAGTTTAGAGGAAAAGCCATTGCTCTTCATTCACAGGTAATAAATAAAATAAAATAAAATCCTCTATTTCTTCATATGCATGCATTTATGAGAATATGAGAGAGATCTTTGAATTTCTTTTTAATAAATTTGGAACAAAATTATTTCAGGTGATAACAGAGTTCTGCAGATCAATAGGAGCAGATCCAAAGCAACGGCAGGGATTGATTCGACTAGCAAAGAAGAATGGAGAAAGGCTTGGCTTTCTGGCTTGATCACACACCATTTCATGCTTATATTGATTTAATGTTTTGATTTGCTCTCATATACAGATGACTAGATTGTATTCATGACTCTCTCTCTCTCTCTCTCTCTCTCTCTCTCTCTCTCTCTCTCTCTCTCTCTATCTATAAATCTATGATGAATACTTGATTTTATCTGTGGTTTAGTTACCTCCATTTCTTCAGCTCCAAATGTCAGTTCCTAACATGAAAATGATGAATGAATTGAGACTGAATCTTGGTTCAAATATTATAAACTTGAAAAGATTCGACACAGTACGTTGCATACAGCAAGTTGGTTTGTGAATAAATGTTACAGAAATTGATTCGAATATGAAACACGAACAGATAGAATGATGGAAAGACTAGTGATTCTCTTCCTTTTGATCTTGTTGGGAACTGAATCAGAAAAATGCTCGCTAGGCTGTTTTTTCACACGCTGTATCGACTTCTTGCTGATCTTTCCCTTCTGGAATCATCCTGTCGTTATAAAGGAAAACTTATGATGCAAGGAAAGATGGTTTCGAACCGCTTAACATAAAAAATATAGTAATAGAACATACATGAAAACTGTAAGAGATCTTATCAGTGAGATCGATGATCTCCTTCCACTTCCTTCCGATGCCCGTCTACATTGCCAAGATAAAATTGTTATTAATCAGTTCCAAACTGCCTGAAGCTTGTAAAATGGTTAAAGCTCAATAAAGAAGAGCCAATACAAACACGTACAAAAAGTGTCCCAAGGATATGTTTTCACAGAAATAAGAACATGTCATTGATGTCAAACCAAACGGGGCATGATTCTATGTATATGCAGGTATTTGCTCCTACAAATTATCATGCCCAACTCAATTCCACCCTAATCAAAGAGGGTCATCATTAAAAACATCAAAGCTTTCTACAAACTATTCCCATTCAAATCCTAATCCGTCCACTATACTAACCCACCTCCCTGGCATACTGTTGTTTGATGCAATAACTGGTCAATATAGAACTGATAGATGAGGTTTGGAACCCAAACATCCTATAATAATGAAATATAGTATTTTCTTATCTAAAAATGACAAGTGGAAAAAACCTTCGACACCGCTACTGCTTAAAATGAGGTATCCTTGATTAAGGTCTCTGCTGCATCAGGAGGTTCCAACAGAGAAGTGAAAGAAAATAATGGTTTGTGTCCAAAGATTTTAGTTCAACTCTCGAGTGGTTGTAAGAATATATGAGCAGGATATGAAGCAAGTACAGATCAAATTGTTTGATAAAGGTAAGACAATATTAAAATGTGAGCTGCTAACCATTACGATTCAATCAAGCTTTTTATAAAAATCAAGACTGATAGATAGTCAGATTTCTAACTGTTGTATGAGGGAAATACCTGAACTGCTTCATTTGCTGCAGTCTTGGTCCACAATGAGAGTTTATCTTGCTTTTGGCGGACACTGGCAACCACTCCACAGACCTCATCAGCCTCGTCAAGCTGCTCTCCAATTAGAGCCATTAACTAACCAATGAAAAACACAGGAGTTAATGAAAATGACTATTCAACCAGGCAAAGCGAACGACAACCCATCCATTCATTGATCATAATGTCAAGAGTCCACTTAGATGACTTTGTATTCAATCGGGAAATAAAACTCCACCCCTGAATTTTATTTTTTAAAGGAAATATATGTGTGTGAGTGTTCATATTAAAATTGGGTCCTAAATGTATTAAGACTACAGTTATGGTTTGAGTGCATACTGTAAGACTGAGTTAGGTTTTCAGAGAATTTGGGTGAGAAAATAAAAATTTCTTGATTTTTTCAACATAGTGAATTCACTGTCTTTGCATGTAGATATAACTTTAATTGAGCTGAATCACATCTATTTTTGGTTTGCACCTGAGGTCTATCACAACAGACTCAGTAACCAGACATGAAAGATAAAGTTTTCTTACAGTTTCCAGCCACATGGTGTCCAGATTACCCCTTTTGCTGCAAGTAACAGTCCACTTGCCCCCATTAGCACACTCGGGGTCTTCCCATTTAGGCTCCACTCCAGCTTTAAATAAGTGAAAGTCAGCATTTGCTGGGAACTTGCTAGGTCTGAATATCTGATCATATAAACTGCACAGAAATAACTATTTCACTTCACAAGTAACAACAAATTTACACCATCTTTCCTAGTTCAAATGAGAAAAGTATCACAAATTTTGAGATTTGATTAGAACTACTGCAACCTAAGATCATCCTACAATTCAGGAAACAATCACCAACACATTATTTGATGATCCTGTGAACCCCCACCTCACACAACACACACACAGTGGTGCATCAATTAATAAAACCGGTTTTGGCCTTCTTCGCATGGAGAGTCCTTGTTTTGAACCAAAGATGAACATGTCACAGAATCAGTCAGTTCGAAGTTACTACCAACTAATTTAAGAACAGGATACAGCATGAATATGCCAGCTATTGAAGAGGCAGAAGAGGAAGTGTGTGGACTGAGGCTGTTGGATAAACCAAACTGCCAAGTCTGGTTGTTAAAAGCTATTATTAGCTGAATTCATTATGCATATCAATTGTAGATTGAACATGTTCCATTGTAGCTGAAACTTGGATAGAATTCTGATTGATAAGCAAAATATCAAACCAAGCTCAGCGACAATTTAGATTAATAAAAGACTAAAAGAAGGTTTGGGTAAATTGCAGGTGTCTCAACTTGATTAGGCTACGTTCCTGATCAATTGCAGGTAATACTTTCTACATTCAACTTAGAATCATAATACAGCACCAGATGCCTGAGATACTTTATAAGTTTAGGGAAATGAACTTGTTAAGACTTTGCATGAAGGTCATAGACACGCCACACAGCATAATTGAAGAGAACCCTCTACGGTAGGGAAAAGTTAATTATGTGAAAACCCAAATAGGGTGATAAACATAGCAATCTATCAAAGCGCATTTATTATCAACACTTCAACATCAATCTAACTCATCAGGATTGATGACGCTATCACCCTCATCATTGAGATCGAAGATGTTAATCTCTTTATCCTCCATGGGTACTTCTACTTACATAATATATGGCTATATAACAGCCAGTAAAGGAGACAATACATCAGTTTGCATAGTAGACAGAAGAATATTAAGAGTTTAGGGGTGCAGTCAGCCAGCAGGCATATCCTGAATGGATGTTTGGGGATTTGTTGGGTTGTGAGGCAACTGAACTATGGCTTATGGCTGAGTGGGAATTCAATGGTGATTGCTAGCAATCACAAGGAATTATGTAACAAAGTTGGAACCAAATTAAACCCAAGTGATAAGTTTGGTGGGTTTGGAAAATGTTGTGACAAGCATGTGAACCCGAATAGTTGGTTGAACTAGAATCACCAACATATTACTGGCAGAGGTGAGGCAGGAGTAAATCGTGAAGAACAATGAGAGAAATCTGCTAACATCAATCCCTGAATTTAAAGTCCCATCTTCATTAAAATGAGATAGCGAATACCTTAAAAGGCCTTAGTATTGTTAAAACAAAAAAAAAAAAGGAATTGATCACACAAACAACATATTATTGGTATTTGGTAATTTCCTAACCTTGATTTTACCTTTTAGACTTTCAAGTGAAGAACCTTGATAATCAGTATTTAATTTACTCCGAGATATGGCAATGTAAATAAAAGATGAACTCTGAAGAACTAGGAAGCTATCTGGACAAAACCAAAAGTCCATTTACCCTTACAACAGTAATCTCAAATAAAGTGAGTTGTAATTATTGGACAAGGGAGCAAAATATAAAGTACCCAAGAGAAGTGCATGAACAAGAGGAAAGAAAAGGATGGCAAAGAGTGAAGCCTCTATGATAATGCGCACTAGCTGATACCAACAAAGATGGCATTTTCATAGAAGATAACACATTGAATACATTGCTCCATATCAAATCACAAGTCATTTTTATTATAGTCATTCAACCAATGGGTTACATTTATAATGATTTTAGTTTCTTAACAGCAATTTCAAAAGTATCATCAATCTAAAAATTCTAGCTTTCAAATCTTCATTTACCATACAACTGAATACAATAAATTTCCCTGGAAATTCTAACAAGCAATCCAGATCATTTTTTACCAGAAGATGAAGAATCCAAAGAACAAATTAATACCGCAAACGGGATTAACACAGGGTACAAAAAATTAAACATGAAGTATAACACATGGAACATTACAAACAGAGGAAGTAACCAGAAAAAGTTAGGATCTTTAATACCAAAACAACCATTCTCAACAAGCGAACCTTCAATACCAAATTAATAAAGTAAATCCAAAAAGTTATTGGTGGTGTACATGATTTCTTACCACCAGAATTCTTCGACGGTTTCAAAGGTGTAAACCTTGCGAAGAGAAGATCCCCAAGCAGCGCCCTGTTTGGGCTTGGACTGATTGTCGTACCAAAAGGTCCACTTCCTCTCGAGCTTGTGCGGTTGCTTCTCCTCCGGCGTCTCCACCGGCAGTTCAGTAGCAGCAGCCGCCACCTCCTCAGACGCCATTGAAGCAAATCAAATCAAATCTCCGAAAAAAAGGGTTGTTTAGAGGGAAAGAGAAGGGCCAGTGGTGAGAGATTTGTCCTAGCTTT
The DNA here is from genome assembly GCA_954870855.1 of Scutellaria minor. Taxonomy (NCBI): domain Eukaryota; kingdom Viridiplantae; phylum Streptophyta; class Magnoliopsida; order Lamiales; family Lamiaceae; genus Scutellaria; species Scutellaria minor. Next base: position 3,196,323 of record OX940729.1, read on the forward strand.
CAAGGGTAGTGTGGTGCTGAGGTTAACCCTGGTTAGGTTTATGTTGGGTTACATTACATATGTTGGCCGCCCTTCAGCCCTTCTTGCTTTTGGGTCACTATCCACGGATTCGGGTTAAATTGATTATTATTAGATTTTAAGTTAGAATTATTTATATGACTTGTTTAATCTAAAAATTGAAACGAAATGATGTTTAAGTTGACATATTGATGGAGAAGATTGTATTTAATATTATTGATTTAATTTTAATTCAGTGTCATTATTGGAAAATAATAATTTCACTATATTAAATTTCACTGATTTTCTACATTGTTTATTCGGAATAATTCTAGCTTTTCTGAAAATCTTTTATTGTTTCAAGATTTTATCCTTGAAATAGCATATATAAGATTGTTATTTATTATTTTAGATGGTTCATCGATTTATCATATAAGAAAATATAATTTTTCTAAAATTAAGTATTATTTTTTAAGGTATTCTTAGAATAATTATTATATAATTATATTTTTATCATACGTCTTCTCACATATTTATCATTTTGAATGAATTCATAATAAAACTCACATATAATATATAACTTCTATACATATGACACTTTCTTTCTTTTTTTCTTTTTTTTTATCCAAATGAGTCTTACAATAAAATTCACGCAAAATTTATTACTTCTATAAATTCAAAATCAAACTCCTATCCAACTAAGTCTTATATATGATCAATCCTTTTTTTTTTTTTAAAGAAAATAGTCAAAACACGTTCTAACCAAAACTTGAATCCAACCAAGTATTATTATTTAATTATAGGGTTTACGTATTTAAAAAAAAATTACGTTCACTTTTTTTTTTTTTTTTTCTGAGATTGAAAAGAAAACATTTACTTTCACCAAATTTAAGGGCTTTGGAGACACTTGGTTAAGCTAAAAAATCTAAATTACTTTTCCAAGATCATTTGTTTTCTCTTTTTGTCAGAAAACGAGCTTAAATCCAAAATAAAACTTGTATGAAACCAAATTCAAATAGTATGGGGCCAATCTTCTTATTTTAATCAAACAATCTGATTAATCTCAAGTTCACGTTTTTCCTCAAACGAGAAAAATCATTACTTTCACATTTCAAGAACCAATTTTTAAGACTTTAAATACTCTTTCGGAGGTGGCTAAACGGTTTTAAAAACCGGAACCCGACCGGTTCGGAACTGCCGGTCAACGGTTTGGTGAACCGTTGATCCGGTTTCGGTTCGAACCGGAATCAGAAATCAGGATTCCACGGTTCGGTTTTGGTTCCGTGAAACAACCGAATCGGTGGTGCGCATATATATATATATATAATCTAATTAAACGACACGTGCACGGTGGAGATGAAAGATCAACGGCTTAGATTAACTAGTCGTTGATCAATATAGTCGTTGAAACCGTCGAACTGCTGGTTTGGATTTGAAATTTGATCAACGGTCGTGATCAAACGACCATTGATGATGGACGGCTCAGGTGCATCGAACAGTCGGTTCAACCAAACCGGAACCGGCTGTTCGAACCGGCCCGATCATTTTTTTTTAATTTTCATTGAAATCTATAAATACCCTCATTTCATTTGTGATTTGCACACCAATTTCATCATTCTTGATTCAATCTCTCTCTCAATTCAACGCTCTCAAGCTCACACTTTCCATCTTTGATCAATTTCAATCCATACTTAATTTTTTTCTGTTCTTCAATTTTATTTCACTTCTATTCCAAAAAAAAAATGTCTCGAAGTGGTTCTTCATCCGCCGGTTCATCTCGTGGAAAGGGAAAGAGTCCGATGTCAATGTCGTCATCACAATCTTTCCACGACGATGATGATGATTATATTGAGTCGTATCAATATAATCAAGATGATTTGGAGGCCATGTTTGGCCCTAATATCGTCGTCGTCTTTGTCGAAGAAGAGGAGGTGCCGAGAGAAACACAAGAAAGTGGCAACACAACACGCAACACTACTCCTCGAGCACCTTCTACGCTTTGGAGTGACATTTTCTCCTTTCATTTTAAGAAGGAGAAAGTGCCGAATAGCAACGTTGACTACATAGTCATGTACAACCATTGTGCGAAGATGTACAAATTCAAGCATGGAGGAGGCTACGGGACATTCAACAATCATGTGTTGAAAAAGCATTCGGACAAGGTGGGCATTGATCGAGGGCAAACACAACTTCGGGGATTTACCGATTCTTCTCAAGGTGGAGGTATGAATTCTCTAACTTTTAAATTTAGTCAATTGAACCATAAAAGAGGCGTAGTTGAATTAATTACCGAAAAACATCTTCTATTTCAATTTTCTTGTGATGATGCTTTCGAAAAATACACTAGCACTTACTTACAACTGGCAAGTAGAAAAATATCTACAAACACCATTACTAGGGATATAGAAAAATAGTAGGAGAGTATAAATTTAAATTAATTGAAGACTTTAAAATTTTAAAACAAAAACTTTCTATATGTAGTGATATTTGGAAGGATCCTTATAAAATGCATGATTATATGGGTATTACTTGTCATTGGATAGATGATGCATGGAACATACAAAAACGTTTAATTGCATATATTGATTTTGATGAAAGACATTCGGCTATATACATTGCACAAAAAATTAGACATGTTTTAAATGATTATGGTATATTAAGAAAAATATTTTCCATAGTATTTAATAATGTTAGTGGTAATAAGACTAGTTTACCTTCGTTGATTGAGTTTTGTCGACCTCCGATTAGAGGTAAATTTTTTCATATTTGTGTATGTGTCATTGTTTAAATTTATGTGTTCAAGATGACTTAGAATCATTAAAGGAAAATATTAAACCTATTAAAGATGCAATTTATGAAATTGTTAACTCTACGGCATATCATAAAAAATGGGCTAGGTTTTGTAAGAAAAATGGATTGGAAGTTAAAAAATTTGTAGTCGATGTGCAACATCGTTGGAATTCTACATATTACATGTTTTAAGATTCTTATGAGTATAGACAAATGCTTTGTGAATTTTATCTAGAAAATCCACATGATGACATTGTTTTATTTGAAAATTCATGGGATGCATGTCTTAAATTAATTCAACTTTTAAATTTTTTTGAAAAGGCAACTGGAGAATTATCAGGTTGTTATTATCCTACTTATCCATTAGTTTTAGATCATTGTATAAAAATTGCTCTTATTTTGAATGAATATTTAACATGTGATATTTTAGATAACACATGTATAGTAATGAAAGCTAAATGGTTAAAATATTTTCATGAAATACCCAATATATATTTTTATGTACTAAGATATTAGATCCTAGAATTAGAGAAGATGACTTAGAAGAATTGCTAAAAATGTATTATAATGCATTGTTCACAAATATGATATTAAGAGAATACGATTTATGTGATTATGTTCCTAACCCTATTGAAGTTGTTGGTAGAGCTAAACATAACTTATACGATTTTTTAAAGAATATAAAGGAATGTTCGGTGATTCTAGTGATAATATAAGTAATCGAAATGTAGGAGGTAGTAGTCTATCGACATCTTTATCTAGTTTTCATGCGGCTCCGACTCTTAGTTAATTTTACAATTTTTATGCTATTAAAACACAAAAACGAGCTAGAGGTTCTAACCCTTATCAAGAATTAGGTTCTTATTTAGGTGCCACATTTGAACAAATTTTATTTGAAAATTCTATGGATTTATTGAAGTGGTGGTCAAGAAAGACCACCATTTATCCTATTATAACGATTATTGCTAAGGAAATTTTGCAAGTCCCGCCTCAACCGTTGCCGTCGAACATGCTTTTAGCAAAGGAGGACATATGTTGAATTCAAGAAGATTCAAATTGACGAAAGAGAATGTACAAAACATTACTCTCCTTGAAGATTGGGTGAGAGCAAATAACCGTCAACAACATCTTGATTTCTTGTATTTAGACGAAGATGGATATGACACGTATGGATACAATTCAAACACATCCTCCTTCGTCGGAACCAACATCGACGAATGAAGGTAAGTTTAGGTGAGTTAGAGAACTACGTGAGCTTTGATTTCTTCGTTTTGACAAGGATACGTAGACAATTTCATTCTAAGTTTGGAAGTTACAGTTTCATTCTAATGAAACTCAAGTTCTTTCAATTTTTTTTCCTCTTCTTCAATTTATTTTATACAAAGATAAAAAAGTTGTAATATTTTAACTTCAAGTCTTCAATATTGTAGTATGATTCATCATTCATGATTGTAATATATTGAGTTGTAATATATGATTTTGAACAAATGTTGTACTTGTATTTCTAAATTTCTAATGTTTTATTGTAATTTTTGAATTGATTATATTTTATTAATTTTCACTCATTTTACTTTGTTAAAAGTCTTAAAAACTTTATAAGAAATCTAAAGACTAAACTTATGAAGTATTAAACAATTAATGCCAAAAAAAACAAAAACACCAAAAGCAAAAAAAAATAATTTGGGCGCGCGCACGGCTGTGCTCGCCGACCGTGCGCCAAATGCTGGCGCGACTGTACGCCAATCTGCGAAATTAAAAAATAAAAATAAAAAATCAAAACCGAACCGGAACCGATGGTTCTGAACCGAAACCAAAACCGAGCCCACAGTTCGGTTCTGGTTCGCCGAACCGCCGGTGCGGAACTGGTTGAACATGCCTTTCCAGCAAAAAACCTAAATCATTTTCCAATATCATTTGCTTTCCTGCAAGAAAACAAGTTGCGCCATGGAGACATCGACACGTGATAGGTGCACGTGTCACGAGTTGCAGGCACGACCTATATAATATCGTCCAAGGTTAATTCTCCACCACACTGCTTTGCTGCTTCGCAAATTGCATGTTCACATAGCATAACTGTTTGTTCAAATACACACCTTTGCAAAAAGGGAACAAGAGTTATGGCAATGGAAACTGTTGCAGCTCCGGTAACGGAAATTGATCCGGCGTTATCGCCGGCGGCGGCGCTGGCGCCGGTGACGGCGGAGCGGCCGGTGCGTGCGGACTTGGAGACTTCGATTCCGAAGCCCTGTGAGTAGAAACTATTCGTAATTTTATAGTAGTAATAATAGATAATGAATAATAGATTTATTGGTGAAATTTGCAGTTTTGCATATTTCAGATGTTTTAGTTTTTCTATCTGTTGAAACATGTATTTTTTATGACACAAGTGTTTTATTACATTCAGATTTGGCAAGAGGATTAGTGGCTCCTGATATGGACCACCCAGATGGAACACCTGGCCATGAGAATCATAATATGAGTGTTCTTCAACAGCATTGTGCTTTCTTTGATCAAGATGGTGATGGGATCATTTATCCATGGGAAACCTATGCTGGTAATTGTTATTACATGATTAGTTGCACAATAAGCTATTTTACTTGTACAAGAAAGCAACTACACTTGTTTGATAGCCTTGGTGGTGTTTTAACACAATTAGCACTGTGGAAGTGTATTGATTTCTAATCCATTCATTCTTCTGTTTATTGATCAGGACTTCGGAAAATCGGGTTTAATGTAATTGTATCATTTATAGTGGCTCTTTTTATTAATGTGGGCTTGAGTTATCCTACGCTCCCAGTAAGTAATTGTTTTGTTGATATGCAACTATATTTCGTCGAATTAGTTTTTGTGCTATATGGGTGCTGATAGGGGCGGAGCTAGGCAAGAAATATAGGGTGGCTAATTAAATTTGGGGGCTCATCAAATTTTGGGGGCTAATTAAATTTGGGGGATAAATCAGTATAAAACCAATATTTAAATACTACGAATCAATATTTGACAACACAAAATATCGGCCTCGTTCTTGCCATGTTTAGCAGTTGCATCAAGATTAGTCCATTTCAATGGGGTTCGAGCTTTTCTTAGTAGTTCCACATACAGTTTATGTTGGTTTATGCATTGATGTTTGTATAAATCATACATGTAATTCTGATCACAATTTCCGATTATTGATGGTTATTTTAATTCAAACAGGGTTGGCTTCCTTCTCTTTTGTTCCCTATATATATCTCAAACATACACAAGGCCAAACATGGAAGTGATTCTGCAACCTTCGACACAGAAGGAAGGTATGCAATTATGTATCCCGAAGATTTAATTTCTGGATAAGGAAGGAAGAAATACACTGAGATATTCGTGATAGAATGATAAGCGGTTTAACTTTTCAGATACTTACCTGTGAATTTTGAGAACATCTTTAGCAAGTACGGTAAAACATTTCCAGATAAGCTTACACTTAAAGAACTCTGGAACATGACTGAAGGCAACAGAGTCGCTTTTGACATCTTTGGATGGTACGTTAATCGAGCTTCGCTACTATAGCCTTTTTTGCTTAAGTTTTTCGAGTATTTTTTGTTTTTGTTTTTTTGAGTCCCTTATTGTTTTGAATTCCGAGATTACAGGATTGCAAATAAAGGGGAGTGGGCTATCCTATACGTTTTAGCTAGGGATCAGGATGGTTATCTGTCAAAAGAGGCAATGAGGCGAGTTTACGATGGCAGTTTGTTCGAGTATTGTGCAAGGAAGCAAATGCGAGCTGAAGGGAAGATGGATTAAACGGACACCTCTACTGGTTATGTAATAGTAGAATAATGGTTAAGTACTGTGCAAAACATTAAATAAATACAAATAGGATATGTGGTGTGTTAGTCAATGTAACTTAAAGAGCAAATGTGGGCATTAGGTACTGATATATATAATAACTGTGTGCAGGATGTGAATACCTTGTTTCGACATGAATGAAATTTATGATTTAGTCAATTTATGGTTGTTCTTCACTGTGGTCTACATAAATAGAGACATGTTATACTTAATTGACCGAACACGATGACAAGATGCATGGAAACAGGTATGATTGAATTTATGCTAAATTGTTTTTGCAAATGCTGATTATGATTGTCTTAAGGTGTCTTACATTACAATGTTGCGAGGAAAATAAGCTAAAGTGGAGCAGAAGTTATGGAGGCACAGTTAATATCAGAAGGTTGTGTTTTCAAGATTGAATTAGCATTTGCTGTTTAAGGTTAGTCGATGAACTTGAATCGATAATTGAATCAACTATTCATCTTGTTGATGCATCCATGCTTTTGATTATTCTTCTAATTCGTTTTCTGCCTATATTGGGATCTACTTTTTCTAAAACTGTTTGCAGAAGGTTTAGCTCTCGATAAAAAGAAACGGTTTTATTGAAAGCTTAAAAGGATTCTTACAATTACAATTATCTTCCACTCAAACATACAATTGCTGAAACTTTTATTATTTCATATTAGATACAGATCAAATGATAACATTTATGAATGAAATTTGTTTGTGCTAGATCATGGCTAACAACCGGAACGAGATTTCAAGCAACGTAATAGAGAGGATTTGGAAGCTTGAAGATCCTTTCAGCGCTCGGAAGCCCTTGAATGCTACTCCATTGGGCCCCTAAAATGCCCAAAATACGGTGCCCACTGCCGATCAATTGCTTCCTCACATCAGCCTTATATTTCTGCACATCCTTTTTCTCGTTTTCTGGACCTCTGCATTGACAACAGTACGTCTTAACACCTTTATGCATAAATTGTTTTTTCGTTCTTGATTTCTAACGAACATAAAAAGAATGAAAAAGAGTGAACTTCCGAACCTTAGTATGAGACTCGTCCATCCATGATAGCCAACATCGACAAGGTTATCCACCGTTGCATCTCTTAGGCATTCCCGTCTAGAAGAAACCAAAAAGATCTGCACTCCTTGCCCTTTTAACTCATTGAAGAAGTTCAACGAATTCTCGAGCGCGGTAGCTTTACCCGTCTTCATCCACTCCTCCAAAGCCGTGGAGTTCAACCTTTTGCCCCTGTAAATCAGTACACGATAAATCACACTCAGAAAAGATGCATCTAATCCAAGAACATTATGTTATGATCAAGAAAGCTGTACCAGCAATCGTTTTTCTTGAAGTATGAAACGGTAGAAAGAAGGGTTTCATCGATATCAAAGATCCATATATCAGTACTGTCTTTCTTCAAATCGCAGCAGGTACTAAGATGAACCCTGCACTCGTCGATTGTCCTCTCGGAATCCACCTTGTATTGAGTCGATGACATGTATTTTGAAATGGTAGGAACGCATTCATCGGGGACGACATCGAAGTTCTTGATGTTGTTCAGCTCGACGTTCATTCGCCAGCTCTCGCAGTAGTTCTTCACCGTGATTTGGAGCCTGGATTTGGTGGCTTTCTTCAGGCTCAAAATGTTCCAATCTGATGCAGATGAAAGGCCTAAGAGTAGAGCACAGATGGCCCAGAAAAAGGCAAGATTTCTTGCCATTGGTTGAAGAATGGATGTGATGAAGAATGAAGAATGAAGAATGCAGATTTAAATCTTTTGATTCATTAATATGTGAGGGTTTGTTGTGATGTTCAGCTCACATGGGTGTAGGAATTGTTGTCACCACGTTGTATTGTTGTCGTTGTTCTGCTTCGCTCATAACGTGCAAGCCTGGCAAATTAAAATTCAATATGGTGTAGTTGATAATGATAATGATATATGAAGACCAAGAAATTTTATATATTTTCTGTTTGAACTGGTAATGTTGGTTTGTGGTTTTTAGTTCACCTAATAATCATTCATAAATACCTTATGATAAATGTTCCCATGTGCCCCTCAATGGAAGTTAGACCAAATGAAGGGACGCAAATTATAAAATCCAGATTATATACATTTTTTTTTTTAAATTTTAAATTCTGTGAGAGATACACAAACTAAAACAACTTTCTATAGTTGATTTGGTGTTACACTGCTGAAAAGTCAAAATTGCATATGAATACATGTGTGTGTATATATATATATATGTCCACTGGAATTGGTTTATTCACGACGTGGTATTCACAAATACCTCAAATAATAGTACATCATATTAAATATATACATATTCAGAAAAAAAATGTTAAGCAAATAAGAAAAATAACGTCAGTCTTAATGAAAGTGTCACATTCTCCCTTTTGAACATTATAAATTCCGCTTTCAAGTTTTTCACTTAAAACTTTTTTTTTTTAATAAAAAGTTCTTCTGAAACAAAACTTTTTATGAGATGTACCAAGTGACGTTTTCTGTACCAATACAAGCGACAGTGTATATAGGTTTCAAGGGACAATTACTAAAAATGTGAACTGATTTAGTGCCAGCAAATGAGGATTTTTCATTTAACACAATCTAACATCAAATCCTTGAAAAATCTCACAGAAAAATCTGTAACCACAATCTGATGAAAAAACATGCTTCTCAAAACGATACATCACTGTCATGGATTTTAAAGGTTAATAAAAAGGCTTCAGGCTGGCCTTATCAAAAGTTCGTCTGAAATAACTCTTAAACAATTGCGTTGGCCGCACTGGCGATCCTAGGCCACAAATCGGCGCACTCCTTCCCAATCGGACCAGTAATTGCAGAACCTGAATATCAGAACAGAAAGATCGATATGGAATGCCTAAAAAAACCATTCAAAGAACTTACTTTGAAAGCTTAAATAACCTTTCATTTCTCCCTTTGGGTTCACGATAACGCCAGCATTATCTGCGAAGGAAAAAAAAGGAGGATTGGTTCATACCGAAGAAACAACACAAGAAGAAACATACAACAGGATAAGATTCAAAAAAAGCAAGAGGAACATGTAATAGGATGCCTTAGCCAGTAAAAAATATACTTATGTAAATCAATAAATAGAAAGATGTAGGGTCCTAATGGAGCAGGTGTAAAGCTTGGAGGCAATGATCACACCTGTAACGAAGGATACTTTAAATGTTCCAGACATGTAACTGTACCAGCATCATTATATCAAAGATGGATACATGACTAACGCCTGGTAATAAGACAATACAACTATATTCTATGGAGAAACATGCATTGAATTTTGCCAAAAATGAGATTCAATATGGCAGATCCCACTTGAGCAATTATCTTATATTCCATTTATGTGGACTTTACATAACCTTTGATACACTAGTGCACCACACGTGCGAAGCATAAATTATATAATTATGGTACATTGATAAAATTTATGTACATTAAACTAATCATATACATAATTATTCATATTACACTATATTACAAATTAAGTTATATGTTGCATTAAAATATGTTAGATTTAAAAAAATCTAAATATTTTAAAATATTATATGATTTAATTTTATATATGCAATCTATTAAGTACAATTTTTTCCAACAATATATTTTTTATTTGCATTTTTAAATGTTTCGTTTTAATCCAAATCCACCACATATAACCATGGACGAAAAAATCGAGATATTTCGGCGATGTATCGCCGAAATATCGAGATTTTTGAGACACCAAAATAAAAATGGGGTGTAGAAAAATTTCGTCAAAATATAGGTAAAAAATCGGCGATATATCAGAAAAAATCGGTATAATATCATTTTCGGTAAATAGTATCATTTTTGTGGGATATCTCTAGATATATCGGTCGGTGGTTTTTTTGAATTTTTTTTATTTTTGTATTTTAATGGTAAATGGTTTTTTTGAATTTTTTTTTAATGGTAAATGCATTAGTACCCCTGTAAGTGAAGAGTATAAAATACAAAATGACATAAATTTCTTGTTCAATTATTTATGACAAAGTCCATGCAAAATACATATTTGAAATAATGAAATTAATTAGGCTAGTGTGTTAAATAATGAAATATGTATTTGAATTCAATTATAGTTTTAATTAAATAATTAGTAAACTTATATTTAGTAAATTATTTAAATTTAGGTTCCTCTCATAAATTAATTAAACTAGTGTGTTAAACAATGAAATACGTATTTGAATTCAACTAATAGTTTTAATTAAATAATTAGTAAACTTATATTTAGTAAAATATTTGAATTTAGGTTACTATCATAAATTATCATGGCTAGTGTGTTAATCAATGAAATACGTATTTGAATTTAAAATTTGTCATGTTATCATAACATACAACGTTTATATAATAATTTATCTCTATATTTGTTGTAAACATATAATTTTATTTAAAATTTAAGTTCAATATATGTATTAATGTTAGTTATAATATTCTATAAACTACTAGATATATTTTTCAATTTTTTTAAAAAGTTTCCATATTTTAAAAAAAAATGTCCGATATTTCCACCAAAATCGATATATCTGTCGATATTTCTGTAAAATTAAGATACCAATATTTCTACCGATACCGATATTTTCATCCTTGCAAGTAACAAAAAACACATTGTAATATTACACACAAATGTTTAAATCTAATAACAATCATTTAAACCCACAAAAAAAAAAAATTAAGATATTTTATTTTGCATATGCAATGTGTATCAAGCCAAATATCATACAAAGAGCATTCATATAGTATATCTATATATATAATAAGAGAACCACAACCAAACATGAGAAATATATATAATAAGTGAACCACAACCAAACATGAGAAATTAGAATTTTCCCGCCCAAAAATCTTTCTATAAATGTAAATTTCAAAAGAAAAAAAAAGATAAATTAACAGCTATTGATAGAAATCAGCAAAATAGAATATTGAGCATGAAGTGGGAGGTGATTGTGGCAAGGACAATGACTAATTCCACCCTACCCATATGGATATTACCCTAACACCATAGGATGTGAGTAGTGACATTGCACATCCTATCATGTTAGGGTAATACTCACATGAGTAGGGTGGACAAAGCCAAGGCAAAAGGGACAGGCTGCTTTTGGGAGGAGAATAATATTTTTTAAAACATAAAACAAATCAGCTTTTAATTGAAAGGATATTTGCCAATCCAAATCAGCTTTAATTTCATAATTTTCTCTACTCTTTGTACACCCATTATTTTGTTTTCATCCTAAATCCATATTACTAAGCCCACTACCTAAAACATAGACAAATACTGAAGTCCTAAATGACCATTAAGTTCTCATTTTTTTTAGTATTGTTACACCCTTTCCTTTCATATATATTACAAAGCCACCTATACAGACAAAGATGTGCTCCAATTAATTTGGGTGTACTGAAGATCTATGCTTGACAAAGTCTCAACATCGTATACCAAGCCCACACAGATAGACATACATAAATATACACAATTAAATGTGAAATCCTAATGGAGCAGGTGTAAGCTTAGAGACAATGATCACACCTGTAACGAAGGACACCTTTAATGTTCCAGACATGTAACTGTATCAGCACCATTATATCAAGATGTATACATGACTAAAGTCTGGTAACAAATTGCAACAAGTGAGATTTCACTTGGAAGACCTCACTCGCTATTTAATCGGCACTTCCAATTACGCAGTTGGTTTAAGGAAGAATCATGCCATCTCAAAAATGTAACCAAGTTAATTGGTTATGAAGCTTCAAGACAACCCCTAACCAGTATGATCAAATTGGAAGTTTTACCACATAAAAGCATTGATAAATACAAAGTATTTATCATCAATGACAGAGTGAGGTTCAATAGAAGATAAGCTAAATCATTCTATCGATGAAAGCATTTTACTACAACTGATCACAGGAAGCATCATGTTTTAAAGTACAGCGCACATTGAAACAGCAAACAAGATAAAGCATTTTAATTATCATATAAGCACATTAAGTAATGAGACTTCAACAAACACAGAATACCACGTAAAAAAACCGGATTTGTAAACGCTCACCTTCAAAGTACATGAAAACGCCGTCCTTTCGCCTCCAAGGCTTTCTCTGCCTCACTATGACAGCAGGCATGACCTTCTTCCTCAAATCAGGCTTCCCCTTCTTCACTGTCGCCATCACCATATCACCCACACAAGCCGATGGCAGCCTGTTCAGCCTTCCCTTAATACCCTTAACCGAAATGATGTACAGATTCTTGGCTCCTGTGTTATCGGCGCAGTTCACTGTCGCCGCCACAGGCAGACCCAGAGACATCCGGAACTTGTTTCCAGCTGTCCCTCCCCGCCCTGCAAACAATAAATTCAATTAAAATCACGACCTTTTACATGGAAAAACTTAGATCTAAGCTAGAGAATGCAGATATTTAATGGAAATTTACCTCGCTTAGACATTTTTTGTTTTAGGGTTTTGAGGAGAGAGAAAACTAAGAATGAGATTTCTATATGTGCGAGTGAATATAAAGGGGGAATTTAGGGGTTTAGGGTTTGCAGTCAGATTCATAGCAGCGGAGATAATGGGCTTATATTTGGGCTTGGGCTTTTAGATTAACTACAGTCAAACTTATATGGGCTGGATTCTGGTGAACCCAAAAATATATCCCAGTTCGACAAATATTATATAATATTTTGATCAAAACAGAGTGTATTATCTTTTCCTAGATCAAAGTGAAATTAAAAAGGTTCAATCACTTAATATTATTTCAGAGAATTGAACCGATAAATAATATACTATGAATACTAACTTGGGCCCAAGTCCATTTGGGTTGAGTTTTTACGTTTTCTTTAACTTGATCCATTTGTTGCTGAAAATGGGTTCAATGTTGGCACGGCATAAGTATTACATAAGCCCATTTTGGCCCAAAAACTTGAATCCATTTGAAACCAAGGCATCATAAAATCAAACAAAAATAAATTTTATCATCAACTTTCGTATCTTTGTTTCATCACACTCAAGAATTTATTTTATCTATTTGTTTGAATCTTGTCATAATTGTATCTTCCTTCAAAATAAAAACACATGAAATTCCATGGCAATGAAAGCTGTAAGGCTGAGAATAGATATTAAAACAGAAAAATCAAATCAAATAATATATCTCTTAAATCTGAATTAATATCCATGTGCAGATTAGTTGAAAAACACACGCCCATAATCTGATGGCAATAACAACTTTGAGTTACAACTGTAATAACTAAGCTTGAAATAATCTAATTTCCCAACACCTGAAACAATAATCTTGATGCAACAATCAGCATCATTAACATGTACGTAAATGATGTAACTATTTGCTAGCAGTATTTATACAGACTAATTCATCAATAATATGTTTCTTCTCTTCAACTCCTATACACTTTGGAACCAAGAACAGCACTACGTGAATGAATTATAGCAGCAGCAATTGCAAATGATTGCAATGTCGACAGAGTTGACTGGAAATGGATATAATACAAATCCTTGTGAATATTCACCATTTTCATGATCGAAACGTTTTGTTTCGAACCCTGTAAAATTTACCAACGGATAAATGTTACCTCAATGCTTTACCATGTAAAAATAGGCATGTATATGATTATGGGTGCAAACGAGTTGAGTTGAGTCGAGCCAGAGTATTGCCAGGCTCGAGCTCGACTCGAATCCGATGATAACTCAATAAGCTCGAGTTCCACTTGACTTGATACCTAACTATTGTTTATTAAACAACCTAAATTCCTAAAAATATGGTTAAAAATAAAACCTTTAATATACTATAAGGGCAAAATAGTAAATTTAACATATACTCAAACTTGAAATTGAGAACTACTTGAGTAGCTCGAGATCGAGCTCGACTCGATTATTTTCGAGTCGAATTCGATTTTTTTTCGAGTCAATCCCGAGTAGCTCACGAATTGTATCATCTCATTTTCACCCCTATACACGATGAATATTTAAAAGCAACGGAAAATTATTCAAATGGTGCTGAAAACATAAAAATAAGAAACGAGGGGACTGGATGCTAACCTGCATAAAGAAATCAACTGATTTGCATTCCTCGGAATTATCAGCCCAAGATGAATATTCTGAGCTCGTTGATCGAGTGTTGAGAATTGTTAATGGACAACCAATATCCCATCCCCCACAGTCACAGGACCCACCAGAGGCCCATCTCTCGATGAGGCTTGAAGGCCCGCCCACTCTGGTTCGTGGCCCACCATGAAAACCGGCAGGTATCACGACATCCATGCTAGTCGAGCATTCCCCAGTGCTTCTAGAATGTTCAGAAGGCATCCCATTGTTTCCGGGTTTTTTAAGAAACTTCAATCCCCATCCTCCAAGTTCAGCCTCTTTACGGTTTTTGCAGACTTCTTTCATTATAATGGCAGCCAACTCATCTTGGTCGAGAAAACTATAATTAGTGTCTTCTGATTGGTTAATAGAACTTGATCCCTCGAGAATAGAAGGTGCTCGTTGCTTGTGAGAATGGCCTGATCGGAAAACATCCACCACCTTCCTCGTCAATCTCTTGTTCTTCTTAATGGTTGGATTTAATGTTTGCGTTTCTCCTGTTCGACTGTTGCTGGAAATGGTTAAAACAAACTTCGTCTCCTTAACTTCTAAACCACTCGAAGCAAATGTGGTTGAAGTCGACACTCCCATCTTGGCAACGGTTTCCAGCTCAAGCTCAGTGCTATCAAAGTCTTTCCTGCTGTTTCTTCGTAAATGGAATGTGTAAAAGTAATCATTTGAAGACTCGACCTTCGACAGCTTGGCTACGTAAACTTCCCTCTTATCATCAACAGTGAAAACATGGTGTGGTAGTCCACCCTTCCACGCGCACTGCAGCATTCCTTGAAACGACGAGCCGTATCCAGAAGAAGACGACTGATCGGATAAACTGGAGTTCGAGCTCGATATAGAAGTGTCTCGTTTATGATCGAGAACTTTCACATCCCTTTGCACCTTACGAGACACAGCCATGGTTGGTTCGTAATATGGTTCACCAACACCTTCAAACGAGCCAAATTGTTGAAGTAAAGGGCTCTTCAAGATGTTGATCATAGTCTGGCTACCAGAAACAGTACCGATGGTCCAATCACCAGTCGAGCTCACGACGACCTCAGTTCCACCACCCAATGGATATTCAATAGCCATAATATTTGGACTTCTATTCTTGATATTCTTGATATTTGCTAAAGTACTATTAGTGTGATCAGATATTGTGTCCACTTTCGAAGTAAAGTTCCAAGATGATGCTCGTAATGCACAGTTACGTATCAATTCAAGGCAACGAAGAACGTACTTTTCATCAATGGTGGTAATATGCTTGGGGATGCTAGTATACGAGCCATGAATGTTATGAAGGAACAACTCCCTGCAACTCGACCTACTAATGCTTAATATCAGTGTTCTCCCAATCTCTCGATTTCTTTTGCATTGTTTCGATCCTAGACTTTCAATAGCATATACCACAGGATTTTCTTCTTCTCCACTATCTTTCACGAGGTTCCTACTCGTACTTTCCATGCTCCAGCTCGAGGGTCAAAGAATACATTAATGGTGGAATAGAAATACCTCGGTACCCGCAGCTTCGGTTATGCTCATTCACTAATTAGCATTCTTACTCCGAAATAATCTGGAGAATGAATATAATACACAGTTCATCAATAAGACAAGACACAATTACAGAAAGAACTCTAAAAACGAGATAACTCACAGATCTTATTGAAATCTTGAAATAGTAGAATTTGGAAGAACAATGAGAACATAGATACTAAAAATGTAATTTTCTTCATACATTAGCTAAAAACTTAACTTGAATAATTGATTCACAGATTCAGGAGAGGATGACATAATTTTTCTTACTATCAAAATCAACTGAGGACCATATATCTATATATCAGCCAAGATCAGAGCAGGTGAATTTGAAGTAAAATTTTGACAAATCCAGATAAGTTCTACTGATAAATATACTTGCATAAAAGGTCCAATGAATCCAAATAAATTACCAATTAGGTCTATTTTCCTGACTTGGTTGATAAGACTAATAAGCATAAGAAAATGAGCAAAAAAACAAACAAATAACAACAATAATCAGAAGCCCACATCAGAAAAGCACATAAATCCTTAAACAAGTCTAAACTTTCTAACAAAGCAAAACAACAAATCACATAAATCCATAAATAACAAACTCCTTCACCTAAAGAAACGGATTGAAAGTTGAAATGAAACATCAAGCCACCACTTGAAGCAAACTTCCCCCAAATCCCTCTTCAAGAAGAGAAAAATCCCATCCAAAAAAATCACTATCAAGGCATACCCATAAAGTAAAAAATCACAGCAATAATCAAGAAAAAGAAAGGGAGATATAAAGATAGAAACTTTACCAACTTTCACAATGAAGAATAGGTTCCACCACTCCAATCTTTTCGACCCACAACTAGAAATAACTGTCTTTACAATCCACTCTTCCTAGTTTTCCTCGAACCAACCAGAGTGTGGGTATTGCAATGTAGAAGACAGAGAAAGTCCAACTGAAGCACTGATTTTGCCCACTAAAAACAAGCCCAGTCTTTGGAAATTTTTGTGCGTGGTTGGTGGGCCCCACTATGTGCCAAATTCTTGAAATTTCCATGGCCCAACCAATCCTCCGACCCCCATTTCCGCGGACATACCAATACACCTCTGATTTTTTAATGTGGTTAGAGAGAGAAACAAGAGAGAGAAGTATGAGCTGGTGCGCACGATAGAAGTCATACGCCCACTAGGGGGAGGAAAAGGAGAGTGGCATAAATGAACAGAGAAACCGACATAGCCATGGAAAAGGCAAATGAAAGCCCACAAACAAAGAAAAGTGTGGGCCCTTCTAACATGTGACCCCTATCTATGTGGATATTCAATTTTTCAACTTACTGATATAATATAATAGTTTGCAAGATTTGCTTATTTTTTAAATTTAAATGTTGATGAAAGAAATCAAATTGCAGGAAACGACATTAATTTTTGGAGGTGAGATTTCCAACAGTGGAGTTGATAAGGATGTGATATTTATTAATGCAACCTTTTCTAGTCAAATCTAAGATGGCAGTTTCAAATCTCTGCCCATATGTTACATTCTGTTAAATAAATTGCAAGCCAGTTACCAAATTACCATGTTACTTACGTCAAATTCAATATTCAACATTAATTTATTTGTCCCACCCAAAAAAAAATACAAAATTTTGTATTTTTTTTTTTTTGAAAGAATATATATTATGAGGTTTAAAATTAGACTTGATTGTTAAATATTCCCTCCATTTCAAAATAGTGTCGTTTCGGAGTCCAAATTTAGTTTCAAATTAAATGTCATTTTAGATTTTTTTGTAATTTTATTTCCAAATTATCCTTATGAATAGTCCTTAACTAAAATTTAGGAATTTAATATGATACCTTTTATGGAGTTAATTTGTTTCTTTCCAATTTTTGAGTCCTAAATTCCTTGATTAATTTAGGGTGTATTTAATTTGTCCAATTTTTATGTCTCTTATCTATAATAAAAACTCCAAAACGATACTTATTTTGAAATGAATTGAGTATAAAAAGTTGTAAGCTAACACATAGGCTACATTTCCTTTTCTCTCCCCCACCCCCCACCCATTCTTGTTTCTGTATTTAATGATATAATTTCCATATTTTATAGTATACAACTTTTTAGATGCTATTACTTCCTTCTTTTAAAAATAATTGTTGTTAACATTAGTTTGGTAGAGATTAAGAAAACACTTAATATGCATAATTACAAGGTAAAAATGATTATATTACCCAAAGTTTATCAGACATAATTAAAGAATAGCAAAAATTAAAGTTTAGTAGAAAAAACATGGTATGAACCAAGTTGGAAAAAAAATCATTAACTTTTATTAGTAATAAAAAAAAGACCAGTAAATGATAACAAATAATATTTTTACAATGACGATTACTTCTAAATTTGTGATCATTATAAAATGTTTGGCTTGAATCATAATTATTTCACTAACAAAATATATTTTTAGGCATATGTAAACTTTATTTAAAATGTCAAATTGCAACTTCTTTACAAAAGATCAGTGGCCTGTTTCTCAATAATTTTCTTGAGGTCCAATCTGTTATCTATGATTCAATGAGAAATAATGAAGAGAATCAAATGTACCACATGTGACGAGTCTGGCGACGTTAAATTATTATCTTTAGACCCATCAATTTTGTTTATTTATTATTTTGATACATATATTTTTTTCAAAATTAGTTCTAAAGAAATTGTTATGGTTTAACAATGATCAAGAGATCATAACATTAATTATAAAATAGTTTCAAGTCATCTGAGATAATTTTGAATCGGCCTTAATGACAAATATCTTCTCTTTCAAGTGAAGATGATGAATACATAGAAAATGTACGTTCTAAGAATTTTCTTTGTAGAAAAATTGAATGAGATTGTGTAAAATGTTATTTTTGTGATAAGAAAAAAAACATATAATGGAACAAAAAAGTCATGTCCTGCGAAATATAGATACATAACTTGAGGTTAGGGGGTTGAAAATGTTCACTTTAATTAAATCTATCAATTGACAAATAGTTAAACACTTTGTGATTCAAAAAAAAAAAGTTAATTATTATAGTTGACAGTTGTCTTGAAATATACTCACAACTACCTCTGATTGTGTGGAGAAAATTAATATGAATGTAGCATTCATATTCATTTAATCATTTTGTATATATTTAACTCTTGAATTGAAACAAGCAATAGTTGTTGATCATGTTGGTTGAAACTCTATTAATAAATATATTGATTTTCTTTTACCCTACTATATATATAGAGGTACTAAACATCATTTAGATATTAATAATATGGTACTGTATGCAACTCAATCGGACATACATCAATGCCTTACACCTTTTAATATAACTAGTAAAAAATATACTATAAATTTCATCAAGTGTGTGTGTATATATATATATATATATATATATATATATATATATATAAATATTGTTAATATCAATAAATGAAGGATCCTTTTAGTTAGACCTTCAATCCACTCACAGCACACTCAATATTGTGGAAGCCTTTTTGGGTCAACAAAATCCAAACAAATGTAGATATGATTCATAAGAAATTAAATATTGGTACGTAATATCATGTGGCTGTGACATTCATGCATCTCTAATGTCTTTTGAAATTGGGAAAAAAAAAAAAAATCCACCATGAAATGAACAAACAAAATTTGTCAGGATTCTTATAAAGCTGTCTCACGAATTGAATATCATGAGAAGGATTCATCCACAATTCATAAATTAAAAAATAATTTTGATAATTTGTTGATAGTAAAATTTTAACCATTTCATATTATTATGATATATACATATATATCATAAATAGTCTTATATAAGTTTTGTGATAAAATTATGGTAATGTATAGATGTCCCTCCAACATCATGTGGCTTGAAAATCAATATTTTGATAATCCATTTGAAATTAACAAATATAACAATAAGTTTGAATGTGGCCGAACAAACATATTGAGTGAGTGCATAAATATATGCAAAGTAATTAATCAAACTGATCAGGTAAGCACTATTCTTGGAATTGTTTATTCAAACTCAATTTAATTCATTGATAATCAAACGAACTAAATACAATTTGAAATTTATATACAATGCAATCCATTTGACTCAATTTGTCTACAATATCCTAATTGAATCCTCCATTTCCCTCTTTCACATATCAAATGTATTTTAATCTTTTTTCTTGGTCATAAACAGTAGCGGTGTTGCCATGCATTAACGGTAACATCGAATAATTCCAATAGGTTAGTCTAAAAAATTAATTTCGAAAAATAATAATTAGAATAAGATGAATTATTTAATTTTATAAACGTGATTGATTGATAGGGATACGTTTGTTCTTTGTCCGAGCCGTCCACCAACTACTCTCTTGGCCGATTCGATCAAAAGTCAAAAAAATAGTAACCTAGGAATAGGAGTAGGAGAAGTAATAATTTGGATTATTGTAATTGATATAATTAGAAAGATAATGATACATAAATAATTATTTGTTTTCTGCATTAATCTCCACCCTGTTATCTCAACTAATTATACTACGTGATTAATTCAGGGTTTTATGCATGCATATATAAGATCTAAGACCATTATGAATTGGGCTTCTTCCAGATATATTATATCAAATTCAAACATTATATATAATTGAGGATGATTAATTAATTACCAAACAAATAAGGCCGAAACTTTTGTAATAAAATAACTTAAATTAAGTTTTTTTTTTTTTTGGAGGTGTTATGAGGGAGAGATTCTCTAATACTATGTGTATTTTGATATTCTAAAATAGCTAACATACACAAATGTTGTGTATATCGAATGATATCACTAATTAACATATATGTGTATTAAAGATAATGAAATATGAGATAAAATATCAAATATAATTTAGTATCCCGATCTAACAAACTAATGACTTACTCAAGTTGAGATATGCTAACCTTGAGGCCTGGTGCAATAAGAATACATATATATTTTGGAAATGTACGTACTATTGAAATTTTACAAATTAATTAAATTAATAACATAAAATATGATAATAACATAAAATTAAGTTAAAATTGTATAGTGGGTATTTCAGGGTTAATTAGGGTTTTAGTTGTATAACGTAAAAAAGTTATAGCTGGACAATTTAATTAGTTACTTACACTTAAAATTTCATGAAATAATGGATTGCTCCTAATACATAGAAACTGTATAACTATATTGGAATACATTAGATTCAGTTAAATATTGTTGCCTTTTGTATCCTAAAAATATGTGAAGTTGATTTTTTTGGGGAAAATATGGTATATGAAGTCTAGTTAGATGGAAATTAGTATTTCACTAAAATTAATACTTGCAAGTTTGCAACACAATTTTTAGAAGGAAAGTTGGTCAGAGAAAATGTTATGGCTTTGACCCACACTTTGGTCAAAGTCAAACCATCATCCATTCATCTAACCCACCCGCCAAAAACCCACGCCAAGCTATTTCCACCATCCCAAATTAAGTTTTTTTTTTATTTAACTAAATTAATTTTTCTACTATTTTTTAGGAAGAAAAGGTGATTTAATTTATCCAAAAATCTAACAAAAAAATCCTAAATTATTTAGATAAATATACAATATATTTATGAATAACACCTAAAAAATAGATTTAGTTTAATTGTTGGAGCCTCATAAATTCACTTGTAGATCCATTTTATTTTGTGATATGACACAATTGAATCAAAGATTATCATGACCAGACTAAGAACAGGTGCCAATACAAATAAGATGTAATAAATAAGCAAAATAGAGACAAGTGTAAAAAACTCTAATTCTAAAAAATAAACGATAATTTGTATTGATATCTCATATAAATAAACTTTTTATTTGATCATTTGCATAACATAATAAGTCATGCATCTTCTCAACTCATTCGCTCAAAAATACATTAATTTACATATTCTCAATAATGCATGTATCGTAATAAAATATATTTTTCAAAATATCTCTCAAAGTACACAAAACGTTCGATGACAAAGAGTTTGAATTCGATGTATAAATACCTAAATATGGGACTAGCTAACAACTCACATATATAAAGTATATACAAAAATAAAACTGTTATTCAAGAACTATATACTGCTATTACCACAAATATTACAAAAGTAAAAATAATTACATTACCAACATGTTAGTTGTTCTACTATTTCAGGATGATAATGATTTAATTGGTACAAAATTTTAGTGAAAGGGCTCTTCACCTGCCAGAAATCAAATCCAAGATTGGATTGGGTAATTGCATTTGAACGAATTCACTTCACTTATGTTTGCAAATATATCCAAGGGGTCAACTCCCTCTTCTTCTTTCACAACCTGCAAACAAATAAATTTAATAAAATGTAAACAAATAAATACTGATTAAGAAATTTAGAATAAGGTTCCTAAAATTCACTAAATTTAGAAAATAATACTTTTTTTTTCCAGTATTCCCATCCCATAATTCAGATAAAAAAGAGAGGAAATAACATATTTCATTTCATTATTTTTTAATGACTTGGAAAATAAAATTATATTCCACCATCTGGACGCATGACATTTGTGTATTCTTTTACATAAGTTGCTAAATATGTTGATTCCGTATGCATCTATTATAAATAAAAATAATGAAATATGAGATGTAACAGAGAAAAAAAAAAGGAAAGTTTCAATTTGTCATATATACAACTTAAACTTTATCCATTTTTTACCATCAATTTTACACATTCCAATATTGGTTGTCTAATTATTACCATTTTCCAAATTTTAATCAAATTTTGCTTGGATGATTGTGCACCATGTGTGCACCTTGTTGATGTGGATTTTTTAATTATGGAGTTCATTTAGACAGAGATTGATAATTCAAACAAAATCATATCAATATTGTTACAGGTCCAAAATTGAAATGACAAAATTTGGTATTTAATTCTTACCATATGTTAATTAGTGATGTCATCTTTGTACTTGACATCGAGAGATTATTATGAAACATCAGAAAAAATAGAGGATGTTGCTTGCTAAAGTATTGAGACCAAAAATGAGAATTTGCCCACAAAAATGTAAGCAGAAAGAATATGGGAAAGAAAAGTGGTGTTGAACAGCACGTACCTTGTTATGGTGATCAGGAATGGGATTCGAAAACAGCCTGACGTCATCATCTATGTCATCTTCATGACTGGTTCCACCCGTTCTTGCAAGCTCTCCCAGTTCATCGTTCTTCGCAAACCTTCCCCGAACCCTTGGCCGGCTGTCCGCAAGTGTTTTCCGGCAAGCATACTGCACGCGCATTTTCCATATCATTAATCAATCATTTTGATTCGCAAGCTTTCACATTTTGCTATGGTCATCCCCACAGTGGATCAGATCCATATTCTTCATACCAACAGGATCTGTTCCCACTGTTCCACACTTTTTTTTTTCCCTTTCTACGTGTCAGCATCACATTACATGCAATTACATTAGAGTGAGATAGAGAGAGAAATAACCTTGATTTTCTTGCTGAAATTTCTTTCATTTCTTTTCTTGAGGTATCTATGGATTTTGCGTTTCCTTTCTTCAGCAGAGAGTTTCCCAACTTTAAAAGTTGGATCTTCCAAACTCGAAATCTCCGATGCCAGAGTTGTGCTTGGACTTCCACTAAGAAGATGCTGGCTTTCACTACTCAGTGTCTTCTACACCATTAAAGAATTAATCTTGCAAACTGTATAAATATATATATATATATGTATGTATATTATATTATATTATATATACCTGAAGATCACCGCTGGAGCAATTGAAAACCCTAGCAAGAGAATCAGGGATAAAAAATCCACCATTATCACCCTGCGATTCCAATTCCTGATTCGAGAGATGATCATGTGGCAGAAACAAGCCATTTCCACCTGTAAAAATCCAGGGATTATGATCAAACCCAAACGGCGCCGTTATGCCGTTCGACGACAGGTAAGATCCGACGACCGGATCCGACGAGTTTCTCAAACGGACGTTATAAGACGGCAACGGAGGCAGCCGCTGCTGATCTGGATACTGGTAGAGAGATCCCTGATCTTCCAACGACGGAATATTATTCTGATTGTTGAGAGAATTGGGCATGGCGAATGGCTCCTGATTGTTGTTATTTGTGTTGTTGTAGTATTGATGATCGTGGTGAAAGGATGGAGAGAGAGTGAAATCTATGGACGCGGATATGTCGTCTTCTATCTGATCCTCCATCAACATGGTTGCCAGGTTGCTGCTTCTGGTGGTGGGAGAGGCGGCGGTGGCTGCTGGAGGTGGGATTTCGTTGTCTAATGTACCGTTTTCTATTGTAATGTTGTCTATTGTACCGTTGTATATGTTGTTCTTATCGCCGGTGATGGAGAGAGGCGTGGGATAGGAAGAGTGCTCTTCGTAACAGCAATTTGAACTCGAAGCAACTTCTGAATTTTGAAGTGTTTCTGGGAATAATTCGGATTCGCAGAAATCGAAGATTTGAGCCCCGATTGGACTCGTGATTTCATCCTGCAAACAAAGAAATAGAGGAAATAAATTAATCGAGATATGCAGAAATTAAGTTTGGTTAATTAAATGCAGTTGTATTGAGGATTCATGGATTAATTAATCATACATGCATGATTAATGGTGATGACATTTTGGGCTTATGTACAAAAATTCAGTATTTAAAGAAGATTGTAGAATATAACTAACACAGACATTCTACCTAGATAGTCAATGGGGTTATTATTCTACGTGCCTAAATTGGATCAAAGAAAGGCATACAAACTTTGTTGAAGATGTAACTTGTATAGATATTTTTGCAGAACATAGAAAAAGTTTGTGCATTTATGCTCCATGTGACCTGTGGGAACTTAGGTGCTGTTTGGATACATGGGATGTGAAAAGAATTTAATTTGATGTTTAAAAAGGAAATTTTAAGTATTTTAGATAGTACAAAGATGGAGTGTTGTCCATTTTTGGACAAGCTTTGGGAACTTAGAACCATAATGACTTGTTTTATCATACCATGTGGAGTGCAGTGTTTCAAATTAGATTAATTCCTTTTCTTAGTCTAACTGAATAAAAGAATCAAGATTAGGAGACTTATGGTATAAGCTGCAAAAGATTAATATTCTGTTAAAGAAAATCACGATTATAAACTTACTGGAAGAAGAAGCCTCTACGATATATCTTCTTGATGCATGCTCATCTCAGATTGCTAATAACTTGTTAACAAAAGAAGGGTTTCAAGAATCTTTGAAAAAAATCCCTAAATGTTTTAGGACAAACTGATAACATGCATGATGATTGAACTCATGCCAAACATAACAATATCTTGATGCCAACAAAAAGACAATATTTAATTATAACAAAAAAATAAAGGGTTTAGAAATAAAGGGAATTACAATGGAAAGGTGTTCTTGAGATGGAACCATGTTGTGCATCATTGTTGTAATTTTCCTCCCACCTTGATTAATGGAAAAAAGAAGCAGAACTAATTGTGGTTACAAAAGCTATTAAGAGCACCTTCTCTATCATGCAAACTATTTCTCTCACATCACTTTCTTTGATAACGTTTTTGGTTTTTTTGGGATGAGGAGATGAGTGAGAAAACCTAGAGAGAGAAAGGAAAAGAGACAAAGATTATGGTGGGAAATGGAGTGGATTGAGCATGAGGGGTGGTTGTTAAAGATTTCGTTGTTAAGATAAAACATAAAAAACAAGAGTTGGTTATATATCGTTGAATATGTCCGTACATAGGAAGTCAAACCGAGGATGTCGGTGGGCCACATCTACTTTTGACAGTTGAAACTACCTTAATTTCTTCTATCTTCATCTATTTTATTTTTATACATCTTAACATGTTTTAATATTAATTAGTAGATTTGTGATATTGTTATTTATTCAGTCAGTTTCAAAATAACTTTCATTTTAGAAAACACAAAAACTATGTGAGACGGTCTTATGGATAGTTTTCGTGAGACGGAACCTCATCAACCACAAACAACATATGAATTGTAAGGTTTGAATGATGGGTAAGTGAGTTGTGGATTGATCCGTCTCATGCAATACATTAAAATTTCATGATAAGTTGACCATAAGCTAACTAGGAGATGATCGAGATATTTAAATCATATCAAATTAAAATATATGATGTTCAGGGTTTTAGAATTATCTGTGTATATAGTTGTATATAACTAGCTATGAGTAGTTTTTTTTTTTTAATTGGAAAATTTAAATAGAAACTTTGTGATCATTTGAAAGAAAAAAAAAGTGTTTGCTTTAAGTAATTCAAATACTTCTATTAATCTATTACTCCACTTTTATTTCATTAACTTCTCAATTAATAATGCTAAGTAGTGCAAGTTCTTTGCGTCAAGAATATATTTTTTATCTATATCATCATGTAACGCATCTCCATAACTATAAATAGAAAAAAAATATAGTAAGCAAACTATATTGGAACAGTACTTACAGTGAAAAGATATAGTGTATGTATATACAATATATATAACAATTCTAATAAATAAGGAAAATATAAAATACATTGAGTTCTAAATATCTGACACGTGCACAAAAAATCTTAATATGAATAGAATCCAGTATCTGCTTCGATAATATTTTGGATGCTCTCTTTTACCAATTCGTGAACCAAATTTAAACACTCTTTGTCGCACTTTTTTAAAAATTTGATTGGCTAGTTCGTAACCTGCATCATTTGATCAGTTTTTCTTCTACACAAATCTTGATAATTAAAAATCATTGAATATGTGATACATGACATATTAAAATAATTAAACAATCAGTTTAAAAAACATAAATTCCCAGCTTATCACCTTACACATTCAATTGTAATTTCTAGTGGAATAGCATTGAACTATATATATTGTAAAAGTTGGTTCATGTTTTCTTTTGATTGGGACAGTAATTATATTTCCTCAACAGACTTATATAGAATATATATCAATTTTCAGGGTTAAAATCATTTTTTATATCATAATTATATTATCTTTTGATTTTGGTTGTATAAGAATCATGATTTTCAATCTAATAATTTATAAATTTGTCTAATTTTAGTCCAATTTTGATCGAAATTTTGAATTTTATCAGAAAATGTCACGTGCGATGCATGTGACCCCAAATTGGTTCTTTCTAATGATCGACGTGGCGACATGTGTCAAACAATAATAATTTGACACATGTCGTAGCATGACTTCTAGATCACCGAAAAGTCTCATTCGACAAATAGAAATCAAACAGATACTCTAGTTATGTGACTAAATTGATAATCGTGATAGTTAAGAGACCAAAAATTATTTTAACCCTCAATTTTCACAAATCTCAATCATTGAAAATATATGTGTTATATGTAGTTAAAATCACTTCAGAAAAAAAAAAATCCATATTAACAATTATTATTTCTTTGATAGGAACAATAATTTATAACTGCCTTATGTTTTCTATTGATCAGATTCGATTCTGAGACGACTTTAATTGACATGGGTATTAAAAGGGCTTGAATTAAGATTCTCTCATCAACTAACTTATAAACCTCGTACCACAAGATAAATAATTGATAAAATAACACTTTAAAATCCATAACATCGGATATGTTGTGTCGGGGCATCACACAGCCTTAATTAATCCACGTTGAAACGATTCTTTTCAGTAACCTTTTTATCTCAATGACTTAGCATAAGAATAAATTAATCTTGGACCCACCTATTACAAGATTCCATACCTATTTATCTGCCAAGTGTTGATAGATTTTCTTTCTCGATCAATATCAAAATATTCTTTTCTTTTTTTTTTCTTCCAATTAAACGTACTAAACCACAACCACGATCTGAGTCTCTGCACTATATAAACCCTAGCTACTCTTATACCTAATACCATAATTACCTATAAACCAAAAAATAATTAAATATCTTGTTAAATAAAAGTGGTGAATCTTGTAGTTTGATTTCCTCCCACAATGTAAAATCATGTTATAAGTTCGAGCCGAATATCTAGAAATATTTTGTGAACAATCCTATACACTTTTGATGCAACTTACAAAAGATGATATTTTGTATTAATATAGAATGATGTTTCATCTCTTTTTCATGTTATGTTAGTTTATGCGCATGTACAATGATAAACAATGCATGGATTGAAGCAATAAATTATTATAATCTAAGACGGAGCTTGATTTCTAATATTGGGGGCTAATTGACATTGAAGGAGTTAACTTATTATAAAATTACTATTTTAGCACTAAAATTAAAAAAATTCAATACAATATACATGGATAATTAAGAATTAAAAAAAAAAATTGGAGGGCTACCCCTCCCAAAGGAGTTCCGCCCCTGATTATAACAAAATCTATTACTATTTAGTAACAATAAAAACTCCCAAAGATTTTCAAAAGGTTGGCATAAACAAAATCGTTTTTTTTTTTAAATTTATTTATGTACGCATAGACTTAGCTTATTGGCAGATACATCATTTACTTTGAGCAATGTCTTAGGTTTGAGTCCTCCACCACAATTGTAAATCCAAAAAAAAAAACCGTTTTTTTTATTATAATTAAAAAATACGTGAAAAAAAAAGATCGGTGTTTATCTTTTCTTATTTTATAAAAAGAAAATATTAAACAGTGTTGATAAATAAAAAGGAGCATAATCTATAAATCATAAATAAAGAAGAATTCAACGAGATAAGAGAGTATTACTGAATTTCACTATTAAACAACGCCTTAATACCAACCATGTCACACTTTTGTTACTAAAAAAACTTATGAATTAAAAATTTGAGTCTTAAAGTCTAGCAGGCAACAATCTACGACCAAATCCAGGATATTGAAAATGCAGCATTATTCGGGAAGAAATTAAGGTTAGATAATGTCACTAGACTCACTACATGGAATATATATATATATATATATATGTTTCTACTATATTTTCAATGAAGTTTTCTAGGGACAGAACAAATATATATAGATGTCAAGTTCTTATTCGCGAACTTATTTTCCACTTTCTCAAGAACTTGACACTCTTACATGACAATTAATGTTACAAAAGAGAGAATAACGCTTTTGGCCGTTGCATGTGTATTTTCCAAAAATGGAAATAGAGGAATATATTGTGATGGAATGAGAAACTGCTATATTCAGTAAGTGAATAAACCACTCGACCACAAAACATTGGATTAAATCAAGTGTGAATCTGGCTTTTTTTAGTAAGTCTCTTGTGAGACCGTCTCACGAAGTTTTAATGCATTGTGTGAGACGAGTCAACTTACAATCAAATTATCCATCATCCAACCCCTACAATTCACATGTTGTTTGTGGGTGATAGGGCTCCGTCTCACGGAAACTATCCGTGATACCGTCTCACATGAGTTTTTATATATATATTTTTTGTTATTGTGTTTCTAACTTTCTTTAGAAGAATCTTATGGCTATTCACATACAAAGAGATATGGTATGTCGATATTTGCTTTTGTTGTGTACGTTTTGATTGGTATTTATGACAAAACTTGGGAGAGATTCTAATTAATCACATTCCATGAGGTTTTTTTTTCATTCCAAGAAGCAAAACAGTAAAGTTTACATAGAATTTAATCTTTATTTTGTGATTAATAGTTCCAAAATATAATGTGGTTTGTATATATAGGTGGCGTGGCAGCCACAGACAAGTTGGAGTCAAACATCCAAAATTTAGGATTGTAAACAAATGAAACTTAAATATTAAACCGAATTGTTCATGTTTGTTCCTTTATTTTAATTTTTTTGTCAGATTATCTTATTTAATAATCATACAAATTCATGAATGTTGATGACCGACTCACAAACACATCCATTAATTTATTTAAAAGAAACATTGAATATGTATTCGTATAAAAGTAAAAAATAGAGTTAATTTTCGGAAAAAATTGCGAATTTTACTTCATTTGCAATTTTAAATAAATTTTTGAATATTAATAAATATAACATGAACTTTCATATTTTTCACAATTTTAACCCATAGACAGTTGTCGAATATGGTTGCAATTGAGAATGAATTCTTCCAAACGATGTCGGTTTTTTTCAACTATAACATTTCTAATAATAGTTTCTCTATGACAATTTTATACTTCATCATTAGTGCAACCATATCCTAAAATTATCCGTTGTTAAAATTGCAAAAATAAGAAATATCATGTTATTTGTCAATATTAAAAAATTTGGTCAAACAAATTAAGTAAAATTTATAATTTTTCCGATAATTAATCCTAAAAAAATATATGTTCATGATCACAAAGTTAAAAATAAATGAATAATATAACAAATCTAAAGACAATCGAATTAGATTAAAATTAGAATAACAAAATAATTAATATGTTAAATGAATAATGAGTAGATAAATATATAATGAAATAACTAATAAACCCACGTTAATTATTTTTATTGTTGGTTTATGCTGGTTAATTACGATTAATAATCAAAATATTAAATACCAATACTAATTAAGCTTGAGTGACACTCCTGTGCACAATGTGCACAAATCTGGATTTGTGCACAACAATACTGTTATATTATATGAGTAATACTGTTAAAATTATATATAATATAACAATATCACTTATATAATATAACAGTATTACTTCATATAATATAATAGTATTGTTGTGCACAGATTTGGATCCGTGCAACTTTGTGCACAAAAGTTTTTGCCATTAAGCTTTGATTAGGAACGAACCGTTTTACTAAAGTTCACCGCACACAGTTCACGCAATTACAGATTCGTACAATGCATTGATCAAGTTAATCTCTTTAATTTCTCTCTCTACGTACATTAATTTTAATGTGTTTGTTCTGTAGATTCACCTGATCTGTTAGTTTGTTCGGTGACGACACAGTTTCCGGCGATGTTCCGGTGGATCCCGTCGCCTCGAAGAAATCCGGCATCCTCTTCGAGAATCGCTTAATTGAACGCTTCGTTTCGGTGCGTAATGGTTTTTCACTGTAGACAGATGCTTCAATATTTCATTCTGTAGTTGAGTTGTTAGACTGACATTGAATGATATTATTAAATTAGGATTGATACTTGTTCTCTGGGTCTTTTCCCTTTCAATGATTTTTCATTCATTTTCTTTTAAGATTTTGCTTGAAGAAGTTATTTTGGCTCCTTAATGTTGGATATATTTGCGGATAGTGAAGCCCTGGCCAATACAGGCTGCTTGGAATGTTTCAGATTGTAGGGGTTTCTGTTCCTCAGATATGTCCAATCCTTTTGTAGTCATCTGCAGAGTAAATGCAATTTCTTGTGCCATAACTAGAATCACAAATCATAGTATATGTTTGCAAATTTGAAAAACAAGTTTATGAAGTTATCCATTGATTCCCTTTTTTTAAGCAAGTTTATGGCTTTGTATGATATCCAGCATACTCGTGTATGAGTAGAAGTACCGATTTCGGTGAATGATGCTGCTATAGACAATATGAATAGAGGTTCTTGACTTCTCTACACTCAAGTTTGTTCCATGCTAAGTTCATATACATGAGGCCAAGTTCTTTTGTTTTTTTTGTTTTTTTTAACCTTTTCTCTGCAGCTTCTGAGAATGATGAGATTGGTCTCAACAGGAAAAGAATTAGTCCAGGAATCTCGTTACTGAGCTCAGATTGTAATACTTTACTTTCACAACAAAGGAAAAATAGACAGGTTAACAGCATATCAATATGTCCCTATGAATTACAAGTGCCATGAAATCTATTTTCTGATATTAAAACCTCTTGCCAAAGATTCTTATGTGACTTTCATGTGGACTCTGCCAGATACCTTCAACATTGGCTCCTATTGATGCTGTGGATAGATACACTGATATGGAGCAGGGGACCGAGTTGGTGTCTGAGTGTGAGGAACCGAGGCCCCTGCTCGTTTACCGGCGCCGTCGCCGGAACAACCAAGCTTAGGGCCTGTGGTGTTGGGCTTTGCTTTTATTTATTTTTATTGCTTGCTTATTGTTATTTAGTTTACTTTTATTCTGTTTAGAGGGCCTGATAGAATTATGGGCTTGGGCTTGGGCTTGGGATTTGTGGTTTACGCTTATTAGCTGATAGGGATTGAACATTGTTGATCATTGATTATGATATTTTTTTGAGATTAAGGAAGCCGCTGGCTTTGGGCAAACAACGTGTCTGTTTGATTTCTGAGTACTAACATACACTCAAATAACAGTAAATCCTCTTCATGCCTTTGCACATCCAATATCCCAAGGTACAGCAGTATAGATGTTTTTACTTGATTTTCCCATATATACTTATGTTTATGTGTTTATTTCTTTTGATGGATTTGCACTCAGTGAAATCCATGATCCACACTGCGAGAAACTTAAATAAAAAGTTCGTTTAATTTTTTCTATTTGTAGAAAATATCTGGTTCCGGACCATCTGAGAATCAAGTTCAGATGTTCCTTCGATTTGTTGGTTCTTTAGTGTAATTGGCAACTGATCTATAATTCTTATTTTCTGGTTAGCACCTGATATACACTAGTGACATTGTGCTAGCTTTGACAGAATAAAAATGATTACCTATAAAGAATTTGTTCATTGGCTGATGTTCTACAGATTCATACATTTAGACATGCTCCATAGACAAGTATAATTTGAAATGGAGGAGGAGAAATGAAACCAACCATGTAATATTGTTTGACATATACCAGGCCTTTTGCCTTTTCTCTTGCAGTACACACTTTTATTCTTTTGAATTCCGATACCTTACATACTATTATCTAATTTTTGCAATGGAATTTGACCACAGTGAAGTTGCTCTAGGAGGCTTGGATTTACGATAGTCTATTCATTTCTAATGCTGCATTGCAGAGTATATCAAGTTGCAACATCAAATCAGAATGGAACTGCATCAAAACGTTCCTCGACTTATCTGGCACAGGTTAGACAACTTCCCCTTCATCCCATGATATATTTTCGCTGTGTCATGAGCATCTACCACGTGAATCTCCAGGATAAATGCTGCTCGTCTTGTTTTTCTTTTCGTTTGTAAAATTTACGTATCTTCTTGATCAAAGTAGGTAAAGCAACGTGTGTGAAATTTGGGCCCGATGCAAATTACATAGCTGTTGGATCGATGGATAGAAACCTTAGTATATTTGGCTGCCCGTGGACGATAGCCCTTCAGAGCCATGAAAGTATGTTTTTATAGCACATCCAAACTACACACAAACATTACATTAGGTGTACGTACGTTTATGTGTAATTTGTACGGTTTTTTCTGGTTCAACCATTGAAACCTTGCAAAATGTAATATAGGATTAATCTTTTATGATAAATTATTTCGATGTCCTGCATTAATATATCACTGGAAAGTAAACACAGGTATTCAATACTTATGTTAGACTATGATATTATTTTTTCAGAGTACTTGGGCTAACTATATTCACTAGTGCCATTGAATGAATTCACTAGTTTCATTACACTTCATTAAATGAATTAATATTGTCATCATATCTTCCCCCAAACTGTAACAAATTCCTCGCCTGTTTAAAGAACGTTGATTTCCTAGTTTAAATTTAAAATATGGAGGAAATCATAGTTTGCCATTCCAAGCATGTGTGATCAGACATAGCTCATTAAAGTTTTGTCATTAGGCTTTATTATTTGAAGTTTTTTTTTTCAGACTTAATTCGAAAGATAAAAGTGCCCATAACACGTGCAATATTTAACGCCAAATGTATTATAATCAAATAATATTTTTTGTAAATAAAATGAAAGCAGGCATATTTTGAGGTTTTGTGTTTTGACCAAAAAAAAAAAAAAAAAAAGGGTAAATCCTTTAAATATATATAATATTCAAATAGAAAAATGAAATTCAACATTTCAGTACAGTTTGGTCAAACTTGTAAACTAACGCTCCCCAAAACGAGATTCCTTTCTTCCTTTCCCGAACAGGCATACTGCGTAACTGCTACCACCCACCCACCCAAACCCCCCCCCCCCCCCCCCCCCTTGAGTTTTTTATTCAAATTTTTTTGTTGTCATTCTC
Source organism: Scutellaria minor (assembly GCA_954870855.1). Taxonomy (NCBI): domain Eukaryota; kingdom Viridiplantae; phylum Streptophyta; class Magnoliopsida; order Lamiales; family Lamiaceae; genus Scutellaria; species Scutellaria minor. Next base: position 3,230,541 of record OX940729.1, read on the forward strand.
TTAAAAATTAAAATACTAAAAGAAGAAAAGATGGATAAAAAAAAGGAAATCCATTTTAACAACTCAATTATAAAAAATGCATTAGTAGTTTAGTTTGGGAAATTTACTCTAACAAGGGGTTACTTACTTGAGTAGCAAGATCAAGTATGATATATTTAAGAAAATTAATTTTCAAAATGTGGCACATATTATAAGTGGTATTTATTTTTTTAATTTAGCCAGTTTGGTACTGGTATTCATGTGTAAAGAATAAAAAAAAAAGGTAGGGCTCTTCATCTGTGTAAATAGATAGACAGATAACAGGGAAGGCTTCTGCAACATAAAAGTGAACCCTATTACACACTCCAAAAAAACCTACATCCTAGGCTCCTTGTCACACACACTGAGTAAAACCCCAAGAAAATACTCTCCTCAACTCTCTTTCCTCAATCTTCATTCAAAACCCCATTTAACCAAGAACCCCAAAAATCCAATCTTTAACCTCCACAAGATACATCAACAGAAAAAGAAAAAGAAAAAAATCATGATTTGATTCATCAAGATTCAGCCAATGGGTTTACCCAGAAACCCCTTTTGGTTTCTCCCTCTTTTTCTGGTCATTTTAACCATTCTTCACCTCACCCCACCATCCAAATCTGCAGTGGACTACACCAACATAGTGTACAAAGGCTGTGCTAAGCAGACTTTATCAGATCCAACAGGGGTTTATTCCCAAGCTCTTTCATCTCTGTTTGGCACTCTTCTTGCACAATCCTCCAAGGCAAAGTTCTACAAAACCACTTCTGGCAGTGGCCAAACCTCAATAACTGGCCTTTTTCAATGCAGAGGCGATTTATCAAATGTTGATTGCTACAACTGTGTGAGCAGGTTGCCTATACTCATAGACAAGCTTTGTGGCAAGCCTATTGCTGCAAGGATGCAGCTTTATGGCTGCTACATGCTTTATGAGGTTGCAGGCTTTGCTCAGATATCTGGGATGGAAATGCTGTACAAGAGCTGTAGTGGGACTAATGTTGGAGGAGCTGGATTTGAGGAGAGAAGGGACACTGCTTTGAATTCACTGGAAAATGGGATGAGTAGCAGTGGAACTGGAGGGTTCTACACCTCAAGCTATGAGGCTGTTTATGTGTTGGGGCAATGTGAAGGTGATGTGGGAGCTTCTGACTGTGTGGAGTGTGTGAAAACTGCTGTTCAGAGAGCTCAGGTTGAGTGTGGTAGCTCCATTTCTGGCCAAATATATCTTCACAGATGCTTTATTAGCTATAGCTATTACCCTAATGGGATCCCTAAAAAATCAGCTTCTGGCTCTGGTTCATATACTTCCCCTTCTTCTTCTTCAGGTACTAATTTACATCAATGAATGGTGTTGTTCTCTTGATTGTTAGATGAAGATTGTTTTAGTTGAAGTGTATGTGAAATTGGTTAGGGTTAGTTTATGATTGTTGGGGTTTGTAATCCCACCACTTGATTGAGGGTTTTGTCTAACATTGGTTTGTGAGCTGTCTCCTTTATTTTTTTGTTTTGGAGAATCTAATCTTTTATGTTATATACTGTAGCAAATATATATTGAATGAGATGTTTTAGACTATTGATGATGGTGATGTGCACATGTGGTCTTAAAGATTTACCACTTTAAACAAGATGTTTGTCTAGCTCTGATATGCGGTCCTGATTTCTTGATTTATTGATACATTCAAATGCAGATGAATTTACTAATGCAAGTTGTGCTTTGATTATTATAGGGTCAGGGTCAAATACAGGAAAAACAGTGGCTATAATATTGGGAGGGGCAGCAGGGGTGGGGTTTTTGGTCATTTGTGCTCTGTTTGCAAGAAACTTACTCAAAAAAAAAGATGGTAAGTTATTTGCTTGATTGATCTTTGCAAGTTTTCATGGTATTTTCTTTAATCTCATGATGTTATGTTGATGTTTCACTCTATGCAGATTATTGAGAGCATTCTTGAACTCCGAAGGTTACTCAAGGTGGATCCTTTTTCTATTCGAAAATACTACACAAACTAGAAAACCACTACTAAGCTTTATAAAGAATGTCGATTCCAAGGTTGCTTGAATGTTATTAAATTCGAAATCTTGCATTCCCATTTGAGAGATCTGTAGAGCAAAAAAAAAAAGTCGGGTTTTTAGCTTGTGTAGAAATTTTCCTCATTCAATCCCCTACTTTCATGTTAAGAGGTCAATTGATATTTTTTGTGGTAGAAGAAAAATGTTGGTGAAGAATTGTGTTTGTTGATGATCATATGGTCAGCAAAGAAGGGAAAATGGTAATGTTTTGGTTGTGGAGGAAATGAGAGAGTTGCAGCTAGCAATTACCAACACATTTTGGCCTTTTATTCATTTGCCATGTGATTTTTTTGTCTTCTTTCTTTTATTGTCTTGAATAATTTGTCTCATATTTTCTTCTAAGATTCCGTGTTATTTTATTATTGCATTTTTTGCTAAGTTAGATAGTTTATCATTAGCCTAATTCATCTGCCCATTCTTCATTTTTCTGTTAGCTTTGTAAGAAGTATTCTTCATGCCATGTTTCTTGAAACCTATGACTTGGTCTCATTTAAGTTGGTGATATGTCTCTCTAGTGGTGGGATATGATGTCTGTCTTTGAAATGTCGAGTACGATCCGGTGATAAAATATCGGGTGTAGATTCATCGCTGATTTGCAAAGATGAGGTCGTGGGGGCTCCTTGGATTTTTTCCCCATATTCATGGTCTCTATCTTAGTCCTGCAATTCAAAATGCAAAAGAAAGACTTCAAAATGGAGATGGTCTTTTGATAATGTCAGATATTTTCCAATTTTCAAAATATGAATATATTATGTGTAGAAATGTTGAGAGGTAAGGTGTAAGCTGAGTTGACTTGAGAAACTATTCGAAAAATTTGATCGAGAGTTTGACTGTTATGCTCGTAAACTAATATGGAATTTGGTAAAACTCGACTTGTTAAACTTTTGGATCAACTCATACAAAAGATTGTGAACTAACTTGTAAATTCATATAAAGTTTAAAATTCAAATATACTATTTTAGTTTTTTTTTTCTATAAGGATTAGTTAATTCTGAATGAATATTTTTATAATTTAGTTTATACTCATTTAATTTACTTAGCTTCGATTAAACATCTCAGTTTCATGATCTATTACTGAGTTACACAAGAGAGTTACACAAGACTCGATTCCACTTGGGCTTAATAATATGTGAAGTTGACTCGTGATCTTAAGTTGACTATCACTCATGCATAAAATTAATAAAGTTGGCATTATATTTTCTTCTTTTAGTACATGTGTGATTGATTCTGCTGCAAAAATTGTTAAATTTGAATATTATTATTAATGATTAAATTCAGACATCAAATAATAATTGAAGAAACCATTATGACCTAAAAAAAAATACAGGCACCATAACTTCAAGTGGAAATTATATCAGTTACCGACTTTTTCTCTTTATTTTTTCCCCAGGGTTCTAAAATTACTTTCATACGTTTTTTTAGCTTTGTTAATTGTTAATGAACACGATTTCTTTCTTTCTTTGACATCCTAGTTTTTCTTTTCTTTTCGTAACATTTGTTAACAATGCTTAGAATGCGTTTGATGAAATGCCTCTAAAACCATGTTTATCGATATTATGATGACTAGGTCATGTGCATAGGACAAATAGAAAAAAAAAAAGGAAATAAAACTAATTTTGATGACCAAGTCATCCTAAGATCATGGTCATGAACAATTCCTTTAAAGATTATGATGACATATGACATCATATGATTGATCATTATTAATTAAATATGTAATTTACATCTTTTGCTTTGTTATAGTTGTAACAACAAATTTTGCGTTTAAATAAACACAAAAGATTTGCACAAATTCTTCTTATTGATTTGAATCAAATAAAGTTCGGGTTTAATCTTTTGAATCCTTTGATTCCTCTCTTCAATATTTTGAGTAGACTTCTTGACAGTTGACTTCGTAAAGCTTGACTTCTTAGCGTTGACTTTCTTGACTTGACTTCTTGACGTTGACTTCCTTGACTTGACTTCTTGGCCTTGACTTCCTCGACTTGACTTCTTGGCCTTGACTTACTCGACTTGGCTTCTTAGCCTTGACTTCCTTGACTTGACTTCTTGGCATTGACTTGAAAAGAAAGTTGCTTGATTCAAAGGTTTAGCACCTTATGCGAATCAGGTACAGTTTCTAAAGAAACTGTTTGAATTCAAAGGTTTAACACCTTATTTGAATCAAATGCAGTTTAAAAAACGCTTCCAAAAAAATATGCTTTGAAGATCCTCGTCGTTGTTAAAGAACGCTCGAAGACCGTTGCCACCGCTGAAGAACGCTTCGAAGATCGCTACCGCTTGAAGATCGCTTCGAAGATCGCCGCCGCCGCTTGAAGATCGCCGCTGTTGCTTGAAGATCGCTTCGAAGATCGCCGCCGCCGCTTGAAGATTGCCGCCGTTGCTGGTGGACAGCTCTTGAATCCTTCATTTCTTGTTGCCTTCTGATATGTGGAATAATGAAAATCAGACCCCTATTTATAGGTGTTGATGGAGAGTCCTGATAGGATTAGAAGTTGAATCCTGATAGGTTTAGGATTCTAATGGAGTGATTTGATTGATCCATCATAATTTGATGTCTATCCGGAAGTAGAGTTCTGATAGCTCTAGGATTTTAATAACTTGTAGAAGTAGAGTTTTAATAGCTCTAGGATTCTTCCCAATTTGATATACATCAACTTCTTTGAGATAATTATTAAATTAAATTTATTTATTTATTTTGATAATATCTGCGGGACTTTGACACGTGACAAATTGTAATTGGCTAAAATTTTGACTATCTACAAATGCCCCTTCGAGACTTGTTCACGGCGATGTATTTTGGAGTGGATGAGTCTCGAACTCCTTTTTGAAACTTTGAGAAGCATATGAATAGTCCCTTTAGCTTGAACTTGAATTTGATAGATAGTTTATACTCATATCAAGGAGTTCTTCAATTTGAATTTGGATTTGATAGATAGTTTATACTCATATCAAAGAGTTCTTCAATTTGAATTTGAATTTTTTTTTTCAACAATTGAATGAGTGAAAACACATTTTATAACCGAACTTAGAGAATATCTAAGATGCCTATGTACCTCCGTAAAGAGGATCAAGTCATAACGTAGTTCAAATTCACATCTCATGTTTTCTTTTTGAAGGGGTGTCATACACAGTTTATACTCATGCGGGCCAGGAGTATCTATTCTTTAACCACTTTAGATAAGTGGGGTATTTATCATTTAACCAATTAAAACACCTTTAGTGGGATAAATTAACAGTTTAACCACATGTATTTATCTTTGGTGGGGAAGTAAGCAATTTAACCACATGGACTGCCTTTTGTGGTTGTTGTACACATTTTATACTCTGGCGGGTCAGGAGTAACATGCAGTTTAAGCTCGTGTATTGAGGAGCTTTTTTTTTTCTTTCAGGGGTAATAACGCTTCAAGAACCTCCCATTGATCGGGCTAATTCGTACTCTATCTTTAGAGATCAACTTATAGGCGCTATTAGTGTAGACTTCTTTCACAACATACGGGCCATCCCACTTTGATGTAAACTTATTTTCAGTTCGGTGCGTGGTAATGATTGGCCTTCTTACGGCAAGTACCAGGTCTCCTACTTGGAAGAATCGTGCTCGTACCTTTTTGTTGAATGCTTTTGACATACGAGCTTGATAGCACTCAAGCCTTTGTTGCGCTTCTAGTCTTTTCTCATCAAGAGCTTCTAACTCCTCAAGGCGTAATCGTGCATTTTCTTCTTCAGTGAGTCCTTCTTGCATTGCTATCCTTTAATGATGGAATTTGTTGCTCAAGAGATAGAACAACTTCCACGCCATATACTAATGAATACAGAGTTGCTTGGGTAGGCGTTCGGTAGGTAGTCCTGTATGCCCACAAAGTTTCTCAAATTCTCTCATGCTAGTCACGTTTTGATTTCACAACCACCTTCTTCAGCAAATTGCAAAGGGTTTTGTTGAATGTCTCAGCAAGGCCATTAGCAGCGGCGTAGTACATCGAAGATTCCTTTGCTTGAAATCAAACTTTTGACATAATTTATCTATCAAACTATTGCTAAAAGGTTTCCCATTATCGGTGATGATATATCGAGGGACTCCATAGCGATAGATAATGTTGAGGCGGATAAAATCAGCCACATTTTCTTTCTTTATCTCTTTGAGAGGTACGACTTTAGCCCACTTGGAGAAATAATCTGTTGCAGCCAAAATGTATAGGTGACCACCGGAAGACTTTGTCATTGGTCCAACCACATCTAGCCCCCATGCATCAAATGGCCAGGAGGCAACTTAAGGGTGTAATGGCTCTGGCGGTTGATGGATAAGGTTAGCATGAAACTGACAAGCTTGACACCTTTGTGCGTAGTCCATACAGTCTTTCACCATACTCGGCCAGTAGTAGCCCATTCTCTTTATACGAAAATGCAATTTTGGGCCCGATTGATGAGCGCCACAAATCCCAGAATGGGCCTCTTCCATAGCTTGTCGTGCTTCTTCATCATTTAAGCATCGTAGAAAGACTCCATCGAAAGAACGCCTATAGAGTGTGCCTTTGAAATAGATGAAACGGCCAGCACATTGTCGAATATTTACTCTTTGTCGTGGATCTTCTGGCAACTTTCCATGACTCAAGTAATCAATGAAAGATTGACGTCAATCCTCTTTCTCGACTTTAAATACTTCAAAAATGTAGTTTCCTTCTTCTATATCAGTTTCGTCTTCAAAGATTGGCGGTATGACCCAACTTTTACATATTGAAATATGTATTTCACTTTCAGGCATGGCTATTGTTGAAGCGAGCTTAGCCAATGCATCAGCTTGTTTATTATCCTTTCTTGGTACATGTCCCAACTCTACGCCTCTAAGGTATTCGATGATTTTTCGTGCATAGCTGACATACGGGAGTAATTTAGGTTTCCTAACTTCATATTCTCTGAAAAGTTGGTTGATTACTAACTTGGAATCCCTATAAACTTTGAGATGCAATCGTTTATTTTCCATTGTCATTTCCAATCCAAGAATAAGGACTTGATACTCTGTCACATTGTTAGAGCAATTTTCTGTCAAAATGAAAGAGTATGGAAGCACTTCTCCATCAGGTGTCATGAATACAACTTTAGCACCAGCCCCTTCTCTATGGGATGCTCCATCAAAATACATCTTCCATGGTGGAGATACTTCAATGGCGATGACGTCTTCATCGGGGAGATTATCAGATAATTCCCACTCTGTTGGGATGGGGTGGTCAGCTAAGAAATCGGCTAGCACTTGTCCTTTTACCGCCTTTTGAGGGACATAGATTATCTCAAAACTGTTGTAGCTGGAGGTACCACCTTGCAAGTCTATCAGAAAACACAGGTCTCGACATGACATACTTCAATGGATTTGCTTTCAAGATGAGGTGGACAGTATGAGCTTGAAAGTAGTGCTTGAGTTTATGAATTGAGAAGATGAGGGCTAAACATATCTTCTCAATTGGCGAATAGTTCAACTCATTCGGCGTCATTGTTCTACTGAGGTAGTATAACATGTTCTCTTTGCTATTATCATTTGCTTGAGCTAGCAGAGCTCCTACAGAACGCTCTTGAGCAGCGATGTAGAGAATCAGAGGTCTTCCAGCTATCGGTGCGACCAACATTGGGGGTTTCATCAAGTACTCCTTTATTCTTGTAAAAGCATTACTACAAGATTCATCTCATTCAAATGACACACCTTTCTTCATGAGTCTACTAAAGGGTTGACATCGTCCTGCTAGGTTTGAAATGAACCTTTGAAGATACGCCAATCTTCCTTGCAAACTTTTGAGTTCATGGATGTTTCGTGGTTCAGGCATCTTTAGAATTGCATCAATCTTTGCTTGTTCAATTTCTATTCCTTGATGACGGACTATGAATCCAAGAAATTTTTCCGATGTTACTCCAAATGCACACTTCAGAGGATTCATTCTCAGTTGGTATCTTTTAAGGCGTTCGAAGACCTTCCTCAAGTCATTTAAGTGATCTTGACGCTTTTTGGACTTCACAACCAAGTCATCGACGTAGCACTCAACATTCTTATGGAGCATGTCATCAAAAATCTTTTGCATTGCTTACTGATATGTGGCACTTGTATTCTTCAACCCAAAAGGCATTACCTTGTAACAGTATATCCTTTTTGGTGCTCGGAAAGCCATCAACTCTTCATCCTTTGGAGACATACGTATTTGATTGTAGCCGGATGATCCATCCATGAATGGCAAAGCTTCATTTCTTGTGGTGGCATCAATCATGAGTTCAGTGATTGGTAGTGGAAAATCATTTTTGGGGCATGCTACGTTCAAGTCTCTGAAGTCAACACAAACTCTGATTTGCCCATTTTTCTTTTTCACAGGAACAATACTAGATATCCACGTTGGGTACTTAACTTCTCGGATGAATCCGACTTCAATGAGCTTGTTTACTTTAGCTTCAATCAAGGGAATTAACTCAGGCCGAAATCGACGTTGAGATTGTTTTACAGGATGAGCTCCTTTCTTTATGGCTAGATGATGAACAACTACCTTTGGATCTAATCCGGGCATTTCTTTGTATGACCATGCGAACACATTCTTAAATTCATGCAATATTTCAATATAGGACTTTTCTTACTCATTGGTCAGTGATGCACTAATATAGATTGGTCGTGTTTCGTTAGCATCACCCAAGTTAAATTCTTTTAATTCATCCACCGTGGCCTTTATGCCTTCTTCGAGCTGAGGAGGAGCAATCCCAACATCTTCAATCGAGGTATTTTCATTGAGAGCGATATGATATGCTAATTCCATGTCCCACTCTTATAAATAGTGATTGCCCCCGATGATGTGGTTAGAAGAAGCTACACTTTCTCTATCATTCTCATCATTCTGGTTTTTTGTAAAAATGATGGTTTCCATCTTTGCCTTTAATACTTTTCCACATGATATAGTCAAATTAGTGCATCTTTTCATGTGAGATGGAATCAAGCTTCACGAATTTTGAGTCACTTGCGATTTGTTGTTCTTCCTGCGAGCAAAGTTCGTCTTTTGGTAACCTATCTTCTTAGTCGTACCAAGTCTGTCAAATATAGATACTCGTTGGACTTTTCTTCTATCTTTGGCAAATATATCTTCTGTTGATGACATTTTTCCCTCAACAATGTGATTAACACTAGCTCTTTTGATGGCTATGCGGACGGGACTTAGTGGTGTGTATCCCAAACCAGTTTTAGTCTTTTGTTCTGTGTGGTCTCTCCCTTTCAACATTTGTCGGGTAGTATTGAATGCATGCCCTTCTTGGCTTATAACTTGAGCTCGAAGTTCTCCATTTGTAGAGTCCTCTCGCAGGTCATAACCAGCTCAAACAAGGAGTTTAAAAACATTTGGAGTGTAACACTTAGTTATTTCAAGTCTTGAGAACATCTATGCTCTTTTTTAGCTCCTTTCTTTGGGGTAACAAATCCTTTGAGGGGTGGTGAAGTTGGTTTATTCGTATCGAGTTTAGTCAGAGGCAATGTTAGCCCTTCAAATGGCTCATCCTTGGCCGGAGATGACTTATTCTTTGAGAGATTCTTATCAATTTTGGTTGAAGACTCATACTCACCCATCTTGACTTGATCATTTTTCGGCTCTCCTTTGACTTTGACTGTCTTCGCATTCTCAAAGTAATACTTGACATTAGTAAAATGTGACCCAGCTTCAGTGAATGGTTTATCATCAGCAATAACCATTTTTACAACACCATTTTTATGATATTTCAGACATTGATGCCAAGTAGAAAGCACCACTCCATTTTCATGCAACCAAGGTCGGCCAAGGAGCATGTTGTATGAGGTTCTAGAGTCTATAACATGGAACAATGTTGTTGAAACCATATCACCCATCAATAAATGGAGTCTGATTGTTCTAAGATCTTTGACCTTCTTGGTTGAATCCTTGGATCATCAGTCGGTTGTTTGTGAGCTTCTCTACAAAAATCCTCAATTCTTTCATTATTCGCAAAGACATGATGTTGACTGCAGAACCTCCATCAATGAGTATCTTGTTTACTCTTTGCTTGCGAGTATATGCTGTCATGAACAATGGTCTATTGTGGAAATTATTTCCAAGCTGCAAATCATCATCAGTAAAAATTATTGCAGAGACACAATCCTCATCGATGGCATAGTCATCTTCTTCATTTTTATGAAGATCATCATCTAATTCACTCATTGTATTGCAGAGTGTTTTATCATGCACGTCAGCAACATAAACAGGATTTGTTGTAGCGCTATCTTCTTCTAATGTGATCTTTCCTTCTCGGGCCAACTGCATCATTTTTTCTTTGAAGACAAAACAATCTTGGATTGTATGTCCTACCAATCGATGATATGTGCAGTATTTTGGATCATCAGTTCGTCCAACTTTTTCTGGTCGCTTCATTTTTAGCAGTTCAATTAGATCACATTTGAGTAAGTCGTCAAAGATCCCTTGGACGTCAGAGTCAAGAAAAGGATATTGTTTCGCCTGCATTTCTTTCAAAGTCAGTTTTCTCTGCCCCCACTCTTGAGTGATATTCTTTCTTGGCTCAACTTTGATAGTCATTTTAGTTCGGAACTTAATAGGTCTTGCATTAATTGCCATTGATTCCGGATTGACAAAATTTTTGCCACTTCTCTTGGTTTCTTGTTTTTCTTTGAATCTTCGGGATCCTTGGGCTGGCGATTCTTCGACTCCCTTTGCAGTGATGCTTAGTTCCATGTCATGAGCTTTGATAGCTAACTCTTCAAAAGATTTAGGCTGAATTGCTTGAAGGATATATCGTAGACTCCAGTCCATTCCTTGAATGCACATCTCTATCGCTGAACTCTCTAATAGTTTATCTTTGTAATTTAAACTTAAGTTCCTCCAACGATTGATATAGTCGATGACAGGTCCATCTTTCTATTGATGTGAGTTTGTAAGTTCCAACATACTTACTGTACGCCTGGTACTATAAAAGCGATTAAATTTTTTTGTTGTAGTTGCTCCCAACTGTCGATTGAATCTGCTTCTAAGTTGACGTACCAATCAAATGCATTTCATTTTAAGGAACAGACAAACTGTTTTACCATGTGGTCTCCATAAAGAACGGACAAACTGTTTTACCATGTGGTCTCCATAAGTCCCAGCATCATTACAAGTTTCTATGAAGTGGGCCACGTGTTGTCTCGGATTCCCTTTTCCATCAAATTATTGAAATTTGGGAGGTTGATAACCCGATGACATCCTTAAATTATCGATCTTTGCAGTGTATGGTTTAGCATAAGTCATTGATGACTTAAAGCCCCCATCTAGCCTATCTTGGATAGTTTCCATGACAAACTCCCTTAGTTGACTCATCGGGATGAATCCATCAGATGAAACTTGTACCTCGGTGACTGGTGATTTTTCTTTGTCATTCACTTGTCCCGCAGATGCCTCAGCTTCATTATGTTTTTCAACTTAGTCATCTATTGTTCGTCCTATGCTTACATCCCCTTCATTGTCATTCATTAGGAGAGATATTCTTGCACCTTGTTCTTGAGCATGTTTGCTAAGGCCCTTAATAGCTTTCATGATACTAGTCAATTGCTCTTCCAAAGTTGTAGCATTTATCGTCATTACAGGTGCTGCGTGTGATTGACTTGATGTCGAGCGGGGAGTAGACGACGTAGAATCACTTGAATTTTTCTCACCTTGATTTGTATCAGTAGGCGTCAATGATTCTTCGGGAATAGTTGTTTGGTTCGTAGGAACCATCTCTTGGGCTGTTTGCAATTGCTTCAACATATTTCTTGTGGTGATGCCGCAACTCGTGGCTGTGTCTTTTGAAGAAGTTGATGAAGTAGACTTTGATGAAGTTTTGCGTATAGACATCTTGAGTAACTTGGTGGAGAGAATAGATGAAGGGAAGAGATTGTCCCACCGGGCGTGCCAAAAATTTGTAACAACAAATTTTGCGTTTAAATAAACACAAAAGATTTACACAAATTCTTTTTATTGATTTGAATCAAATGAAGTTCGGGTTCAATCTCTTGAATTCCTTGATTCCTCTCTTCAATATTTTGAGTAGACTTCTTGACAGTTAACTTCGTAAAGCTTGACTTCTTAGCGTTGACTTTCTTGACCTTGACTTGTTGGCGTTGACTTCCTTGGCTTGACTTCTTGGCCTTGACTTCCTCGACTTGACTTCTTGGCGTTGACTTCCTTGACTTGACTTCTTGGCTTTGACTTCCTTGACTTAACTTCTTGGCGTTGACTTCCTTGACTTGACTTCTTGGTGTTGACTTGAAAAGAAAGCTGCTTGATTCAAAGGTTTAGTACTTTATGCGAATCAGGTACAGTTTTTAAAGAAACTGTTTGAATTCAAAGGTTTAACGTCTTATTTGAATCAAATGCAGTTTCAAAATGCTTCCAAAAAAATATTCTTTGAAGATCCTCGTCGTCGTTGAAGAACGCTCGAAGACCGTTGCCACCGCTGAAGAACGCTTCGAAGATCGCCACCGCTTGAAGATCGCTACAGAGATCGCTTCGGAGATCGCCGCCGCCGCTTGAAGATCACCGCCGTTGCTTGAAGATCGCTTCGAAGATCGCCGCCGTTGCTGGTGGACAACTCTTGAATCCTTCACTTCTTGTTGCCTTCTGATGTGTGGAATAATGAAAATCAGACCCCTATTTATAGGTGTTGATGGAGAGTCCTGATAGGATTAAAAGTTGAATCCTGATAGGTTTAGGATTCTAATGGAGCGATTTGATTGGTCCATCATAATTTGATGTCTATTCGGAAGTAGAGTTTTGATAGCTCTAGGATTTTAATAACTTATAGAAGTAGAGTTTTAATAGCTCTAGGATTCTTCCCAATTTGATATACATCAACTTCTTTGAGATAATTATCAAATTAAATTTATTTATTTATTTTGATAATATCTACGGGACTTTGACACGTGACAAATTGTAATTGGCTAAAATTTTGACTATCTACAGTAGTCTACGCATGTATTTGTAGCTCAATTTATTTATTTTCTTTTGTATTTCAATTATTGTAATTTTAATTTTGTTAGTGGATGTTGTAATTTATTTTAACAGTATGGTAATTTTTTTAATTATAATTATGAGTTTTTTAATATCAAATAATTGTATATATTTCTTATATTTTTAAAATATAATAAAAATTAATTATAGATATAATTGTTAAATTATAAAATAAATAATTTATTAAAAGTTGATTGTGATTGTGGGTGGTTATTGATAAAATATAAAAAAGATGAGATTTGATTATAGTAGAATGTATATGTAAAGGAGAGAGAAATGAATTGTTTATTAGTTGGTTATGTCTTATACAACTTGGAGTAGTCTCATGCATTGATGGCTATATACGAATCAGTATCAGTTATGACTAGTTAGTTTGCAAGAAGTCTACGGCAATGACGGTATAATTTTTAAACAATGGCGAATTTAATTCAAGATGGAGATCCACGCTGCATACACGCACAAATCATCAAGAAATGCATAACACCCACATCCCAGAATTTAGCTTTCTTCAACAATCTCATCACCCTCTATTCTAAATTCAATCTCCATTCCTCAGCTCTTCAACTCTTCCACTCCATTCCCTGCCCAAACACCGTCACATGGACCTCCATCATATCTGCGTTTTCTAGTTCCCCGCTTGCTATCCGCCTCTTCCTCTCCATGCTCCGCCACCACAGAAATCCTCTCCCAAACTCCCGGACTTTAGCCACTTTACTCAGAACTTGCGCTTCCTTGCCCTATAATTTGCTCGGCCCACAACTCCATTCACTCTCCTTTAAGCTCTCTTTGTCTGAGAATCCTTTTCTTGGCTCAGCTTTCGTCTCCTTGTACTGCAAGACCCGGGATTTGGATGCTGCGGTGAAGGTGTTCGATGAAATGTCTGACCGAGATGAGGTTTGTTATGCGGCGATAATTAATGGGTTGGCTCAAGGTAAGAGGTCCATTGACGCTCTGCAGTATTTTGTTGAGATGAAGAGGCGAAATGTGCTTTCAACATTACATAGCATTTCCGGGGCGTTGTCAGCTGCTTCCAAGATGGCCATGCTTGAGCAATGTATGATGATTCATGGGCATGCTGTGGTGACTGGGTTCGATTCAGATATCTACGTGGGGACAGCGTTGATCGATGGATATGGGAAATGTGGGATTGTGGAGGAGGCTAGGGGAGTCTTTGATGGGCTGGAGATGAGGTTGAATATAGTTGGGTGGAATGCAATGATGGCAGCATATGCACAACAGGGGAGCAAAGAAAACGTTGTCGAACTTTTCAGGTTGATGGAGAGTCGAGGGATTGAGGCGGATGAGTATAGTTTCTTGGCCGTTTTGACAGCATTCTACAATGCAGGTATGGCAGAGGAAACTAAGATGTGGTTGAACATGATGAAGTTTAGGTATGGATTGGAGCCGAGGATTGAGCACTATACGTGTTTGGTGGGTGCAATGGGGAAAGTGGGAAGGTTAGAGGAGGCAGAGAAAGTAGCCATGACGATGCCATATGAGCCCGATGCAGCTGTATGGCGAGTCTTGTTATTGAGTTCCGTAAATAATGAAAATCCTCAAGTTGCTCAGAGGATGGCTGAGAAATTGCTGGAAATCAACCCCAATGACGACTCAGCCTACGTGATTTTGGCAAATACGTTTGCAAGTCTTGCAAGGTGGGACGAGGTTAAACAAGTATGGAAAACGATGAGAGAGAGACGAGTGAGAAAAGAGGTGGGCAGGAGTTGGATTGAAGTGCGAGGAGATGTTCATGTGTTCTTTGCCGGGGATAGAAGGCATTCAAGGAATGATGAGATTTACGCAAAGCTAACAGAGCTGATGACGGGCATTGAGAAATTGGGGTATGTTCCAAGCTGGGACGAAATGTTGCACAAAGTAGGGGATGAGCACAAGAGGGAGTTGCTTTGGTATCATAGTGAAAAACTGGCAGTTGCTTATGGATTATTGAATGGGGTGACACCACCTGGGAAGCCCTTGAGAATTGTAAAGAATTTGAGGATTTGTAAGGATTGTCACCAGGCTTTCAAGTATGTCAGCATGTTGGAGAAAAGAGAGATTATAGTGAGGGATGTTCATAGATACCATAGATTCTTGAATGGAAGCTGCAATTGTGGTGATTCTTGGTAAACAATTTGCCTTTGAAAATTTGTCATTCTCTTCTCTGACCTTTTCTTACCAGTTCCTGTTAATTCTGTGCTTATAAGTTTTCGATAGCTGCTTCGTTTACCTGTGATTTTCTGTTTGCCTCATGAATGCTCATGCGCAACATAGGTAACATTTCGATTCAATATCAAGGAGGATTAAGAATCAAACTCAAGGTTTTAACCATAGGCCGAACAATATACATTCTGCCAACGTTATATATGCTCACAAATCAAGCTTGTAAGAACACAAAAGCTGATGTTTCAGCTGTTAAAATCCCTATGGACACAGATGAAGAAAAACATACAGAAGCAAATGTAAAGAAAGATTTATAGGCAGAAGAACTTCCCTTATGCATGAATAGTGAATAACCACACCATTAAGTACAATGCAGAGCAAGATTTATAGACATAACTATCCACTTTCAAGCTTAACATAGCAAGACAATTTGACATCTTAAGCAATGGCTTAAGTGAGAATCACCCTTTTGTTATCAAGGGATAGAACTTTCAACTATAATCGAAACTGAAGCACGAACTCAACGTCGTATTTTCAGTTTCAGGAAAGGGAAAAGATCAGCATGCCAATGCTCTTTCACAATCTTAATCCATGGACTACAAAAGAAAGAATCAAATAGCCCAATCCAAAAATCGACACAGAAAGTGAATAAGCAAGAATGGATGAAAAACACCAATATTCAAGTTAACAAACTATCTATTTCTGTGCTTAAATCTTTCATCAAAACCGAATGAATGGCACGAGCAAAATCATCGAAAACAACAGGCAAGATAACAATATTAGCAATCCAAAATGTCAATACACTGCAAAATCTAAACAGAATTCATCAAAAGGGCGACATGAATATCTAGATTGCGGTAAAAGGAACTCAATAATAGCATTCAAACAAAATCTAATAGCAACGACTAGAATCCTTTTTAGGATCAGCAACTCCCAGCACTAGAGAAGGTGGGAAAATCTACGACTATATTCAAAACCCTAGACCGATTAACCAGAACCGTCGAAAGGAGAAAGATATGATTAGATCACTTAGGTGGGGCCATGAAGGCAGGAGAGGCGCCTCCGAGGAGGGAAGCCTGCTGTAGCTCGGCTTCACTGAGCTGTGCTTCGCGGTCCATCTCGATGATGAGTGGAATCCCTAACACGATGAAGGTGGTGGCGGCGATCCAGGCCGCTTTGCCGGTGCTCCTGATGAGGCGCTTGGCCACGTACGCCGCGTCACAGGCGGCGTTCTTTCCCTTACGAACAATAGGATAATCGGAGATTCGAGATAAGATACCGTCGTCACCGCTACGGGATCTGGTCAAAGAAGGGCGTCGAGAAGCCATTGTTTCTGGTTTGAGAGAGAGAGAGAGAGATCTAAAGCCCTTTGTTGTGTTAAACCCTGAGGCGATGGACCAATAGTAATAAAAATAATATATATAATTTTAATAAGTTTTAAGGTATAGCTTTGAATGTAAAAAAGAAGAGATTTTTTTGTCCTCTAAGTTTTATAGTTTTATTTCATTGGATTTTTCGTTTGTTATTTTCCAAATTTTAATTTTTAATCTTCTATGTTTAAACCATTATTCACTTCTCTATGTTTGAGAAATATTAAAAAACGAAATAAAAAATTAAAATTTAATTTCAACTCCAAATTATTATATTTTAATTGGGAGATCACTAAAAGTTTTTTTAATCACAAATTTATATTATTTATCTAATATGCTTAAATTAATATTAATAAATAAATATATTTTTCATCCTCATACGTAGGTTAGAGTTTTATTATTAATTATTAATATTAATAATTTAGGCATCCCAAACTTAGGTGTATTAAGAAATTTTTTAATTATTAATATTAATTTAGATATGTTAGTGAAAATACAAATTTGTGATTAAAAAAAATACTAGTATTCTCTCAATTAATAAAAATATATTTTGATAATAAAATTAAATTTTAATAAAAAAATAAGTTAGTTGCTATAGCAGGTTAGACTTTAGGGGACTAAAAAATAGTAATTTTAAACACAAAGAACTAAAAATCGAAAGATAAAAGATAAATAATGAAAAATCTAATTAGACAAATATTGAAGATCAAAAGACTATAAAAAAAGAAAAGAAAAGAAAATATGTGTATAATTTTTTTTTATTTTTTTTTATACGACCTAGTTCACAAACGGGGAGAGAATAGGCATTTTCTAATGAATAGAATAAAAGTCGTATGGACTTTATTTGTGTGACTAAAGCTCATGGGCCTGTATATTTTTATACTTATGTACAATAAATAATATACATATTTTTTTGGGACACCTTAACTTCAAATATTTGATGTTTGTGAATCTCGTGAACATCTATTTATAAGGTTGACTTTATTTTGATAAATGAGCTTGCTTGATGACATGGTAAAACTCATCACAATATTATTATGCCTGCACACAGAAATTCTGTTCTATGGATATGACATTTAGAAAACAGCTTAATCTCAATATTAAATCCAAGAATCTTTTGAATTAATTCCCATCACTAACACATGCTTTATCTCTTCTCTACTATTTCCAAGATTTCTGAACCTCAAAACCAATTCTTGTCTTTTCTCCATCTGGGAATCATCTGCAACCAAACAGTGAGTCAGTTTTGTAATCATGGTTAGTACTGGACTTTTTATGGCTTTTTTCTGAATTTATTTATGTTGATTAAATAGTGTATCCAAAGGTGAAAGTAAGAGAAGAGATTGAAGAAGGTGATGCATTTGACTATGGGACAAGTTCTTTGCAGTCTTTGAAGGCCTTTGAATGGCTCTCTTTTGATCATTTCTCTTCTTCTGGTAAATTTCCCCCAATCCAAAAAAGGCTTCTTTTTGCTAATATATACACAGTTCAAATATTGGTTAAAGATGATTCTTCTTTGTGTTGTTAGGTGAGTGTCTTGTAAGAATTCCTGCATCAAATATCCTGAAATCACCAACACCTGACTTTCAAAGTTCGATTTTAACCACCTTAATTTTCTATCGAAATGAACTGAACTAATTCATCATCGGTTCTAAAGCAGACAAAACAAACAAAATTACGAGTGAGAAGGGCAAAAATGTTGTACGATCTACTTCAACCCCACGTCCACGCGTAGTCTTATCAAGCCCGGGTAATACTCGTTTTCTCATCTTCTTTCTACTCGTTACTAGTTAATTTGTGGATCCAATATGATTCTTTTTAGACAATGATGATCCCATATGGAGCAAAACAAGGACAAGAAAAGGATTACTTTCAGCTCTAAAGAGTCATAATTCATGCCAAAACAGACACACCAAATGTAACACCAAGGAGCCAACCGAGTCCAAGAATCATAGGAAGAACAACTTTAGCTGCAGATTCAAGTGATGGTAACTAGGCTAATGCAGATATCATAAACATCACAAGATTCTTGATTTTTGGATCTTCTATTACAAAACAACGTTCATCTTCTTGTTGCATAAATTCTACATATAACTTGTTAAGTTGCTTTTAGTCCACAAATGGAGATGACTCTAAAGGATTGTTTATCTGATGGAAATCATTTGTTGGAATTTAAAATGGTGATAAAGGCAAATTGCTTTTGTTCTGGTTTGGTTGACAAACATAAATGCGTAAATGTTGCGAGTCTTGGCAATTTTTAGACTGTTACAAATTTACTTTATGAAGTGTTCATGTGGTGCTTACTCTGATTGCTCAATGTCCCTAAGAAAATCTCAGGTATGTTTGATAATATTATAAATCTTTTGGGCTACTTATAATTTATTTGAAATACTTATCAAATTCTTTGACATTTTATCAACTTTTAGATATTAATACCTTCACGTGGGGTTCGTATAGGATGTTTTGAAAATTGATTTAAAATCAATAGCAATAAATTCATTAATGAATACTAAGCATTGATATTAATTAAAAATCCATTCTGATTTCGAATTAATTTTCAAAATAATTTGAATTAATTTAAAATACACTCTAATTTAGGTATAATTAATATTCATTCAATTTAAACCCTTAAATTCGGCAAATCCCACAATTGGAATGCAACTCTCATATATATAATATAGATACCATAATTTGTTGAAAATTTCAAATTAACTCATTCCTAAACATAATCCATTACCATAGTCGGTTCCTTGTTTATTTGAGAGGATGTTGGGAAGGATTCTAACTTTTGAAAAGACAAAAAAAAAAAAAAATCTATTTGCCAAAAAAAAAGTTAATTAAAAAAAAAAAAAAACCCAAACATAAACATAAGAAGAGCAGAACTCTTATCAAACAAGAAGTAATAGTTCTCATCTCTTCCTAAAATTAAAAGAAAACAAAACCATTAGTGATACAATTTCGAGTCCTATCCAATGTATTACTGTTAATATTAACTAGTTTTGATAAACTAAATTAAAAATTATTATCAAAAATATATAATTGTTGGGAAAAAAAGAAAAGAGGGCATAGACAATACAAAAAAGAGTTATACGCGTTTCGTTACTTTCGCATACAACAAACACCAAAAGGCAGCTCAAAACCAGTGGTCTTTATGTCGTTAATCCAGGGTCTCTCTCTCTCTCTCTCTCTATATATATATATATAACACTGCGTAATTTATATGTATAAACACGCACTATCCAACCCCTGCGATACACGATAGAACCACAGAATACACTTATCAGTAGCAGTACGAGAACTCAGAGCAACTGTGCTGCGCGTGCGTTTTTGAAATTAGATGGAAGGGATAATGTGGATTGGCTAAAGTGGATGTGGGTTGGGATTAATTCTTGTTAGTTTTGATTCTTTTATAGATCTTGGCAATTGGGGTTTCTAGATCTGGGGTTTCTCGTTTAAATCTGGGTTCTTTCTCGATGGCGACGGCGTTTCCTCTGCCTGTCACTGCTGCCCAGGTCTTTCTTTCTCTCTCTAAGCCAATGGATATGTATTGTTTGTATATCTTTTGCTTCTGTGTGTGTTGCTAAATTTATGTAGTTTTTAATGATGGGTATGGTGGTTCTGTGGCTGTATTTGCAAAGTTTAGAGAAGTGTACAACTTGAGAAGCTTGTGGTACAAAACCCTACTGCAGTGTCTATGATTTTATCTGTATTCGTGCCTGTTGTTGGAATGCATTGATGCCTGTAGTTTTGTGTTCTTTGTTTGAATGCAAGCTGTAAATATTGATGAGTTTGAGTAGTTACATTGTTACTTCAGTTGTAGTTGTGGATTTTGCTATGGCAGTTAAGGCGATAATTGTCGTTTATGAGTGGAATTTTGTTGGAATGCTTTCCGTTATATTTATGTACGTGGCAAAGTTTCAACTGGTGTATGCCTAGATTTGGTTCTTGTTTTACATGTTGCGAAAAAAAAAAAAGCACGTTTAAAGCTGTCTTGGGCATATGATTTTATGAAGATGTAGGAATATATGATTTCACTCTTGGTGGCTCTATTTTGAGAGTGTTTGGGTTTGTAGTATCATACTGCAGAATAACTGACCTTATTTCATTGACTAATTTGCTTGAAGAAAAAACTCTTTCAACTACTTGAGTCATCAATGGTTGCATACTTGCATTCACAGATTAGTATGGTTACTTGTTTAGTGATCTGTCTTTCTTGACCATGCTTTTTTGCTATAAAAGAGCACACTCAACTTTCAGAAATATGGAATGCTTCTCTATGATGGATTTTCTTCATTTATTTTTTAGTGTTCAGCCTTGGCAAGCTGTATGGTCTCTTAGGACAACAAAAGAAATTAACCTCAAGTTGTCGAGAAAAACTCCATATATATGTGTTATGATGAATATTGTTGAATTTTTGTTCATATTTTATTTATTTCTTTTAGGTGGGGACGTACTTTGTTGGGCAATACTATCAGCTGGTACAGAATCAGCCAGAATTTGTGCATCAGTTTTACAGTGATTCCAGCACCATGCTTCGAATTGATGGAAACACGAGAGAGACCGCGAGTGCTATGCTGGTATAGTATTCTTTATGAATCCTGTATTATGTGCATGAATTAGTCCTTGAAGTTTGTACTTAGTTAAAATGGATCTGTACTAAGAAGAGATCTATAGGGACACTGGTATTTTTGAATATAATTAAGAGAAAAAAACTGATAGTATGGGAGCCATCTATGCTGTGTGCATGATGTGATTTTTCATGTATTTGTTTTGGCATGTTCTTATTCTGCTTCTGACCTGTTTATAGGTTATGTTGGAGTTTTTTTTTTTTTTTTCTAATGATTGATGATCCAGAGATAACGATATGCCTACTCTGATTTTCATGTGATTCTCTACTTATCTATGTTCCCATTGAGCTTTAGTTCCTATCCTAAACCACCATGTGGCTTGTCAAAAGGCATCTTACCCGGACAAGCTTGACATGATATTTTCAGAAATTAAATGAAAGAGGATTCCAACCAAATTTATACGACTTATACTATGTTTGATATGTTTTGAGCTTATAATATTCTGGAATTGTAAAGAAAACTAACAAAAAATAAACTTTCTCGATGATGAAATTTAAAAATATTGTTATTTTATATTAACCACCTTCTATCTTTGCTAGATTATTTTTGATTTCCAGGTGGACTTTTTACCCATATCGTGATAGTTCAAAAAAATAAATAAATTAGATGTTTAATACCGTTAATACTCCAATAATCTCACCAGTAGTTACTGGTCTGAGCCTTCTTCTTTCTATTCAAACCTCTGACTCTATATACCTTTTGTCAAATGCTGTTTCTGTTATATTGTTCAGTTACATTAATGTCAGCCTTCATGTACTACAAACTGGGCATTTATGTGCATGTATGATATAGACTGGACTGTTGTTTTTCAGGATTAACGGCAGCTATACCATGTTCTAAAATTTTCAGGATTAATTTTGTCTTGTGTCTGGATAGTCTGCAGTTATATTTTTCTGGCCAAACTATAAAATTGTTTATTGTCTCTCATTTGTCTGGTTTCCAGTCATGCTCATTCCATTTATGAACTGACAATTTTTTAAAGACACTTGATCTTAGGTTTATTGATGGTTGGTAATAAGGTTATCTTTTAATATGCTATGGGGTGGTACTTTACTGCTTCCTTAAGTAATTGGAAAATGGAAATTACTAGATGAAAATCTTCTTTTAGTATAATTTTAAATGCCCAATTCAACTGGGTCATGCATACTTGTTTTGTTATAGTGCATCACTCAAGTGAGCTTATTTTACTCTATTTTTTTGGCTGATAACAGTGATGAAATCCATGTTAAATTCTCTCTTTCTTTGTTTTTTTTTTTCTTCAATATCTTTGCAGCAAATCCACCAACTTATCATGTCGCTCAGTTATACCGGAATAGAAATTAAGACTGCGCATTCTTTAGACTCTTGGAATGGTGGCGTTCTAGTGATGGTGTCAGGTTCTGTGCATGTAAAAGGTTTCAATGGGAGGAAGAAGTTTGTGGAAACTTTCTTCCTTGCACCTCAGGAGAAAGGGTACTTCGTTCTCAATGATATCTTCCACTTTGTTGATGAAGAACTAGTTCTGCAGCATCCAATTGCCTATTTACCTCAGAACAACCTTGATCCCAAGATCCATTCTTCAGCTATCATTCGAGATCAAGGTTCATCTATTCTTTAGTCTGAGTTTTCTTTAATTTATTCACTAGAGAAGGGTTTAACTGGAAGTTGAGGGAGATTTTTGTTCCAATCTTGGGAGGAGTTATTTGCTGAGGTGATAAATTTTATCTACACATACATAGTTTTTCTAAAACGAATACATGAGACATCACTAAGATTTGGTTTTTATGATATGTTCTATTGTAGCTAGCATTTATTTATACAAATCATGTGCATTTGTAATTTTCATACACGTGAAGTTATTGTTTTTCCTAGTCATATCAGTGTAAACTAAATTTCAAATACACATTTATTTTGTTAATCATCATATTTTAAGTAGAACCAGCATTTATGCCATCATATCCATCTTGACTCTAGTGCTTTTTTTTTCTTATAATGTATTTCAAGAGGCAATTTCTGGAAAAAAATACAGCAAAGTGCTGGCTCTAATTTGTGTGATGTACGTTTCTACTCTTTGCAGCGCCCAATTACATGTTGGGTGGAGATATACAGTCTAGGGAGTTTGCAGCTCCTGCAAAGATTGAAGAGAATGGTCCCGTCAATAGCTATCAGTATTCTGAGGAACAGATTCAGCAAGTCCCCGAAACAGAGAAGATCCTTGAAGAAAATTTTCCAGTCCAGTCAAATGGTTCACTTCTGGGAACCGTGAACTCTGTACCTGACCGTTTCTCATCTCCTGTCGAAGAACCTATCATGGAACCACAAAAACATACTTATGCTTCTATAGTACGTGATCACATCTAAGTCTCACACTTCTTGAACTGTACAATTGCAGTTACCAGATAAGTGTAAACTCATTATATCTTGATTATTATCTTAAGTTGCAGGTTGCTAAAAGTCAATCTGCTCCAGCAGTGACTTCCCAGCCATCCTTTAACAAACCTGCTACTCCGGACTGGCAACATGTGCCTGAAACCCCTAGCCAGCTGCCAGCTGTATCATCCAACCCGATTGAAAGGTCTGGGATCGAAACCTTTGAAGAAACATCAGCTATGGATGATGAAGGTGACTCACAATGGTGGTGTTGGTGATTTTCTGTCATTGATTAAATATCAATTTCTGGTTACTTGTATTCTCATATTACTTTGTCCTCTACAGTTGAAGTGAAGTCAGTGTATGTAAGAAATGTTCCTACCACAATGTCCGCTTCTGAAATTGCGGAGGAATTCAAGAAGTTTGGTAAGCTGAAGCCTGATGGTGTAGCCATTAGAACCCGGAAGGTCTGGTTCCTCATCACTCTGTTCTAGTTTTATGCTACATTGGTTCATATCTGATTCAATAATTGAATTTCTGCAGGATATAGATGTTTGCTATGCTTTTGTTGAATACGAAGATATCTCTGGCGTGCAAAATGCAATCAAGGTTTGAGCATTTATAGTTGAAATCGATCCTTTTCTTTCATTTATTCCTTGAAAATACAGAATGTGAATCTGTGCTCCTGTTTCCTTACAGGCATCCATGGTAGATATCGGTGGACATGAACTCTACATTGAAGGACGGAGACCGAACAGAAACAACTCCATTCGAGGCGGAAGTACGTACAATAAACTCTACTAGAAACACATTCTCTTTTCTTGTCTTTGTTATTTTTTATTCTTCCCAAACACTGCTTGAACATGTTCATGACTGTCCCGTTTGAACAGGAGGACGAGGTAGAGGCAGAGTTAGCTACACAATGGAAGGAACGAGAGGGCGGTTTGGGGGTCGGGGATTCAGCCGGGCCAACAATCAAGACGGGTTTGAGCGTTCTTACAACAGCAGAGCACGTGGGAACGGTTTCTACAGACAAGCCCCTAGAGAAAGGGCATACTCGGCCAACCAACAAGGTTCGTCAAACGGCCAACACTTTTCGGAATGATTCTGTCGTTTCGAAGCTTGAGGAAGAACTTTGTCTATGGTGGACAAGTAATTTTGGAATATTACATTCTCTGTTATAGCTTTTCATTTAAATTTTCTCTTCATTTATATAAATTTAAGATAGCAAAGTAATTAGATCTCTACTGGTATTGGATTACGGATTACGGCAATATTCTCGTTTGAGGCTATCCATTTATTTATATTTTTTTATTACCAATGAAATGAGCTATTCATTCTGTTTTTTCTTTCCTTCTTTTTTTGGGTGGATAAGATCAAATTTAAATGAAGAACCAATATCAGCTGAACTCATAATGGTTATCAATCATGAGACACAGCAAGATCATGCAAATACGCTAAAATATTCTTCACAAAACCCTATTTGCCACCTAATAAACGCTAAAGTAATCTTCACAAAACCCTAAAGTGTAACAAAAGATTTGCACTAAAATGTAACAAAAGATTTGCAAACAAACTCAGTTCCAAAAAAGATTTGCGAATCTTCACAAAACCCTGAAATGTAACAAAAGATTTGCAAACAAACTCAGTTCCACAAAAATTTGCGAACAAACTTAACTCAAAACTAATCTTCACAACCTAAAATGTAACAAAAATTTGCGAACAAACTTAACGCTAAACTTATCTTCACAACCTAAAGTGTAAGAAAAGAGTTGCAAAACTAATCTTCACAACCTAAAATGTAACAAAAGATTTGCGAACAAACTTAACGCTAAACTAATCTTCACAACCTAAAATGTAAGAAAAGATTTGCGAACAACTCAAGTATAGATGTATTTTTAACACGGCTATGTTGATTTGTATTGTTTTTTTAAAATTTCTAATAATTGATTTAATTGTTTTTTCAATTTTAAATGTTATGTTCTTTCACTAGGATTTAATTTTCAATGTGGGAATTTTCAAAAATTGATTTTGGTTATTTTAATAAGTAAATTTTAATTTGAAATGTTTTTACATTTCAATATTTTTATTTATTTATATAATATATGTATATATCACTTAAATTATGTTAGGTCATATTATATAATATAAATAATAATAAATTTCTAAAATACATATAAAATGAAGTTCAAATATTATCTTTTTGAAGACTAATTAATTAATATTTCATTCAAATATTTCATTTTTCTTTTTATAGTTAAATATTTTGGATGTTAATGTAATTATATTTGGGTTAGTTAAAATTAGTTCCATTTAAATTTTCTAATGTATATTTTATGAAATAAAATTTTAATGTATACTTAAATTGAATTTTCAATCTTCAATTTTTTATCAAATTTTCTTCATCAATTAGATCAAAATTCCTACTAAACGTACCGAATTCAATTTTTTTTTTTTTCAAGAATTTGAGTTTTCCTACTTTTATAAGTATTTTGAATTAGGAAAATGTTAGTGGATAATGAGACTCATATGTAATGATTTTATAAATGTTAGACGATGTGTGTATATATTTTTATAAAGTAAATGTTTCTAAATTGGTGTGGTAGCTCACAAAAATTAGTGTGTTGAACTTGAATTGGTGTGAATGCTCTAAGAAATGAAAGAGAATAGTCATATCTCATAGCCATAGGACAAAACCACTTGATAGGTAAAATCATAGTCTTACTGAACCAAGTCTTTGACATAGAGATTTTGGATCACTACTTAGGAGCCACAGGCCTCTCTAGTAGGGACCTTAAATATTTACGCAAAAACTCATGTGAGATTGTTTCACGAATTTCCTTTCGTGAGACGAATTTATTTAACTCACTATTTGACCCAGACCAACACACAACACCCCAGTCTAGCCCACAAAAAAAAAAAAAAAAATTACCTGGGGCCCCGTGTGACCCGATCAGGGCCGGGTGACCCGGTCGGGTCGCGCGTTTGCCCCCTGCCAATATAGTGTACGCCACCCAATCCGGGTCACACAGTGCTCGGTCGGATCGTTCAAAAAAAAAAAATTCAATTTTTTTTAAAATTTATTCTATACATGACTTAAACTTTAAAAATACATCGTACCAAAAAAACAATAAATATTTCGGTTGCCTCCCAACAAGCGCTTAATTTTACATCTTTAGCTAGACGAGTTTGAGAAAACTTACGACACATACTTGTTTAAAAAATATTAAACAATTGTTTAATATCAATATTAATAGTGAAAAATATTAAATTCAATCATATTTGTACACAGAAATCACATACTTATGTGTATAAATCACATACTTAAATATGTAAGAGACATACTTGAATAATGCAAGAGAAATACGTATACTTAAATTCTGTCAAAAATGCACATACTTATGTTCAAGAATCACATACTTATATCAAGAAATCACATACTTAAAGATGTAAGAGACATACTTATACATAAATTTAAATTCAGTCATAAAATCACATACTAATGTGCATAAATCACCTACTTAAAGATGTAAGAGGCATACTTGTACATAAATTTAAATTCAGTTATAAAATCACATACTTATGTGCAGAAATCACGTACTTATATGCAGAAATCACATACTTAAAGATATAATGTTAGACCAGTGTCATACATACATATATAAGATAAATACATACTTATATAAGTGCAACACATACTTGTAATAAATACACTTACACTATATCCAAAATAAAAACTAAAGCATTTCCGTTGATGTATAGTATTTAATATCAATGCTCACGCATCAATAATACTTATAACTCTAATGCGCATACTTATAACTATTTAGAATAATACGCACTTATATATCAACATAATTATTAAGAATAAAATACATACTTATAGTTTTAAAACGCATACTTATATCCATAAAACACATACTTATAACTATTAAGAATAAAATTCATACTTATATAGCAACATAATTAATAAGAATAAAACACATACTTATTGCTCTAAAACACATACTTATATAACAACATAATAATTAAGAATAAAATGCATACTTATAGTTCTAACACGCATATTTATAGTTGTAAAATACATACTCATAACTATTACGAATAAAACACATACTTATATAATTATTACGAATACTTACAACTATAACTGCATACGTATGCAACAATTATTAATTTATTATATAGTTGTAAATGCAAAATGCATACTTATAACTGTAAAACGTATACTTTTATGATCTTGAAAATAAATATCATCTCAATATTTAATCAGCTCATAGTTATTCAAAAAAACTTCGATTAAATTTAATATTTTAAAATGTAATTATAATAATTATAGTTATTAATTTAAGTGTCTACAAGTATTATTGAATTTAAATTTATATGAATAACATTACATCTTTTTTTTGTTTTGCAAAAACTTTATATCATTTATGTATGAGGTTTCTGCCTACAAGTATGTGAATGTTTGACTGAATTATGTATAAGTTAAAGTAAGCCTCTTATATCTTTAAGTATGTAATTTCTTGATATAACTATGTGATTCCTAAACATAAGTATGTGATTTTTTGACTGAACTTAAGTATAAATATAAATATTCCTCTTGCATTATTCAAGTATGCCTCTTATATATTTAAATATGTGATTTATGCACATAAGTATGTGATTTCTGTCTAAAATAAATTTTTTATTCTAGACCGATGTATTTTTAAAGTTTAAATCATGTATAGAATAATTTTTTTTAAAAAAATTGGAAAAAAAAAATTGAACGACCCGGTCAGGTGTCGTGTGACCCGAACTGGGTCGATCCCACTGGAAGGGACACAGCGTGCCACCCGACCGGGCTCCCCGAGACTCGGGCGCGCGCGAGAAGAGATAAGACGCGCCACCCGGCTGGGCGCCAGGTGACCCGAACCGGGTGGCACACACTGTATTGGCAGAGGGCACATGGGCGACTCGACCGGGTCACCTGACGCCCGGCCAGGTCACATGGCGCCCCAGGTAAGTTTTTATTTTTTATTTTTTATTTTTATCATGGATTGGGCTGAGGTATTGTGGGCTGCGGTGGATTTGGATCGGATAGTGGGTCAAATAGATCCGTCTCACAGAAGGGGATCTGTGAGACGGTCTCACAATAGACCTACTCAAATATTTACACTACTTTCCTAAAACTTTTGCCCTATCTTTTGTCTTATTTATTTTCACTTTAGTTCTTTGGATTATTCATGATCATCCAATTTTCATTTTCAATTAATAATGTATTGAGATCTATAAAATTGTTTTTTGATGTTGATAAGTGGTATTAGATTGAATACGTTTTTTTTACTATAATAGAAGTCAAAGATTAGATACCAATTAACTATTATATGTAACGTGAATTATTTAATAAAACATCTTGCAACACAAACACACACACACATAAACAAATGACAAAAACCATTTCCATACACTTCGCAACATCGACAAGATTAATGAAAAGTTGGTTACCTAATTTCATGTTGTCTATAGAGAGGCCATCATCCTCTCCATCTTATCATTCTCCTCCTCCTCTCCACCCACCCCTCGTCGTCCGGAGGACGACGAGCGGACCCACCACCCTGCTTCCATTATCAATACTGATCCAAGAAAATGGCGCCTGTCTTGAAGCCCTACCAGCTCCTGGAAATCAACATCATTTCAGCCCAGGATTTGGAGCCCGTCACGAAGAAGATGCGCACATACGCAAAGGCGTGGGTCCACCCCAACAGGAAGCTGTCGTCGTGCATGGACACTGAAGGCAACAACAACCCCACCTGGAACGACAAGTTTGTTTTCAGGGTCGATGAGGCCTTTCTCAGGGAAGACACCTCTGCCGTCATGATCGAGATCTACACCACCAATTGGTTCCGACCCATCCTTGTTGGCACTGTTCGTGTCCTCGTCGGAAACCTAATTCCTCCCCCCGCCGCCGGAGGCGGCCGCCATTTTGGGATGCGCTTTGTTGCCCTTCAGGTTATATTTTCTCTTGAATGGCTCTTTGCACACCAAGTGTTTGATTTATTTACTGACTGGATTTTATGATTCAGGTGCGTCGACCATCGGGTCGTCCACAGGGGATACTGAATATTGGTGTGGCATTGCTTGATGGGTCCATGAGAAGCATGCCATTGTACAAGGATGGCCAATCTGCTGTTGGATATCGTGATTTGATGCAGGATTTTTCGAATATTCTTCAGCAACAGAAAGAAGGCAAGAATGATGATAACCAGGTTTCCATTAATGTGAAGCCTATATTATGCAGATCAAGAAGTGAACGTAGCGAACGTGTGGGACTAGACGATTTTTCCCCGAGGAGCTCAATGGTGGGGGTTCCTACAGCCAAGGTGGAAGCTAAAGACACTTCTATTCTCAGCATTTCAGACTTCATTGACCCGTTCGTTGCAATCAAAAAGAAAGGCAAGGCAAGTTCAGTGATCAATGGATCAGAGCTCAGAGAGAAGCCCAAGAAAAAAGGCAAGAGAAGCAAGGCTAGTTCAGTTGTTAGTGATTCAGTATACAGCAGAGCCTCGAGCTTTCTCAAGAGAGATGGTCCTAATCTGAAGAACAAAGGCACTGACAAAGATGAAATGGGCAAGAATGGTGATCAAAAACCAGAAACTGACAAAGATGAAAAGGGCAAGAATGGTGATAAAAAACCAGGCCCTGATGAAGATGAAAAGAGCAAGAATGGTGATAAAAAACCAGGCCCTGATGAAGAACCGAATCAAACGCCTAAAATCAAGAAGACTTCTCCGAAGCCAAAGTATGTCACTGGAGGCCGATTCAAAGCTAACTCGATCTTGTCTGAGTCCGAGATTGGGCCCTCGCCATCCGAGGTGGCAGCCATAATGGCTGCAAGAAAATACCCTTTAGATGGCTATGAAAGCTCTGTGTTGGATGGGTGGAGCATGGATGACAGCGTTGAAGGGATAAAGTCGAAGCTTGAGAGATGGCGAACAGAGCTACCACCGTTGTACAATAACCGTGGCTACTCTTCAGCTGGTAGCTACAGATCCTCTGTCCTATCTCGTCGCCACAAAGACAGTGGAAACGGCTTGTTCTCGTGTTTTGGAAACATATGTGGATACGAGTGTCAATGTGTTTGTGGTAAGCCTTCTGGAAGAAAGAGCCATGGCAGCAGGTTCGGTAGCTCATCCGTTAGCAGTCCAGACCGATCAACATTCCTTTGACGAAGGTTAGTATCGTTGATGACTTGCTGTTCTAATTGGCGTTAAAGGAAGTAAAGAAAATGGAGCATGGAGGTTTTTGAGGTCAGTTAAGGAGCTAAGTGATGAGATTGTGGAGACTTTCGATGAGTTTAATAACTAGGTTACACTTCTTGAACTAGTTATTTGTGTCCATACCACAAGTTTATGTTCTTTTAGAGTTGATTACTATATTCTTTTATGCCTTTTGATGATCAACTATGTGTAATGTATACATATTTTCCAATTAATGTACTGTTAAAGGTTAATATGTATGCTCAAAGTTTTGTTCAGGAATAAATGTTTGATAATAGTTGCTGTATGATATAAGTGTTGGATAGCTTGTTTATTTCATTAGGAAAAGGACAATATAGTTCATAAGTAAACAATTTGGAATCCACAAATGTATGGTGCATGCTTTATGACAGGGAAATTGCAGATATTGCACCATATATTCACAATATTAATTTCTCACTTTCTAAATTAAAAACTTACTGCAAAAACTCTCTAGGATCAGTTACAAAACTAGTCAATGCAGATGCTGCAGCTGTATATGGAGAAGCAAGATAAACCTGGCCTTCTTTATGTCCCATACGACCCGGAAAATTCCTGTTTGTCGTTGAAACACACACCTATATATTATTCAAACCAAGAATGAGTCAATAGACATATTAGAATGAACAAGTAGACAAAATGTTAATGATCATTTTTCTGAGTATGAAAACAGCATGTATATATAGCTTGCCTGAGGCTCGTTGACACGCGCATAAGTGTCCCTCGGTCCTCCCATACACGCCCCACAAGTGGGGCTTGCAGGTGTATCACAACCAGCTTCCTCGAATATCTGTGAGCACGTTTTCCCACCTGATCCTGGCACTGGAAGGCTATATACATCCATCCAAACCTGAGAAAAAACTATGTTTTATATACACAGAAAAGACGTGATAAAGAATAGACGTTTATGAGCTTTAACTAAAGCATACCTTCTGTGTTGCGGGGACAAGGAACGTTGGGACTTTGACCTTTTTTCCCTGTTGATAATCAATCAAGTTTCAGTGTGATAGTTAGTTGAGTTTATGAAGACAAGATACATGTGCTACTTTAGTTGATATATGTTAAACTTTCATACTGAAGCAAGAAAAACTTTGGCAGCAGCCATGAAGTCCTCTGTTTTTCCACCGGTACAAGATCCGATATAAACTCTGTCGATTTTCACATCTTTGCATTCTCTGGCTAAAGCACGATTATCTGGTGAATGAGGCTAAGAAATTACGCAGTATATGTTAATGTATGAATGAGGAACATAACTGTTTATGACTGCATAACACTTAAGCTACATGAAACTGAGGCCATGAAGTTGAAGCTACTCACCTTCGCCACCAAGGGCTCCAACTTTGAGATGTTGAATCTATACTCCGAAAGAAATCTGTTCAAGAAAAAAGAAAGAGAGATAGAGAGACAGAGAATTCCAGATTATTTGCATTTAGTATTTGCAGATTTGTGATAGAGCCTACCTTGCTTGTCCATCACTATAAACTGGTTCATAAGGCACAGATGTCTTGTCCTAAAGATGAAAGTTTCATTAATATCAAAGAGAATGTCCTAAAAGACAGCAAAAACAAAATTGAAAAAAAAAAACCTGAAGATATTGATAGGTAGTAGTATCAGCAGGGACAACACCGTTCTTTCCCCCAGCTTCAATAACCATGTTGCACAACGTCATTCTCTCCTCCATCTTCAAAATATAAACATCACCAAATCCAAAAAATTTAGACAAAAATTTAATCTAGCAACTAAATGGCGAGATATATACTTACAGATAAACATTCGACAGTAGAGCCAACAAACTCCATTGCTTTATACGTCGCACCAGCCACAGAAATTTCACCAATTATCTACACAACGAGCAACGATTAAGTGAACGAAACTCAAGGCTTTCTAACTAACTTGACACACTTACTTGTAGAATTAAATCTTTTGCAAGCAAATAATCAGGCATTTCACCATCCATCACAAATTTGAGAGTTGGGGGCACCTACAAAGCATATGAATAGCTCCACTTTGTGAAGATTACAAAACCCGAAAAAACCTTCAACATATTTGAAATCTCATGATATATATACCTTAAGCAAAAGCTTTCCAGTACCAAGAACAAACCCTGCATCAGTAATCCCAATTCCTGTTGCAAATTGACCAAATGCCCCAGCTGTACATGTGTGTGAATCTGTACCTAGCAACACCTATAGCCACACCAACATGTATGTGTGTGAGAGAAAGAGACGGATCACCAGAGAGAGAGAGAGGATCATGTCTAAACTTCTACCTCTCCTGGTCTGCAATGACCTTCTTGAGCAAGAGCTACATGACACACACCTTTGTAATCTGGATTTGCCTGTAATTTCACTCCAACAAGTTCAACTCTCTTCTACAGAAACATAAGAACCAAAAAACAAGAAATTAAGCATCTAACCTTGAAGTTTGCGCGATCTTTAATATCGTAGAAGTACTTAATATCTTGCTCAGTACAGAACTCCCTCAATGTGTCAACATTGCGATTCGCTCTCTCATCACTTGTGAATATATAATGATCTGGAATTACCACAAGTTTTTCTCTGTCCCACACCTGATTATGCACACAAGATGCACTGATCAGAACTGCATATTCGTTAATACCAAACTCAGTAAAGAACAATGAATTAACCAAACCTTTGCATTCTGTCCAAATTCTTGCTTGAAAATGGCAAAGGCACCAGGGCCACACACATCATGGGTCATCAAAACATCCACATTGACCCACACATTTTCACCAGGGCTTAACTGGGCTTTCTCAGATGCTCTTGCCAGTATCTTCTCCGTCATCGTCATTCTGGTTTTCACCTAAAAATGATTTCAAATATTCACCAGAATCTTACTATTAAGCTTCAAGAAATCAACAAAAATCTTGCATTTACCGCGCCGGTTGTGGAAGGTTGGCGTTTGGATTGGTGTGGAGTCATCACAGACACTGTTTTCTTGGAGACCATTTTCTTGCAAATCGGTGCAGAAAATGGAAGTGGAATTGCATGAGAACAAGAAGCTGAAAAGCCAACATTCTTTTGCAAAAAATGAATGACTTAGTAATGCTTGATCTTGCAAAGTGCAATAATGTTTGCAACTAAATGAACTCACATATATATTTTTCAGTAAAAAAAATTTAATGAATGAAAAGAAATCAGAAAAAGATAGTGCATACCTTGCTGATAAGTGTGGAGCCTGGTGTGATAGGAGATGAAGCCATGGAAGGAAATGTGTGTGTTGTGTAGTAAATCAAACGAAGAAGAATGTGATTAACTGTAAATGTGTTGTGTATAAATGCAGCAATTAAATTAAAGTAAGAAAGAAGAGTTTGATTTGTGTTTTTCTTCTTGCACTCTTTCATTGCAAGTTTTCTGGCCTATCCTTTGTTTACTTCTTCAGACGTGGCGGCTAGATACGTGTCACACACTCCCCAAAACTAGTCACTAGAGATTCTATTAAACAAAATTATCTTGAATAGGAATACATTTTTTTGATAGTAAAAGTGATTACAGGTTATTTTTTTAAGGGACGGTAAGCATTTCTACCAAAATTAGGGCAGTGATTTATTGTTTTATCACAATATATAATATATATCATTTTTTATAATAGATATATAAATGATAATTTTAGTTTTATTGGTAATACATAAATATTAATCAACAACCTTGCACTATATATATATATATGAGTTCAATTGTAATTTTAAATTTTTGATAAAAAAATAATAAAATGATATGTTGTGATAGAAAAGTTAATTTTATTTGATTTTGTAACATAAATAACTATTTTACTTTTTTTTTATTGGTATTGCTTTAATTTATCGGATGTCTTTTAAATACTAATTATAAACAGACACCGTTTACATATTTTAGTCAATTGGGATAGCTGCATTTTGAAATCTGAAATTTACAATTTTTTATACTGTGTTAGCTAGTTTTTTTTTTTTTTTTTTTTTTCTCAATTGAAATTTAAGACTTGATAAATTTTGTCATCTCGAATAAATTCCCATCGTATGCATGTCTAGTAATAGACACGAAATTTAGAATTTATATAATAAAATTCAAAATATTTTATAAAATATTATTATTTACTTAAAAGTACTGACAAGAAGTAATAAATTTGACAAGTCAGAGGCGTGGCCGAAATGACTAAAAAGTCCCTGGAAAACCCAGTTACAACAGAACTACCCTTTCAGCAACTGCAAACAATTTCCCGCCTTAGCCATTTCATGTATATAACATATTCAGTTTGAGATGAAACTGAAACCAGAGAAAAGGGTTTGAATCAACTGAAGAAAAGAAATCGCAATGATGAGTGATCAAGAACTCAAATTTCTCCAAGAAGAAGACACCATCTGCAACTCCATGCTCCACCTCTCCACCGCCGCAGCCTCCCACCACCACCACCACCCCTCCGCCGCCCTCGAATCGCTCGACAAGTACACCGCTGCAATCAGCAACCCCACTAAACGACAATCCCCATCGCAATTTCAAGAACCAGTCTCGAAAAGGGCCACTCTCCACTCCTCCACCACCGCCATGGACATCCCCCTCCTTGGCTTCACAAAGCTCCCACTCCCACACTCTTTTCCGGCCGATTCTTCGACCCCTCTCCGCCGCACCCTCTCCGAGCCCATATACTCCCCCACCGCCGTCAATTCCGACGCCCCGCCTCCAAGATTGCCGGAATTTCCCACTTCTCCACGCCCAATCGCCAACAGAAATATCGTTCAAGAATCAGCTCAATTTCCAACTCCGGTGGCAGTTCTGCACCGCACAGTGTCGGATCCCACTCCCGTCGTCCGCCACCAGGCTGCGGCGGCGAGCAGTACGCCGCCGCGCCCTCCGGTGGGCAGAAATGCTCTGAAGTCTCCAATCTGTGGAGAGAGTCCTAGTACTAAAGTCAGTTGTTGTCCTCTGCAATCTTTTGAGTTTTGATCTGTGAATTTATTGTGTTTTTTGTAAAATTTGATTGAATTCTTGAGTGCAGAGGCTGAAGAGAATGAGGGAGCGGCTGAAAGAGATGAGCCAGTGGTGGAACCAAGTCGTGAGCGAAGATGATGACGAAGAAGTGGAAGAAGACGACGAACCTGAGTGTTACTGCAGTGACAACAATGGCAAGGTCTCTGTTTTGTTTCAGTTTTTCCATTAATTCATATTCAATTTATATGTTATATTGTATGTAGTTTGTTTTGGCTTATTATTGCTCTTTGACCTCTCTGGTTCACAAGTTGCAATTTGTGGCAATATATCAAAATGTTATTGCTTTAAATGGATGACTTACATGGATATACAATGTTGCATCTTTGGATTGATTAATTTGATTTAGTACTCTATGCCAAGCTCTATTGATAGTTTGAGTGGAACAAGATGAAATACTAACTTATTTGGTCAATTCATAAAACACAGTTTAGTAGCTCAAGTATTAGCTACTATAGTTTTAAGACAATCTACTGATCAGCTAAACTTGACATGTTGTTCACCATGGTATGAACTTGGGCTTGGCATTCATGTTTATTGCAGGAAGAATCCGAGAAGGTTGAGGAGATTCCATCGCAGGAAGCAGTGTGGGTGGAGAAGAAGGGAGAGTGTTTAGTCCTCCATTTCAAGTGCCCTTGTGGAAATGGCTATCAGATCCTCCTTTCTGGAAAGAACTGTTACTACAAACTCACTACTTTCTGAATCTTTACTCCAAGATTTTCCAATTCCATGAAATCTTTACTCGAGATTTTCAGGTGATACGGTTTTGGGGCATCTCTGACCAGATACACAGGCAAATATTTCTAGTTAGTTGAATTCTGTAAGCTTGATTTCGTATATAGCCTGTGTCTCGAATGCTTGTTTTTCTGCTTTCTTAGTGAGCTTGAATGTATAGTAATCAGCAGAGTTTTGGTGTTAATGACTATTACAAATGGTGTGCATATTTAGGTTTATTCTATGTCAAGTGTTTTACATCCTCTATTTCTACATATATCCAAGTGTATTGTGATTCTGTGTATATGGATAGAATATAACATCTATAGAACTGAATTGATTAATGTGAAAGACCAGGTAAAAGAAGACCTCTTCCATACTTCAATTCAGTTGCTATCTACAAATAAATATACAGAGCATGCTTTCAAAGGACTCAATATGAACAAGAACAAAAGTTAACACCATTAAAAAAATGTTCATATGCGAGCATAGTAAATTAAACCGTGAATTTTTTTGGTTCATATATAGTATGCATTTAATTTAGTTAAAATGAAATTATTGAGATAATCACACACTGCTGATAAGTTCATTCTCAAACAATAGAAATCTATAATTTTCTAGGTTGCAACATTCTAGACCAGTGTATTTAGCTAGGAAATATATTGTTGGCAGTTTCAGCTATGCGATGGAACATAGCTGAAATTTTCATTTGATTTGCTAACTATTCATCAGGAAAAATAAAATAAAATAAAAACAAACTCGTATAAACATTTTAGGGTTAATTTCATTTTTGGTCCCGTATGTAAGCTCTTTTCCATATTTTGACAACCAAGTATACGTTTTCTAATTTTGGTCATGTATGTTTCAATTTTTTCCAATTTTAGTCTAATTTTCCAATTTTAGTCCAATATGTTTCAATTTTTTCCAATTTCAGTCCAATTTTGGTCAGAATTCCCAAAATCACCAATGTCACGTGAAATGTGAATTATTGTGTTAAAAATCGCAAAAAAAAAAAAAAAAAAATCTTCAACTTAGTTGTAAAAATAATATTAATTATTAAATAATCTAATAATTTTACTTTAACATATTTTATCACCACTTGTACGAGCAGGTAGTAGTTTAATATCTTCAAATCATACTATAATAAAACTGAACGTGATAGATACCATTGTTGATTTTTGCGTAACATTACGACAAATCCGCGCATAAAATATTACTCCATCCAATCCTAAATAAAATAGTCATATTTTCTCAAAGTATGATTTCTTATTTTTGTTTCACTTTAATTTTAGAATTTGATAAATTGTTTATTTTTCATCCAATTTTTAATAAAATTGAAAAATACCATATTAGTGACATCTAACAAAGAAATTGGGAATTTACGACCACTACTACTGTCATGGATTAAATGATACTGACCGAATTATTAACTTTTTATTGACTTAAATAATTAGCAAATTATATATAATCAAAATCAAAAATTGAAGTTTGTTTTTAAATGAATAATGTCCTCATAAATATATATATATATATATATATATATATATATATATATATATATATATATATTGTAATTGCACGGTAAAAATATTTTATAACATGTTTATTAAAAAAATATGTGTGTGTGGGGATATATATATATATATATATATGTATGTATCACAAGGTTGAAATATTGGTACCAATAGAAATATTAATATTCTATTTTATAAAAATATTAGAGAAAATATCGATATCGATATTAATTTCATTAAATTTTGAAACACTAACGGAAATTATATTAAAATTTTGGAATTTTAATATAAGATATTAGGGAATCATATGACAAACATTTTTGTTAAATTTAACCTAAAATAGTGACATAATGATAGTCATGATAAACAAATTGTTGAAACTATCATATATGAAGATCAATTGACAAAATAAATGACATTAACATTTGTTATAATTATAATGTGTATATTGTAATATTATTATAAAATACATATTTTTCTTTAATAATGAGGATCATTCATAAAAAAATTTACTACAAAATAAACAATTTATTTTTTTACCGATTTTCTAATAATTTGTATGGTGAAGTCACCGATATCAATATTCATACCAATATGTATCGATATTTTATCGAAATTCTAATAAAACTTCATGACAACCCATTTCAATATCAAAACTTCAAAAAATTCCGAAATTACACTAAAATTTAGATGAAATTTCACCAAATTTGCATCCTATGTATGGGCCATGGGGGTGTAGCATTAACTGCGAAAAATAGACTTTATGTTAGAGTAATGTTGTTAAAGTCATTTTGAATTCGTCAGTGGATCAAATCTAGATTTTGTTTATACAATGACATCCATTAAGTTTTTTTTTTTTTTTTTTTTTTCTCTATAAAAATGTCAATTCAGATCATGAAAATAGTTGTACATGACCACACATGTCAGTGTGTATGATCAAGTGTGACTATACTGTATGTGACATTTTTTTCATCCAAAAAATTATGATGAAACAATTTTACACTAAGGAACAATTTTCGTCATGTCACATAGGTCTTATTCATTATTTTATCACCAATTTTCTTAATTAAGTCTTATTTTTATGTTGTTCTGTATTATTTTCTCTGTGCATTTAATCTTTGATTAATGTTAAAAAATCTCGAATTTTGTTAGTATATTTGAAATCAGTGTGGATGTTTTAGGTGATTCGCTTTAGCAACAATGAATTCTGAAGTCCACGTGACAAAATTTAAAATTCAAATTAAAGTTGAAAAAAAAAAGAGAATTAAATTTGAAATACATATTAATGGTAAGATTAGAACTCATGGAAAAAGCAAACATATATATCAACCATCAGGAATAACTAGTCCGATTGTTCCTTTATTCAAATACATCAACTCAACTCTCAAAACACACACATAACAAACCAGAGCTTTTGCTTTAATTTATGGATTGGATCAAGATTTATTAGTAGGAAGTATATATTGATATTCAAGCGCAGACATTAGGGTTGGCAATGAGATACTCCTCACAGGCCTTGTAAAGCCCTCCAGCTTGCTCTTTTCCAGCTTTAATGGCTTCATCACTCAGCTCAAAATCACCCTTTGTGTGATACTCACTCGTCACCTTCAACACACATCCACCATCCTCACTCGCTTCGAACTTCAACTCGTAGCAGATCTTCTCCAGCTTGTCACCAAGTGCATCGCCTTCCACAGTCGTGAATTTGCACACGTAGTTCACTGGATCAACCACGTCGATCCTGTTCTTTATGTATTTGAAGTGAGCACCTGCAAAACATATATGATCAGTTGGCGTGTGTTCAAATCTCACTCTTATTATAACATTCGTTCAACATATTAAACGGACTTACCCTCGGGGAAGTTGGTCTGGTATACGCATCCAGGGGCTACGCCGTTGCCTTGAAGGATCTCGATGCTCTTGATTGAAGGGGTGACCTTTGGAAGCACGTCGTGGGCGTCGGTGACCAAAGCCTTGAACAATCTTGAGGCTGATACCTTCACTTTCAATTCCTGGGCAAAGCTCTTCACACCCATTTTTTTATATGATGGAAATATTAGAGAAATGTGAGAGCAAAATGAATTGGATTTGAGTTATGGAGAATAGAGAAGGTGCAGAGGGTATTTATAGGCAGTTTTATGGGATGAAATGATATTGAAGTTGGAAGAGTAGTGCCAAGAATTTGAACATTATTCGTAGTTGTTGATTGTAGACTAAGATAAGACTAGTTGCTTTTTAATATTTTTAATTTATGCATTCTTTCAACTTCTTTTTCCCATCTGTGATGCTGAGACTGAAACATTTGTTAGAATTTTAGGGGTGTTTGGACTGGACTTAAGGTGGTTTTTGCAAATCTGGATTTTGGTTTGAGAAGGATTTTGTGAGTTTGAATTTTGAGTAAAATTATAGTTAAGATGTCATTTTCACATAGGAAATTGTAGAAAAAGTAGATATTTTTTGTTGGGAGTTGTAGAAAAAGTAGATGTTTTTATTGAAAATTGTAAAAAGTATGTATTTTTATTGGAAATTGTAGAAAAAATAGGAAAAGTAGAGTAGTATTGTAGGATTTTGCAAATCTTTATCCAAACATGGATTGGATTCAACCCATCCAAAATCCGGATTGGCCAAGTCCAGTCCAAACATAGCCTTATTGTTTTGTCACAGTGGAGCTATCTGATCACGACAGTTGATTTCTAGGGCTAACACACTTTTTTTGACACGTATTGTCGGATTATATAGATTATTTTTATTTTATTCCTACAAATTTAACGAATTTTATTTTTGTTGCAAATTGGTTGTCGGCAAAAATTAGGTCAGGCTGTCATATTTACAAATTCCTCTTTTAAAGAAAAATTAAAATGTCATGTTTTTTTTTTTAATCATACTTCAAAAGTTAGTTTTAATTGAAAATTTTATTATATCTTAAGAATATTTGATTGATTCCTTCATTTAAAAAAAAAATATATTTGATTGATAAATGGAGGAGCACAAGAGACAAGGGCGTACATTCGTCTAGTTAATCAAAACTAAAATGTTGTTTAGATTGATGGAATTAGAGATAATAGTTTCAATAATTAGCAAACTTATTAATGTTCTGCATATATGTCATAAAATGAATTGATGATTATATTGTATTTTTGATAGATCAACAACGAACATATTAATATGTGTTCACAATTCAAGATGGATAGAGTAGCATACCTTTTATTCATATAAGACAATTTAATTTTTTATTAAATGTTATGATCCGTAAATCAGATTTATTGTGTTCAGATAAGCAACCTCAGAAATATTAGACTTGTCAAATATTGTACTTCCATTTAAACCTGTTCAATTGTTTTTTATTTTTTCCTTTCAAAATTTTATTTTAACGGGTTTCCCTTGATGGGCCAGGCCCAGGGCCACCCGTCTGCTTCGCCTTCGCCGCCGTGGACCCCTTGTGGAACTTAACCCATGTAAATGATGACTCAACTTTAACTAAAGCAACGACTAAGACTTAAGATAATATAATGAATTCTAACAAGGACATTAAATAATGTATGTTTTTTTTTATTTTTTTTTATACTATTTGTGATTTTATTTTTTTGTTAATTAATGACATGTTAATTACGTTTTAGAGATATATTAATGAAATAAAATATATAACGCATGTTAAAAAAAGATGAGAATTCTTATAAATCTAATTAATGTGAAACAGATGAATGAACAACCTACATTCCAATCACGACTGTTATTCAGGTAAGCAGCTCTTTATTCAAAGCAACACAACAAGTTATGAGACAAAGCAAGTAATAGTGAGTAGTGTTTAAAGTTTGATGATCCTCAAGTGCATGCATGAGGATGAGCAAGCAGATATTCCTCACAAGCCTTGTAAAGCCCTGCTGCTTGTCCTTTTCCAGCTTCAAGTTCCTCATCACTGAGTTGAAAATCAGCGTTTCCATGATACTCATTCAACAGCTTGATCACACATCCACCATCTTCACTCGCCTCGAATTTCAGCTCATAGCAGATCTTTTCCAGCTTCTCCCCGAGTGCATCTCCTTCCACCAAAGTGAACTTGCCCACTAATCCCACTGCATCAATCACCTCGAACCTGTTCTTCAGGTACTTGAACTGTGCACCTGTAATTAACACAATAACTTTTATGAGTTGACCCGCTTTTACTGATTCGTATAAACTTCGTCTTACCATCATGGAAGTTGGTCTGCAAGATGCATCCAGGGGTGATGCCATGGCCCTCAACGAGGTCAATGCTCTTGATGAAGGGAATGGCTTTTGGAAGAACTTCGTGTGACTCAGTGACCAGAGCCTTGAACAATCTCCTTGCTGATACCTTCACTTTTAGTTCGAGGAAGAAGCTCGTCACACCCATTTCTTCACTGGAATAGTTAATCAAACTTGAACTGAGTTGTCAAGAGTGGGTTTTTGTAGGACTTTTATGGGATAAAGTCATGGTCAAATTGGGAGTGCACCAAGAATTTTGACAACTCAGACTGGAATTTGTTTTATTTGAGGTTGTGATCAAAATGATGCTGTCAAAAGAAACAATTCAGATCCTCCACCCAAATTCCCTATCCTACTCCTGTAATATAATAGCGGTTACAATTAATTGTTTAATTAAGAAAGAAATGTTTATTCAAACCTACATAATTTTAATGTTGTATGTAAATGAGAAAAAATTTGGTATAAAATTAGATCCGAACTGGTCAAAAAAATAGGAGTCAATTTCGGCATCTAATGCACCATATTATATACTATATATAATCTATATGGTTTTGCCATTTGGCGGATAACCCTTTTTCTTATTTTAAATAATATCTATCATGCCATTTATATGTTAGATAGTTATACTAAATGATCATAATCTCATGTCCAGTCTCATTGCCCTCACTCTAGAATTTGAAAATATATTTCTTCATTAATTTTTACAGTATATCTTCATTTTATGACTCAGATAAATTTGATTTATGTATATAGTTAATTTTCAACTTCTTCAATTATACTTATAAATTTATTTTCCTTTTCCCTTGTAAATTGTGATGGCCACCATGGGCCCCATGTGGAACTTAACCCATGTACATGACGACTCAACTAAAACTTAAAGACAGGGATTAAGGTGATGAAACCAAAGTCATAACTTAACGAGAGCTATCATTCTAGATTTTTATTTTTTCTTATTTGTATGTGCACGCCACTTTTTATATATAATTATTTTCAATAGTTTAATTTAAGTTCATGCACTAATCTAAATTATGTTTATTGTGACCATTCTATTGTACGAAATATTGATGCAATAAAATACAAAAGTAACAAAACTTAAAAATAAAGAACTTAGATTACGCTTGGCATCATTACTCATCATTATGCCTTTCTAAATTATATATTTAAAAAAAAAAAGGGACTATGCATCAAATAAAAAATTAATACAAGTGCATAAATACTTGCAATATTCATTAATTAGTAAGGGTGGTCATATTTGGACAGCTTGACCTGGGCGTGCGTGTATATGTTCATGTCGGTTGGAATTTTTATATATATGCAAAAATTGATGTGCACTCACAATTGCACTTATAACATAAAAAAAATATACTTATATCCCGGTGCGATAGTTGCACTTATAATACAAAAAGATATACTTATAACCGTAAAAAGCATACTTGAATAATTTATGTTTATACTGTAAAAAATATACTTATAAAATACATACCTATACCTGTAAAAGGTATACTTGAATCTCGTTGCATATGAGACGATCTCACAAGAGATCAACTCATATATATATATGACAGAATCTCTTCTTTTACATTGTAGTAGTTGTTTTTTTTTCTTTTCTTTTTTAGAATGTATAATATCAGAGTAGTAAAAAGTAAATATTATGTTAATTAAAGAACTTATGATAATAATTGTATCACCCCGAATAAAATTAAGCTTAAATTTGAATTTTTGAGA
Source organism: Scutellaria minor (assembly GCA_954870855.1). Taxonomy (NCBI): domain Eukaryota; kingdom Viridiplantae; phylum Streptophyta; class Magnoliopsida; order Lamiales; family Lamiaceae; genus Scutellaria; species Scutellaria minor. Next base: position 3,274,566 of record OX940729.1, read on the forward strand.
ATTTTAATCAATTTAATTTAATAATTAGAGTTTCATTTCATTCAATAGGGATTTAGATTTATCAAGAAACAATCTGATTATAGGGTTACTCTTAAAATATTTTTAAAATGCATAAAAATATCAGTTAATAATCTTTCGAACATAAAATATAAAAATCAAATACAGTTAATTCCCTTATGGATCAAATAATTGAGGTGTCAACACCTCATTAAGCATTTGGACACGTGTCAAGTGTTGAGACAACTCACTAATCTACTAACAGTATTTTACTATTTAAAAAAAATATAAATAGGCCAAAAAATGCAATTAAAATCATTTTTCTAACATTTTAGGTAATTTTCTGCATTTTTGTATTTTTTTTAATCATTTACTGCATCATCATGCTGCTCCATCTCCCCATCTCCGGTCGCCGGAGCCACCGCCGGAATCTGTTGCAGGAAAAGGTGTCCTCTTCACCCAAAACACCTCCATATCACCCCATTTTCACCAAAACAAGTTCTCCGTCTATTTCCACCAAGAAATCAACTAAAATGGTGCAAAAACTCCACAAAATCAGTCCCCCAACAACCGCCACTTCGCCATAGCCACCCTTCAAGCTCCAAAAACCTCAACTTTCTCAAAACTCAACCAAAATGCCCAAATAATATATCAAAACGCTCCTCTCTTCGAGCCCAAACATAATCCCACATCAATTTCATGTTTCTTGCTCAAATCAAGCCTCAATTAAATCCAAATGTGTTCGAAATTTTCCCACCAAACTCATTTCCTAGTTATCCCAAATCGTGCATGCATTTAGAAAATTGATTGAGGGGTTTTGATCCTCATATAATGAGTAGTGTTTCCATGTAATAGATGATAGTATTAATGAAGCAATGACGTGTTTATTGTTTATGCATGTTGAGTTTCGAAAATTTCATTGTTGGGCATGTAAAGTTCAAGTTCCGACCAAATTAATGGCCGGAATATGACGGCCAATGAAGAGGCAAGGTCTCCGGCAAAATAAAAGCTCCGGCTGGTGAGCCCCGAGGCCTCCCCAACAAAAGGGGGTCGATTTTGAGAAGGGGTCTAACTTTGGGGTTTCTTCTTGGGAATTTGATTAAGTTTTGGACCCCTTTGCAATTTTAAAATTTTCAATTTCACCCCATTCCTTTTAAAATTTTCTGGAAATATCATTTTCACCCCAAATCTATAATTTCTATTCTAACTAACCTATTTTCATATTCTTGCACGTATAATTATTCATATATTTGTATTGAAGTATTGTACTATAAATCTATGTGAAGCTAATAATATATTGTATTAGCTTAATATGGAAGACATGCAAATAACTTAACCAAGTATTATTTTTTTTCTTTTAATTCATCAATATGCTTATGAATGAATGTTTATGTGATGTTGTTAAAATTAATTTTAGCATATTTTGAACACATGCATGTTATAATTAACAATCTTCTACCTTTAAAATTATGAAAAGAAATTCTTAATTATTATTTTAATTCTAAAGTGAAATATTCACTTAATATCAATTAGATATGATGATATTTTATTATTTTGAGGTTTCTTTCTTTTAACTTTTTCAAAAATTGGTCATAATTAATAATAATGATTATTATACTATCAAGTTAACTTCTAAAAGATTATAATTTCAACATTTCAAAAATTATTTAATTTCAAATGTCTAAGTGATTAACCATTTTAATTTACTTAATTTTATTATGATATTACATAATATTTGTATAATTTTTTTTTTATATTTGAATATTTCATTAACTGTAATTATATTAATTTAGAAAATTTCATGATAACATGAACACAAAATTTACCCTCCAAGACACTTTACTAGAAGTTTTGCTCAACAATAGAAGCTAAGGACGATCAAGAGGAAGAACTAGGAATTGAAGTTGAAGGATTCTTGTACACACCAACAATAAAAGGTGGTTTTAGATTAATGTTTAGATACGTTTTAGACGTAAGCATGATTTCATGTTTAAATATGTTTTATGTTTCTTTGTAATGCATGTATGTGATGTATGATGTAAATGTACGTATGAAGTTAGTCACAGACAAATCCCCCAAGGTTTGGAACTCTGTGCCACATTGTATCCAAAAGGTCTCTGTGTTATTGAACCAACTCGCTAGTTGGTCCTGTCCCCAAGGTGGCCGTAAGTGTTCATTAACCCCAAGGTGGTCATATGCCTAGTCACGGACAAGTCCCCCAAGGTTTGGAACTCCGTGCCACGTTGTACCCAAAAGGTCTTCGTGTTATTGAATCGACCTGCTAGTTGGTCCGGTCCCCAAAGTGGTCGTAAGTGTTCACTGACCCCCAAGGTGGTCTATATGCCAAGTATGATTTATGATTGTTTTCCTTATGTGGTTAACTTTGATGCATGAACGTATTTAATTATATAATCACTTCTACCTACTGAGTATCAAATGATACTCACCCCCACTATGTTATCTTATATGCAGATGTCGATGACGAGCCAGAGAGTTAGGCCCTGTGAAGTTCATTTCACTCAAACCACTTTTGATGAAATTTCCTAGATGTTTATAAACTTATGACCTTTGTAACCACTTTTGACGATATTTCTGAACGTTTCTAATTAACTTATAACTTTTGCGATGTAAGAATATGAATATTTTGATTTGTAAATACATGTTTGGTACTTTTTAAGTCTTCCGTTGTTTATCTCACATGAAAGATAGGACGCATTTTGAAATTATGAACTTATTTTCAAAGAAAATTTTTAGAGCATTTTCACATAAAAACTTTTACAAAGAAGTTAAGCAATTTAGTAGCACCCTGACTCGAAAGTATACCGTCCCGAGTCGGGGCATTACAATAACTATTCATCACAGCTTTGATTTTATATACTTGTTAAGTGACATGAAAAATGTACATCCACTGTTAGTATAAAAGTGTTGTGTAAAGATTACGTACGTACATGCAAGTATGCAACAAGATCCGAGAAGAAAAAAAATGATATACTATTTAATAGCGAGTTTGAAAAAAAAATGCTATACTATTTAATAAAACAAAAAATTGACTTGTCACTGTTTAAAATTGTTACTTTAAAAACTTGATATATGTTGTTCTTATATAAAACCGTCTCACATAATGTCTTATATAAAACGAAATTGATATGAATTAGTCAAAACGGGACAATCAATCAACATGTGGTCAATACAGATCTTACATAAAAATTATGTGACCTTCGTTTCACACAAAGTTTTATATAAGATGATCTCATATAAATTTTCTACAACGTGAAATTTATTAGGTTGTATTTATATGTATATGACTTGTTCGAGTGCATGCGATATAGTCAAAATCTCTATTAAACCCGAGTTAAGTAATAAATTTGTTTATTGCTCGATTTGTTATAATATTTATTTATCCATGGCCTTTTCTTTCCGTTATAATAATCAAAATATGTTAATACAATATTCTATCAAACGTAACATCTCTAAGGTCCATTGAAATGGAAACCAAACATATATATATATATATATATATATATATATATATATATATATATATATATATACTCGGTGAACAAAACACACAGGCTCATCAAAATCAAACAAAAAAAAAAAGTTCTCTCATTGGAAATTTGATATAAAAAGCAACCATATATATCAACCATAAAAAACAACAAATAGGATTGTTCCTTTATTCAAATACATTAACTCAACAACTCATTAAAAAAAGAAAAAAGAAAAAACATGAAACCATGACAAACCAAACACTTGTTTTTATGAATTAAATCAACACACATCATTGTGCATGTATTGATATTCAAGCGCAGACATTAGGGTTGGCAATGAGATACTCCTCACAGGCCTTGTAAAGCCCTCCAGCTTGCTCTTTCCCAGCTTTAATGGCTTCATCACTCAGCTCAAAATCACCCTTTGTGTGATACTCACTCGTCACCTTCAACACACATCCACCATCCTCACTCGCCTCGAACTTCAACTCGTAGCAGATCTTCTCCAGCTTGTCACCAAGTGCATCGCCTTCCACAGTCGTGAATTTGCACACGTAGTTCACTGGATCAACCACGTCGATCCTGTTCTTTATGTATTTGAAGTGAGCACCTGCAAAACATATATGATCAGTTGGCGTGTGTTCAAATCTCACTCTTATTATAACATTCGTTCAACATATTAAACGGACTTACCCTCGGGGAAGTTGGTCTGGTATACGCATCCAGGGGCTACGCCGTTGCCTTGAAGGATCTCGATGCTCTTGATTGAAGGGGTGACCTTTGGAAGCACGTCGTGGGCGTCGGTGACCAAAGCCTTGAACAATCTTGAGGCTGATACCTTCACTTTCAATTCCTGGGCAAAGCTCTTCACACCCATTTTTTTATATGATGGAAAAAGAGATTTTAATTGATGTGGAAGATTGGAAAGTGTTAGTGATGAAAGGTAGAAGAAAGTTAAGTTTGAGATGTGGAGAATAGATGAAGGGTGATGGGGTATTTATAACCTGTTTTTAATTGGGATTAGGTGTTGGTCAAGTTCGCAATAAACATTCTGACCTAGTTGTTGATAATAGACCAACACACTTTGCTTTTACACTTATTAATTATTTTATTTTATTTCCCTGGCTGCTCTGCCCCACATGGGCCCCATGTGGAATTTAACTATAAGTGCAAAAAGAATGTAAATAGTGTTTTCTTTGACGTGGAAAGCTGCTTTGGTTTTCTGCCTTTCTAGAAGTTCTGACTGCTTTAGCAAGACTTCTTATCCTTTCTAGAAGGGTATGTGGGGTGCGGTTCTAGAAATAGATTGCTTTTCTATGTGCTCATTCATTTTGATTTAACTATCATTTAAAATAATTTCATTAAATATTAAAAATATTGTATTTTATAAAATGCTCCGTGTGTCTTTCACAACAACTAAGAGAATCTTAATTAGAAAAGTAATTTAAACAAATTAATTATCTATCATGCACATAATTTATAATGAGTAATTACTTCCTCCAATGATCTTCCAGCCCAATTATATAAAATAGTAATAGTTCTGAGTCACTTAATATATATGAAATGTTTTACATATTATGTAAATAAAAATTATTTAATAAATATATACAAGATAGAATCCAACATCGTGAAGTTAGAATACTTAGAATACAGGGTTTAAAATTCAACATAGGCTGCTAAAAAAAAGGTTACATTTTTTAAATTTTAAATGAAAATTAATCAGTCAAATTTATATATTAATTTTTGATGTGAGATACAAATCTGACGAAAAAAAGTATGAATATATATAAGGCGAATTCGGACTGACAAGAATAAAGCTGTTGTTTCCAATATACTACAATTAATTGATCAATAATTTAATAACAATATCCTTAATTAATTAACCTCCATTGTAGTAGCTTGAGCATTGTTAAAAGGTTAAAAATTAAAGATTCGAATCCTTTGTAACAAAATAAAGGCTACATATATAGGGATTCCAACTACTAAGCTTTTGAGTGAAACAATATATACAAACTATCTATGCTGTATATAATAAGGGAATTTAAACAAGTGAAATACTTACAGAGGGCAAAGTGGGAAGAGACAAAAATTATGAAATGAAAAGAGTTATAAAGAGTAGTGTTGAAATGAGATGATGATCTAAGCCAAAAGCCAGAAGTTTTTGTGCAATTTACTGTTGATAAGATATCCTCCAATGCCCTTTTTCTGTACTGCCACGCTCGTGCATTTGCTGTTCTCTATTACATAATCTGCTGTGTCAAATACTTTGAATGATAACCCTCTTCTAGATCTGTCAAACCAACATCATTATCATCATCATATCACTTCATTAACCAATCACAACATATGTACGTACACTGTCTTTTCATATCAAGAATTGAACATTCATAACATTGTTTTAAGGATCAATTCATTTCTCACATGTCAATCTATATATATATCCAAATCCTTGTTGGGTTAATGCTAGAGCACAATTAATTTATGTGTCAAGGTTTAATCAACCCTTCATATTGTTCTAATCAATACCAAAACAATTTTTTGATATTTAATTTTTTCTTTCTTCTTTCAAGGGTTTTGAACTTTATTAGTTTCTTTATGCACGTATAATCATAAAATTCAAAAAAATTACCTATTCTATTATGGACAAATTTGTGTGCAAAAATTGATCATCTATCCTAAGTCTAACCACATATAAAATTGGGACTAAAATCATTTTTCGTCTCATAATTATGGTGTTTTGGGATTTTGGCCTCATAGTTATCATTACTTTCAATTTAGTCCCACAATTTAAGAATCTGTTCAATTTCAGTCCAATTTTACCGAACGGAGCATTCCGAATTGTGATGATTTAACGTGTCGAATTCTTAATGAATGACACTTGTCACCACGACACTTTTAGGTTACCGTAAAACAATGTTCCAACGAAATTCAAACATTTCGGCCCAAAATTGAAATGAAATTGGACAGACTCTTAAATTATAGAAGTAAATTGAAAATCATGATATTTATAAAACCAAAATCGAATTAGACACCATAATTATGAGATCAAAACTGATTACAACCCTATAAAATTATCATCTTGATCTCACAAAACTTGCAATAAATCAAGAAATTGAATTTCTTATAAAATTGCAACCCCATCAAATAATCAAATCCCTCAAAAAGATTGAAGCAACAAAACTTGTAACATATATACTAACCCCAATAATGATTTAGAAAGAGTAGTCCTCTTCTGGGCAATAATAAGCAGATCAACTTTGCATGCAGCGCTATGAGCCACGATCAAAGCAGCCTTATCCTTCCCCTCCGCCATCTCCACCTTCTCCACCACCACCTTCACCTTCGGCTTCGCCGCCACGCATGCACGCTTCATCCCATCAAGAAAATCCACCTCCCCTCCTCCTCCTCCGCCGCCCTGCTCCGCCACTGACGAAGCAGAATACGAGCCAATGCCGCCGAGCCGCGCCACCCCGGGCGACATCGGATTCTTGAACAGCGCCCCGAACGGGTTCTTCTTCAACGACACGTGGAGAAGAATCAACGTGTCGTTCTCCATGACTGCGTGCGAAAGTGCATACTGAAGAGCTCCGGCGGATTCCCGGCTGGAGTCCGCCACCACCATGATCTTACGCGCCTCCTCCGTGCTGCTGCCGCCTTCCATTTCTATGTACGGCCGCCGCTTTTCACCATCAACGGCCGCCGGAGATCTTTCTTTCTTTAAAGCTGGCCTTTTTCTTGATCTTGATGGGAATGGATGAATTTTAATTTTATGCTGTAATTTTGATATCTAGTTTTTTTTGTTTTGTTTGATGTTTTGGATTCAAGAATTCTGCTCTTAGCTAAATTTGTGGGATTTTGTGTTGTTTTGGCCATTAAAAGAATTGTATCAGTTATCAAGGGTTGCCGTTCAAATTGCTTTACTATATTGTTATTCTCCTGGTTTATATGTTGGACTACTTGAAATTATATTAGCATTGTTTGAATCTTTATATAATTTAGGGTTAATTTCATTTTTGATTCCGCAATTATATGTTTTTTAATTTTGGTTTTGTATGTTTCAATTTTTTCCAATTTCAGTCCAATATTGGTCGGAATTCCCAAAATCGCTAATGTCATGTGAGATTTTCCGGCGACCATCTAACCAAAATTGGATTGAAATTGAAAAAAATTGAAACATATTGGACCAAAATTGGAAAACTTGACTGAAATTGAAAATTTTTGAAACATATAGGACTAAATTTGGAAAACGTATAATTGGTTGTTAAAAAATGGAAAGGGTCTTACATACAAGATCAAAATTGAAATTATCCCTATAATTTATTGACATGAAGAAACTCTTTATATAATTGATCGCATTGGTTTTTCTGATTTTGTATACAATAAGAAATTATGTAACTTTTTATAGCTCTTTTTTTTTTTTTTAAAGGGAAAGAGAAAAAAAACTGAAATTTTGCAATAACCTATTAAGCAAAAAAAAAAAACCAACGGGTCCATATTTCTATTTCTATTTCAAACGTGTTAAGTATTCTTCAGTAAGATGAGTTTTCAGATCTGTAGTATTTTGGCATGAAATAAATAAAAAGTTGCAGCAGAGAAAAATAAATTATATAATAATTTAAATATATTTCTTTGTAGCACATAATTCAGAAGGTGGTCGTGCCGGAGTGGTTATCGGGCATGACTAGAAATCATGTGGGCTTTGCCCGCGCAGGTTCGAATCCTGCCGACCACGCTTTTTGTATTTGGGCCATATTATCAATTTTACCAAAGTGCCCTCAAACATAAAAAATCAATTTATTTTTTTTCAATTAATAAACCATCAAGTTTATTGTATCTTGTATCCAATAACTAGTGTTGTTCACGGTTCGGCAAACCGCCGGTTCCGAACCGGCGGTTTGGGAAACCGGCCACCATGGAACCGGAACCGAACTGGGATGGTTTCGGTTGCGGTTCTGGTTCCGAACCGCCGGTTAAACCGGAACCGGCGGTTCGGTTTTCGGTTTTTTTTTTTTTTTTTTTTTTTTGGCCAAATTTTTTTGAACATTCTGCTTCTCGGTACCGCGGTACCGAGAAGCAGAATGTTCAAAAAAATTTAAACTGCTTCTCGGTACCGCGATACCGTTGTTCAAAAATTGCATTTTTTGTAATTTTAGTCTTGTAATTTTTATATAAAGTTTTGAAGGCTTTTAACAAAGTAAAATGAGCGAAAATTAATAAAATACAATCAAGTTTTAAATTACAATAAAATATTAATAATGTATAAATACAAGTACAATATATGTTCCAAAATCCAAATATATTACAAATTACAATCATGATTTTTGAATCATACTTCATAGGTCATAACTACAATATTTATTGAATACTTGAATTTAAAAGATTACAATTTTTTTATACAATATAATTGAAGAAGAGGGAAAAAAAAGTTGAAAGAGCTTGAGTTTCATTCTAAGATTGAAAGTGTAACTTCCAAACTTAAAATGAAATTGTCTACGTATCCTTGTGAAAATGAAGGAATCAAAGCTCACGTAGTTCTCTAACTCACCTAAACTTACCCTCACTCGTTGGTTCCGGCAGAGGAAGACGTGTTTGAATCGTATCCATAAGTGTCATCTCCATCGGAGTCTAAATGTGAGAAATCGAGATGTTGTTGACGGTTGTTTGCTCTTACCCAATCTTCAAGGAGAGTAATGTTTTGTACATTCTCCTTCGTCAACTTATTTCTTCTTGGATTCAACATGTGTCCTCCTTTGCTAAAAGCGTGTTCGACCGCAACGTTTGAGGCGGGACTTGCAAAAACTTCCTTAGCAATAGTGGTTAGAATAGGATAAGTGGTGATCCTTCTTGACCACCACTTCAATAAATCTATAGGATTTTCAAAACTAATTTGTTCAAATGTGGCACCTAAATAATTATCTAATTCTTGACAAGAGTTACTACCTCTAGCTCGTTTTTGTGTTCTTACATCATAAAAATTATAAAATTTACTAAGTGTCGGAGCTCCATGTTGACTAGATGATTGTGTCGATTGACTACTACCTTGATCAATTATATCATTACTAGAATCACCTAAAATTTGTTTATATTCTTTAAACAAATTGTATAAATTTGTCTTAGTTCTACCTACAACTTCATTAGGTTTAGGAATATAATCACATAAATCATAGTCATTTAATATCATATTGGGGAACAATGCATTATAATACATGTTTAGCAATTCTTCCAAGCCATCTTCTCTAAGCCTAGGATCTAATAACTTGGCACATAAAAATATATCCAGAATTTCATGAAAATATTTTAACCATTTTGTTTTCATTACTAAGCAAGTGTTACCTAAATAATCACAAGTTGAATATTCATTTAAAATTAGAGCAATTTTCACACAATGATCTATAGCTAAGGGAGAAGTAGGATAATAACATCCACTTAGTTCTCTAGTTGCTTCTTCAAAAAATTTTAAAAGTTGAATTAAATTTAAACATGCATCCCATGAATTTTCAAATAAAACTACATCATCATGTGGATTTTCTATATAAAATTGACAAAGCATAGACCTATATTCATACGAATCTTGAAGCATATAATAGGTAGAATTCCAACGATGTTTAACATCAATTACAAATTTTTTAACTTCTAAACCATGTCTCTTACAAAACCTAGCCCATTTTTTATGATAGACCGTAGAGTTAGCAATTTCATAAATAGCATCTTTAATAGGTTTAATAAATCTATCTAATTCTTCTAATCCATCTTGAACACATAAATTTATGCAATGACACATACAACGAATATGAAAAAAATTTCCTCCAATTGGAGGTTGACAAAAATCAATCAAGTAAGGTAAACTAGCGGTATTACCACTAGCATTATCAAATCCCATGGAAAATATTTTTCTTATTATACCATAATCATTTAATACATGTCTAATTTTTTGAGCAATGTTTAAAGCCGAATGTTTTTCATTAAAATCAATGTATGCAATTAAACGTTTTTGAACAATCCATGCATCATCTATCCAATGACAAGTAATACCCATATAATGGTTCTTTTTATATGGATCCTTCCAAACATCACTACATATAGAAACTTTTTGTTTTAATTTTTTTAGATCTTCAATTAATTTCAATTTATGTTCTCCTACCATTTTTTCTATATCCCTAGTTACGGTGTTTCTACTTATTTTTCTACATGCCGGTTGTAAAAAAGTGCTAGTGTATTTTTCATAAGCATCATCGGTAGGAAAATTAAATGGAAGATGTTTCTCGGCAATCAATGCTACTACGCCTTTCCTATTATTTAATTGACTAAATTTAAAAGTTAGAGAATCCATACCTTCCGGTTGCGTCGAAGAACCGGTAAATCCTCAAAGTTGTGTTTGCCCTCGTTCGATGTCCATCTTGTCGGGATGCTTCCTCAAGATATGGTTGGTGAATGTCCCATAGCCTCCTCCGTGCTTGAATTTGTACGGTTTTGCACAATGGTTGCACGTGACTACGTAGTCGATGTTGCTATTCGGCACTTTCTCCTTTCTAAAGTGAACGGAGAAAATATCCAAACGAAGAGTAGAAGGATCACGAGAGGTAGTGTTTCGAGTATTACCACTTTCTTGTGTATCTCTTGCCGCCTCTACTTCTTCTTCGACTTCCGCAAAGACGGCGGTGGTATTAGGGCCTAGAGTCTCCTCCAAATCCTCTTGATTATATTGATACAAATCAATATAATCATTGTCAGCATCATCGTGAAGAGATTGTGGTGGCGGCATCGACATCGGACTTTTTCCTTTTCCACGTGAAGAACCGGCCGAAGAAGAACCTCTTCGAGATATTTTTTTTTGGATTTGAAATGAAAGAGAATTGAAATAAATTTGGAAATTGAAGAACTACAAAAATAAAGAATGAATTGAAGTAGAATTGAAGTAGGATTGAAACTTGAATGTGTGAGCTTAAGAGAGAATAGACTTGATAGAGTGATTGAATCAAATTGGTGTAAAAATTGTGGGATGGAGTGGGGGTATTTATAGGAATTGAAAATTCAAAAAAAAAAAAAAAAAAAAAAATTGGGACTGGCCGGTTCGAACCGCCGGTTCAAACATCCAACGGCTACTTTTTCAAACGGCTATTTAATCTAAGTCGTTGATCAAAAAACGGCTCTTTAATCCTAGCCGTACACGTGGCATCCAAAAAAAAAAAAAGAGAAAACCGGCGGTTTGGAAATATTGGAACCGAAACCGAACCGTTGACCGGCCGGTTCGAACCGGTCCGGTTCCGGTTTTTCAAACCGGTTGAACAACACTACCAATAACATCTCTATTTATGACCACTCTTGTTAGAGCACTTACAATAGGGGATTTATTTAGGTTGTAGCTAAATAACTATAACTGCACATGCATTATAGAATCTTAGAGAAAATGAGTTATAAACTAGAAACTTACCGTATGATTGGTATGATGGAATGAAATTAGATGAGAATGAAATGAAGTGAAGAATGAAATGGTGATGGGAAAGGAATGGTATAAAAATACTGATTCATGTGATTTGTATCACAAAAGAATAGGAAATAAATGAAATAATTATTATAATTATATTTTATGATTGATAACTATAAATAAAATGTATAATATTAAATGAATCTTTATTGGACTAAATTACCTTCCACTATAATTTTATTTAATATTCATATTCAATATATCACTCAAATTTAAAATATTTGGCATATTTAAATTTAAAAATAATTCTTTTTACAGAAAATTAATCATTGTACTAATATTAAGATATATTATATTTATATATTTTATTTTTTAATCTTATTATTAGTTTACTATTTTTTGTATTATTTACATATTCTTAAAGTAGTTAAATAATAATATATTTTTCATATTTTTTTATTAATTATTCTATATAATTTTATATTATTAAAATCTTAATATCTTATTTTATATTTCTAAAAAAAATATTTTATTTACAATTTATTTATATATTTTTTAAATAATTTATTATGTATACTAATATTCATTTATCTTACAAATATATATATATATATATATAGATAAATCAATATCAGAACTAAAATTATTTGTATTATTAAAATAATATGAATATTATTTTATTATGTTTTTAAGATTTTATATTTATTAATTATTTTTATACTATTTATGTATTTAAATTTTTTTTTGCTATTTTTTATATTTTTATTTTATATTTATTTTAAATTATTAGTTATTATTTTATAATTTTTTATAAATAATTTAATATTATTTACGAAATTTTATATAATAATTTAACTTTAGGAAGTTAATTTGTGAAAACATAAAATAAATATGATAATTGTCAAAATTAATAAAAAATATTCGTTTTCTTCACGACAGGAATACGTAATACCATGGGGGTAGGAAGGAATGGTCATTCCCTCATCCATGGTAATACCAATTTATGCGAGAATCACCATTCCCACCTATAAAACATAACAATAGGAATATGAGTGAAGGTAAGAATGATGATTTCATTCTCACCCTATTCCATCATACCAATCATGTCATAAACTAGGGGTGATGGTTGGTTCAGGGTTGTGAACTCAAAAAAACAAAAACAAAAATAGCAAATTTAGAGACGCATGACTGTGATTGGCACGTGCACTACACGCGCCCCATATGCACATACTGTAGCCCTTGTGCACGTAGTTAATCCTTTTTTTTTTTTTTTTCCTTTTCCTAATTTTCAAATTTTTTTTGTATTTTAATAATTCATTATTCAAAATTATTTTCGGATATTCCTTTTTATTTTTTCAAAAATTTTAAATTTCCAATTTTTGAGACAACAATCATGAATAATTTTTAAAAATATATTCTCTATCACTAACCTATATATTAAACTAGCTAACCTTCGTTTCTAATTTGCTAACCTTCGTTTCTAATTTGCTAACCTATAAATAAAACAACCTTTTATTTAAGATATTTTTCTTTTTTCATGTACATGTTAGAGTTTAATATTTTAAAACTTTTATTTTATTTTGCATTTCTCACAAAACATAATATTTGGTATTTTTATCCAAAACAAATTAATATTTCAATTGATTTATTTGGAGCGATTTTAGGAGACTCGATTTTTCTCATATACATTGTTTTCTTGTAGTAGGAATGAAGATTTTACTAAATCTTAGGAATTAGTTATTTGGAGTATCCTTCAAGTCTTGTTTCTCACGTTGATAAAGCATGGAGAATGAGATTTGACTAAGTCTCATGAGTTATTTAACAAATCCCTAAATTTAGGGATTATTGTTTCTTTGTGTTTAAATGTTTTGTGCAGAATAAAACATGGAGAAGCAGAAGTGGTGAATGAAGAAGAAAACGTGGAGAAGCAAGAAGTGGAGAAGTGGTGCATGTCTTGAAGATCATAGAAGTGAAACATGGCATGAAGATGATGGAGATCATGGGTGGTGATTCATCAAGAACAAGAATTTGCAAAGGTCTATAAATACTAGAGTAAAGTCTGCAGATTGGCAGAGTGTGAACAAGAAAGAGATAAGTGAGCAAAGAGAAAAGAACAAGAATAGTTTTTCAAGGCAATCCAATGTTGGAACATTTGTGACAACATTTTCTTTATAGAGTTCTTTTCATTCGTTGACTCTAGGATTGATTTGTATTCCTTTGAAAGTTTTACTCCTTAGAGAGTTTTGTCACATTCATAGAGCTTGAGAGATAAACTTGTAGAGTGTGTGTTTTCCAAAGAGAGTCTTTCTAGATCTCTCTGTGCTTTTGTAATTACTTTTCGAAGTAATAAAGTTTTGCCCTGCTGGCATTCCATAAGTATTTTTATATACTCATGGATAATTTCTCTGTTCTTTATTTCGTTCTTAAAATTCAATTCCGCTGCATGTTGTGGTTAATGTTGTGACATTTGACATAACATTAATCTTTCTGTTTAGTTTTGCAGAAAATTCTTCCTACCAGAACTATCAATATATAGAAAAAAGAACTATAGATTAGACAATAGAAATGAAGGTTTGATATTTGTATATATATGTTAGTAACACAGTAAATATATATAAAAATAGTATCTTTTTCAAATGCAAAATAAATTGATCTTTTAATAATTCATCCAAATAAGACAAAAAAAATTAATAAGATTTTTTTACAATATGTTGAAAAAATCTAAATTTAAAAAAAATCATATTTATTTTATTCACATTATCGTAAATATAAAATTATTTTAGATGATAAAAATTCTCAAATTAAATATAAGAATATTTGGATAAAAAATATGACTTGATTGTTGATATCCAAATAGTGTTTAACCAATAATATGGTTGGAAGAGTTAGAAAAGATGAATTATAGTAGTTAATAGAATGATAGATGTATATGGTAGGTGGAGGAGAGAAAGTGTAACTATAATAAGATAAATTTGCACCCATTGTATTTGTAAGTGCTCTTAGATCTATAAGGGCACCCACATTGATCAATTTTTAGCACACCATTTTAGTGTGGGGCCCACATGACACCTCACTAATTAAAAATATCTACTTTTTAAAAACATACCTCTACATCAATTTAACACAAATCTACATCAATTTTATCTCAAACACAATCATTACATGTGGGTCCCAATATCCACTAATTTTTATTCTTTTTTTATTTTATTTATATGAGTTTAAATTAATGTGGATTTACTTATTTACTAATTTTTATTTATTTACTTATTTGAAGTCATATAATATTATGTGGATTTTATGCTACTTATTTATTAAAATACAAGGACCAAAATAAATAAATTTATTACTCCAAACCTTCTGATAAACATGAAAAGAATTTTCAATTCGGAGGTGATATTATAATTTTATTCCGTAAAAATACATTATGAAATATTCTTTATTTTTTTTGTTATACTTTTTATATAAAAAAATTCACGAGACTGTGTGACAGGTAAAATTTATATTTACAAATCCCTCCATTCATACACACAAATGATTTCTTATATTATAAATCATAGATTGAACTATCTTTAATCATTTTTTATTTTTTATGAGGCACCCTCACTTTCATAATTTTTATTCTATTATTTTTATTTATATGAGTTTAAATTAATTACTTATTGCTTGTATTTTTTTAATCGTGTCAAAATTGTATATTGGATTAATTAATTATGACATTAATAATTTTCAATTCACATTAAAATATAATTAATAACAAACACATCTCTCTCTCTCTCGACTATTTCCATCCTTGTGGAATTCTCCCTTTTCTAATTTTTTACTTTTCTTTCTCTTTTTCCATTTTCCAACTTCACCACTTTTTTAAATTTTAATTAATTTGGTTTAGGGGTTACCCTATCCTCTATTCCTCCCCTCACCACACTTAATTATTAAATATATGTTGGTGACGTCACGTTTCTACTGAATATATAATAATATGTAGAATTTAAATGTGTTTTTAGCTTTTGCATGGTCATTCCAACTCAAACAAATATAATTGTAATTTTTTAAAGATATTTCTTGAAATAACTTTTGAAAGAAAATATTAAATAAGAAGCAGAAAAAAAGGAATATGGGGTTTCCCTTCACCTTACGAAACCATAAATCCATTAAAATTGTCAATGTTTGAGGATCCAGTTCAACTATATCACCACCTGTCCCACGCTACATACTTATTTCATAAAATTAATATAATCCCATTTTTCTCCTTCTAACTCACTACTATTCAACAAAATGCCCTTTTCTTATTTTCCCCTAAAGTTCTACAATTTTTTTTTCTCAATCCAACAATAGTTTCCATTGATGAATTAGTCAGATTTTACTATATAAATGAAATTTAAGAGCAATACATTCAATCTACTTATCATCGACACATCATTTTTAAAAATTTAACAACCAATCAATCGGACATAAATATAAATATAAATATATATATATATATATATATATTACAACATAAAAAAGTCGCATGTGGTATACTGGTATATATGCGAAATATTGTGTGTGTGTATATATATATATATAAATATATATGTGTGTGTGGAAGCAGGGTTTATTCAATACAGTACACCTACAAATAGTAATATTTGTGTGTAATAATAATAATACATTGAATAATACATCCAAAATGCATCCCCCTTTTGGTCATTGCCAACGATTGGGTCGGTCGAAATTGTTACCCATGATCGGGCAAGCACCTCATCCTCGGCTACGGTCCATGAAACTCGCCTTCTTCCGCCATCATTCATTGGATTTGATTGAGGAACATTTGAATCATTTTGAACATTTTCAAAATTACCAAATAGTGAAGAATGTTGCATAAAATTTGGATTATCACCAAATGTTGGGTGTTGAGAAGAAGAAAAAGAATTGAATAGAGAGTTTATTGAATTGGGTGTTGTTGGTGAATTTGGGTCCGTTGGCATTGCACCAAACGTATTCGAAGCACTCCACCAATTGTCGGACATTGAAAAAAACAAATTTCTTAGATTTGATTGAGTTTGAGTGGATGATCATTGTAACAATTCAAATACATATTTATAGAGATTTCATATAGTGAATTGGTAGTAAAAATCAAAATAATGGTGGTTACTATCTACCATTCATATCATATGGAAATTAGGTGTATCTACCAATTTCACTTGAGAAAGTGAATTGGTAGTAAAAATCAAAATAATGGTGGTTACTATCTACCATTCATATGAATTGGAAATTAAGTGTATCTACCAATTTCACTTGAGAAAGTGAATTGGTAGTAAAAATCAAAATAATGGTGGTTACTATTTATCATTCATATCATATGGAAATTAAGTGTATCTACCAATTTCACTTGAGAAAGTGAATTGGTAGTAAAAATAAAAATAATGGTGGTTACTATCTACCATTCATATGAATTGGAAATTAAGTGTATCTACCAATTTCACTTGAGAAAGTGAATTGGTAGTAAAAATCAAAATAATGGTGTATACTATCTACCATTCATATGAATTGGAAATTAAGTGTATCTACCAATTTCACTTGAGAAAGTGAATTGGTAGTAAAAATCAAAATAATGGTGTATATTATCTACCATTCATATGAATTGGAAATTAAGTGTATCTACCAATTTCACTTGAGAAAGTGAATTGGTAGTAAAAATCAAAATAATGGTGTATACTATCTACCATTCATATGAATTGGAAATTAAGTGTATCTACCAATTTCACTTGAGAAAGTGAATTGGTAGTAAAAATCAAAATAATGGTGTATACTATCTACCATTCATATGAATTGGAAATTAAGTGTATCTACCAATTTCACTTGAGAAAGTGAATTGGTAGTAAAAATCAAAATTATGGAGGTTACTATCTACCATTCCTATGAATTGGAAATTAGGTGTATCTACAATTTTACTTGAGAAAGTGAAGTAATAAATTTGACCAATTGAATTACCTTTTGTAGTTTGAACAACCATTCAATTTCTACCAAAAGTAAATCCATACCAAGTATAATCAAAATTATTTTGATCCAATTGATGAAGATAATTAGATTTAAAATAATGAAGCTTGAAAGATTCATTTCATTATATTTATCAAGAACTTACATTTTAGAAATATTACCGCATATTGGAAATTGTAGAAAAAATAGATGATATATTATTTTATTTTGAAAAAAGACATTTTTTATTGAAAATTGTAGAAAAATAGATAAAATAGAAAAAGTAAAATAAAGTTATAGAATTCTACAAATTATATACATTATAATAAACATGATTAGAATTCTGAATTCTAATTTTCTACCAATTTTATTAGTTGCTCATTACATTGTTGACAATGTATATATAATTTCATATTCAACTTTGGTATGAATTACATATAAGTGACGATTTCATAGATTTTCAAAGACGAGTTATATAATAAACACCATTATCTATAGAAAAAGTAAAGAAAATAAATATATGTGTTTATGAGGGAAAAATAAAAATAAAAAAATTAATTAATTGAAGAGGAGAGAGAGAGAAAATGCAAAACCACACAACATTAATGGATTTTTAACACACCATTTTAATGTGGGGCCCACATGACAACACACTAATTAAAAACATCTACTTTTTAAAAACACACATCAACATCAATTTATCACAAATTTACATCAATTTATCACAAATTTACATCAATTTAACACAAATGCAATCATTACATGTGGGTCCCATTATCCACTACATTTTATTTAATTATTTTTATCCACTAAAATACACACTTAATCCAATCATTGGCTAATAATTACAAAGGGGACAAGAATGTTATTCATACATCTTAACACACTCATACTTACACAAAAAACACACTTAAAAAATCCCCACATCAATTAATAACACACATGTTTTAATTAATAACACCTCAAAATGAATTGGAATTTGTGCCCTATTAACACACACAAAAACACACACTTAAAAACACACCTACATTAATTAACACACCTTTTGTTTTAATTAAAAACACCCACAAATGAATCAATGTGGGTGCCCTAATAGATGCACCAAGAGTAAGAGCCACGTGGGCTATCGAAGCACTCTACACACAAGAAAAACGTGTGTTCCTTTTTATTAATGCAAAGGTGTATAATCTATGGTACAGCTAGTGAACGCCATGTAATAAATGAAATAACACAAATACACAGAGCATAATCTATAAAATATAGATGATGGATAAATATTGTAGAGAATGGAATCCATTAGATATATGGTTTTGCATACAACAAGAGAGAGCCAATTTGGAAGCTGGTACATAATACTATACAAGAGCCAGGGCAGCTGTAATGATCAACAGGCTGATCTATGAGCTGCTGAAATCATGATGATGATGATGATGATGATTGTAGCCCCCACCTATTTACATCTTCTTGCATATCTGCATGCATCATCATCTGTTACTACACAAAGCATCGAAGCAACAGCAACCCAAGGAACGAGGCATGCAAGAAACAAAACACCGTGTATTTAATTCATTGCATCGTTTGCGAAAGCTTTACGAAGTAGAATTGCCTCATAACACATTGCATGCGTCTGTTTAAACTCACCATAGTTCACTGGTTCCATTGCTTGACACCATTATTCATGATAGTTTTAAGTTAAATATAATCTGAGTAAGTAAAATGTTATTCAATTACATGCATGTAACAAAAGTCACAAAAAAATCGGTATTTATAAGCAAGAAATCAAAAGAAACAGATGACTCTCTCGAATAAGTTTCAGTCAACTCAGTTCTACGCTTCTCTAGGCTCTAAGAGCAGAAATAAAAACATTAGATAATCTATTCATGAATAAAGATATATGAAACATAGATAACACTGATGACGTTGAATCTATACTTTTCCCTCACACAAAATGGATGGTGAAACAGTTTGGTTCACAACTCCTGATGCGATACTGAACAGCCATACAAGTAGCACGATGAATATATGACGCAGCAAATAAAGAATGAGCCTGAGCCGCTCGTAAATAACAATTATACAGATAAATCATATGAAATATATTGCAGATGCGCATAAACTTTTTTCAGTGTTCACCATTTTCTTCTTCTTTTTCCTTAAACCCTAGTATTGTACTACAGTTTTCCATGCAGAATGTGATTATCACGTTTAACTTGCATTATCATGAGTCATAAGATTTGAGAATCTAAGAAATGTTTTCTGCTTGAACTTCTCGATTCCACATAGACCATCAAGCATTTCTCCAGAATTCCAAAAATTGATACACGGAACAAAATTGAATTAGTTCTATCCAAGTGTACCTAATATATTCAGATCAAAAAGATTTTTACTTCACTAAACTGCACTAGGCTATGTGAAATCTAAATAATCAATACAATTATCGTCGATCTTATAATAACACAAACAGATTTCTATCATGTTCTATGTTTCCTATTAGGTTATCAAATATCATATTCTCGCGGTTATGCCTACATAAAGAGGAAACCTCATACCACTTTAGAGAAATAGTTGACAAGAAATAAGAATAAATCAGTTCTGCAATAAATAAAATCATTTGCATGACCAGACTTTTTAGATTATTCACTTTTCTTTCCTTTTAGATTATGCATGACCATACATACAGCTTTACTCTAATCATCAATATCATCCTACTCAAATCAAGTAATGCTTGGCAAAAAACGGAGATGCTAAAAAAGGGCGAAAAAACTGAGATTAAATGCAAAAATGGAATTGTTCTGCAAGAATTATTTAGATAAAATGATAAACATAACAACACCTTATAATATACCTTTGAGTATGATCGTCACAGAAAAGCTACACAACATCTTCCAAATTGGGCAAAGTCAATAAGACGAGCTAGTTACAAATAGCAAGTTTTGCTGCCCATTCATCAGCCACTCCATAATCAAGACTAAGCTCTCTCATGGGAGGAATATTCTCCATAGCAAACAGCATCAGATGAGGAAAACACACGTTATTATGATCATACAAAACAAGCTGGACGAAAACATTTGGGCTCGAACTGTGGCTCAAATAGCAAGCTACGTTCCTCATCCTCGATACATCCATGGCAAAATCCAAAGGAGGAACTGATGGATATGTTGGGCAAGCATAATCAGAAAAAAGCTGAGATAAATCCCCCCATTCTTTCCATCTTTCACCAAACCGACTAGGGTAAATTAAGCAATCACCATTCATCGTGAATAGTTGGGCCTGCTCACGCGTAAGAACAACTCCAGCATACTCGCATATAAAAGAGCCAGCTTGGATCAAGTCCAATGACCTCACACCCCACCCAGTCTCCTTCGACCTAAACACTTCGAGTTGATTCCTAACCCCCTTCTGCGTAACACGATTCCGACATGTGGGAGGGCAACGACAATGGGGCCCACACTCAAAAATCAACGGTTTCCCCCTCACAAGAACCCCATGCATGTCGTACGCGAATTCTCCCCCATTTTTTGCCAGACAAAAGCAATTTCCAACACATCCCTCAACACATTCACATCCTGTGTTATTCCCGGAATTATACACAAAGGGTGGGAAAACAGTTGTAAGAAGATACTCATAGTAAACAGGATCATGATCATCATCAACATCATTGAAGAAAAACACAGGAAAGTTCTCCTTTTTCCTCGACAAATCGAGTGTCACATAACCTTTGGGCCGAACTTCCAATGGCCTAATCCTTAAACTAGCTGCAAACTTCATTACAGTACTCCCCATTTCCGCCTGATTTTCAATCCTTATAAGCTTAAACTTATAAACACCAAACCCCGATTTCCCCACATCGAACCAAGTCTCTACTATTCTATACAATCCATCATAAACATAAATCTTACCACTAGTACCACCTCCATATTTAAAACCACGAATAACCCTTACCTCAACTCCATAATTCATACTCCTCTCCAATGCCAGGTTGCCACATTCCAGCTTCTGGTGCATAACCTGCCTGAGCTTGTCTTGTCCGCCATGGCCCGTATAAACGATCACATCCCCAGCATCTTCATCATCCTCGTAACCTCCTGATACAATCACGCTCGTCGCAATCGGCTCGCCATTGGAGCTCTGGCTTGCAGGAACGTAATCGATCCCCGCCTGTGGATGCCCGTGCAATCCAACCACACAGAGCTCCATCCTCGAGAAGAAAACATCCCCAATTGAAATGCCAGGGATGTCTCCGACGATTCTCTTATCACGATTCAGCCACAGCCCCCTTTGCCGCATCATCCCCGACGCCCTCAGGTCCCCTCTAGGTTTCCGATAGGGGAAATTCCCCTCCGCCATTTGCTTCTCTTCCAGCGCGATTGAGAACACGCGCATCGAGTCAAACAGCATCCGCGTTCTCCGGGTCAGGTCGCGGAAGTAGCTGTGGTCCTCCGGCTTGAGATCCGTGACCCGGACCAGCTCGGAGGAGCGCGACTGGTATTTCCGGCAGCTGCGATTGGCGACGATGTCCGGGGCCTGGGTTTCCGGGTCGGGTACCGGGATCAGGGCTAGCGAATCCGGGTCGGAATAGGGTGGGATAGCTGCGTCCCCGTCCTTGTCGCAGCGGTGGTCGACGGAGGATTTGAAGAGGTCGGAAAGGCGCTGGAAATCGGAGAATAAATCGGCGGCGCCGGGGGCGGCAAGGGTGGGGGAAGGGGTTGAGAGATTGAAGGGCGGTGGGAGCTCATCTAAAGGCTCGGGCTTGGGGGTGACGAGGGAGGGATAGGTTGGGGATTGTGCACAGAGATTTAGGTCTTGAAATGGTAACGTAGAATTGGACGCCATTTTCAGTTCTGTGGGAGTGTTTGTTAAAGAACGAAGATCTGATAAATTTTCAGTTTCACTCTCCCACTGTCTTAGCCCTATTGCCAATTTGTTTTATACCACTATTTATTTTTCTCCTAATTTAATTTACAAATAACAACTCCTCTAAAATCTCAATCCTTCAACGCTGCTTTTCTTCTGAATTTCAGGTGACTTTTATAAATCTTAATTTGGATTAAAAAGAATTTTGTGAATATGAATTTTGGAATTTTTTTTTTTTTTTTCTGTTTAAGATTTTATAAGATAAGATTATAGTTAAAATGTCATTTTTATATTGATAATTGTATAAAAAGTAGATGTTATTTATTAGGATTTTTAGAAAAAGTGAAAACAGTAAATATTTTTATTGAAAATCATGAAAAAAGTAAGAAAAGTATGATATTATTGTAGAATTTTAAAAATTCGGCTTCACCCATCAAAAGTAAGAAAATGTTAGAATCTCAACCTCCACTTGGATAGAAGATGATGAAAATATGGAAGAAAAAAATTAACTAAAACTAATGTTTATAGAATTACTTTAGAATGATCAAAATGATTGATATACATTTAATTCTCAATTTCTTCTAAAACAGAAGAGGATGAAAAATGGGATCGCAAAGTCAATTAAAATCATATTAAGTAATTGCGAAACTATGTTAATGTCATCAAAAGGACCGAATGGCTCGAATCTTAATATCTTTTCTAGTACAAGGGAATGGAAAAATGGGACAAAAAAGTAAGTTAAAACATATCTTTTATTTTCATACTTTGTCAAAATTTCAGATTTTAAATGTATATAATTTTTTATTTCTTCATCTTTTATTTCAGATTGTCAGGATTTTATCAATCTTTGCTTGTTAAAGTTACACTTCAAACGTTTTTTCACCACATGTAATATAGTATTTCTAACATTTTATCATACTGTGAACAATTTGTAAATGTAGTATGTGTATATTATAAGATTGAGAAACTATTTGTATGATAAAAATCATTTTAAACAAGTTTTTTTTGGTTTTTTGAATTACACAAGTTTTCTAATCTTTATTGTTAAAGATAGAAAAAGTAAATAAAAAAAAGTACCTAAAAACTATTTTGAAATTATACAATACTTTCTTGTATACAACATTTGTAATCTTATATTTCTTTATATACAACATTAATTATATACTTCCTTATATATCAAGATCTATAATTTCAAACAATCAATTACTCTCGAAGGAACAACATATAATTATTCACATGTGATACGTGTGGTTTGTCAATTATGTAATTTTAAAAATAATACAAACGAGTTATTTTAAATATAAAAAATTTGCATCCAAAAATATTTGAACACATGATCTTCAAGTGAGATTATATAGCTCCAACCATTAAATCAACGCAAAAACCAAATAAATATTAGAAAATACATGAAATCAATTATATATAAGGCAACTCACTAATAACTTTTAAGAAATTTAATAAAATTGTATGAAATTCCCAAACATTCTTACATAATTTATTGATATTTTGTGATTAATTCTTAAGACCTGAGTTTATCAATGATGATTCATATTAATTAGTTTAAATTTTAGTTTGAGGAATTTAGTTTTTCTTTGTCTCACATTTTATCTAAGAAAATGATTTGGTCTGGGATTGGAGTCTTATAAATTCACTTGTAGGTTGCAAGTGCAAAAAATGGACTATATTTGTATTAATATCCATTTAATTAAAACCATAACCACAGCTTCACCTATTCATCCAATTTAATACGTTCAATTTAGTTTGTTTGTTTGTTTTTTTTTTTTAAATGTCTCGTGTCCCAAATACTTGGTTAGATCTTAGG
Source organism: Scutellaria minor (assembly GCA_954870855.1). Classification (NCBI taxonomy): domain Eukaryota; kingdom Viridiplantae; phylum Streptophyta; class Magnoliopsida; order Lamiales; family Lamiaceae; genus Scutellaria; species Scutellaria minor. Next base: position 3,299,107 of record OX940729.1, read on the forward strand.
GAAAAGGAGAAAAAAAGAACTTTTAAAGGATCAAGTCTTTAGTTAGACTGACGTAAAAACATTTGTACGCAATTCGTAAATGATGAATTGGAGAATAACGTACAAAAGTAGTTTAATGAAGGAAAATTAAGTTGAAGATCACTATCTTCAAATTTTAGCATCAGCATCAAAAAGCTAACCATGATATCTATCCTTCACCACCTTATTTTAATTGTTTGATATTTTATGTATATTAAAACTATCTCATGAGACTTGTTTAAAAAATAGTTTTATAGGTCGTTCATAATGCTAAACTCAATTAATTTTATAAATATCATCACGGGATTATAATCAATTTAACTAATCAATGTATTATATATCACGCTTATAATATGAATAATATTTTTTTTCCTATATTAATTAATGTGTAGCCAATTTTATCCATATAAAATCATTCAATTTCATGGATATATATATATATATAATGGATAAATTTGAGGACATCTCATCAAAATAACAAAATCCGACTTTCCTCTCCTAAATCATTGCAAAAAAAACATAAGTATTTGTGATGAGATTTTTTATGACAACATATTGTCGCAAAAATTGATATTATAAATTGACAACACGTTGCCACAAAAAACAATTTAAAAAATTTATTTACGATGTGAGCATCTTGTCAATCTCAAAAAGACTACTTGCAAGAAGCATTGCGACAATTATCAATGTTTTTATGATAACATTTTATTGTCGCTAATAATTTTTTTATTTTAATAAATTACGAAAAGTATCTCAGATTTCAAATTTCAAAAAACTTTTGGAGATAACATTTCAATATTTAAAATATATTTCATACCATATAATTTAAGAAATGAGAACGTAATTACAAATATGCTAATATCATCAAACCCGATTTTCCAAAGCTAGTGCCATAAATTGAGGATGAAAAACACAAAAAATCATAGCACCGTCCTTGATTCATGATAACGGTGGTGGCAGCATACAAGACAATTTGAAATTGTGCATTCAATTATGACGGTGGTGTTACAATTTATATTCTCTACGATTTATCGTTATAAATGTTAGTTTATGTTTTAAATTAAGAACTGTTTGATAAGTTATTTTGCCACTTTTTCCCATGTTTAATCTCAATCTTAAATTTTTTTAAAAACTCTTGATTTTCAACTTATCTATCTCATTTCTTTTAACACGGAATTCTACAATTTTAATTTATCTCATATATTTCTCTAATTTCTTTCTTTTATATCATTCATATATGTCTCTAATTTCTTTCTTTTATATCATTCAATCCCAATGAAATAACTAAGAAGGAAAGAAAAAAGGAATCATGTTAATTTACGAATGATTTGAGAGATTGAAATTATCTAAACGTGTTTTGTCAAATTTTTATGTTTCTTAATTTATGACAAAAAGTGTAAAATGACATTTGTTTTGAATTGGATGAAGTATTATTTAATTTACAACAGAGATATCTCTTAACTTAAAAGTCTGATGGTAATTCGAAAAAATTATACCAAAACACATGGCATATACAAATTCGGATCAGATCTTCTATTAATTATATTTGATATTACATTTTATATTTCATAATATTTATTACACGTCATATCATATATTAATTAGTGACCTCATTTAATATACGCGAAATATATTGATTATTGTGAAATTGGAGATCCGATATGATATAAATTTTGGTATACATCATGTCTCCAGACAAGGGAAGTGGATAACTTGAAAAGGTGTGTATGGATATATACATAGAGCATAAGTTTAAAGAGGTGAGAATATATAAAAGGATGTCGAGAAATGTTATTAAAGTATGAGAGCCTGGTAGAAATGGACAAGTGTCTCTACACATGTAAACCCCTTAAGCTACAAGCATGCCACGTTTGCCACACCAAACCCTTTTGCATCCTATATTTAAATTCACCCATGCTTCCATATTGTTTTCCCAATACAACACGATAAAGCTCACGAATAGCCTCAAGTTTTTTCACACACACGAGAACTAAAACCTGGGAGTTTAATCTGTAGAAATCAAGAAAAGAGAGAAAAATGGCAAGAACTGTTGCACGGAATTTGGCAGCTCCTTTGCTGTTCTTGAATTTGATCATGTATTTTATTGTCTTGGGGTTTGCTAGCTGGTGTCTCAATAAGTATATCAATGGCCAAACTGCTCATCCAAGTGAGTTTCTTTTACAATATAATGATTTAGGGTTTGTCTAAAAATGTAAGCAAAAAGAAAATGGTGGTTTAATTGACATTATGAATATAAACTTGTTAATTGTAGTCATGGGAGGAAATGGAGCTACCGGCCACTTCCTGACGTTCGCCATACTTGCCGCCGTTCTCGGAATCGTGTCGAAAATTGCTGGCGGCAGCCACCTCCGAGCATGGAGGAACGACAGTCTCGCCGCCGCCGGTTCTTCTTCAATAGTCGCATGGGCTGTCACCGCACTCGCTTTTGGGTTAGTAAATTAATTACCAGTATCAAAAAATTTAGGTTAAAGAAATAGGAAATTATTAATTTGGGCCAGAAAGATGAGAGCTATCAATTTTTGATTTGTCAAAATAACAAAATTATTAATTACTTGGAAGATAAGAACTATGAAAGTATTATTTTTTGCATTTCAAAATTTAAGTTTTAGTATTATATAGAATTATTTCATTTTTCTGTTCTTAATAAATAATTGGAAATTGTTTAAGGTGTCAAATAAAATCTTAACTTATTTAAGTGATATCTCATCATTTAGGCCATGAATTGATAACTTTGTTCTTTTGGATTATGAATTATTAATTTAATGTCTTTCTAACTACTCTAAATTGATAAAAGTTAATGTCTTTCACGAATTTTTGTATTAAGATAGTCCTTATTATATATAAATAAAATCTATTTTTATAAATTTATATATGAATTATGAAGTCAGGATTTTGACTCGTTTCTCTTAAATCCATGACACAGTCTTAACATATAATCTACTTAAATAAAGATTATGGTTTGACTCGCCTTAAGACAGTCTACTCAAATAAAGAACAAAATTAACAGATTATTTGTGAAGTGACGAAAATGCCCAAAAATTTAAACATTATTGCGAAAATTGTACATGTTGTTTGTGCAGATTGGCATGCAAGGAGATAAACGTGGGAGGGTGGAGAGGATGGAGGCTAAGGGTACTAGAGGGATTTGTTATAGCGCTGGCATTCACCCAACTCCTCTACGTGCTCATTCTTCATGCCGGGCTTTTCAGCAGCCGATACGGGCCGGGCTACAGGGACAGGGACTACGCTCTGGGCGGGCCCACTGCCGATCCGGTGCCTAAAGGCGTCCCCACCGTTGGGGTGTAAACATCATCTTCCTACATATATTCTACCATTGCTTTTTAATGCTGTATTCTAGGCTGAATTGGTTATGTTTTGCTTCTTGTTTTTGTCATGTAATTTAGTTGTTCAGTTTCTTGCTTTTATGTAGGCTACTTGATGTTGATGTTTCATATCACACTCTTTAACTGAACCATACTGTGAATTTTGATGAATGTTGTATATATTGTTTTATTCTATCATGGGTTTGGACTTTGGAGTTTGATTAAGTTATTCACAATACTATGTCAATTGGGCCACCAATTGCGTAGTTTGGGCCTACTAAATGATTGTGTTTACTAAAGCTATAACAATATATTTTTGGGCCGCTCAAAAAAGGAAAATGGAATGTTAAGATTTTGGTGATTTTAGACTACTCTTTTTTTTTTTTCTAGTGATGAATATATTTTATATATGTTTTTTTCAGTATCTTTATATATAAATTAAAGAGTTAAAAATAATGAATCTGTGCAGAATCACCTAAGGGCAAAATGGTCAATGACCTCATTCATTTTGTTGAATGATTAAGAAGATGAATAACTTGATGACATTTTCAACAGAAAGTGAGATGATAATCAATTTATAGATATACTTTATGTTTTGAACTAAAACATTTGGATTTTCCACTACATTTTGATGTTTCATTATAATTCATTATTTTTAATATACAATATGTGTTAATTGAAAATATCATTTATATAAATGAAGGAGATTATTTTGTAATACTAAGTAAAACAAATTAGATAATTCATTATATTTTATTATTTTAATGCATGACATGTTTTAATTAGTAATATTATTTATTATATATGATGTGAGGTGATTATTTTGTAATACTAAATAAAACAGATTGGAATAAAAATACTGGTTTAGCAACTATCTACCAGAGACTTCAGATGATGGTTGACTTAGTTTTCTTTGCAAGCCAAAGCCAATCTTTTTTTTTTTGATAAAATTGTGGGTTATGAGGAGTGATCAATAAAGTAGTCAAAAGCAATTAAGCGGGTGAAGATATTTATATTTTCTAAAATTAAATTTTCTGTATAGTTTCATATAATCCAACATAATAATGAGTTTTACCGTCCATTTTGATTTTAATGTTTGGATATCATTAAAATAATTACTTGCATTTGGGATGCCACAGGGAAAAAGGTTAAGTCAGCAGGCCTTTAGTAATAAATGCACTGCTTCATTATTTCCATTAATGATGGTAATGTTTTCCTACCAAATAAAATATTGGAGTTTCTCTTTATATTTTCATATCTGCTTCAAATAATTAATTAATTAATTAATTACATTACTGTGAAAGACCAAACCATAACACCTATCGATTTCACACAATAACTTAATTGCAAAAAAGACATACTTATAATCGTAAAAAGCTACTTGATTAACTCATGCTTATATTGTAAAAAACATACTTATAAAATACATACTTATAGATGAAAAACACATATTTATACCTGTAAAAAACATACTTAAATCCCGTTGAATGTGAAATGGTCTCATAAGAGTCCAACTCTAACTTAATTATTTAGGTTAGGGTTATAAAAATTATGATTACCAGTTACACACAATTGATAAACACAAAAACTTCTCATAAATATAATTTAATGAAATTAACAGTTAGGGATGACATATTCCCTTTTTTTTTTTTTTTACCTAACTTTTTTATTGAGATAAGGACTGGACTATGAGCTTCTTTAACTAACCAAATACTTATAACATGATTGAATTGTTTTCTTTTGTTGAGAGAATTTTTTTCCCTAATTCTTTTCCAAAACATCAACCAATTAAAATGTTGCATGCACTCATCAATTTTGACAACAGAAACTCTATTTTATATTGTGTTAGTGTGTATTTTTTTTGTATTTATTATTTACGACTACTCGAGTGTATTTCACTTGGTATGAAATTGATAAAATTTCTTATATCATTTAAATATATTTATGCATTTATGATATCAGTACACATATCAACTATTGTATCGTGTATATACATATTAATAAATTCGTTAAAATATTCTAAATTAACGAATTCCTAAGCAACGGTTCAATAAAAATGAAACTCAAAATGAAGTTATTGAGACAAATCTCGCAATTCACATGATAGCAATTTTGGGGATCGTGTGAGATTGTCATCTCTAAATTAAAATAAAAGTCATTGAAAAAAAAAAAACTTTCGTTTTTGTTTCTTTTTGCTTAATTTAGCTTAGGGATTTCGTATTGTAATTTTGTGATTACACCTTACATTTTCGATCCTATCATAATATATAAATATTGTACTAAATTCATGCTAAATATATTATTTTTAATCTTTTTAAAATTTTGATAAAACTTAATGCCGCGTAAATCTTGTAGGGCCGTGCAAGCGTGGGCTTTAAATCGAAAAAGACGGCCCAAATTAACACACCACTTTGACCAAAGATTCAAGATTATCATCACATTGGAGTCCAGGTAGGGATGTAAACGAGCCGAGCTGTTCGCGAACAGTTCGTGGCTCGGCTCGATAAATATTCGTTCGAGTTCGGCTCGTTAGCTTAACGAGCCGAGCTCGAGCCCAAGTTTCGAGCTTGTTAAGCTTAACGAGCCAAACTCAAGCCTAGACATGTTCGGCTCGATAGCTCGCGAACATGTTCGTTTAGGGGGCTCACGAGCCAAGCTCGCGAACATGTTCGTTTAGGGGTTCGTGAATAGACTCGTTTATAGTTCGTGAGCCTGTTCGTTTATATATTTTATTTAAATATGATTATGAATTTTATAAGTTTTTGAAATTTAGATAATTAATAACTAGTAATAAAAAGAAAATTTATATGATGTGTGACCTATGTTTGTGATTTCTTGTAAATTTTGAAATATATTTGCCAAAATTAGTGTTAATGAGCTCTAAATCTAATTTTTTCGAGCCGAACTCAAGCTTTACTTATCGAGCCTGCATTCGAGCCCATTTCGAACTTTTGACGAGCTTTTATCGAGCCTGTATTCGAGCCCTTATTTCGAGCCTTTGTTCGAGCTTGTATTCGAGCCCATTTCGAGCTTTTGATGAGCCTTGTTATCGAGCCTTTGACGAGCCTGTATTCGAGCCTTGTATTCGAGCTTTGTTCGAGCCGAACTCGAGCCCATATCGAGCTCAATCTTCTGATGTCGAGCCGAGCTCGAGCCTGATTTTCCGAGCTCGAATCGAGCTCGAGCCCGAGCTGATACCAAACGAGCCGAACTCGAGCCTGATACTGTTCGGCTCGGCTCGGCTCGGCTCGGCTCGTTTACATCCCTAAGTCCAGGTATATAATCCCAGTTGTCTAACACAATAATTATTCTAATCTTCACAAATTAATTAATTAATCCCTTTTTACCTGCCTTGATTATTACAAGCAAATTAAAACATCGAACCGTAGTCAAAGAAACTTGGAGTTCAAATTCGTTTTGGTGCTGTTCACTGCACTGAATATATCCATGAATTGTTCATTCCCTTTTTTACCGACCAAAAAGGAGAGCAACTTCTTTACTTTTAAACAAGTCATCCACTTTGAGTGTATGTGTACAGTTCGCTTCCTGCAGTTCGTGCGTCATGTAATTAAAATGGGATTAAATAACCCTACTTTATGTTTCAATTCCACAAATTATTGGCTGGTCAATAAAGACCATGGCTCTTGGAATTTTGAGTCTAATATCTCCTGCCATGGTCTCTTAGTGCTTAAATTTGATTTGCAAGAAAATATTAATTAGCATTATAGAAAATATTTTTACCTTTTATTGTACTCATTTGTACCATGAAACATCTAATTGGATTATTATCATTGTTTACAGAGTTTTTTTTTTTTGGTCATAAGAAATGAGTCAATGTAAATTTGGTATTGTAGCAATCACAAAAATGTCAAGCACTTGGAGTCTCATATTTTAAATGTTTTGCATATATAGTCCCATAATCATAAAAAGTTTAAATGAAATGTGACATTAAGTTTAATCGTCCAATACTTCTTGCATATAATTCCATAAGACCAAAAAAAATATTGTTACGTTCATCAATCCATATTATTTCAAATTGCAATTTTTTAAAAAGGTAAGCACACCTCATCTTTTTTTTTTTTTTTTTTTGCTTCTCAAACAAAATACCTTCTTAAATCTTATTTTGAAATAAGTTGTTGAAGAAAAATACCTACTTAAAATAAGATAGTGGAACTTTGGAGATGTATTTTGTGATTAAAATTAAAATTAGTATATCAAAATAAAATTTTATTATGCATGGAAGAAGAAAACTTTGTTTTTTTTTAAATTTTTTATATCGTTTTTCGTTTAGTTCTTACTGATATGGTCGAACTTATTCGAACCGGAGTTTTCTTCTTCGATCTCGAATTGAAGTCAGAAACCGAACTGAATTGAAAAGTTCGGGATAATCGCGAACTGATATAGTACGAACTTGTCAAATTCCGGGGCATGATGTCGAACTGACTGGCGATAAGGATAAGACGAACTGGGCGAACTAGTCTGATTGTAACAAACCGCTATTTTTGCGGAACCAGTAGCTCATATCCCATATTTTTTGGGTCAAATCTTAACTACCACGTATTCCAGGGAGTATATATATTTGCTATATTCATTCTTTTATTTTACACACACACAAATATAACAAACATATACATACACGTTTTCTCTCTAAAATCAATTATTCTCTTGACTGATTTGAGCGTCGGAGTCCCATCGCCGGGAACCCCTCCCGGTGTTTGTTTTGCAGGTTTTTGGATCCAAGATTTCGAGTTTTTGGTTGAAGAAGAAGAAGGTTGGATTGGAGCAACATCACTTGCAATTCATTTAGTATGAGTTCTAATTTGACTAATTACCTTTTGTCTAGGTAATATCTTATGAGGATTGTGTTTGTATAAGTTGGTCTCTTAGCATAAAGCGCGTCATAAACACAAGTAATGAGGGTAAAATGGTATTTTTGGTATTTCTAAAATGTCCAATCCATGATCCATATAATATTAATTAGGAGTATACATGCACAAATAATTAATAGAGAATGCATAAAAAGTGATAATAATATATAATGGATCAGTACATTATTAAGTACACCAAAGATTCTATAAAATACGCACACTAGAAGATTTTCGCCTATTAGTGAAGATTTAGTACGCAATATGATATGATTAAATCTTAATATATAGCAAACTTGGACAGCGTAATTAGAGGGAGACAAAGATCAGATATTTTTATTTAAATAATAGAATAAAATACGGAAAGAATTATACGATAATATCCGGCTTAGTGTTCTATTAGGACTCGCAATTATGTACTAAGATTCAGCAAATCCAACAACATAGATAATATCGAATTATAATATTAAAAAGATATGTTTCCAGAAACACTTTAGCATGTCTTAATTAATAATTAACATTTCATTGATGTCAAGTAAAAAACAAAAGAGACTGTGTAATTATTTAAGTACTGTTCCAACCCACCATCGCAATTCTTCTTATCCTAATCTTCTAAAATCTTAAATAATTAAGAAAGAAAACCTTGTGGGACAGCTAACCTACAAGGATGACCACAAATTGAATTTAGAAATTTTTTTTTAAAAAAAATCCCTTAATTATCATGTAATGTTTTTCTAAATAATGTTGATCAAGTAATAAGAATAATTTTTGTAATTACCTAAGATCGTGTTTGGATGAACGGACAAGAGGAAGGATTTTAAATCTATAGTTATAAATTCATTGGTATGTTTGGGTTGATATGAATTTGAAATCCATCACTTTTATTTTAAACTAAATTTTAAGTAATATGAGTAAATTCTGCTTTAATTGGAATTGAGATTTATTCATTTAAAATTTGGAATTTCAATTTTTTTTGTCCAAACACAACCCAAGTTTTAGATAGTTAATACAATAAAATTTGGGTGCGTTACCTCGTACATATACTTAGATGTAGGAACGTCTTAATCCTCGTTAATTAAATATAACTCATCAATCTCGTCATAAATAGGAATTAAATCTACTTTCAAATGTGACTCGTGCATATTTTTTCGAAGATTTGATGAGTTTTGTGCAATAAATAATAAAATTAACATTATAAAACCAAAAGGCCATCTTAAAAAAATAAATAAAATCCAAATGATGCAAGAAACAAAGCTTCGTGGTCTTCCACTTTACAAGTCCTTTTCGATAGCTGTTCATCCACTAAATTTTGCTTCAAAAACTTTTGGGAAAATAATTCATCTCTTCACATTCGTACATATTTTTGTTATTTTATTTCACGGATGAGAAAAAAAATCATGAATAGGAAACAAGCTTTTAGGTTGCCTTCGAATTGATAAATTTAGCTATAAATTTTGTTCACAATATTAAATCTATTGATGTTTTTTCTTTAGTAGATTTATTTTGTGATGATCAACTTGAAATCCTCATATCTTATTTGAATTACTAGTATAGGTCTCGTGTGATGCACGGATATATAAATTTTACTATTTTAATATTTATATATGAAAATTTTGAACATAAAAATAATAAATTATTGAGAGTACTTTTAATTTATATTGTTGCCCGTGTGATGCATGTTCATTAATTTTAAATATTTCGAATTTGATGTGAAAATATTAATTTAAGAAAAAAATTAAGTTCTTAAGAATATTTAAGTCTCATTTGGCACTCGTTTGATGAAGGAATATATAAACTTCAAGTGTTGTAATTTTTTGATATAGAAATGTTGACAATGAGAAACAATAAATTTCTTTAAAGTTATTCAATTTTAATTTAATGCCATATAATTTATGAATTTTAAATATTTCATAAATTCATCATATGTTGTTTAACTACGTACTTTATTAATTGTATTTGTCATAATTGATCTATAAAAAAATATTCAGTCATGTGTTCAATAACATATTGATAATGAGTGTAAAATTATATGTTGAATAAGTAATTTAATTTGCCTAATTAATTTAGATTAATGAAAATGTAATTTTGATTTGCTTAGAATAAATATTCTCCTAAAATCATGAAAAAGTCTTTCAATTAGATTTGGTCAATCACCACAACAAAAAAAATTAAATAAAAATGTGTTTCCAAATTTGAATTTTTCAATATACTTGAATTTTTTTTTTGTCAATTTTATTTATTAATTAAAAAAATCAAAATAGAAGGTTGAAACTTTGACTTTTGATGGGATTTTACTATTTTGAAAAAAAATTATATAATCATTTTGTTATATATATATATATATATATATATATATATATATATATAGATTGTATATATAATCTTCACGGATGAATCAAGTAAACTCATTTTATAGAAAATAAATTGAAAAATTTCCTCCAATTTTTCTCATCAAATTAAATCTATCAATTCAAATGCAACCTAAAAATTATGGCCACAAGAGATCATCCACGATAAATGAAAATCTTATTTTTCTTTTCAATAACATGTTACATATATTTAATTATATATGTTGTATCACTGACATTGAAATAAAAGTTGAAATAGTATTATAACCAAGAAAAAACATTACACATTGTGTTTCCTGTGGAGGAACTAATTGATTTAGAACAAATAGGTGCGAGAGCAATGATTACACCCTTCAAAAGAAATATAAAATATAATCAACTAATGTTTTAACTTTTTTTTTTTTTTTTTTTTTTACATAACTCTTTGTTTTAAAGAATTGGATACTATTTATTCAAATGAATTAATTGGAAGCAATAAAAGATGAAATATATAATAGTAGAAATTAAACGAAAGCAAAAAAATTGTTAGTGGAACTAAGGATATGTTTGTTTTAAATTTCATTGGGACGAATTCTGAATGTTAAAACAACTCATTCTTGTTAATTTCGAAATGTAAAATCAATTATTTTAAATCCAATAAGATCCTACCTTATTATATCTACTACACCTATTAATACACATTTTTACAATTTTGAAGTCCAGATTTCTCAATAGTCAATACACCTTACCAAAACAATATGTAACATTCATGCACATTATTGTGATATTACAGTACAATCCTGAAAGCAACAAAAATAAATCATATATGTTGTATTTGGGATAAAAAAAAAAAGTCAACAATTTGCTGCAATCGATACTATACCGCTAATGCTGATTTAAGGTGGAATTACCTGGAAAAATATATTCTAATATGATAATCAGTATTTATTCAAATTAATTTATGATGATTTATTATCTTAGTTAATATGGGTCCAATCAAGATTTGTTAGTAAAAACTACTAACTGCAATAGGTTATGGACATGAACGCCGATAATGTCTATGTGATGATCTAAACTGAATTTTGATTGTAAGAGAAAAAATTGATCAATTTTGAAAGGATTGGTGGGTCTGAATTACCTGCAAGACTTGAAAACAAATGAACAGATTGATAATGTTGTTCCAAATGTCACAACATTTACCAACACATTCAGATACTTGGTAAAAATCAAAATATGCAACGGAATATAAAAACGAACAAGGACAGATGATATATCCACGAGTATTTAAAGATACTCGTGGAATGCCAGTAGGGCAAAAACTCTTTATTACTACAAGAGTAATTACAAAACAATCACAAAGAGATCTTTTAGAAGTATCTCTTTGAAACTCTCAAACACTCTAAGATAATCTCCCGACTCTCAAAGAATGTTAAAACCCTCTATAGGGTTTACAAAGCAACAAACCTAGAATCTATCAAAGGAAAGACTCTATTAAATAGAACGTTGTTATAAATGTTCCAACACTCTGTTGCTTTGAAACTGTCCTTAATTTTCTCTCACTATGCTCTTGCTTTGCTCTTGAATTTCTCTGGAAAGTGCACACCGATCCGCAGTCTGGATTGTGCTATTTATAGACTCCAGCAGATCGTGCTTCTTGTCCATGATCCATCCATGATCTTCATCCACCTTCCATACTCTCCATAACTCCATCTTTTCCATGATGTTCCACTTCTTCTTTCTCTATCTTCTTGCACGTCTTTTCTTCTTTTTTTGGCACGTCTTTGATCAGCTTCTCTCTTGATAAATTCCACGTGATTAATTCCCGCAAAAGAGTAGTAGCCAAGCAAGAAACAAACTCCTATTTTGTAGGAGAGAAACTTAACGTTAAAAACTTCTTCAAATCTTTCAATTCTAAGAATAAGTTCCCTATAAAATCTCAACAACCAAATCTAAAATATATCAAGTATCTTAAAGTATAAAATATACTATTAAAACACATTAATATATAAAATTAAATATGGTAATAAAAATACCAAAGAAAAGGCAAAATTAATTAGTGTTAAAATAACACTAACAATCTCCCCCTTTTTGGCTTTTCTGCTCAAAATCATATTTAATTTTCTCCCCCTAAATACCTGCAAGAAAACATTAATTGCAACCAAACAAATATCATTCATGAATCAAGATGCAATAGTTTTCAAAACAAGCAAAGTCAATCCACAGTAAAGTTAACCCATAAAAACAGACAACAAATGTTTTAACATCCATCACAACATCCTTAAAAAAATATCCAGTATCCAGCAGCAGCTTTCTTCAGTCATCCATTTCCTTCATTTTCAGGAGCATCCTCTTCACCTCCAACAGCTTCTTCTTCACCTGTCTCCTCATCCCCTTCCACTTCTTCTCCCCCTTTTTGAGCAGAAAGAGACAAAAGTAAAACATCTCTTATCTTGATTAAGCCCTCAATCTGCAAAGTTAACTGTTTCACCTGCAATGTTACAACATCAACAGCAACAATTTTGGGACCAACTGAAGAAGTATCATCCTTGCCATAGGGAAGATCTATCTTCCTGTTTCCAGTAAGCAAGGCTTTAGCAATGATGAGCACAGGGACTCCAGTAGTTAGAATTTCAGAAAAATAAGGCTTGAAACCTTGTTTGCACAAAATAGAGTAGATCAAAGATGGGTATGGCAGTAACCCGGAGGAGGAATATTTGCCAGCAAACTTGGCCATATTCAACATGATATACCTCCCCAAACTAAAAGGGATTCCCAACCCTATCTTGTACAACAACAAGACTTGATCCTCAGTTACAGTGGTGGTATTTCTAGAGGGTAACCAATTGTGTATGGTTATCTTATGAAGCACAACATACAAAGAGGTAAGCAAAGAAGCAGTAAACAACTTCGGTTAAGAAAACAATAAACCACCAGAAATTACCCTAGCAACAACATCCAAATCTACCTCAGTATCTTCCCAGTCTCCACAAGAATAGCCTAAGGATTCATTCACAACATGCTCAGTAAAATCATACAACTTCCCCCTCAAATGAACCTTCTCAAACTTTCGACTATGCACATCAACCACAGACTTATTCAAATTCGCATAAAATTCAAACACAATAGACGAGAAATAAGGGGATATCTTGGTCACAGAGGCATATAAATTTCATTCCTTAAGAAACCTATCCACCTTCATTTCAGAAAATTGTCGAGTATGAATTCTTCGCTCATGAATAAGGGTTCAACAACACAGTTTTCTCCAATTTGCAGAAGATAATCCAAAATAGAATTTGGGGGTTTTGGATGTTACCTCATACTCAGAATCAACAAGAGTATCTTCAGAAATTGGGGCTGAATCAGACTCAATCTCAGACGGAGGCGGCACACTCGAAGTGGTGGCGGCGTCTTTAGGTTTTGCAGATTTCTGAGCTTTGAGTTTCATCATGAAGACAGTGATAGTTTCAGCCGTGTCAGAGTCTGAAGTAGGAGTATCAGACTCAACACCCTCTTCTTCAGCGGCCTCGGTTATGGAATCTGAGTCCGTCGACTCAACCTCTATCGGCGGTGAAGGATTCTATTATGGTGGTGAAGGGAGAAACTTGGGCACCATGGAATCGTAGTCTTCATCATCCAGATGAAGAACAACAAGAGGTGTGGGTGGATCTTCAGATGTTGTGCCAACAAAGGGGCCAACATTTTCTGGGCGGCTTGGAGTGGCAGTGGATGTTCTCGATTTTCTTTTTCCTGGCATGGTTAGGGTTTCGCGAATTTGGGGGAAAATTGAGATGGTTTGTGTTTCAGAGAGAAAACGGAAGAGAGTAGAAGTGAATTGTGATTTGATTAGACATGGAGAAACGTGAATATAAAGGAGCACTAAGTAACTGCAAACCCTTAAATTCCTCAAAATTTTCAAATTCAAATTCAAAAAATAAACTGATTTTATCCAAAAGAATTTGAATTAGAAAAAATTATTCAAACACAGAGATATCATAAGATTAGAAACATTATGAGACGAATTATCCAACTCAGAAAATGTATCCATAACAAAAATTAAAAATCTAAGGATGCCTAATAACAGAATAAAATGCAAAATTTCCAGATTTTGTGCTCAGCAATGTTGATACATTTGAAACAACAATTCCTTTGAAATTTTAAGCAGGCTCAAAAAACGTAACATAGTGTACCATAAACATCAATTTTAGCACATGTTAATCTCTACCAACCTTTTGAAAATATGACATCGTCGTAGCGAGCGCCGTGTCTTTGGTTACTCAGTTGAGAGATTAACTTTTATTGTAGATTGTGGTATCTCCTACACCTTTTTACAAGGAAGCATCGTCATAGCGAGTGCCGTGCCCCGAGTTACTCAGTATAAGTCACACAACCCTTTTTAAGAAATCACTAGGCTGCTTGAAAAGCATCGTCGCCGCGAACGCCGTGCTCTAAGTGCTTTGTGATTTTTATCAAAATTTTAAGCAAGATACACTTTAAAACGAGCCATTAACTGAAATTATGGAATTGTTAGAACAAATGTCTACAAAGAGTCACACATCATCCAGAAAACACACAAGCAAACATATGCCTAAAAACCCTAGACAGAAAGCCTGAACAATTGATGTTTTTCAAATTGTGGCAACATTAGGAACAACATCCGTAAACTGTAAGTATGCAATCAGATCACACACGAACCAAGAGAGCTTTTCAAAGACGAAAATCTCTTAAAATCTAAGACTTTGGTAAATATATCAGCTATTTGTTTATCAGTGGATACATATTCGAGTTGAATAAGACCTTTCTCTACTAAGTCTCTAATAAAATGATGTCGAATGTCTATATGTTTTGTTCTTGAATGTTGAACAGGGTTCTTTGAAATATTAATGGCACTCATGTTGTCACAATACATAGTCAAATTATCACATTTAATACCATAGTCATTAAGCATATGTTGTAACCAAATCAGTTGAAAACAACAACTTCTGACTGCTACATATTCAGATTCAGCAGTTGAAAGAGACACACAGTTTTGCTTACGACTATACCATGAGACCAAATTATTTCTCAAATAAAAACATCCTCCACTAGTGTTTTTCCTATCATTCACATCTCCAGCCCAATCGGAATCACTATATCCTACAAGGTTAGGATTTGTATCTTTAGAGAACCATATTCCTCGATCACATGTACATGTTTCTTCCTTCGTGTTCGAACTCCTTCTTGTACTCCCCCTATCACCTGGCTTGTAGGGTGATCTTTTCTGATCCGAGCAGGTGGATCTCTTCTTACTGGATCATGAATTTCATCATCACTTTCAATAGATTCAATGTTGTTACCAGATGTTCCTTCAAATGTTGGAACATCAGGAACAACATCAGATCTGTCAGTTTCTGTATCAGTAGGAACAGACGGTTTCTCCATCAGATCCATCACCATATCTTCATATGTCTTTCCTACAAGATCAGAACAATCATCAAACACTATGTTGACAGATTCCTGAATATTCCTTACCCTTAAATTGTATACTCGATAAGCATGGCTATTTAAGGAACATCCAAGAAAAATAGTTTTGTCACTCTTCGAATCAAACTTAGCAAGATTATCTCTGTCATTAAGCACATAACAAACACACCAAAAAACATGAAAATGTTTCAAATTAGGTTTTCTTCCCTTCAAAATTTCATAGGGTGTTATTTTGCAACCGGGCCTAAGGTAAACTCTATTTCCTATATAGCAAGCAGTGTTTAAAGCCTCAGCCCAAAACCGTTTTGACAGATTTTTAAAACTCAACATAACTCTAGTCATTTCTTGCAAAGTTTGATTCTTCCTTTCGGCAACCCAATTTTGTTGAGGTGTTTTAGAAGCCGAAAACTCATGAAAAATCCATTTTCTTACACAAAAGTCAGCAAAGAAATTGTTTTCAAATTCTTTTCCATGATCAGACCTAATTCTCAAAACTTTTGAAGAGAAAGAGGACTTGATTTGAGTAAAAAATATTTTAAAGTAAGAGAAAGTTTCTGATTTTTCACTCAAAAAGAAAATCCAAGTGAAACGTGAAAAATCATCAACAATAACATAGGAGTACCTCTTACTACCAAGGCTTTCTACCTCAACTGGACCCATAAGATCCATATATAAAAGATCAAAACAGTGAGCAGTACATGTGTGTTCCTCCAGATGTGACAACATTATGTGGAACACGAGTTTGTTTACCTTTCTGGTAGTCTCCACAGACTACTTTATTTTTGTAATTGAGATCAGGCAAATCTTTTACTGCTCCAAACTTCATCAACTTTTGTAAGGTCCGGAAATTCACATGTCCCAATTTTTGATGCCACAAAATTGTGTCATCAAATTGGACCTTGTTACAAGTGACCTTGTTACCAACAAAGTAACAATTATCTTGAGACCTCGTTCCTGTCATAACACAAGTGTTAGATTTATCAAAAACTTCACATGAAATTTTATTAAACTTTACATCCAAGTCATCATCGCAAAGTTGACTTATGTTAATTAAATTAGCCATAAGACCATCAACCAACAATACACTTTTTAGACTTGGAAAACCTGGTACATCAAGAGTTCATCTTCCTAAGATTTTACCTTTAGCTCATCCTCCATAAGTAACATAACCTTCGGTAAGTGGTTCAAAATCTTTTTAAGTACATTTTTATTCCCGTCATATGACGTGAACAACCACTGTCAAAATACCACGAACCTGCAAGGTTAGTTCTCAAAGCAGTGTAAACAACATTGCAAATAACAGGAGCTTTTGGAACCCAAACTTGTTTCACAACAGTTCTTCGTTTGTCAGAAATGTTGTTCGAAATATTGGGCAACATTTTAAACAACATTTGATTACTGGACATATCTCTTTTCAGTTTAAAACAAAATGGTTTTATATGCCCTTTACAAAAACAGTAATGACAAACAAACTTTCTTTTCCTACGACTTGAGTTAGAAGATTCACCAACATTTTTAGACCTTTCTTTCACAAAGATGGTTTTAGCATGGTTTTCATCAAAAAGATTCGGAAAGACAGATTCTTTCGAATTAAACCCAATACATGCTCAATTGGTTTTACCTTCTTTCAAGACCTCATTGACTTTCGTCGAGCTATTGGTCCATTTTGCAATAGTGGCCTCTGCATCATCCAATTTTGATTGAACTTTATCAAGCTCCATCTCCTTCTGAATGAGGGTTGTTTCTATCTTCGCTAAAGATCCCCTCATGATATCGTTTTCTTTGGAAAGGACTTCAACTTTTTTGCACTGCTTCTTCCAGTCTTTAAGTAAGGATTTATAAAGTTCTTGGAGTTTGTCAAAAACTCCATCTTCATCTAATTCTTCATCATCTGGAAGAGAATTTGTATCCACAACATTCAAGCAGGTTACATTAGAAAAATTGAACAAGTCATACCTGTCAGATGTGTCGATCAATGTGGCCACATCTTATGCAACACGAAAAGTCTGGACATTCTGTTCGCAAGTTGTTGCAAGCATCAATGACTGGTTCTGACTTTCTTCAAAGTCGTCCTCATCCTCATCATCACTCATGAAAACCCAGTGGTTCTTTATCCCATACTTCCGAAGAGTATTGGCACATTCATTCGCATAATGTCCCCATCCCGGGCAAGCATGGCATTGAATACTTTCAAGATGCTTCGGATCAAATCTGTCATGTTCAGATCCTGCTCTTCTGGGATTAGATTGGAGTTGGACAGGTGTACCAGTTTGCTTCCATATAGATTAGGTGGTATTCTTGATCAGAAAATTCTTCCCTTTCGGATGAAATTTCTTTTTGTTGATCTTCCTTACCATCGAATTGAACTTCTTGGTCAGCATCGCCACATTGTGTCCTTCAGTGACTTCCTCCAGTGGTTCATCATCTTCATCGCTTTCATCATCAGTTTGAGCTTGGAAAACAATGTTTTTTCCCTTCGAACGTCCTTCTTGATTCTTCAGATTAAGCTCATAGGATTGCATGATGCTTTGGAGAGTATCAAAGTCCATCTTCACAAGATTGTGTGCTTCTTCGATAGCACACACCTTCATGTTGTATTTTGGTGTCAATGTGCGGATAACCTTGGACACCAAATTCTTGTGCGTGATAGAGTCTCCGAGCACCACGAATTGATTAGAGATGTCACGTAGTTTCTCAAAATAGGAACTAATGTCCTCATTCTCTTCCATTCGCATGGTTTCGAATTGAGACATTAGAGTTCTCAATTTTGTCTCCCTTACTGTGTTATCTCCTTCATAATGCCTTTGGAGGATGTCACATGCCTCCTTTGCAGAAGTACAATTCTGGACAAGTTTGAAGACGCGGAGATCTACGGAACTAAGGATAACGTCGAGTGTCTTAGCATTGTAATTTGAGTTCACAATTTCAGTAGCCGTCCACTCACTTTTCGATTTGAGTACAATATCACCATCTCGTTCACAAGTCTTCTTTGGGTGTTCAAAACCTTCTAACACGACGTCCCAAGCACGATCTTCTATGGACTTAATGTGGGAGTGGGTCCGGATTTTCCAGTAGGAGTAGTACGATCCATCTAGCACCACAACTTTCCGTGAGGATAACACCAATCCATGTCTTGCAAGTACAAAACAGGATCCTATCACGTACAAAGTCGAGTGATACAGACTCTGATACCAATTGAAAGGATTGGTGGGTCTGAATTACTTGCAAGACTTGAAAACAAATGAACAGATTGATAATGTTGTTCCAAATATCACAACATTTACCAACACATTCAGATACTTAGTAAAAATCAGAATATGCAGCGGAATATAAAAATGAACAAGGACAGAGGATATATCCACGAGTATTTAAAGATACTCGTGGAACGCTAGCAGGGCAAAAACTCTTTATTACTACAAGAGTAATTACAAAACAATCACAAAGATATCTTTTGGAAGTATCTCTTTAAAACTCTCAAACACTCTAAGATAATCTCCCGACTCTCAAAGAATGTTAAAACCCTCTATAGGGTTTACAAAGCAACAAACCTAGAATCTATCAAAGAAAAGACTCTATTAAACAGAATGTTGTCACAAATGTTCCAACACTCTGTTGTTTTGAAACTGTCCTTAATTCTCTCTCACTGTGCTCTTGCTTTGCTCTTGAATTTCTCTGGAAAGTGCACACCGATCTGCAGCCTGGATTGTGTTATTTATAAACTCCAGCAGATCGTGCTTCTTGTTCATGATCCATCCATGATCTTCATCCACCTTCCACACTCTCCATAACTCCATCTTCTCCATGATGTTCCACTTCTTCTTTCTCTATCTTCTTGCACGTCTTTTCTTCTTTTTTTGGCACGTCTTTGATCAGTTTCTCTCTTGATAAATTCCACGTGATTAATTCCTGCAAAAGAGTAGTAGCCAAGCAAGAAACAAACTTCTTAAAGACTTCTTCAAATCTTTCAATTCTAAGAATAAGTTCCCTATAAAATCTCAACAACCAAATCTAAAATATATCAAGTATCTTAAAGTATAAAATATACTATTAAAACACATTAATATATAAAATTAAATATGGTAATAAAAATATCAAAGAAAAAGCAAAATTAATTAGTGTTAAAATAACACTAACAAATTTGATACTATCCTGATAAAAAAATCTACAATTTCAGGCAGATAGATCGATTTTCTCTCAATTTAATGTCATATAGATCAAAATTTCCTTCCATACAAAATCATCTCTAATTTGTAGTAATCCACCAACCTTTATGTCAATAATTATCTTCAAAATCGTAATTTCTATTTAAATGTAATTAAAATTGGAAGAAATTAAAATTAGTTAAATGGCCATTATTAAAACACGGTAGTTGGTGTTCCAAAAATGGATAGAGCCTAAATTATAAGATTAAAAATGAAATTTTCAGAAAACAAAAATTATGAAATAAAATACTAATTTATTGAAATAATCAAAGAACAACGCGGGATCTGGAAATCGTCATATTTATATTCCTAGTCCAAAAAACGCACTCAAAATAATTTCATAAAGCATCAAATGGCAAGTACAAATTATAAATCTTTCAAACCCACTAACTCAGTTTCCAGAGGTGTCTTAGAAAGAAAGCATTTTTTAACATACAATTAAACCTGCCTATTTTTCATTTTTAATTTTGGTTAAAAAAAAAAAATCATAGAAGATGAGAACAGTTGATGAAGTCTAAAATTCTTGATAGAGATGCATCAACTAAAATATTAATTAGGACACTATTATACTATTATATACACTAATTAATGAAGCACTGTCTAAAAAGCCATCATATAAGTACCAGCTGTCTCATAATGACGTAATTAGAGTATGTTTAACCCAATATTTAATTGCTCAATACCCATAAATGGCATCAAAGAAATCATATTTAATTGAAAGAATGGCGATTAGCTTGCATCTATCTCCTAAAGAAGTAAGCAAATCCAACACTTGGTTAAGTGCCATTGGCTTGCAGTGGTTTTCAACCTTAAAATATTAGCCACCCACTTAATTTTTATTAATTTTAGGTGCTTAGTGTCTAGATACACAAGCCCTAAGCCCTACGTGGCCTTCTCTAATGAAACTTGACACCTTTTTTGCGCACACTTTAACATCAACATTATATTATAATCATACCATGTCACCTAATGCCTTGGCAAATCTTTTTGTTTCCCTAATTGCCCTTCATTCAAGATTCATGAGGATAATTGATTTTCTTTCGTATAACAATCTAAGTCCTCTACTTCTTATCGTGTATTGATTTTGTATAATGTTCAACAGTACTAAAAGCGTCTTCAATATTATTGTAAATACATCCAAATTTGATGTTTTTCTTCTTCTTCAACAATGTCGTAAATTGTTAAAACTTAAAACTTGTGATTTTCTTCTTCTTCTTTTTCTTTTTTTTATTCATTTTCTTTTCTTTTTCTTTTATTTTCATTCTATTTTTTATAATAATAAGAAATATTATGGATATTCTTTTTTAGTGCAAAAAAATAGTGCAGACTGTTGGAGATGAATAATAATTACATTATAATATTAGTGCTAATTTTACGATAAAATATCTTGCGGTGTTGGAGATGCCATAATCCATTAAAAGACGATAGAGAAAACTAATGTTCTAATGAAAATGCATTGATTTTGCATGAGGGGTATTTAAGTCTTTTCGGAAACACTATTGCTGGAGCTGATCTTTAGCTTATGTGAAGAGGTGACACAGATTATTTGAAAAGGACATAATTTTGACTGATGGGTTGAAACAAGCCTAGAGTTGTTTGTTCCTATATAAATAAGCACCATATGTCAGGGAATTTTGAGGACAAGGAAAAGAGCACAACACAACCTATTACATAACAAAAAAAACAAACCATATTATATATCTTTTCTTCACTTGATGTCTTGGGGGGTGATGGGCCAACACATGGGGTGGGCAGCCATTGAAGAAGTGTGGAGAAAAGGGCCTTGGACTGCTGAAGAAGATAGATTGCTTATTGAGTATGTCAAAATGCATGGTGAAGGTAGATGGAACAATGTCTCTAGGCTTGCTGGTAAGTCCTAATTTAATTCATGTTTTCTTGAAAACAATATTTTTTAAATTTCTTGTCCTAATTTGGTTATTTGTTCTGATAGGATTGAAAAGAAATGGTAAGAGCTGTAGATTGAGGTGGGTCAACTACTTGAGGCCAGACCTAAAGAGAGGACAAATAACCCCTCATGAAGAGAGAATAATAGTTGAACTACATGCTCGATGGGGCAACAGGTAATTATATTTTCACTGTAAGAAACAACAAATTTTTTAATTGAAAAAAATATTAATTGTTCACTTAAATGAACACAGATGGTCAACAATTGCAAGAAGCTTGCCTGGAAGAACAGACAATGAAATCAAGAACTATTGGAGAACTCATTTCAAGAAAAAGGGCAAATCCTCTTCAGACAGCCCAGAAAAGGCCCAGGCTAGGCTACTCAGAAGACAACAGTTTCAATTGCAGCAGCAGCAACAACAACAACAGCATCAAGATGAGCAAGATCGAACGGACATGAAGAGGATCATGTCATTGCTGCTAGATGAGAGTGACAATAAAGTGCCAAGTTTCACTCAGCTGAGGCAGGAAATGATCATGTGTGCTCCAGGTGCACTGGAAGAGCATGGACTGCTCTACTCGATGATCAACAACTACGCGACTGTGCCAGAGACCTCGAACGAGGACATGATCATATGGGATGGCCTCTGGAACTTGGATGAACTCCATGGAAGCATCACAGGCAAAGCTAATAATTATCAGCATAATTTAGCTACAACTTTTTATTGAACTTCTAAAGTTTGCACTACAAAAAAAAAAGGTGTAATTTCAATTTTGGTACTATATGTTAGGTATTTTTCATTTTTTTGACAGTGAAATCTCCGTGGTGTTCTATGTATTAATTTTTTCAAATTTCAATCCAATTTTGCTCCGAATTTTCAAAATTACTGACGTGACAGCCGGAATTTAGCCGACACGTCAACGATTTTGAAAATCCGACCAAAATTAGACTGAAGTTGAAAAAAATAAAAAATAGAGGACCAAAATTAAAAAAACGGATATTTATTTGTCAAAAAATGTAAAATATATTATGTTCTGGACCAAAATTGAAATTAACTCAAAAAAAAAAAAAATTGAGAACCAAAGAAGGTTTTCAATTGGGAGATTATGATTTATGTTGAGGCTTAGCCCCCCTCCCCTGTTTTTTAATAATTTTGGTCTCCTAGATAAGAAATTTGACATGGTGGGTAACATCATGTTCATTTTCTGTTTTGTAATATTCAGTTTAAACAGGCAATTAAGTGTCCACTAGTGAGAGATTTTGGTGTACTTCAAGTTTCTTTGCAATAATAACTGTCTATAATCATTCTAGCATTAATTTTCATTTGGAAATTGTTGATCCAGCATTTTTAACATAGCAGAATTAAGGAGCACGTTTTTAATAGAATAAAGGATTTGACAGTGTAAGAAGCGTAGATGATTAATCAATAGGAAGTGCTAGAAACGTGTTTACGTGGGCACAGATTCTACAAATATTGTTGAATAGGATTGTTAAGAAAATCGACCATATAAATTATATATAATAGGTTCTCTTTATTTGGCATATCGCCAGTCGTTGTCACTTTAATTTGGCGACTCTAGTTCTCCATGGTATGGCTAAAATGGTAACTTTGTATGAGCATTAAAATTTGGGGTGATTTCATTACTGCCATTTGTAGGGGGAAAAAATTATTTTTAGTTATAAATTATAATTCATTTATCTTTTTAGTTAAAATTTGACATTTTTATCCTTCACATTTGTACCACGTATATTAGCTCATACAATCAAATTTAGATTGTACCACTGTATCTCATATTTTGGAAAACTTCAAGAAAATTACACCATTTTTCTTTCTAATATAAGACACATAAGTCCAATGCATGAAAGAAGCTCGAAGTGTCAAATTACTTTCTGATCATGTAGGTACAGGAATTATTACAATCGATTGTAATTCATTAAATTACATACCTCTGATCTTTATATATATGGTAAATATATTTAGACACATATACAATATTATAATTGGTATTTAGACTTAAATTTTAGAGTATTGTTGATTTTTATAGCTAATTTCTAATATGTACAAGCAGTAACAGACCAAGGATTTCAATCCAAGGGGCCCAAGTTAATTATAAAAAAATACTATAACTTTAAATTAAAAATATAAATATATCACAATTTCAATAAAGTCAATATATTACAAACATTTTTCTTCTATTTTTCATATTTTGAAATTGATGCATAAAGTTTCATTGCTAATATCAATCTTATTATATTATCTTGACTCGATGATAGTTGAGGTTTTGAACAATATGTGAATTAAGTGAAGAAGATGATGTCTATATAGCATGTCGTATTTTTCTATAGTATCATTCCATTATCTATAAAAGAAAGTACAACTAATATTTGAAAATAAATTAAAAGTACAAGAACTTTGTAAAGCAATATGAGATTTGGTAAAATAAAATTGAAATTTTAAGAGTTAAGTAAAACACAATAAAAATATATTTGAAAATCTCTTCATTTACTCAATATTTGATATGTTATTTCTATATCTTTACCGAAACTTAAATATTGTTTATCATCATCAGAATACAAAACTATAATTTTATAAGAATGTTGATTGTTTTTTCTTTCTCAACAAAAACTAAATAACTTAATCATTCAACAAAATAACTTCAAATATATATAGATAAATAATTCATAAATAAAATACAAAATTATTTACTAATCTTTTCCAACTAATCAATAAATCACATATAATTTAAGGCACAATAAATCAACAATAATAAAAAAAAAATGAAAGCAAAACAATAATATAAAGATAGCATTGTACCTTTAAATATGATGGGAAAACAACTAAGAGAAAGTGAAAATTAAGATTTGTGTTGTTAAATTAAAAAGGGGAAAAAATTGATTGAGGAATGAAGAAAAGAAATTGTGCAGCTCATCCACGCGGCATGCAGAAGCTAAGCTAGTAGCCTCGTACTATTTTTTCTTTTTTTCTTTTTAATTAAAATAGCGAATTTACAATATTACCCCTATCTTTTGGAAAATTTTCAGATAACATGTTAAACACGTTGTAGCAAAACAGTGGCAGATAAAGTGACATTGAATTTCCCTGGACCACTGTCCCAAGAAAATTGAAAAAGCCAGCACACTATAATATAGTACCACGAAGCCAAATATCATCTTCACCATTCTTCATCAATTTCGCAGAAAGCTATAAACTTTGACAGCCTTAATTTGATCGGTAATGGCCTTCTCCGTCACCGTCACCGTCAGCTGCTTGACTTGGGTATGGTTTCTCTTATACCCGGCTGCATCACAGTCAATAGTCAAAACTCTACCAGGCTATTCTGGTCATTTGCCATTCTACCTTGAAACTGGGTACTTTCTGTCATCATCACTGCACAATTCTTCTTCATTTAGCATTTCTTTTCTTTTTTTTTCTTGAAAAGATATAATTACTGTTGTTGTGAAGGTATGTGAGTGTGGGTGAAAATGATGATGAAAAAGAGCTGTTTTACTACTTCATGAAGTCGGAAAAGAACCCGAAAGATGACCCGCTTGTTCTTTGGCTCACCGGTGGACCCGGTTGCTCTGGTTTATGTGGTCTCGCCTTTGAAATCGGTATTAAACATGGTTTTAAAATGATTCAAATAACAACTAAAGATATAAGATATATTAAGTGTTTGCAATATTTCTGGTATTTAATTTGATGATGTTGTTATGTTATATGTGAATATTTTGTGTAGGGCCAATAGCTTTTGATGCTTCATCTTTTAATGGAACCTTTCCATCGTTCATTCTTCGGCAATATTCATGGACCAAGGTTCTTGTTTAGACTATTTATTTTAATCAATGTTATCATGAGTTTAAGGATCCATTAATTTCTAACATATATTTATATGACGTCATGTTCAGATTGCCAGTGTAATATTCATAGATGCGCCTGTTGGAACTGGATTCTCCTATGCAAGCACTTACAATATCACAGACACATCACAAGCAAAAGATATATACACTTTTTTGAGGAAGGTATGGTTCATCTTCTCTTTGTTAACTAAACAAGTAGCCATGTGGTACCTAGAGATGTAAATGAGATAATACAACTTGTGAGTTTTTTTTTCTTTTTTAATTAGGATGAACTCGAAAAAAAATCAAAATTCATGCTGCAATTGAAATTTGAGCAAGATTCGGTAATATTTTTATGCAATTAACCTAATATTTAGTTTTGGATATGATAATTTTGAAATATTTTCCTGCAGTGGCTACTAAATCATCCTATGTTCATTAGGAATGATCTCTACATCGCGGGTGATTCCTATGGTGGGAAGATAGTTCCAATGGTTGCTTTGGAAATATCTAATGGTAGGTTAATTATGTAAATGTCCTCCATGTTTTAACTTACACTTAGCAAGTGTTTTTCCTCAAAAATAATGACGATAGTTAATGTTGTTATCATAGGTAACGAAGCAGGTTTTGAACCACAAATGCCTCTCAAGGTGACCATTTCCTTGACATGATTATTTTTACATGTTTGCATAATGTTTATTTCTTACATGTGAACCAAATTAGGGATACTCAATTGGCAATCCTATAACTAACGTTGAGTATGACGAAAACGAAAGAGTTCCTTTTGCCCATGGCATGGGACTTATACCAACTGAGTACTACGAGGTAATTATGTAATTCTACTCATCTGAGTTTCTGATGAACAAGATTAACAAGAATGCTTGCTTTAATTAGTTGGCAAAAAGCAGCTGTTCTGGACAATATAACAATCCTGATCCAAATAACGTGCAATGCCTCAACGCTCTTCAAACTATCGAGGGCGTAAGTTAAAGTAGTCATGGATTTCTGCAATAAATCGAGTTTTGGATTATATATAATTGTTTTTTATTTCGGAGATGCAGTGCTTGAGTAATATATACATTCGTCACATCCTCGAACCACCATGCTTGTTGGAAGCAACGAACAGGGGTGTAATGTTATTGGAAGACGACATTATCACCTCCACTGAGCAACACCAAACACTATGTTCCGTAAAATTCTTCTCTATTTCGAATTATATATTCCAATACTCAGAATTGCTCTTGCTAACTTTCTCAAGGGCTGTAGGATGAAGTCAATGAGATTATGACTCGTGTTTGGGCAAATAATCCGCGAGTTCAAGACGCTCTTCATGTTAGAAAGGTGTGTTCATAATTAACTACGGGGTTTTAGAGCAGTTTTTGTAGGAAAAACACATCTAATTATAATATGGTAATAATAATAATAATAATAATCAGGGAATGATATTTAAAGATGAGTGGTCGAAGTGTAAAGACTTGGGTCCAGCCTATGATGAAAATGTAGCAAGTGCTGTTCCATATCATCAAGCTCTTACTCACAGGCTCTCTAAAGCCATGGTCTACAGGTAAATATTTCCAGCTTATAATTTCAACTAATTTGGGAAGAATTATAAAGCATTTCAATCGTCACAAAGGTATATATTGCAAATTAATATTTGATTAATTTTTACAGTGGAGATCATGACATGGCAGTGCCCTACATTGCTACCTATAAATGGGTGCACCATCTAAATTTGAGCATTGATTATAAATGGAGACCCTGGTTTGTGGACCAAGAAGTTGCAGGGTTAGTTTTGTCTTTTTATTTCATTAAATCTTTTGTTCCTTTATATGTGATCTTATGAAACATTATTTATTACTTTTTATCTTTTTGGCGATATAGATACACAAAGGGGTTCAAAAACAATGAATTTTATCTCACTTATGCAACAGTAAAGGTAAGAATAGGTGGATACATATTTATAGATTATTGATGTAAAACTTCAACTTATTATTGTGTTTGTGCGTAAATATACATATCTACAGGGTGCAGGCCATACAGCTCCAGAGTATAAACCAGAAGAATGTCTTGCCATGATTCATCGTTGGTTCTCGTCTAATCCTTTGTGATTCTAAATTGGTCTCTTCTAATCAGTGGTTCGTGCAACATTAATAATAAAACTTTTTTTTAAAATTAATTCACTATTTAAATTGCGTCATTTTACATGGTTTGGTTATGGTTTCGGGTTGAAAACTCACCAAATCAAATTGTATGTGATTACATATGTACGTGCACAATGCAATGTTATATTTAATTTTTGAGTTAATTTTCATTGTAATGTATATTCAATTCTTTTTTGTAGCTAATGTCTAATGTGAGTAATGTTGTGCACATCTGCTCTCCTCCAAATGTTTTTTTTTTTTTAACCATTTCAAATAGAAAATGTTGCAAATAGTGAAAAGAGTAGAAATTAAATCATTGAGAGTTACATTTAAACTACACAACAAATAATGCTCCCAGAACACAGTCGAGTTGGTAAGGCCTGAAATGATGTGGCAACGCAAGTTCAAACCTCACGTGGATAGATTTTTTTCGAAATATTATAGAGGTTTATCCTGAATTTAAATCATATTCTCTTTTCAACATGTCTCTTTTAAATCATATCAATCAATTTACGTCACATTCTTCATAGCTGTCTGATAAAAATCTCAAAAAAATAATGATAGAATTTTAAACACGTTGCAGCAAAAACAGTGGCAGATAATATAGTACCACGAAGCCAAATATCATGTTTACCGTTCTTCATCAATTTCGCAGAAAGCTATAAACTTTGACAACCTTAATTCGATCGCGAAATGGCCGTCAAAAACACCGTCACCGTTAGGTGGTTGGTTTGGGCATGGTTTCTCTTGTACTCGGTTGCATCACAGTCCATTGTGAAAACTCTACCAGGGTATTCTGGTCATTTGCCTTTCCACCTTGAAACTGGGTACTCATTCTCATTTAACATTTCTTAATCTTTTTCTTGAAAATATATACTTATTGTTGTTACGCAAGGTATGTGAGCGTGGGTGAGAGTAGTGATGAGAAAGAGCTGTTTTACTACTTCATCGAGTCAGAAAATGACCCGAAAGACGACCCGCTTTTTCTTTGGCTCACCGGTGGACCCGGCTGCTCCGGTTTCCGTGGTCTCACCTCTGACATCGGTACATTTGGAGATACTAATTGGGTGCATTAATTGCAATGTATATATTTCTTGTATTTGAATATTTGAATATATTGTGTACGGCCAATAGCATTTGATGTTTCATCTTTTAATGGAACCTTTCCATCACTCATTCTTAGGCAACATTCATGGAACGAGGTTCAGTTTACCCTTTTCCAATCAATGTTATGTTATGTTATGTATGAAACTCTTGAATATTTATATGACGTCATCTTCAGATTGCCAATGTGATATACATAGATGCGCCTATTGGAACTGGATTCTCCTATGCAAGCACTTACAATCAAGGATTAAAATATCGGTATCGACGGATATATCGGTACCTTAATTTTTCCGATATATAGACGGATATATCGATATCGGTGGATATATCGGTTTTTGCGCAAAAAATTTAAAAAATTTGAAAAAAAATTGAAAAAAATAATTTTGTACTTTATATAATATTATAAGTAACATTAATACATAATTGAATTTAAATTTCAAATAAAAAGATGTGTTAACAACAAATTTAGAGACAAACTATTATATAAATGTTGTCTCATATGATAACATGACAAATTATCATACAAAATTAATACATGACCTAATAATAGCTTGAATTCCTATGAGGTTCAAATATATAAGATGACATGTCATCTTGAGTCAAACAATATTGATGTCAACTTAAGACACTAGACCAATTTTCAGCGTAATCATAGAGATAACTTTCGTAGGTTTCTTTACTTCTTCCAACTGTAGTTCCATAAATCGGATAATGTGGATTGACCCAATATGGTTGACTATGTTGATGCATGCTTCAACCTCCATGTGACATTTGAGGTAGTGGGTTATAAAATGGATTTTGACTAGACCAATCAAACTGTGAAGTGTTATGTCTGCCGTGAGAATACGATGGTTAATATTGTATGCATTGTACGTGAAAATGAAAAAAAAAATGTACAAGGAGCCATCAACAAAAAAGAAAAAAAAAAAAAGGCACAAATTGAAAAATTGGACCGATAATATAGTTCTCGATATATCGCCGATATATCGAGATAAATTGATAGATTTGTACACAGTCTGCCCGATATTCAAAAATCGCCGATATATCGATATATCGGCGATATATCGGCACATATCGGCGATATTTTAGTCCTTGGATACAACCGAGTACAACAGAAACCATAC
Organism: Scutellaria minor; assembly: GCA_954870855.1. Taxonomy (NCBI): domain Eukaryota; kingdom Viridiplantae; phylum Streptophyta; class Magnoliopsida; order Lamiales; family Lamiaceae; genus Scutellaria; species Scutellaria minor. Next base: position 3,329,438 of record OX940729.1, read on the forward strand.
CCAAGCCAAGTAGCTGATGGCGACGGCGACAGCCATTTCCGGTCAAATTAAAGCCTTCTGGGAAGATGATGAAGATGATGCTTGTGGACCAGTTGTGTATTATTTGTCATTAAATATTTTTTACTTCTTAAGAGGGCTTCATTCATACTTGTTCAGCTACCATTCCAACAATACTTTCAATTCATTCATACTTGTTCAGCTACCATTCCAACAATACTTTCAACACCTAACCTGTGGTCATTGTTTTATTTTGAAATGATGAGAGTTATATCCAAAATAAACATATAAGAAATATGTCGGTTAAAATTGTAAAAAATATGAAAATTCATGTTATATTCGATGATATTCAAAAAGTTGGTTAAAATTGAAAATTAAGTAAAGTTTGTGATTTTTACGACAATTAACCCGAAAGAGAATGATGACAAAAACTTCAACAATAATCATTCCATTTAATAATCCAATGAACAGTAAGAATAATAAATGAAAGTGGATATAGAATATTCCTCTAGATTAGTAATATAAGAGCAAATATGATCTCTTTAGATTTTATTATTATGTAATATTTTCTCTGTCACATACGAAAAGTTCTGTTTATACAAAATTATGCTAGGAGAAGAGTCATATTTCAAAAGTTTATGTTAGGTTTACTGAACAAAATACAATAACCTGTAACTAGTGATTAATTAGAATAAACTTAAATGAAGGGGTAAAATCAAGTCCTTTTGTACATTCTAAATGATAAAAAGTCATACTCTAATTAAATGAATTATTTTTATTATGAACCACAGTTCTATAATAAGGGATAAAAACCACAGTTTTATTATTGAAAATGGTTGATGTTGTCTGAACCAACCAACAATTAGAAGAGACAAATTCAGATTCACAAAGGATTAGAAGAGAACCAACGATGAGTCATTTCAAGACATTCTTCTGGTTTACTATCTGTAGCTGTATGACCTGCGCCCTGTTTATATATGTATGCATATAAGCACAAACACACTAATAAGTTCAAGTTTTACATCAACAATCTATATATAAATATATATATTCACCTATTCTTACCTTTACTGTTGCATACGTGAGATAAAATTCATTGTTTCTGAACCCCTTTGTGTATCTGTATCGCCAAAAAAAAAAAAAAGAGAATGTGATAAGATAACATAAAAGAAGAAAAGGATTAAATCAAATAAAAAGACAAAACTAACCCTGCAACTTCTTGGTTCACAAACCAGGGCCTCCATTTATAATCAACAGTCAAATTTAGATGGTGTATCCATTTATAGGTAGCCATGTAGGGCACTGTCATGTCATGATCTCCACTGTAAAAATTAATCAAATATTAATTTGCAATATATACCTTTCTGATGATTGAAATGCTTTATAATTCTTCCCAAATTAGTTGAAATTAAGCTTAGAAATATTTACCTGTAGACCATGGCTTTAGAGAGCCTGTGAGTAAGAGCTTGATGATATGGAACAGCACTTGCTATATTTTGATTTTAAGCAGTCAAATTTTTACAAGCGATCCACTCATCTTTCATCATTCCCTGATTATCATAACTATCTTATAATTAGATGTGTTTTTACTTCAAAAAACATTAATTAAAAAACCCCTTGTATTTATGAAGAGCCTCTTGAACTTGCGGATTATTTGCCCAAAGACGAGCCATAAGCTTAGTGAGATCATCCTGCAGACAAGATATATAGCCTTAGAAATTATGCAAGATAAACTTAGCAGTATTGGAATTAAATCGAAATAGAGAACAACTTTACAAGACACAAGTCTTGCCAATCAGTCGAGGTGAGAATGTCATCTTCCATTAACATCACACCCTTGTTTGTTTCGGGCGAGCATAATGGTTCGAGGATATGATGGGGGTTTATATTACTCAAGCACTGCAGCTCCGAAATGGCAATAATTATAATCCAAAATTCAATCTATTACAGAAACTGATCATAACTTTATGCATCAATCTAACTTACTTCATCGATAGGTTGAAGAGCGTTAAGGCATTGCACGCTATTTGGATCAGGATTGCTATATTGTCCAGAACAGCTGTTTTTTGCCAACTAAAACAACCATTCTAGAATCACACAAACTAGTTAATCTTGTTCAGAAACTCAGACATGGATGAATGATTGTAATTACACAATTACCTCGTAATATTCAGTTGGTATAAGTCCCATGCCATAGGCAAAAGGGACTTTCTCATTCACGTCTTTCGGAGCATCAGTAATAGGATTGCCAATTGAGTATCCCTGATTCCGTTAACATGTAAGAAATTAACATTATGCAAAATGAGATTTATAGCTCAATGGTATCCCACCTTTTATAAATGTGCAGATTGTGATGACCAAGGTTTGATTGTGATGATCAAGGTTCGAATGTGTAAGAAAAAAAAACATTATGCAAACATGTAACAAATAATCAGGTGGAATTTTTTTACCTTGAGTGACATTTGTGGTTCAAGACCTGCTTCGTTACCTATAATAGCGACATTAATTATCGTCATTATTTTTTAGGAAAATGATTTGGTAAAACATCATGTACGTGTATGTCTAAATGTACATAATTAACCTACCATTCGATATTTCCAAAGCAACCATTGGAACTATTTTCCCACCATATGAACTACCTGTGATGTAGAGATCATTCCTAATGAACATAGGATGATTTAGTAGCCACTGCAGGAATATTTCAAAATAATTATTATATCCAAAACAAAATATTATGTTAATTACATAAAAATATTGCATGATTTTTGGTCAATTTCAATTCCAAAATGAATTTTGATTTTTTTATCTCAATTACAGCATCAACTTTATTTTCGGCATATATTGCAACATTTCTATGATCATTAGCATCAAGAAATTAGGCAAATATTATCTTCAAAAGTCAGCACAACAGTGATTATCTTAGAGTGACAAATGAGTTGTATTATCTCATTTAATTAATTAGGAGATTAACCATACCTTCCTCATGAATGTGTATATATCTTTTGTTTGTAATGTGTCGGATGTATTGTACGTACACGTACATGATGTTTTAACTTGGAGTTCCCAAATCATTTTCCTAAAAAATAATGACGATAATTAATGTCGTTATTATAGGTAACGAAGCAGGTCTTGAACCACAAATATCACTCAAGGTAAAAATTTCCATCACATGATTATTTGTTACATATTTGCATAATATTAATTTCTTACATGTTAACGGAATCAGGGATACTCAATTGGCAATCCTATGACTGATGCTAATAAAGACACTAATGAGAAAGTCCCTTTTGCCCATGGGATGGGACTTATACCAACTGAGTATTATGAGGTAAATATGTAATTCTACTCATCCATGTCCGAATTTGAGAACAACATTAACTAGTTTATGAGACTTAAGAATGGTTGTCTTAGTTGGCAAAATGCAGTTGTTTTGGACAATATAACAACCTGGATCCAATAACGTGCAATGCCTCAGTGCTCTTCAACTTATCAATGAAGTAAGATGCAAAAAGCTATGATCAGTTTCTGTAATAGATTAAGTCTTGGATTATAATTGTTTTTATTTCGGAGTTGCAGTGCTCGAGTAACATATACATCCATCATATCCTCGAACCATCATGCTCGTTCAAAGCAACAAACAAGGGTGTAATGTTAATGGAAGAAGACATTCCCACCTCAACTAGGCAAGACATAAAATTATGTCGTGTAAAGTTCTTCTCTATTTCAATTTATTTAGATATTTCTTGAGTTTATCTTGCAAACTTTCTCAAGGGTATCCTGTATGCAGGATAATATCAGTCGATTATTGTCTCGTATTTGGTCAAATAATCCGCAAGTTCAAGAGGCTCTTCATGTTAGAAAGATGTGTTCATAAATAAAAGGGGCTTTTAAATGTTTTTGAAGTTCGAACACATCTAATTATAAGATCGTTATAATAATCAGGGAATGAGTATGTTAGAGTCAGAGAAACGAGAATAAAAAGAATTGAACAAGAAGTGATGAAAGATTGATAACAAATTGAATTGCAATTGCAAACAATTCCCAATTCCAAGTTCAGATCCCAAAATTCCGAATCCCCACTCTACTTCGCTTTTACATTATTTAAGGGCAAAATAAAATGGAAAGATACGATATGCAAACTAAATCCAAGATAATATCTTAAACAAGGAAAAAAAAAATATCCTAACTAATTCTGCAATCTCACGCTTTGCCAACCAGTCTGCCAACTTTGCAATCTTCACTCATTGCCAAGCCATTTGCCAACTTTGCAATTCCGTCCACGCCATCCTTCTTCCCTCTTCGTCGGTAAACACGATCTGTAACAGAGTAAAGATGAGTGGGTGGCTTGTAAAACATTGAGTCCAGATTACGATCAAAATGAAGCAAGTGTTGTTCCATATCATCGAGCTCTTACTCACAGGCTCTCTAAAGCCATGGTCTACAGGTAAATATTTCCAGCTATCAACTAATTAGGGAGGAATAATAAACCATTTCAAACACCAGAAGATGTTGCAAATTAATATTTGATTAATTTAACAGTGGAGATCAAGACATGGAAGTGCCCTACATGGCTACCTATAAATGGGTGCACCATAAATTTGACCATTGATTACAAATGGTGGCCCTGGTTTGTGAACCAAGAAGTTGCAGGGTTAGTTATGTGATCTTATGACATTCTTTTTTTCTTAGTTTTTTTTTTTTTTGGCAATATAGATATACAAAGGGGTTCAGAAACAATGAATTTTATCTGACTTATGCAACAGTAAAGGTAAGAATAGGTGAATATATACATATATATATATACGAGTTTCAAATCACGTGCATTGCACGTGGAAATCAATTCAAATTAAGAAAAGAAATAATAATAATACAAATATCCTATATATATATAACACTTTTATATTAGAGTTCTAATTATAATAGGATTCTATAAGATTTTGAATTAGCTGTGATTTTAATATAAAATTATTTAAATATAAAAACTTAAATTACTATTATAACATTAAATATTAATCGTTGATTGGGATATATTTGGCAATCCATATTTTATAAGAAACATCCACACTTTTACATAGGTAATAGATAGATATATGTTTGCATCAATTATTAATTATATCCAATGGATAATGAGTTGGCTTGAATACATGGAATAAACTATCCACCAATCCCCATGGATAGCCATATTAATCTTGTTGATATGATATATTATCAAGCCTAATAAGGTCAAGCAAACAGATCCTTGATGTAAAACTTGAACTTATTAGTGTGTTTGTGTGTAAATACATATCATACAACTCCAGAATATAAACCAAAACAATGTCTTGCCATGATTCATCGTTGGTTCTCTTCTAATGCTTGGTGAATCTGAATTGGTCTCTTCTAATTGTTGGTTGGTTCAGACAACATCAACCATTTTCAATAATAAAACTGTGATTTTTATCCCTTATTATAAATGTGTGGTTCATAATAATAATAATAATTCATTTAATTAGAGTATAACTTTTCATCATTTAGAATGTACAATAAGACTTGTTTTTACCCCTTCATTTAAGTTTATTATAATTAATCACTAGTTACAGGTTACTGTATTTTTTTCAATAAACCTAACATAACCTTTTTAAATATGAGTCTTCTCATAGGATAATTTTGTATAAACAGATCTTTTTTCTATGGGACAGAGAAAATGTTATATAATTATAAAATCTAAAGAGATCATATTTGCTATTATATTACTAATCTATTAATAAATAAATATTTACAAGAAAATCATTTACAAGAATTTATAAATAAATAAATAAATAAAATTATCAATTCACTTCCCTTTCTGACTTTCATCTAAGAAATTAACACTTTAATTTAGTCAATATCCTATTAAAAATAAAAGATATTAAAGGGTAAATACATAAAACCCCACAAATACATAAAATAATCCCCAAAATTGAATTTAAATAAATTATTTAAATGCAAAGTATAATATGCAGATTGCCAAATGTTATCCATATATTATTGTTTAAAGAGAATACAAATAAAGACTAGTTCATCTACTTCATTCAGAGGCCTTCTACCAATCTACAATTTCACGCTACCTAAGCCAGCCACTTGAATATGAAAGTGAATTTTCCATTCACCGATTATTGTTATAATATTATTATTTTATTTTTTTTAAGGAACTCCCCTTTCACTTAAAAACAAGCCTCTCATGTATTCTCATTCTACCATTGGGTGTTAACATTGCCAAAGACCACTGAAAAATATATTAAGATGCATAGAGGGATTAGAACTCACAAAAGTCGTCGATCGGCATCTTCATGTATGAGTCGAAGAATTGGGATCAAGCAACAAGGTTGAAATTGTTTTCCAAGATCGAGTGAACCTCAACAAGAGAAGTCACTTTGAAATCTGGTTTAAATTCCACATTTTGGTATTCGGGAGAATCATACCTTCCCGTTTCATCGAGCAAGCATGTAAAAGCACCTGCTCGTTTCCCACACACCACCTTCAAAGATCAGAAAAACAAGAAAAATGAGTAGCACCAATGTAGAAAAGATTATCAGAAATAAAGAAAATATATATTAATTTTACAGTCACATAATTTGAACAAGCAAACAACAAATGGAAAGAAAAGAGCTTGATTGTAATGACCTTAGATTAACAAAGAACTTACGTCATCCTTAAGACTGTCGCCGATCATCATAACCTCATTAGGCTGCACGTCCCAATTTGAACAAATATGTAACAGGGGAGCTGGGTGTGGTTTATAAGGTTTAAACTCCCTGCTTAATGCAGGAGAAAATATCATCTGCAAAAAACTAAAATAAAATAAAAATTTGAGACCTAAATGTTTTGAAACTAAAGTTCATGGCTTGATCTTAACCATCTCTCAGTCATTAGTAACATAATTAAATTTATTGTACATAATAAAACATACAGTTAAAGTATAAAAGTTAGTCTAACAAATAGATGAAGTAGCTGGTGAAGAAAACAAGTATCCTTACACCTAATCAAATCTTACCCCAAACTGTTTATGAAACAAATCAACTGAATCCTTGACATTTCTGGTGATTAATCCTCTCCTGAAGGTGAAAAGTAACAGAAGAGTCAATATTTCCATGATCGGTATATGTAAATGATGATGTTAAAATATAAGTAACAAAATTATTTAAATGATTCTATTCATGAACACACAAAAAAACACAAAATTCGAACAGCTAAAAATGAACAATAATAAAAACATGAAATATAACAATATATCCAAACAAAATTAAGTCTTATGCATAACTTCAATATATAAGAAGAAAGAGAAAGAAAGGCCAATGAGAAAACTACAATATTAGCTTAAGCAACCACAAATTAAATGTCATGATTAAATATGCACTGAAAAAATTACCTAATATTCCTTGACTGAAGAAACCCATAAAGTTCTGAAGCACCTGCTACAAAACTGACTGTTACTCTTACTCAGTTTTACCAAGTATTGAAAACTTTATAAATAATACATGTTAATTATTAAAAACAGAAGCCCCAAATCTAGTCCTTTTTTACGTTGGTGCATAAAACAACAGGCTAAAAGGCAAATACTGATCAAAACACTTCATTCTCTTTTAGTTCCAGGGTCCATACAAAGAACAATATTATAAAGTACCAAATTAGTTCATTCCAGAAGTTTTGAAGATGAGAGACATTGGCAAGTTTATTGATATGTCATATTTAAGGAATTCAATCTTTAAAACATATTTCTATCTGAGGTTCTCGTAATGAAAGCAAACGAATCATAATTGAAGGGAGCTGTGATTAGACAAAATCTCCTTCAACAACCTTTATTGCTACTTGATGGTGCTATAAATGCAAAGGAATTTAAATTGGATTATGCAAAAGATGATCAGGCTACATAAACAAGTACCCTTTTTCAAGAAACTAACACTATTCTCAGATAAAGAATCAACCTGCAAAAAAACCTCTTTATGATGTTATGCTAAAAGGGTTTGAATTCTCTATTATCTATATCACAAAACCAGTTGCATCTATATGAGAACTAAGGCATGAACATCCTAATAGAGTTGGGTCTAATCAAACAAACTAATCAATCCTTATTAATCACTTCAGTGCCAATTATACAACATCGTAATAAGGACTTGCCCTAGAGGTTATAATCATGTAATTGGTTTTAATTATTCCACCACTGTGAATCTATAGTTTCCAAAGAGTAGCTTTGCCAAGAATCAATTCAATATTTTTCAAATTAGTTCTAGAAAGTAGCATTCATTTTTACATCAATTGGACGAATCGCAGGATGAAACAAACAAGTAGCATAAGTACGGAGCATCAGTGTAGAAGAAATTGGGGGAAAACACTAACCAGGCATAATTTGGAGGCGATCCGAACCCTGTTTCTCAAAATCGGCAATAATCTGGTACGCCCGTTGCTGCTTATCGGGGCTCCACTGATCAATGTGGTGCAAAATATCAATTCCCGATGGATTCTCCGCCTTTATTTTGACATAGGTTTCTTCACCGAGCACTGATCTGTACATCGCCGGGAAGTCGATGACGGGGACCGTTAAAGTTCCGTCCATGTCGAACACCACGCCGCGAAGTCTGGCCTTCGTGGTGACGGCGGTGGCGGAGGTTGCCATTGACAGAAATGCCCTTCTTGGGAGGAAGAAAGGAAAAAATACTCGGGGACAGAGGAGTGGCATTAGTTAAATTGGGGGTGGAAATTAAGGATACATTTTGGTTAGAATTGTCGAATTCTTAACGTTTTAAAGAGGGTAAACATTGAAAAGTAAAGAAATTAGAAGAACATGGTATATATTGTATTCTATGTTCTGTGAGAACACAGAAAAACTGTAATTATTAATCTTTTTTACTATGTTTCTTTCATCATTGTAGCTCAGAGATAAAGTGACGACATTTTTATTTCAAACATAATATATTTTTATAGCTTAATTAATATTTTATTGTGGAAACTCAGTACTGATTATCATACGAGAATATTACTGATGATATCAAGTGAATGTTTGATCAAATTCATTTGTTATCCAACTCTTCGATATATGACAAGTTTAAATTTAAAATCAAGAATATGATAAAATGGTATAATACAGAGTTATAGGTCACTAAATAAATGTGTCAATATTTAATTATCTTTGTAATGTTTCCCTCAAATTCAAACAAAAATGAATCTTATGTGTTTTTAGTTCATGAAATGAATTGAAAGCGTTCATATTTTTCCAAATTGTAAACATTTATGGGGGAGAGTCGTAAAGTAAATCATAATTATTTGTGTTTTTTTTTTCTATTCACAAATAAGAGTTGGGTATTCAATCTTAAGATTTAGTTCAGGTTAAAAAGTGTATATATCTAACCACTAAACTAAGTTCATATATGCAATTTCTAAGTTTGGACTACTTCAATACATAAGTAACATTATGTTATAATGCAAGTATTGACGCGATAAAGGATGAGTTGCAAAGTTAAAAACAACAGTGATTGAGTGTGATTCTAATCAAATTAACACTTTAAAATAAGAATAAGGATATATCCAAGTTTAGTTCTTGTTTGGAGACCACTTCATTAAGGATAATAATTCAAACATCTTTTACTTATTATTTTCATTATTAATTTGTTATTTATATATATACGACTAGTTTTTTAATAAATCGTGCATTGCTTTCGAACAACAAAAAAAGCTCGTGCCACTGTTAAGTAATTATTTATATAAATTTTCCTTTGATTTTGTTTTTTCAAAGAATATATTCCACTCCACTTTAAAGTAAGCATTATTTAATTTTATTTCAAATTAAGTGTCTTTTTTAACTATTTTACGATTTTGTTTAAATTTACCCCTAAATTTTATTTCAAATTAAGTGTCTTTTTTAACTATTTTGCGATTTTATTTAAATTTACCCCTAATCTCAATCTGTACAAGATTTTTCTTTATTTTAAACTTATCTATTTAATCCTTTTCAAATTTATTCACACAAGATTTTACAATCTTTTATCATCTCAAATTTTCCTTATTTCTATCTTTTATATCATCCCATTTTATCTTAATTTAGGAATAGATTGGAAGAGATCAAGAGATTGACATTGTCTAAAAATATTTTTTGTCCAATTTTTATAATTTATAAATTTATAACAAAAAAAAAAAAAATTCAAAATGACACTTTGTCATGCCTAAGGGGAGTAATATTTAGGTAAAAGAAATATATATCGTTCTTTTCACATTACCATTCATCTATATATCCCTTCTTCACCCACTTTCATTGACTTATTGAAGAGACTTTACACATTCTTTATTGAATATTGAGTTTGTAGAGCCTATGATCCTACCCAACGTAAACATGTTAAAATGTGTCCACAGCTAATGTATCAAAAATCTAGTGTACTTATTAATTTTACTTTTCGTATCATGAAAGAGATTAAATCATTACGCGTCATCAATGGACATATGAAAAGTTTTTCATGATGAGCATTTTATCATTTTTCGTGAGAGTTTATACCGATAAGCAAAGTATTCATGTTGTTCTCAATATAGTAATAATACTATATTTATCTTTACCCTTAAGTGGCATTTACTTATTCGATCCTGAAGTGGAATTTACTAGAAGCTCTTTAACAATTTCATTATAATCTAAATAAGTATTTAATTATTTACTAAATATAATCTGAAATTTTTTATTTTTAAGTAACAGGAACTCGAACATAATTATAGGAAAGTAGTAAAACAAGAATATTCTGGTTCATATTATTTCCCCCTAAAATAAACGAACCACAAGTCACAAGATTCCGACTTATCTTTATCTGAACATAACAAACCACAAGATTCTCATCCAACAAGATTATTACTATTATTTTTTTATTCTCGAACTATTTGAATCCACGTTAGAGTAGATAGGATTGATTTTCATTAATACACTTTCATATGAGTTCGAAATATAAAATAATATAATTTAGCAATTAACTATTATTTTCTTTCTCAATTATTTATAGTGATATATACTTGATATATATATGGCACATGAGATTTATTATCACATTTTATATTTCATATTATATTTATGAGAATACTCACATATCTGAAGCATTGTCATTATAATTATTTGTGTTACATAGAACTATTCACACAACACAACACACACATATATAAATATATATATATATATATATATATATATTAATGATATCATTTTATAATATATTTCATGTATATATGATTTCTATATTCAAACTACAGGAATACTCATGCGATGGGAAAATGTATAGTTTCCAACTATTGTTATGTTTTAAGTAATAATATTAATAAAAAGAATTAAAGCATGTTTTTAATTATAATTTTTTTTGTTTGAATTATTTTTATATCTTACTATTTTGAGAAATTTTGTATTTCTTGGAAGGTAATATAATATAACTTTTAAAGTTTAATGTTTAAGAATATATAAATATTTTCTCATTCAAAATATACATGAGTTGATATTTTTTTGTATAAACTTTCAAGTCTTCTATTTTGCTGTATGAAAATATTTTAAAATTGATGTATTTTATGATAACAAACAAAATATTATAGTCGTTGATTTTACACGTATGTATGGTTAGAATTTGTCTGATACCGTGTTAAATCATGTATAGTTTCGATGGAAAGATATTTTTAACTCTTAAGATAATAATATTTGTAAGTTTCAATCAATAACGATATATATGTGTGTGAAGTCATGAAAACATTTGTAAAAGTTGAAATATTTACAACATTTCTTCACTCATTTTACTTAATTACTAGCAAATGCATGAAATAAATTAAAATCAAATGTTGTCTTTTATTGCCAACAATTGTTCACCTTTCAAAACATCATATTTGATTAGTTTTGTTTAATTTTAATAATGTCGTAAATAATATTTGATGAACTAATTACTGTAGCTATGTTTCAATTTAAAAAAATTATAAAATTCAAAATTTATATATTTTTAATAATTAATTGGAATCATTACTCGATATATTTATTCTTTGTCTGATTTAGAAATCACATCACCTAATTACCTAACTAAGATAAGATGATCATATGGCGCCACTATTTTCATTTTCAAACAAACAATGTGATGTTCAAATTATATATATACCCTATTATTTAGAGCATCTTATAAAGTAAGGACTATTCATTTTAATAAAGATTACGTTAAATATACACATTGTTCAAATTATATATATACCCTATTATTTAGAGTATCTTATAAAGTAAGGACTATTCATTTTAATAAAGATTACGTTAAATATATAAAACATACAATAAGGACCATTCATTCAATATAGATTTTTTAAATATATAAAAACATAAATTTAGAATCATTCATTTCAGTATCTATTAAAATGTTAATAAATACTGTAAGTGATCTTTTAAATAAGAGTAGGTCTTGTGTGAGACCGTCTCACGGATCTTATTCCGTGAGATGGGTAGGGTCGGATCGAAGTATTACATGATATATACAAAAGTATTACATGATACACATAAAAATATTACCTCATATACATAAAGGTATTACATTATATTAAGATATGTGATATTTTCAAAAAGTATTACATGATATACATAAAAGTACTACCTAATACACACAAAAGTATTACACAATTCATGCACGAGGAAGAAGAGCACCTGGGCGCCTAGGATCCGCGTGTTTTTTGTTGACCCGACCCGACCCAATTCGGGTTATTATTCCATAATACAAAAGTATTACCTGATATACATAAAAGTATTACCTAATATAAATAAAAGTATTACATATTTTCTTATAATCTGACTCAACTCAAAACGCATTCTATAATACAAAGTATTACCTAATATACATAAAAGTATTACATAACACACACAAAAGTATTACATAATTTTTATATTCGACCCGATCCTATCCGTCTCACGGAATGGGATCCGTGAGACGGTCTCACCCAAGACTTTGTCTTTAAATAAATGGAAATACTTTTTTTACCAACAAATATTGACTTTTTCAAAAAGTGATAAATATTAAATAATGTTCCACAGGACCACATCTATTCAATTTGTTACTATAAATATAAATTTTCCTTATCGAAATTAGGATTTTTCCATTTATGATTATTTTACCTATTTATCTATTTCCCCACTTTACAGAAAAGTTAATAATACTTCAAAATATCCAATGGTAATGAAAAGAAGAAAAAAAAATGTTGATTTAATGGACACTTTATGCTAATGTAAATATGAGTATCAAAGATAGCAATCCGAAGTCACGAGAAAGAAAACAAGTTGTATGATCTCATCTCATCAATAATAAAAATTCAAACTTTTAATTTTGAACGATCTATTGATATAAATTTCAGAATTCACATACAATAGATCAATTTGAATAGCATGAATTGAGCCGTATTATACTATATTGGCCATTTTGTAGTGACCTAATTACTACTTAATTTGTGTTATAATTCAAACACATGTCACTCACATTTTTAGGTAATAAAAAAACAATGAATAAATTGAAACAAATTTGATTACTTTAATGGCACAAATTAATTTTGAAAATAGTGGAAGTCAACAAGTAAAGTCAACCAAAGAAGCCATTCTATTTCTCTCTCTATAAATAACCACAATTTTCCACTCCATAATAATCACTCTCTCCAGTTTCCAACCTTACATTTTCTCCTTTCTTCAATCCTCAGCCATGGCTTCAATAAGCTGCTTACCGGAGCAGCTTGCCTCCCTCCTCGGGGCCAACACAACCACCACCGCGGCCGCGGCCGCCGACTACATCTGTGGCCAATTCACCGCCGTTCAGCAGAAATTCGACGATACCACCTACGCCGTGGACTCGACGTACCTCCTCTTCTCCGCGTACCTGGTGTTCGCCATGCAGCTCGGCTTCGCCATGCTCTGCGCCGGCTCGGTCCGTGCCAAGAACACCATGAACATCATGCTCACCAACGTCCTCGACGCCGCCGCCGGCGGCATCTTCTACTACCTCTTCGGCTTCGCCATTGCCTTCGGCTCCTCTTCCAACGGCTTCATCGGCCGCCACGACTTCGGCTTGAGCCAGATCCCCTCCAATCTCTTAGACGACTACAGCTTCTTCCTCTACCAGTGGGCCTTCGCCATCGCCGCCGCCGGCATCACCAGCGGCTCCATAGCCGAGCGAACTCAGTTCGTGGCTTACCTCATTTACTCGGCTTTTCTCACCGGCTTCGTTTATCCCATAGTCTCTCACTGGTTCTGGTCAAGCCAAGGCTGGGCCAGCGCCAATAATACCCAAAATCTCCTATTCGGATCCGGAGTCATCGACTTCGCCGGGTCGGGCGTGGTCCACATGGTCGGGGGCATTGCCGGGCTGTACGGCGCGCTAATTGAGGGCCCCCGAATCGGGCGCTTCGACCATTCGGGCCGGGCCGTAACCCTACGCGGCCACAGCGCATCGCTCGTGGTCCTGGGGACATTCCTATTATGGTTCGGGTGGTATGGGTTCAATCCCGGGTCGTTCTTCAAGATCTCGAGCCCGTATTCGCCCGGCAGTTACTACGGCCAATGGTCCGCCGTGGGCCGGACGGCGGTGACGACCACATTGGCCGGCTGCACCGCCGCGCTGACGACTCTCTTCGTGAAGCGGCTCCTCTCGGGCCACTGGAACGTCACGGATGTCTGCAACGGGCTTTTGGGCGGGTTCGCTGCGATCACGTCGGGCTGCTCGGTGGTGGAGCCGTGGGCGGCGCTGATCTGCGGGTTCGTGGCGGCGATGGTGCTGATCGGCTGCAACAAGCTGGCGGAGAAGGCGAGGTACGACGACCCGTTGGAGGCGGCGCAGCTGCATGGCGGCTGCGGCGCGTGGGGCGTGGTGTTCACGGCCTTGTTCGCGAACAAGAAGTATGTGAACGAGGCCTATCCGGATAAACCGGGTCGCCCATTCGGGTTGTTTATGGGTGGCGGGTTTCGGTTATTGGGGGCCCACATTGTCCAGATTCTGGTGATTATTGGGTGGGTCAGCATAACGATGGGCCCTTTGTTTTATCTTCTGCATAAGCTTAAGCTTCTTCGGATCTCGCCCGAAGATGAAATGGCGGGTATGGATCTGACCCGACATGGTGGGTTTGCTTACGCGTACGAGGATGACTCACATCGTCCAAATGGGACAACAAATCCTAATTAGAGCGACTGGTTTAATTTTTATGTAAATTAATTTATTTCTGAACAAATTATTAATATATTGAATTTTTTTTTTGTGGTGGTTTTTGTTCTACTTTGTGATGGTTGTTCATGAAATAATTGTAAAGGATAAATGTTTTGTATATTTTTAGTGGTTGATATTGCAGAATGCAGATAACGTAGACATGGACTTTATTGATTTACATACATGTTTGTTTCTTTCTAGTTTTTTTTTTTTTTTTGTGTGTCAATGAAAAGTTTTCATGACAAGATGTTCTTGTTGTACATGCATTTGTGGTGGTTATTCTTTAATTTCATCTCATATTTTAATTTATATACATGAGAGATCAATAATATAATGTACTGTTAATATAAATAGAGATGTTTGAAAGGTCTCTTCTCTCAAGACTAAGTTTAGCTATCTATATATATTATATGAAAATGTAAAAATGTTCATTGTGGGTAATTTTTAATGTGTCCATCAATAATGTGTAACGATCTCATCCTTTAAAATTATAAATCTTGGTTTTTTCTTTAGGAATTATTATTATATCAGAAAGAATTAGTTTCAAAAAGGTTTAATTTGGAGTTTTGAATTGGTTACAAAATATGCCTAATTAAAACCATAATTCTGAATACTCCAATCACAAAATAAAGCCAAAAGTTGCTCGAAACTAGATTAAACATCAATATTTAGCAAATGAGGTTGCTGAAATTGTTTGATTTAGTAGTGAGCTGTGTATTTAAAATCAGTTATACATATATGATAATAATATAAAGGGGTGTGCCCGGGGCACCGTGCCCCCAACCCAACCGCCCTCACCCATCTACTTGTATTTTCATTTTTTAATTTTTTTTTTAATTTTTCCTTCTTAAACCTTAATTTTCTCTCTTCTCCTCCTTCACTCTGCGCACCTTCTTTTTCTTCTTCTTCTTCCCCCCTCCTTCCTCGTCTTCTTATCTATTTTTTTTCCTCTTTATTCAAATCATGATTTGTGTTAGTAGATTGGAAAGTAATGATATATTCCTTGATGGAGTTTTGGATGAATTCTAATTGATTGATGATTATTCCTTTAAAGATGTGTTGAATTCGACGAATTGTGTGGATAATTTAGGTTGTGGAATGAAGGGATTTTTTAACTTTGATGGATAAGGGGAAGAAGGTCAATGTATATGTATATGAAGTTCTTACATTCTTTGTTTTACTGATAAATGACACTCACTTCTTGTTAGAGTTATGATGTGTTGTTGTTAGAGTTATGATGTGTTGTTCTTTCATTGCATTGATGTTAATAGCTCTGTTTTCTTGATGAGATTGTTGTTTTAATTTCATGAAATTAGTTGCAGAAAATTCGAGGAAGAAGATGATGAAAATTCACATTTGAAATCTTAAGATTTTAAATTTACAGTCTACAGTATACTGATACATTAAAAGTATACAAGTGATATCTAAAGAGTATACAAGTGATACCTTAAGAATATGCAACTAATATCTTTTATTGAATAAACAACTAATACCTTAAAAGTAAATATATAATATCTTATATTATAAGCATTAATACTTTAAAGGTAAATATGTAATATAAAAGGTTATTGACTTCATCTACCCCAAATACATCACTAACTAACAATTTCCCCTAAAATTTAATGATATAATTCAATCTCGACAATGACATTGATATAAAATTGGAAAAATTTAAGAGTTTATGTGAATGCAATTTGATGAAGCAAAGTCCCATAAAAAAGTAATGGGATTTGGCATTATCTCCCCAATGTCACGGGGAAGAAAACCTTATTGTATGAAAAGGAAAGAATCTTGTGATCCAATGAGAATGAGGAAATAAATGGTTACTCATATTTAATTTATTTTAAAGGAAACAAGTATCATTTTGAATCTATCACAATCCCACAATTTATTAAATCGATTATGAATACAATATACCCTACTATTTTCTTGTGTGGCTCCCTAAAGTTTTAAAAGAATGTTTGTATTTTAATTGCGTATTTAATTTTATCAACTGAAATAATATGTTTAGATACAAATGTAGTAATCTCCACTGTTGATATAACAAATTCCCACGTGTGGCATGACCTTATATAGATAAGACAATTAATGACGATGTCTCATTAGTTACACTTGCACCATTTTAGTTTAAAAGTATTAGGTTGTGATTTTGATTGTTGATGTGTTGTGGCCTCAACTTGGCTTTGATAACTGCTGGTGTTGAAAAATTGATCCAACTGTTTAGTTCAATGAGGATGGAAATAACCTGTGCTTTGATTTGATTAGACAATTAAAAAGGAAATTTCTTTTACCGATAATTTAGTAGAAGAAAATTCATAAATTAATATCTAAGTTGATACCAAACACATTACCCAAATATGTATAAAGAGGTGGTGGTCTTTCGTGAAACAATTTCACACATTAATTCTAAGACATAACAGACAGACGAAATCCATTTTGAAAAGAGTAAGTCTCTTGTGAGACTGTCTCACGGAATTTTAATGCATTGCGTGAGACGGATCAACCCACAACCTAATTATCCACCATCCAAATCCTACAATTAACATGTTATTTGTGTTGATGGGGCTCCGTCTCACGGTGAGACCGTCTCACATGAGTTTTTGTGTTTTGAAAATGGGTCGATACCATCAACATCAAACTCATTAGTTAATTGAAACAAAACAAAAAACCCTATTCTTCCTCATTAGTTAATTGAAACAAAACAAAAAACCCTATTCTTCCTTCTATGCTTCTACATCGCACATATTTAAAAAATCTACTTTTTCCCGACTCTATACATTTGTCTCACGATCGTTTCCATCACAGGTGCCAAAAATACGAATTTGAAATATTAATTCATAAATTGTGCGATAATTATTTGAAATCGATTTAGGTGTATAGTGGATATTGATGTTTTAGTATTGGGAAACAAAGGTTGGAGTATTGTAATGTCAATTTGATCTATGAAAAAACCTTGATTTGTTCTTGAAAAATAAAAGAATTGTCAAACCAAACTCAAATGGTTGCATCTTATGAATTTCAGTAAGAATAACTCTTGCAATCCTTTCTCAACAGCTATTGGACATTTCATATTGTACATACATTTTCAGGGAAGACATGCAACATAAAAACCTAATCCATGCTAACATTTTGCCCAAACATATATGCCCGAGGAACCAAGCCATTATACTCAGCAACATTCTCCAGTTCCAAAACTACTCGAACATTCATTGACGAAGAAAGAATGCTATGTGCACACAAAGTTGACTGAAAGCCGAGACACACATATGGTATTGGTGATGCAAACAATAAAACTTCATATAATCACTCACTTAAATGTTTGCGAGCTCCCATAATAAAGAAAAGAAGATTTCTCATTTTGAAAGAATCAATCTTGGCAGGAAATATGATGCAATGAACAAAAATATGATGATAGGTATACCTTTGAGGGCTTCTAGTTGAAGGATGAAGAGTGTCGAGCTAGATATCTCTGTCCATCAAACATTTCCATATTCGAGCTAGATCCCAGCTGTAATAACAGATCAGTGATGCAACCAATGATTGGCTTATGTAAATGTCTATAGCATTTTAGTCCATGAGCTCAAGAATGGGAAAATGGATATCAATAGCCTCAGTAATAAAGGCCCGTCATTGTCACGCAATCTCCTCCTTTTGCCCTTCCGAGCAGGTGTTCCTCCACTTGATTTTCGAGCTGCCCTTCTCGAAGATCGTATATTAGAATCCATTTCTGAATCTAGCTCGTCCCATCCACCAAAATTGGATGCACTTCTATCGTTGCTACTACCAGTAACATCATCTTGGGAAACCCAAGATTGATATCCTTTCTTTTCCTTTCTTGCCCCTTGCCTACTACTGAATTCTGGTGGTTCATCCAATCCAACATCCCTCAATCTACTGAAACGTGATCTTACTTTCTTAGACTTCTTTTGGCGCTTTGGCTTGATCCTGTCCCTCTTCTGAAACCTTTGTATTGCAAATGAAAAGGTTGATTGTCCAAGAGGAAGGGCTATTGCCAAAAGAAAAGCTTTTAGACCATTTGCCAGCAGCAATGAAAGTAGAATAGGTGGAAGCAACCAACCATAGGATCCAAAAACCTGCATAGGCAAAATGTTTTTCACCTTTGAGGTACAGAGCTATTATTGGACAATCAAACTTTCAAGAAGTTCACAAAGAATAGATAAATCAAGAGAAAGATGCATTCAAAATGCATGATGTACATATAATGTGAAAAAACTAAGCAGAGAATAACTGAAAGCTATTGAAATTGAAAGGAGTAAAGCAATGAGAACTCTTGGTATCTAGGCATGATTACAGATTCAACTCTGTTGAATTTTATTTTAAGTTAGATATCTCCAAATTGAAGTAATCACGAGGATCACATGACAAATTTATGAAAGTAAAGAATCTAACCGGCACATTAAAAACTCGATCAGTTTTTCAACTACCGTCCCTAAGTTAATGAGATCAAAAGTGAATCCGGATAAATTTCATTGTAGTCATTAATTATCTTCACCATCACAGTGGCAACTCAAGTTGATCTCTTCTGCTCAAGGAAAATAACCAAATCCAAACCCCTAAAATGAGATCAAGCATCCAATGAATACCTAATCGCCTTCTTGAGAGGATATCAAACCCAGCAAGAGATAACAACAAAAACAGATATTTACTCACTACTACCAAGTAAAGTCCATTTCACAAGCAGCAAACAATCATCAGTCACATTTATAAACTCAGATTCTCATTTTGCGGATTAGCTACCACATGATTCAGGGCATCTCAACATCCTCACATATGATTCAATCACAGAACCAAGATAACAATATATCCAATTAATATATCTTCTACTATGTTAAACTGTACAAAATAGCACATACAAGCCAATGCAGATCATTCTATACATTCCAGATGCAATAAAGAGAGTGGAAACACAAATTTATAACTTAATGAACCACACTGCTCAAAAAAGAGAGTGGAAACACAAATTCCAAGTTTAAGCTAAAATCAACATACCAAAACTCACAATTAACACACTATAACTTCGCGATCACCTTCAAAATCCAGATGTTGTCAATATACTCATCTAGAACTTCGGCCCACTGCTCCACACTGTCATCGAAGTCTTCACTTTCGCCATTAGAGTCAAAATTGAAGTCGCTACTGCTGTAAGATTCGGCGTTAGAGTCCCACCGGCGGCTGCGGCGGACATGAAGCGGCCATGGCGAGAGGAGGAGGAGAAGCCGACGATTGGATATAGAAATTGGGCGGCAATGGAAATGGCAAAGAGTATTTTGGGGATGTCGAGAAGGAGAGAGAATCGGGTTGAGCTGAAACCCAACCTCTATCATAACCGCCATTGCTACACCTGTCTTATCTAATGCTCTACTCTAAATTATTCTTTACTTAATTTTTTTTTTTTTTTGAAAAAAAAATCATTTTTCATAAATGTGTTACGATATTACTAAATTAATTCTCATTAAAATTAATAAGTTTCAAAATTATTACTCATTAAACCTGAATTACTAAAAAAAAAAATTATTGATTCTATTCTATATAAAGAATGACCACAAGTAGGAAGCCCAATTCTATCACAGCCCAATTTATCTCGGCCCAATTCTAAGCCTCCTTATATTGGCCCAGCTTAGTCCATCACTATTCGTACTATCTTTTCTCGTGAAGAAATATAGAGGGGGAAGAGAAAGCCAGGAGAATGAAGACACTAGCAATGGACTACTTCGGGGAGGCGGAGGAGCAGAGCGGCGGAGTCACGGTGGCGATGGACGTCGATGACGTCGATTCATCCTTGGATCTCTTCGGCGAGGGGCCCGTGTTGGACCTCCACCGTCTCGCCGATTCCGATTTCTTCAACAACTTCCAAGACGATTTCGACGATGAAGACATCAACTGATTGCTACTGTTTGTATCACTTTTCCTGCTTCCTTCTTAATTCATAGACTCTATTAGGAAAGAGAAAGAGAATCTCTGGAAAGTATGATGTAATCGATACTTTGTGCCGCGCTCTTGTTCGATTGTTCTTGTTGATGGATTATGGATCTTGTTTGGATTTTGGTATTTCTGATCGAATGAATTGAATTCTTCTTGTGATCGTCCATAATTGCTGGTGATTTGTTGCGTTTTTTGATTTGAAGAAACCCTAATTATACCGTTCTTGATTCATACTGTGAAAAATTCAGTTGAAAGTCTAATTGTGCTGAAAATAGACTAGTATTTCATCACATTTTTAATTGTGTTTCTACACATCAATTGCTAATTTGTAATGTCATTTTGCCATTTTAGAATATGCAGCTTATAGAAGAATAAAGGATCTCATGTGTGTAAAAACTGAGATTATATATCGATTGTATACTTAATATTAACATACAACAAGGCCGTGGATGATAAAACAAGGCCAAGAAATTAGTTCCTTTTTAGTATAACAAATCGATGAAATTGAGAGACTGTAGTAATCCCCCACAGCTATCGAATCAACCCTGTTGCCTGTTAGAAGTCTTGCTATTCTGAGTTTGGTTATATGCTATTCTCACACGACCAACGAGCAACGAAGCATTTGCAAGTAAGCAATGGGAGAATGTTGGTAGCATTGAAATGTAAAAATATCTGCAGAAAGTGCAATTTTGTACGTGCAGGAGCTGTTCTGAGTTAATCATCATATGCAAGTAATTCAACTTCGAAGTATGCTAGGTGAAGTCCTTTGACTTGTTTTAGTAGTCGTAGTTTAGAATCTATCCTGGCAAAACAAATAGGACACTGTCAAGCTTAGAGGAGGAAAAGTTGACAATATAATCATACTAGAATCTTGTTTTAGAAAGAAAAATCAGTGGAAATGGTTTCATCTCAATGTTATGTTCAGCAGCATTTGAAATGTAACCATGTTGTAATCGAACGAGTATCACGTTGAAAGATCAGTGCAGAATAGCATTAAAGAAGCTTCAAGGCTAGGATGAATTTACAACTAATTATTGAAAACAAATCTGGAATACCAACCATGTTCAAGATGAGGAGTGCCTACATTTTCTTTGCTCAACAATGATCAACCTTCTAATGCATATGTTGGAACCTTCGACCGATAAACAAAAGTAGATGTAAGTTGTTGAAAGAAATTTACTTCAAACGCGGTTATAATCAACAGATTCAAAACCATGTACAGGGAGACTAGCCTATATTATTGTACCATTTATGCTAAATTTATACTGCAAATACTGATGATGGAAATAATCACTGTAGAGAATAGCAAATGAAGTTTAAAGGAACTCGGCCATGGTGGAATTCATCTGGCCGGCTAGAACATGATTTCTTTTGCAATAATTTAGCAGCAACCTCGACATTCTCTACCAGTAGGTCTGTTTATTGAATTAGAATCTGACTTAATTCCACACATTCTATAATGGGATGCAATTATAATTGACTGACCCAAACCCCCCCACCATATATATATATATATATATATATATATATATAAGCAAGGGAATTTTGTAAAATGGCACTTATAAGCCTTCTAGTACCTGAACAATGTTTTCAACAGGAGCACAGGATCCCTCGGTATTGGCGCCACATGATACATCACATTGAAGAATCCTCAGCTTTCCTTCCTACCATGTTTAAAAGAAAACAATCTTTGAAGTAAAAACAGAAATTACAAGATAAGCACAAAAAGAATTACAGGTTTACTTTATTTCTTCACCTTGGTTCCATATACAAGGCCGCCTCCTACTAAAGGATTAAAACAAGCTACATTAACCTCATCCTCAGCGCTTGGAAGAACTCTCACAAGTTCCATATCACAAACTCTATAGATCTGCAAGATAAACAAACATCTGAGAGATGTGGAAAATCAAAACAACACAGGGTTCCTTGTTTCTTGTGTTCTTGAAGAGGTCACAATTTTATGGTTTGAATCTATGTTTTACTTGAAGTTTCCCCATGAGCTGGTGTTATGAAGAACTCAACACTATGGTAGTCCCTCGAGACACATACCATGTTCACAAAACATACCTTGAAATCGTATATGCTTTGTCCAATAGCAAATTCCATTTCACTAAATTAAACTTGTAATTGGCTTGTTGCCTGGAAAGATACATGTCCAGGGAGGGGGAAACCTATTGACAAACAATGTGATGTTCCATCCTTTCCGTGTGTGTCTATAGTTCTAAAGGTAAATAGTCCAAGATTTCTTTTAATTATTAAATTTTCATTGTTAACTTCTGTTCACTGTTTGGCACTCTGCACCATTAACAAGTAAATCTTATTCATTGAGATGAATCATGCAGAAAAAACAAATAGAAAGAACCAGCACCTAGTTATGGATCTACATTAAACCTGACAGATCATGAGCAACATTAAAACAGTAAATTACAAAGGCACCATCTCACCTCCAGAATAGTGTATATGGCTAATGTTGCATCTCCATCAATCATGACACTTTTAAGAAGTGAACTATGACGCCGACCATAGGCAAGTAACAAATGCTCCGAGGTAGGAGAGAACTGCAATAAGAAAACGGACTTGAGATATAATAGCCACATTAACATTTCCATTAGAATATACTACTGCACGGAAAAATATGAAATCTGAACAAAAACACCAAAGCATACACTCCACCTTCATCATCGAAGAAAGGATTTCTATCATCAGACCAAGACGAATTTAGAAACAAATTTCACGTAAAGACACAAAACTTATATTTTTCAGTGAAAAGAAGACCATATATTAATAGTTTTAATTTTCACTATAAGACGGGAACTGATGTCATTGTCCTGCCGTGGTGAAATTCGTCTTCTCCAAAGATATTATTTTTCATCATGTACCAGCGATCAACTAGAGCTTAGTGAAAGTATGTATCACTAACAATACCTAATCACAGATAAGAACAAAAAGGACCATGGGGTAAGGATGCTTACTCACTAACGGCCCACATATGCACCATTACTACAAGGTAAATATTCAGTCAAAATGCACGAGGATATAATATTCCTCCATGTTGACGTCAGTAATTCTTAGCAGAATAGCATGATTGATGTGCTTCTCTACTTTACATAGATGATGCACTTTGTTAAGCTCGAAAAGAAAAGAAAGTAATTGTGTGAACTAAGTTGAAATTCATTTTGAGATGGACTTGTTTACAAGTTTTAGAAAGTATATGATAGAAGATATTGCATTTCTAATTATATGCTTAATCTAGTAATACAACTAACCTGTATTGAAGTCAAACAGTGAGCAGCTCTGATAGCCCGAGAGGCCAGAACTGAACCAAATCTACATAAATTAAAAAATCATCAACTTTAAAAGAAGATGTGATTTGGATAATCATGTAAGATAGCAGCAACAATACAATAACATAGGGACTCACGTGGCTTCCTCTAGGGAATATATCCTTAGCTCATACATAACTCGGTGAGCTGAAATTGGATGTCTAGTAGGAGATGTTGAGGCTCCCGCAACATCATGATGAATCTGGCCTTGAAACCCTGGATCAGCATCCATGTTTGGTAGGATGCAAGCCACACAGACTGCCAAAAATCTTCCGCATGGCGAAAAATGAGCACCCATTTCACTACAAAAGTTTGTTTCATGTAAGAATTTAAAACATTTCAGCTACAACCTTGAGGAAAGAGAGGAAAATATGTATGTGGTATCATTTAGGACTTCCCAAGACTTATTATCATCAGGAAAAAAAAAACTAGCTTGTTTTGCTTAAACTCAACACACAGTCCAAATTTCTACAAACCAATAGTTCGATAAAATTAGTAAAAAACTACACATACCTACAAAGTACTGCGTGCGGAATTGTAAAGCGACATCGTTCTGCATCAAGAGGTGCACAAGGATTTTTCACATCATGCGACCATATTCTAAGCTTCACAGTGCAAGGTAACTCAGCAGCTGCAGCTGCAGCCAGCGACGTAGCTACCTCAGATTGAACTTGGCTCATGAAAGGTTGTGAATTCCTGTGCTCAGTTCGAATATTATTAAAACCAGCATCATCACTAGAACCAGCGGTTGGTATTGTACGGGTGCGTGAAGATTGGTTCCATGATTGAGATCTTCCAGGAAACCTCGAATTGCCAACACTTGTAGGAATTACCGTCGGAACCGCCCTCGATGGGTTCCTTACTGCATTATAAGAAGGCAACCCTTCATTAGAACTTCCATTTTGTGAATGCATTGCACGTTGGCCAGCTTGGCTTTGACCAATCAACCAGCCCTGCAAAAATGGAAGCTCCCAAGATGCTGGGTCACCAAATGGAAAAAACTGATTGCTTCTCGCTTCAACCTGCACATCTGTATCCATCACATTCGTAGCATGTTGAGGAACAGCACTTCCAATATCCCTTGTTGAAGTAATATTTAGCGGCTCATCTGGCACAGAGGGGCTATTAGATTCAATAGGAGACAATACAAGTTCATACTGTCCAGATGGAGTAGAGTATGTGAGAAGTCGCATGGAGGTAAAAGTATCTGTCCTCTGTTGTGGAGCACTAGAGCTCATGTCCACATCACTCTGCTGTGAAGGTAAAGTCCCATTACCTACGCTGATCGAAGGCCATACTAAAATTGGTGTAGACATTATCGGAAGCTCATTTCCTGAATTTGATCGATAATTTGAATGAGCATCTGCCAAACATATAGTAGGAGGTGGGTAGCGCAAGTAGCCAGGTGAAGTTGCAAGAGTCATTGAAGGATCGGATGAGTCAAGATCATTGACCTGTGAAAGATCCGCATTATAAAACTGATTATTTAGTATATAATTTCTAACAGCACCTGGACAATACCTCTGCGGTTAGAAGAAATGGTGCACCGTGAGGATGGAAATGCACAGCACGAAGTGAACGGCGTGTCTTCAATATAATAGTTGGTGTGGAAGCATCCCCTCGCCTGTTATAATGCCACATATAGAGCTGTCACATAAGCAGAGGTTAATAGACTGTCGCCATCCAAATCCAAATCAAGGTGCTGCTGCATTCTAAGTTTCTAACCTTGTGACCAGAAGCTACAGCCAAAATTTCACCTTGTGCATGGAAGGCAATTGAAGCTATAGGACGGTCTGCATGAAGTGGCATTCCAACAAGAAATTTTAAAATGATTACAAATATTAAAACAGAAGTGGCGAAAAAACTTCTTCAACTCCAAATGTGTGAAGTAATTACAAAAATCACGCGATCCTATGCACTCAGCAGTTTTTGCATCCCATAAACGAACTTCATGGTCTAAACTTCCACTTGCGAGAATTTCAGGATAAAGTGGATGAAACCTAACCTGCAGGTAGTTCATTCAGTAAATCAATTACCAAGCAAGTATTGCATGCTTAACATTTTGCTCAAGTTAGACCCGAACAAGAACTGGTCAAACACTGAATCTTACTCTCACAAACAAAAGCATTTGCTAGAGAGTGAACTCAAGTTATGTAAGGTTTTTCTCACTCCCATTTCAATTTTGTTTCTTTGTTCAAATGTTCTTTCACGAATGCTATCAGATCATACATTACAAAAGTTCTCTATAAAGAAGACAGCCTTACCACCCAAGGTGTCCTCCGATGACCACTCAACGCCTTTAAGCATTTTCCAGTTTGACAGTTGATTATCTTTACTGTATGGTCTCCACTGCCACCAAGAAACATCATAATTTTTCTTAAATATCCAAATTGAACAGTATATGTACTAACGAAACATAATATAAACATAACACATATAATGTTGTGTGTGTGTGAGTGTAGAGAGAGAGAGAGAGAGACTGTGTTGATGCCAGCGTCTTCCCATCAGGACTGAAAGCTGCAGCAATCGTTGACCTAGGCGGAGGCTGTAAGGGACAATACTTGGCTGATAAATGTAGCAATGACTTTGCCTCTACCCTATAGTCCAAGTATAAAGAAATTGATCATTCTTTATAGCAGCACAAATATCACTAATAAACCATGGAAAGACAGAGGAATCACGAATACCATGAACGGAGCTCTTGTCTTGCGTCTTTTGCTGATTCACTTTTAGTTCCACAGGAGCTGGTACAGCGACTGGGCTCCTTGCCCCAAAATCTTTTGGTAGAACGCTTTGTTTGAGGAGATACCTCTCTCCGAGCTAATAATTGAAATACATTACTGCAAGTAGAACTTAGCTTATCAAAGTCATATAATTTGTTGGTCCTCTGATGTATAAATTCATGGAAAAAATAAGAGAACCAAAAATGATGTGAACACAATAAATATAAGGAAGCCATCTTTGACTAAATGAAATTGTGCACAAGTACGTAGAGTAGTTCATTGGACAGTTAAACCTAGTAATTAGGAAAAAAGCAGAACAATGAAAGCAAATGTTAAGTCATTGAATTCTCCAAACTGATTGTAACTTCTTTTTTATTATTACAATCTCAATCCATAGGTATCAAGTGGTGCAAGCCAGGCATCTGTTGGAAAAGGCCAATCTTTCCAAACAACAAAAACGTTACAAGTTCAAAATAAGAGCATTGGTACAAAAGTTGTTGAAATAGTAAGGAGCACCTGAATGACAACATCTACAATGTGTAATAAAGCAATCAAATGTGCAAGTTATCAAATGCACATTTAATAGCATTTTGGAACCTTAACACTGGAAGATTGCAAAACCTATAAAGGCAAATAAGAAAGTTGATGAAATAAACAATAACATTGTACACAGATAACATACCCCATATTACGACAAAATATAAACAAAAAAACTAAATTTTCCAGTAGGATGTGTAAAAGTCTGTATCCAGTAATTAATAATAAATTATCATCAGATTTATCCATCACTTAGATTGTCTAAACTAGCATCTGAACTCAAAGCCAGAGGGCAGAAAGTCCACCAGAAAGTCAAAACAAATCAATCTGAATTCTGAGGGCAAGCTTAATGTCAAATTCTATACTAGGATTAACTTATCTTTTATACCAGAAATCAATGAATATCCTAGTGAGGCTACATTTCAGTTAAATCAAAGCAAATACAACTTCAAGGCGGCTCATTCCAAAACTGTTACATTTTTTTTTTTCCCAAAACCAAACAATCACCCATCTAACCAAATTTGATTGAACAACCGAACCATACACACCAATTGCTAAAGAAAAAGGACTAAAATCCAAAACAGACCAATTTCTAGCAACCATGCAATTTCTCTCCAGGAATAAGCATACAGCTCAGCTCAATCCAACCTTACACTCATCAGCCAAAAAAATTGGGATTTTTTTTTTTTTCAATAACAGAGGACCCCAACAACCAAATACCCGCTGGGAAATGAAAATTCAGGTGAAATTGGGGTAAGAATTTAACCTGTGCCGCGGACCAGAGTGGTCAGGAGGGCCCATGGGCGGAGGGACCAGCTGCTGGAAAGTCGGAGGCGGAGTCGCGGCGGAGGAATTATCCGCCCAAATCGACGAAGACCTCATAGTGAATAACAATTCACAATTCAAATCAACAATTCAGATATTCGTCTGTACTAACAACCTGGAACCATTTTTGCACTTCTCGGAGAAACTAGGCTTATATACAGGTCCAGATCGAGTGAATTGTCGAGGAAATAACCCCAATTCTATGCAGAAGGAGATCTCGGCGGCGTCAGGGGCAGAAGGAGGAGGGGCGGAGGCGTTGCGAATTTCTCCGGCAATCGGAGAAACGATATATTTGATTTCGGGAGAAATGGCTTGACGGAATTGCCCTTATTTAGGGGTTTTGCAGCATCGTCCCACGCGAATAGATGTCGCGTGAGTTGACGCTCCCTCTATTTGGATTTCTGACTCAAATATATATGCTGTATACAAAAACTCCTGTGCACCATGTGCACGGATCTAAGATCCGTGCAATCCGGATCGATTCGATCCGGATCTGTGAGTTTTTAATTTATTTTTATTTTTTTTTCCAAATTTTTGTCCTGACCTTTATGTTATAAATGTATGACATTTACATTATAAATGTGTGTGACCTTTATGTACAACTATCTCTACCTTTATGCACTGTAACTTAGGAAAAATCTTCATTTTTTTCTAAGTAAAGATCATGATAGTTGTACATAAAGTTCACACATTTATAACATAAAGGTCACACATTTACAACATAAAGGTCACAACCTGAAGCAAAAAAAAAAAAAAAAGCAAAATTCAAAAACACGCGGATCCGGGTCAAAAATTGGGTCGATCCGATCTGGATCCGCGAGTTTTTAATTTTTTTTAATTTTTTTTTCCAAATTTTTGTCCTGACCTTTACGTTATAAATGTGTGACCTTTATGTACAACTATCTCTACCTTTATGCACTGTAACTTAGGAAAAAAATAAAGATTTTCAACACAATTTGTACTATGTACCTTTATGTGATATTAATGTGATCTTTATGTTATATTATATCAACCTTTATGTACAAATATTCTGACCTTTATGCATCTTTATATATTATATAAAGGTCAGAATATTTATACATAAAAGTGACATAATATAACATAAAAGTTACATTGATATCACATAAAGGTGTATAGTTCAAATTATATTGAAAATCTTCATTTTTTTTCTAAATTACAGTACATAAAGGTCATGATAGTTGTACATAAAGGTCACATATTTATAACATAAAGGTCACACATTTACAACATAAAGGTCACAACCTGAAACAAAAAAAAAAAAAAAGCAAAATTAAAAAACACGCGGATCCGGGTCAAAAACCGGGTCGACCCGGATTGCATGTGCACCAAGTGCACACAAGACTAACTCTATGTTGTAATAACTTGTGGAGCATCGTACAGGGTCCGTTTATGGTAAAAAGAACCTCTATATCTTTTTATTTATATCCATATATATAAAGTAAGACTGCTAGGAATATGCATATAATCGCAACTTTTATTCATATTTAATTATTATTTAATTTTATCTTAACTGTAATATAGGAGTCATTGTTGTTGTATAATTGGTTAAGAGTAATTTCTTTAATTCAAAAGAAATTATCAAATATGGTACCTTGATTTCCCCATGTAAGGACATTTTCAAAGTATAAAAACATAATGTAGATTTTGCATTATTTTAATATAATAGCTGTGTATAAATTTCCAGCAATCTGTACTATGTTTTGTAATGAAAATGAATATTTCATAATATTTCTTATTTTTATTATTTTTATAAGAAAATGAAAAAAAAAAAAAAACTAACACGGGTTACGTTAGATTTGAATGGTTTAGTGTGATTATTTACTACTATCAAAGTGAAAAAATCTCAAAATATTAGTAAAGACTATATGATGCACTTAAAATGGTAATTAAAGAAAAACTATGTGAAATACCAAGAATATAGTATAAAATGGATAGCTACAATCCAATTATCCCTATTTAAATTGTTATAATTTTGTACTTAACGGATAACAATGATGGACTAAATTCCAACTGAATTTAATTACGTGGTCTAAAATCCCTGGAAAAGTCTAGAAGGAAAGCACATATATATTGACTACTTTCCAAATTTCCAAGGGGCACAAAACTTGTTCAACATTTCTAAAATACTTTTGAAGATATTTAGGAATTTATGAGTCGTAGCTATCTAATAATCTGAAAAGTTATGAACCCATTCAAGATCTACTAACTTATTTTTTAAGGTATAAAATTGGGTGACACTGTTTTACCAATCATATTTTACAAGATAAGGTTTCATAATATGGTAAATTTCAAATACATATCTATTCAATTATTAATAATAGATTTTTTACTACAAATTTCAAATTCTTCCTCAAATTCATTTTTCCATTTCAATTTTTTTTTTAGTTTAAATTCATTCCATCAAATCCAATTTTACTAACAAAATTAAAAAAAAAAAGTGCATCATAATTTAGAGGACAAAAAACGCAAAAACTTATATGAGACTGGTTATTATTACCTACAAACAGAACTACTCATATTAAAATTGTGAAGTATGGATTATGAATTAACTCATCTTACGTAATCAAATAGACGATTTCATATTAGACTCAGTAGAGTAGTAACCAAAGTAATTTTAATTATAAAAGCATAGATAATTTTAACCAATACTCATTTCCATGCCCCTCTCTATATTTTTGGCCAGATTGCAAATATTTTTTGATTGCTTAATTGTACATTTCATGATATTATAAAACATGCAATTGCAATACATTATTCATGTGTTTGTTATTGAAATATACAGATATAAAATTGAGAAGTATTAATATCAATGATCATCATTGATAATCCAAAAAAATAAAAATATGTTGGAAAATTGGTTTTGACCAGTGTGTAACCATACATGTTTGACCATAAAATTAAGGGATCAAACGTGGGTCATTGTGAAAATAAAAGACATGAGGTTAATCTACGTTTCGAGTAGATGATCATAGTGTGTTTAACCGCTCAAAACCGATTTTTGGTGAGTGAAAAATTAATACACGAAGTATGTGGTTTGAGAATGGAAAGTTTGAGATTGTGAAGTATCTCATATCAAAACTTTAGCTTTCTTAGCTCCATTATATAAGTAATAATGTCTTAAAAGCTTACATATGTGTGTAGACTAAGTAATAGGCCTATGCGCGTATTGGGCTGATTTGGGCTTTAGGCCTTGGATCTGGTCGGCCCAATCAGAATTTATTTTGGAGCACAAAAAATGGGCCCGACCCATTCATATTAGACTCAGTAGATCATACATTCTAGTTCTTCTCCTAGTCCAGTAGCGCGGTCTATCGGATCTGTGGCCCATTTCCATGAGGTCCATGGTCATCCATGATGGAAGCCCTAACTCCCTGAGCATGAAATGAAGTAGTGGGTTGTGGTGGTTATCAATGATGGAGAGGTGGTTTGACCACTCTCTTAGTGGCTGTGGTGGTTGACCACTCTCTTAGTGGGGTAGTTATGCCTCTTCCATGATCTCGAAGAGTGTGGTGATCTCCAAGAGTGTGAGTGTGGTGATCTCCAAGAGTGTGGAATGAAGTTTATAAGCAGGGCATTCTTTATGCACGAAAATATCATATTTTACATAGCCATTTTGCATACTTGAGAGCTTTTGTTCTCTCTCCTGGCTGCAAAAAAATTCATAGCATATTTGCAAAACCAAGGACAAGTGCTTTGTTTTTCCATATAGATCATACATTCTAGTTCTTCTCTTATTCTAGTTCGTTGGTGCTTCAAATTTTGTGGTGCTACTAACTTGAAGAGGAAGTTGTTTTACCTTTGGGGACATCATGTCGTTCCGTGAGCACTAGCTGGGACGTGTGTTTGTCTTTGAGGGAAAATATCTAACCGTGACTCAACTTTTTCGTGTTCATGTGTTGTACCTATTTGTTGTTTTGAAGGTCTGCTCGTGGCTGGAAGCTGCTGTGAAGACGGAGAAAGAAAAAACAGAAGACTCCTCGAAAGAGTTTCAGTTGTTGCTGTGTTGTTGACAGTGTCCCAACATTTCCGGAAACATTTTCTGCAGATCAGTGATGTCTATTTTATTCCCAACATTTTAGGGAACATTTTGCTTCTATAACAGATTTACTTTTCTGCAATCGTTGTAATTTGACATTATTTGGTATTTTATAAACCACAACAAAATAAAAATAATATAAACATGTTTGTGTACAGTTTGTTTTGCATAAGCACAACAATCAACATATAACGTTTCTAGGCCATTTTAAAACTTAACATCTATCATCAAGCCTTTCTATTTAAGTATTTCTAATATTAATAACAAATATTATAGAACAACAAATGTCTTTTATGGATAGAAAAATTAATTAAACCAACCAAGTGTATATTAACCATCATCTAATAAAAATAGGATAAGAAAAAAAGGAAATTGCATTAGTGTAATGGATGGAGAAGCACATTCTATGCCTAAACTTGGACAGTAATTTGCATTGCATAGGTCAAAAGGCAGCAAATCACTCATCACCAACAATTTCATCACATCAAAATCCCACTTCTCATTATAAATACCTCATAAGCTCAACCAAATTCTAATCATTCATACTTAAAACTATTTTCTTTAGAAATCCATTACATTAAACTTCAAGATTTTCTTAGAAATTTATCAACAAATATGTCAAGCAATCAGTTGAATGCTGGAGCTCAACACGGCCAAGCCCAGGTAAATCTTACTAGTTACTAGCATAATTATGTAGATATTTGTTTTTTTTCTCATTTCAAAGATGTTTATTCAATATAATGTCTAGTAAGTTTCATATCTTACCACATATAGCAAGATATTTCCATTTTATACACATGAAGGCATTTATTTATTTATGTAATAATAAAAAAAAACAATAACAAAAAGAATAGAGCTTATATTGGACCTCGGCCCATGAATAAATAAATAAGAAGTAATGTTGATATTGGGCCAGGCCAAGACAGAGGATTGGATTGAATCAGCTAAGAGCACAGCAAGTCAGGCCCATGATAAGGCCTGCGATGCAGCTGGTAAATCCCAAGCCCAGGCCCAGAGGAGCAAGGAGGAAAATGCTGGATTCCTTCAGCAGGTATCCAACTATTTTTATTATTTAATTTTATTTCTGAAAATTAAAATAATATCTGCATAGTTTATTTTAGATTATATTTAATTTTTTCTTATTTTGGAATGCTATTTATCATTTATTTATTTATTGTGTAGACTGGAGAGCAAATGGCTCACATGGCTCAAGGTGCCATTGATGGTGTGAAGAACACTCTTGGAATGGGTGACAAGAAATAAAAGAAGGGCATTGTTATCATTTAGTTTTATTTAGTAAATTATTTGTTTGGGATTTAATTTCTTCATAAGTTATTCCCATGGTGTAAATAAGAGCTTTAGCAATTTAATGCTATGGCGAGGTAGATAATTTTGATCTTCTATTAGGATTTGAAATTTCAGTTTGTATTTTAATTAATATTGATG
Organism: Scutellaria minor; assembly: GCA_954870855.1. NCBI lineage: Eukaryota > Viridiplantae > Streptophyta > Magnoliopsida > Lamiales > Lamiaceae > Scutellaria > Scutellaria minor. The sequence continues at coordinate 3,363,465 of OX940729.1, forward strand.
TGTATATATGAATGTACCATCAATATATATACGTTGTGTGTATAAATCATTTTAATATAATATAAGGACAGAGATATTAAGTAGAATATATAATTTCGATCCTTCTTTAGGTTTACTTATCATTTCTTTGTTTCTTTCGTTTAGGTTATAAGGCTAATGATATAATAAATTGCACTTGATTTAAAAGTTCTGTATGATTGAACTATCACTAAAGTGCATAAATGAGGAAAATAAAATATCAATCATTGTCTTTCATGATTTGATATTTGTGTAACTAATATACAAAACACATTTTATAAAATTATCCTACACACATTTATAAAGCCATCATTAGATAGGGGATGAAATTTGAGATATTTGTCCGTTTCAATGGCGTAAACCTGTTTTTTAGTTTATTTTATGTAATCCAATTTCAAGTTTATATATTATGATTAATTTGACGATAACAAATCATTTTTTCTAAGTGCCTACTATTAAATTGTGCAAGTGTGTGAATGACTCGATTTTGATTTTGAGATTAGATCCAGTAATATCACTACTTGGCCCACACCTTTTTGGCAATATTACTTTTTGTCCACATTTTCTTTATTAAATTATTATGCTGTGCATATATATAATGTACATAAAATAAATATGAGACTATAATACTGTATATATATATATGTGGACAGACATTTTCATTTCAATTGCAGAATTAATGTTATTAATAATTTGAGAAATTTTTTATAATTTTATCTTGTTTAAAAAACTTTATAGTTCGCTTTGAAAATAAATAAATAAATATATATATATATGTGTATAATATATATTAACATCATGTAAACTCCAAAAACATCTTAGTTTACCCTTTGTAAAATATTTTAAAAAAATTTAGCCAATTACAGTTTAACACGTGAAACCTTTTTTTTTTTTTTTTGTATGTTTAGTTAATCTTAAGTTTCATTGTAATAATACACATCTATGTGAATAACGATAATGTCACTCCCTACACATGTGTACTGATAATATACAAAATTATATTAATTGGTTCCAAGCCATTGCCAATCTCTAAACCTATTGAGTTAAGCTTCCATTTTTTTCCTCAAATCTGCAACTGATCAAAAACTAAAATTAAAGAATTAATTTTAAGTAGAAGTATTTTGCTTGTATATGAGGCATATACATATGCTTGTTCTTCATACATAATATTTTTTTGTTTTTTTTGTCCTAACTAAGGACCCTTAATTGACAACAACCTTGTACTAATTAATAACTACACTTTATAGCAGATCAAAATTCCTGAAGTGATGATCTCTGGCCAAGCTTAGTTGATCTCCTTCTGTGGCTCATTATCCTCAAACTTTGTCTTAAAATGTCCATCTCTCTCTCTCTCTTCAATTCTTGATGCTCCATTGATGCTATCTTTGCTTGCAGGACCCCTATTCTTTCTTCCTTTGCACTTAGCTCCCTCTTCATCTCTAGCAATATATCTTCTTCCTCACTTTTCCAACACAATCTTTCTTCTGCAAAACCAATCAATGTAATTCACTTAAACCATTATTTAAATGTATAAAACAACATTGTAGGGTTGAAATCATTTTCGTCACATAACTATAATGTCATTTGGCTATATCACATAATCATCATTACTTTCAATTTAGTCCCACAATTTCAGAATCTGTCCAATTGCGTCAAATCGAACATGACATTTCTCAGTGAAATTCGAATTTTCCAGCCAAAATGGAGCTGATATCGAACAAATTCTTAAACTGTGGGACTAAATTGAGAATCGTGCTACTTATAGGAAAAAAGAAAAAGATTATAATTAGGGGACGAAAAAAGATATAATATATAAAACATATTTTCTTGAAATAAAAAAGGTGGAATAATAAGAACCTTGATGTGTTCTCTGAATAAGATCATCAAGCTCAACCTTGATAGCAAAGTAGAGTTGTTTCCATTTCTCCACAGTCTCATCTCTCCTAGCTTGTTCTTCCTTGATCTTCTCAAGAACATAACAGCTTGTGTTTGAGCCCAGAAATTCCCATTCATTGATCATCTTCAAGCTTTCTCTCTCCTCCAAAATCTTGCTCAGTTTCTTCACCTCCTCCTTCAGTCTTTTTCTCTCTCTCTTCCACTCAGCCTGCTTGAAAGCAAACACCACCAGTTCTCTCTCATAAACCTGGTTCTCTCTCTCTCTCATGCACATGATGTCATTGATCTCACCTTGGAGAACTCTCACCTTGTCTTTCAGCCCTTCTACTACCCTTTCACTTGGGCTGTTCTTGTCTTTGGTCTGAGAACTGCCCATGTTTTTTGCTTCAGAGTTCTCTCTCTCTCTCTCTCTCTCTCTCTTGGTGAGAAGGTTTGGTGGTATAACTGCTATTGAATTAAGAGACACAGTGTGGGGACATTATATATCAGAATTTGAGAATCCAATAATTGATAGCTGAATGTCATTTATTGGCCTAAATATATGAGTTTTTTTAGAAAATAGATTCGAACAATGTTTTGTCTTCCCTTATTTGTTTAATTGCTCTCTATGTGGGGTTTTGTAAGAGAGGGATTATTACATTGATTTGGCAATGTTTGGGATGTTTTGTAGATTTATTAATTTTTTTTTAAAAAAATTATAAGCTTTTAGGAGTTATGTATGTATTGCATGTCTTTAGTTTTTAGAGCATGTTTAATGAGGTCCTGATGAATTGATGAACCTCAAATTCAAGATTTTGTATACTCGTCAAAATGAAATCCAATTCGATGTTTTTTGTTTCGACATATGATTTGATTCGATTTAGTGATTATGTTTTTATAAAAGCAAATGTTGTGAGAGGGGGTTGCATTACACGAAAATAACCAGCTTACTGGTAAATTAATATGAGATGAAATTTATAACATATTGTTGAATATTTTGCTACTCATGCAAACTAGAAAAACATTACTGATGGATATTACATGATTTATCATAAGATGTCGACAATGCTTGCATTATTTGGATTTATCTAAAGAATTAAATGAAAAATTAGCAATTTTTTTTTTTAATATAGCAATTATTTTTAGTTATTCACAAATTTTCATACGTTAACATCTTTGGATTCTATGATAAATTTGAAATAATATAGTTCAATTTTCTAGTGAATAATGTATAGATAATAAATTTGAAATTCTGTGTGTGTGTGTGTGTGTATTTCAAGAATCCTATGTATGTCAATTAAGTCAAAGGTAGCCTAATCTAATTTCTAACAATCTAACTAATTAATATATTATTATTACAAGTAATAAAATAAAATACTCAACTAGGCACTATATACCTATAGTAGAATCGTTGACACTCACTCCAAAAAGACAAAATCACAGCTTCAACATATTAATCATAGAGACTTGCAAACATGTACTAAAAAATTAAAGCCTCAACATATTTTTTCTCGAAAACATTTCAAAAATATAATCATTCACAATATAAAAACCCGACAACCTTTAAATTCAGCTGGGACATCAAAAAAATTCGAATTCACTAAAATCAATATACTCGATTTATTTACAACCCTAACTGATCGTCATGTACCTAACATGTTTCGTAAAGATTCTACTTTCTTGCAAAGTTTTCATTAAAATTTGAAAAGGTAAGAGGCTCCATTCATGGATATGAAGTTGTGCAGTGACCCTCTAACATTATTTCTACTGTTAGGCTCTCTCTCATTAATATTCATTTATTATGCTGCAAAATTTGCTCGTGAGAGGGGGGCTCCCTATTTTTTGTGACCCATATTTGGATGTTGACATTGTTACAAGAATAAAATTTTCAGAATATATATTGCAGATTTTATTTTTAATTAGTTAATGATTGATTGAATTTTGTATGTATGTATGAAACAATGGTAAAATTCCATCAATAGTGAAATTTTATGTGGTGAGAATGAGATGATTGCAATTAAATAGTTTCAATAGTCAAATCTAGATGACCCAATTAAATTAGGACTTTGAATTTTGCCTTGAAAATTTCTATCTACCAAGTTAATAAAATAAAATAGATTATTTATTTAATTTATTGAGGAAGTCACATGTAAATAATTTTGGTTCAATTTTAGAGTTATTAGGTGATAGTTTGATGTTTTTGTCAACTGAATGGTCCTACATATTTTGCAAGAATCAGAAGGCAAAATTTATGTGGTGAAAACTGAAAAGGACTTCCGACATAAAGAGAATCCTAAGACTCACATGGGATAATTTTCTTATTTATTTATTTTTTCTATGGAAATAAAATTATATCATAAAATTATTTACTCACTTGACCTCACCAATTTTAATTCGACGGATTTTTGATAAATTCGATGAAAAATAATTAAAATTGGATAATGCTTATAATTATATGATTCAAATTGATATTTTAAATTTAGCAGAACTATATTCAAACATCATTTAAGTAACAAGAGTAAAAATGAATTTTCTGTTTAGTGCATTATTATTTGAGATACGCTTAAGGATTTCAAGAATTTATTTGTAAACTTATTCGGATGTCATAATAGCTTCAAAAAAATTTATCTACGTAAAAATCAATCATACGAACATCATTGTAAATTTATCAAAACAATTAGTTTTAGTTACAAGTGGTAAAAAAAAATCTTGAAATTTAAATTTTACTCAACTTGAGATATGCATGTACTGTTAGAACAAATTTTTAGCTGCATTAATCAAAACAAGTTAGTATTATTTATAAAGTTGGTTTTGAGTCTATAACTAAGTAAATGAATTAACATTGAGCTTTGGAATATGTCACTATTTGAATAATTTAAGGGTCATATCTATATGATGATTAATTTATCACCATTGTATAACTTTTATTATATATAAGGTGAAACTCTGAAATTAAATCATATCTAATAAACTTTAGAAAAAATTAATTACTTTTATAAGAATAATAAAGGGCTCCTACGTACCACCCCCACCCTCCAAAAATGGTTGGTTAAAATTATAGAAAATTTGCACTGTTGGACTCAATGTCTTGCAACAATCTAATCTATATAGGGTGTGTTTAGTAAGTTATGGGGTGTGTATAGAATCACCCTTTGAAATATTACAAACCTTTTTTTTTAAGAGTAAGTCTCTTGTGAGACCGTCTCACGGAATTTTAATACATTGCGTGAGACGGGTCAACCCACAACCCAATTATCTACCACTCAAACCCTACAATTCACATGTTGTTTGTGAGTTATGGGGCTCCGTCTCACGAAAACTATCCGTGAGACCGTCTCACATGAGTTTTTGTGTTTTTTTTTTAACTTGTCTGCAATTCATTATTTCTTACAATAATGCCAAATATTGCAGGGCAATAAGAATATTTCTTACAACAGTTCCCATTTCTTATTTTCCATTGTATTAATTATTTTTTACCATTTTATTAGTATCCACTATTTTGTAGTAAGATATTTTATTGCATATGAGACGGAAAATAGATTTGAAGAGTGATCTCTGACTGCCAATAGTGTGGCAACTTTTGTTTTTTTTTCATTTCGACAAAACTACTGAAAAATATTGTCATAAATTTTGTATTTTTAGGCATTAGACAATTTACTGAACACATATAGTGCCATTTGAATTTGGGCCTGGAAGAGCCCAAAGTATGAGCATTTACATTATTTGAGCTAAAAAAAGAAAAGGATGAACATATTTCTTGGGCTTTTTTATGGATCTATCTAATAATTGGGCCAAGTTCTCTTGGCCCAATTAGATTAAATTCTTTGTTATTATTATTATTATTTTTTTCTTCTAGCTATATAATATCATGAATTCCTAATCTCAAAACAAAACATATGATCTTTCCATGATATCAGGTGATCACATGAATGTTATAATTCCCCATCTCTCTCTCTCTCTCTCTCTCTCTCTCTCTGTGACACACAGAGAGACACCATATTCTCTCAAATATGTAATAAAGGGTTTTCAGTTGTTACAGTTATGGAGTTAGTTGCAATAAAATATTGCAAAAATTCATAAATACAATCATATGATATGAACCTTATTCTTGGGGGAATTTAATTAATTAACTAATTAAGGGGGATATCTTTTAGTATGTACTTTGAATGAAAAAAGGAGCTAGGGTTGATTATTTGGATGAAGACGTATATTTTACTGACAATCTTAAAGCAGTTGTGGAACATGAAATCTATGAACTTTGCTTGATAACAAAGTTTGAAATCTTAATCTTAATTTATACAAGGGTTGATTACATTTTTCAACCTATACTTTTAATTTTGCATACTAAACTTTTTTTTTTCTCCGATCATATCCTATATTATATGTTTTGTTTACTTTTGCAACCTCCGATTAATATTTTCCGGCGAGAAAGCGTCCACGTGATTTTCACATGTTAATTGAGGATCATTTTCATCATTTGCACTTGTAAGACATCAATAAATTCGATTCATTAATTATTTTCAATTATAAAGAGATCTTATTTTTTTGTTTGAACCTCACCATTAATCTTCATTTGCTCAAACAATTTGCGAAAAAAATGTGGAAAAAATTAAGGCAAAATTCGCTTTTGGAGTGGGAGTTAGTTAATGACCTAGAAAATGACGAAAATAACCCTCAATTAGCACATAAAAATCACATAGGAATTTTCTCACCGGAAAATATTGATCGGAAGTTGCAAAAGTAAACAAAATGTGTAGTATGAATTGTGATAGAAGAAAAAAATAGTTTAGAATATAAAATTAAAAAACATGCGTGGTACAAGTTGAAAAATGAAATCAACCCTTTATCCAATGAAATCTGCAGAGATTTGGACACTTCTTTTAAGGCAATACGTTTGTATTTATGATTTTTCCTTCCTTTTTTTGAAAAAAAGGTTATTAATTAATTGGTTTAAATTAAAATTACTTTAAGATATTAAATAATGTTAAGGATCATTATGAATATGCCATGTCTTCAGCTTATACTTAAATTTAAATATATATTTAAAATAATAATATTATTAGATATATACGGGCTTAATGGGAAATTAGCCGGGTCTTTTTCACAAGTATGTGGGCTATAACTATAAGTATTACAACTATAATAATATATAAATTGTGTGCTTAGCCATTCCACACCACGATTACGTTAATTAATACTATTAACAAAACATAATATATATTAATACAATAAATAAGTTAAAACAGAAGGTAAATTAAATATTTTTAATGGAAAAACAAAGTCAAGGTGCACCATGTATTCAACCATTTTTGCACATGATCTAATCAAGGCAAGATTAAACAGGAAATTATTTTTTAATAACTTGTACCTTACTTAGTTAATTATTAATTCCAATTAAGTCCAAACGCCCAATAATACTGTGATTAATAATTCGAACTTGACACAATTTCCAATGATCTGATTCTACTAATGAGATGAGTAGTTTGGTTATGCATGAACTGAACTACTGAGATTAATATTTCAGTGAATAATAAAATAAATAAAATATTATCTAAAAAATAAAATATATAATTCCGCGAATTGCAACAAATTAATGTGATGGGGAGTGCACCCACCTATTGTGGTCAAATCCTCCTCGCTTCTCGGTTTTATCAACACCCTAATTTTATTTTATTTTATTTTATTTTTTTAAATAATCTAATTCCAAACTTGGGTCTAATTATTTCGGATAAGGGTTGAAGATAGAAATTCTTGTATTCCCTTCTAAGTAAGTGGTACCAAAAAATAAACTTGTATATTATTTTAATTTGGAATAAAAATTATAAAAAAAAAATTACATTTTATTCATTGAACTATTTTTTTTCGCGTCACCCATTACATTACGTAAATAGTTGCACGGTAATTTTTCAACTTTCAAATTTATCAAAATACCCTTAAATTATTTGAAAAATTATAAAATTAAAATTATAAAATATTCTTTTTTCTTTTTCTAAAACTAAAATTTATAATTTTTTTAAATTTCATTAGAAACAATAAATTAGAATTATAAATATATTTTTAAAACTGTACTCAAGATATTAAAATAAAAAATATAAACATATTTCATTTTATTTCTTCTTTTTTTCAAATTATAAAAATATTCAATAAAAATTTCTATTTCCATTCCAAATATTAGAATTAAAATTAAAAATATTTTTAAAAATGAAAATTATTCAAATGTTAAAGACTTTTATTAACCGAGAACTTTTGATCAAACAACTATTATAATTTTAATTTTAATACTTAGAAAAAAAAAGAATTTTTCATAATTTTATATTATACATTAATTATGTGTATTAAACATTTGATAATGTAGTGGTTATTTTATAAAAATATATAATTATATATACATTCTTAATTTTTATAAAGTAATTCTAAACGACATTTATTTTGAAATGAAATGAAGTAAGTAATACTCCCTCCAATCCTTTTTAAGTGATGTTTTAGAACTTTTAAGTTTTTGCTTTTTAATTGATGTTTTGTGCACTATTTCCATAATATGTCCCTATGTTTAATTAAGTCTTAAATTAATTGATGTGCATATTATCCATGTTCTCAAATATATGATTAGTTAATGAAGGGCATAATAGGAAAATAAAATAATTTTTAATTTATATACACAACTTTAGGATATCAATTAAAAAGGATTGGAGGAAGTATTAGTTTTATATGAAAATAATTGTAAGTCTATTGTACAAGATGGATGGAGTATTAATCTAATAAATTATACACAAATGTTGGTTAAGCAATGATTATTAGAAGAATCAATCTGGTCAATGGAATTATCAAACGCTTCCCAAGACAAAAAGAATTAAAAAAATTGGCACTTAATTAGCTAATTAAATGATTATATGGTAGTTAACATGATGAGTTAGTGCAAATGGTGTGAAGGGGGCCTTTGTAACTAATATATAAATTTACCAAACAATTGTGAAGTTTCTGTGCCTCCATGTGATCTGCTTTAACTTATTTCAATAAATCATTGCAAGTCAAATTAAGTAAATATATGTAGTTATAATAACATATATTGTGTTTGGTTTCAACATATTTTGTCTCTTCATTTTCCTATTAAGTATTACAAAATATGTTAATATATAAGACGTATATATAGTTATAAAAAATCTCTTTTATGAATTAAATTGATAGGACATCTATAATTTAAATGTCTTGAATACAATCGAATATATATTCAATTGTAACATGTTAATCCACAGTTCATATATAACATTCCTAAAAAGATTAATTCTACCAAAACTTTTCTCATAAATAATGAAAATGACCTCAAGTCCTGAAGCATATATATATATAGAATTGATCAAACACGCATCTGAAGAATGCGCACTGTGCGCACTTCTTTAAGATTTTTTTTTTTTTAATTTTTAATATCTCATATTATTTCTTTTCTGACGCTACCACTCCACATACGAAATTTTCATCTCACACATGGACCTATCCCATTATCAACATATATAATTTGCATCCCACATATCAATATAGATCTTTTTCCCAATTCTTATCTCACAGATGCTACACCATGAAAATTTGGTTATCATAAAAAATCATTTGTTAAAAATTATAAAATATGAATTGATTAACAAATATGATAAATTCTCAATCAATCCTCAAAATCAATCATATTATTCATTTTGAGGATTTCTTTAAGAAATATGAATTAAGTAACAAAGAGAATAAATTCTCAACAAATCCTTAAAATCGACAAATTATATCCTCAAACTCAATCAAACTCAACAAATCCTCAAAACCAACAAATCATATCCTCCAACTCAATCATCAATTTTCAAGAAGTCTTCAATCAATTCTCAAAATTCCCAAGTCTCTTTAATTACTTGTATTTTGTGTCTTCAAATATAATGGATCTACACATGTGAAAAAAATTTAAAATAAATCAGTACCATAATTTTTTAAATGTTAAAACTTTCAGAAAAGATAAGAAAATATTATAACATTCAAAGGATGTGATACAATTTCTCATGTCATATTCATTAATGCCACAACCACGACAAACTCTTGCTTTTGAAATTATTTTTTCCTTTGATGATTTATATAAGAAAGTATGTGAAGATATTGGAATTTCGTATGTGAAGTGGTAGGGTGAGAAAAAATTATGTATATAATAATATAAAATATTAAAAATTACATTGATTATGATTTAGAAAATTATGTGTATAATAATATAAAATATTAAAAAGTACATTGATTATGAGAATTGAGAAGAACATCTATGTTGATTGTGGAATGCAAATTGTATATGTTGAAGATGAGTTAGGTCTATGTGTGAGATCAGAATTTCATATGTAAAGTGGTAGCGTAAGAAAAGAAATAATATGAGATATTAAAAATTAAAAAAAAAAAAGAAATCTTAAAGAAGAAAAAAAAGAAATCTTAAAAAAGTGCGCACGCTGTGCATTCTTCATGTGCGTGTCTGATCAATTCTATATATATATATATAAAAGGGTAAAAACATTAAAAATTAAAACGTTAATGAGGGTGGATATAGCTAGCCATGAGGATGGGTATGTTCATGCGGTTTGTTACTATATCAAGTACTAAAAAAGAAGACAAAATAAACAAATAAATTAAGAGAGACAAGTAACGTAATAGAAAAAAAAAATTGTGGGACCCTATTCTAATCATTGGTTCAGTTCAATTTAACACATATTTTAAAGATTTTTTAAAAATTATTTAAAGACATGCTCCAAAGTCCTAATTGACCAATATTTTTTTAAAAGAAAACGAGACACCATTGAATTAAATGAACCATTTTTTTTAAAACTAAAAAATATAGAAGCAAGAACACAGGAGGTTAAATAAATGAGAAAATAGCCTCTAAATACCCAGTCGAATAAATCGCAATGAGTACATTATGCTACACATAATTAAATACATATATTAATGATAGAATGAAATTATTTTATTATAAAATATATTTCTGAGCAGAGGATATATAACGCTTCATCTTTACCAATTATCTAATAGTTTTTCGAAGCACTGATTACTTACTAATCATTTATTAATCAAAACAACAAAGTGTAACGCATTTATATTTCAATTAATATACTTGATTAAAATGTTCTAAATGGGAATCAAGCATTCGTTGATTCCTACTCATCTAATTTTCTTGGAAAATAATTCACTAGCACAAATATTCATCTAATTTTCTTGGAAAATAATTCACTAGCACAAATATCGATAATGTAAGAAATATCAATCCTTAAAATGTCAAGTGTTTTATATGCTTGAAGATACACTGATATGGTACAAAACCAGTTTTTAACGATAATAAAAATATTGAAATATAAGTTGAATCAATATGAAATCTGAACAAAATGAGAAGATCTTGAATAGTCCACAACTGCACATAATTTCGGTTATACACGAATCAAATATACATTATGATCATTTTTCAAAATTTTTATATAACTTTAATGTATTAATAGAAAATTATAATATCTCAAGAGTGATGATATAATAAGAATATGGTCCAACTAAAAGAGTGCATGAGCAATGAGCATGGGTTTGCACTTGGGAGGCACAAAAAGAGTGGACCCAAAGCAACAAAAATAGCATTAATTTGGAATTCCCATGCAATACAAGTACAACAGAGCTACCAAAAGGGCCACACTCTACTATTTCAACATTTGATTTATTACATATATAATATTTCATTCTTGATGTTGAGAGCTATCAGAACCATTTATTTCACTCTTTTTAAGCCTGCCTTCTTTTTTTAATTCCCAATATTGGATTTGGAGCATGCTTCAAAAGATTTCAATGTTGAATCAAAAGGATATATATTCTCTCATATTTTTCCTTTCCTTTTTTTTGTTTCATTTGAGTTATTTTACAAAATCAGAATAATATGGAGATAATTTACGGTCCGGATCATCTATTATATTTGGTGTTCATCTCATGTAATATACGTCACGTGTTAATTATTGATATCATATAATACACATGGTATGTGGTGATTAGTTTGAAATAAGAGATGTAACACCAAGTGTAATAGAAGATCTCATGTGTGAGAAACAAATTTTGTTTGTCCAAACAAAATGTGTTTGTTTACACTAAGGTCAAGGTCCTATTATGTAGTAGTAGTAATAATAATAATAATAATAAAAGAAAATTTTTAAATTTCGCCAAATCTATCCTCAGTATTCTTATGCTATAATGATATTCAAAAACATCAGTTTAAACTGCTTGCTGGTATTTTTAAATAGCATGAAATTTTCTTAATATTTTTACCCTAATTAACGTATTTTACTAAAACTCAATTTTGCTAAAAGTCTAAAACTGCTAAAACGTGATTCTAAGTGGGGGCATTTTTATAAATTTGTTATAAAAAGAGTATTTATTAATCATTTCAACTTCTAGTTTAAACTAAAAAATAATTTTATTCTCAAGCAGTAAATACTTGTGATTAATATTGAAACTTTCATACAATCTCTAATTTTAATGACTAAGAATAAGATAATACATTTATGAAATGATCTTGGAATATTATCCATGAGACAAAAAAACCATACAACTTATTTTTTACAATTTATATGTGTATTTTATAGATTGACCAGTCTCATATAAATTTTGATATGTGTATAGTATCTATATATATATATATATATATATATATATATATATATATATATAAACTAATCAATAATATGAACTATGAAGAACCACCCCCCCTCCCCCAAGTCCTCATCGCCCACTTCACGTGAACTAACACCGCCACTCACCATTGCCTTATGACCACCACTTCTCCGATGACATATTTTTCCTTTTTTTTTATTGTTGGAATTTTTTGAAAAAGCACAATTGTTTTTTTCTTTTTCTTCACACCCAAATCTTTTATAACGTAATATTTTGACGGAAAAATGGTTAAAAAAATACACTAAGTTGCAATTTGAAAATTTATTAATTTTAGGATGCAAGGAAAGAGAAAAAAATATATTACAAATTAAAGGTTTTTGAAACTAATCCGATCATTTATATTATTTTTCTGACTTACATTATAATTTTTCTCCAAATTTAATTCTTACTTATAATGTATGGCACATTATTTATATTATAATTTAAAATTCCTTATTTTGATAAATCTCGTATGTGAAACGAAAATTATACTAATAAATACAATCAGGCTCCACTTAGATGGACAAATTTGAGAGAGAATTTGAAATTTCTTGTAGTAAATTCATCGAAAATTTTGGATAGATTGTGAATTTGAAATTCATCATTTTCATTTTAAACTATTTTTCTAACAACATAGGTGGATTTTACACATTCCACTCTTATTTAAATGAATTTGAAGTTCTTTAATTTCAAAATTTTCTGTCCAAATTGAGCCTTAACGGATTCAATTCCCACAAATAACTATAGATTCAATGTACTTCACCAACTATTGATTAACATACAATGATAAAAATACAGTTACATTAGTGTGATGAGAAAATGGGTGAATCTCCAGCTAATGCAAACTCTTATCAGGTGGAAGAGCATGCAAAATGCCATGCTTTTTTTTTTTTTACAGAGTGTTACACTTGGCAACAAGTTAAATACTAAGAAAATATTAAAAAAAAAATATATATATATATATATATATTATATGCAAAACAAAAGTTCCATAACCATTGAAGCTGAGTTATCTTGGTGTTGTTTTTTAATGTGTTTTCAACGGTGGATTTGCAGTTTATAAATTCTTATTTCAATATTTTTTAGTGTTTTCAACGGATTTAAAGTCCATTTTATATTAAGTTTGTTTGAAATGTTTTTCGAAAACTCTCTGTTAAACGATTTGAAATTCAAAATATTCAATTCATCCGCATATATTGTTTCGATGAGTTTATTCTTTCATGATATTGATTTTTTGTTCATGATAAATCATTTGGATCGAGAGATTTTGAATATTCAAGAATTTGAAATTAACAAGAAAATAAAACTTTATGGGTTTAAAATGCATCCCATGCAAAAAATGATCCCTTGTTCCAATTTACTGTGGGATTATTGCAAAATTTCAAATTCACTATTTGACTAACTTTGGTGGAGTTAGAAAAAATTTATCTTTCCTTTAAAAAAAGGAAATTTTTGTAGTAAAATAAATATGATTATAAAGGCATACATGAAAATTATTGATTATGTACATATAATATTATATAATGAGGTTAAAATAATTTATATATATATATATATAGATATAGAGAGAGAAGTTTATTTTTACACAAAAACTTGCGTGAGACGGTCTCACAGATAATTTTCGTGAGACAGATCCTTTTTTACTTACAATCCTAATCCATTTTCATTAATTTACATGTGAATTGTGTAATGTGGGTTGTGGATCCGTGAGACATGTCTCACATGAGACTTACTTTTTTTTATATGTATTTTTTAAGAAAAATACAAAAGATAGAGTAAAGGTATGAACAATCATGAATTTGCAAATGACTAGATTTGGAAATGTTTTTGAAATTTATGAAAACAACAACCTGAATCTATTAGCCACAAAAGGACACATTATTTGATGGTTTCAGAGTTCAATGGGCAGTTCTTGTTGATTCAGGTAATTTGGATAGTCATTTTACCACTTGGGGGATTATTCAGAATATTTATAAAATATCTCTTCTCATACTAATTATCGCAATTGATTTAAACGAATTTACATGGGTTTATAAAACTCTTATATTTTATAGTAATCAGACCAATTGTTCATATAGAAAATTCCCGAGGATGACCTCAAACCAATTAAACTAGAAATATTATTCAAAAAATAAAATTTCATCATCTCTTATTTCATTACATCAATCCACATTATACATATCGTAACTAATCATTACAATCCACACGACATGCATTAATCCATCAAACACCATACACAGCACTATTTTCCACCCAACTAATAAAATAGAAACTACAAAATCATATAATATTTGCAAGTTAAATGGAGCAAAGTAAAACCATATGATAAAGATCAGCCAAACTCTCCGCTACATTTGGTTTTTTTTTTTTATTAATTAGTTAGGAAGTGGAAAGATAGAGAGATTATAAAAATTAGAAAATATGATTCAAGTTTGAACTCTCATCATCACAATCTATACATTTATAAAGGTGGAGTACCAATTGAGCTACAAAGTCCAAATCCTCCATTACATTTAGTTTATTTATTTATTGTAATTAGACAAAAATGTGATCGAGATTTGAATTTTGGTCATCACAATTTACATATTCATAAAGCTGGAGTATCATTTAAACTGCAAAGTTGGTGATTCTATCTTTTATTATATATAATGATGTCATCTGATACACGCATAATCTAGAAAAAGACACATGAATCATTATTTTCAATTTCAAGTCCTAATTAGAAGCAACCTTCCCTATTTAAACCTCTCCAACTCCACAAATCCCCCTCCACACATTTCATCAAACTCCAAACTTCCCAATTCTGTCTCATTCACCGTTCCAAAATTCCTCCATATTCCAACACTAGTCTCACTACACATTGCTAACCAACGAAAAAAACATTCATTCATTCTCCATGAATAATCACTGTCATCTCTGCGTGCAACCGAATCAAGAGGATCACGACGACTTCTTCTCGGGCCGCTGCGTGATCGTAAATGGGCCCGTCATCGTCGGTGCCGGGCCCTCGGGCCTAGCCGTTGCAGCAGGCCTCAAGCAGCAAGGCGTCCCGTTGGTGATCCTCGAGCGGGCCAACTGCATTGCTTCGCTATGGCAAAACCGAACCTACGATCGTCTCAAGCTCCACCTTCCGAAGCAGCTCTGCGAGCTTCCATACATCCATTTTCCGGTGAATTTCCCGGAATACCCCTCCAAGCACCAGTTCATCGACTACCTCGAGTCGTACGCGAGGAAGTTCGAGATTGTTCCCAGGTTCAACGAGTCGGTCCACTCCGCCAAGTACGACGAGACGTGTGGCCTGTGGCGCGTGAAGACAACCGCCGCCGGCGACGGCTCGGCCGTGGAGTACATTTGCCGGTGGCTGGTGGTGGCGAGCGGCGAGAATGCGAAGGAGATCATGCCGGAGTTCGAAGGGCTGCATGAGTTTGGTGGGAGTGTGATGCATGCTTGTGATTATAAATCGGGTGAGGATTATATGGAAAAACGTGTTTTGGTTGTGGGCTGTGGGAATTCCGGCATGGAAGTTTCTCTTGATCTTTGCCACCATAATGCTGTCCCATCAATGGTGGTTAGAAGCTCCGTAAGTCTCTCTTTTCAAGAATTCTTTTTTAGCAAATCAACAACATTATTTTTAGGTCATTTACCAATGAAAACATAATTTTTCGAACTTTAATATTGAGACACTAACTTTTCAATTTGGACGATTTTAGGATTAAAAAACCTGAAATCACGAATTTCAGTCCAATCGCGTGATTTCAGGCTTTTCAGTCCTAAAATCGTCCAGATTGAAAAGTTAGCGTTCTAATGTCAGAACCCGAAAAATTAGTGTTTTCATTGGTGAATGACCTAAAAATAGTGTTATAAATTTACAATTTTTCCTTTTTTTTTTATATTTCAAATCACTGAATCCAAAATGTGATATGCAGGTGCATGTACTGCCGAGGGAAATATTGGGAAAATCGACATTTGAGTTGGGGGTTGCGTTAATGAAATGGATGCCGATATGGGTTGTGGATAAGATACTATTAGCAGCAGCAAGATTGATTCTTGGGAACATAGAGAAATATGGGCTAAAGAGGCCAACAATGGGGCCTTTGCAGCTCAAGAACACACTCGGAAAGACTCCGGTTTTGGACATAGGCACGCTGTCGAAGATTAAATCGGGCGAAATCAAGATAGTTCCTGCAATCAAGAGGTTCTTTCATGGAGGAGTTGAGCTGGTGAATGGAGAAGTTCTTGAAATTGATTCAGTGATCTTGGCAACTGGCTATTCTAGTAATGTTCCATCATGGCTAAAGGTGAGTAGTGTAACATGTTGTTGATCACTTAATTTAATTTAATTACTATTGTTTGTATGTTAGTGTTTTGTGTGGATAAGTTGGATTCATGTGACAGTTATGGAAGTTGGGTTCACTCAAGATTCTCTTTTCTGAATCTAGTCACTAGTCAGATTGTTCAAATTTAAATAACCAATTTTAAATGTTTATTAAAGAAAATATTGGCAACAGAGAAATGTTGCTTGGGATTTTCCTCTAGCATTGTGTTCTAGACTAGGATTGATTTCTCCAAGAATTGGGTCAGAAAAGGGCACATGCACTTTAACTGCAATTACCCTTTTGCCCTTGTAAAATAATAATATTATTTCTAACAAATTAATTAATTGTGTTCAACAGGAAAATGAGTTCTTTTCAAGCAATGGATTTCCAAATTCTCCATTTCCAAATGGATGGAAAGGCAAAGGTGGATTATATGCAGTTGGGTTCACAAGAAGAGGTCTATCTGGTGCATCAATGGATGCCATTAAAGTGGCACAAGACATCACCAAGATCTGGAAAAATGAAACTAAGCAGAAAACCCATTCTGTCGGTGTGTCGTGTCATCGTAAAATGCAAACCATAGTCTAACATTTTCGATAAAACTATTTTGACAACAATGTTGTAGCAAAGTTTATCTCTTTTCTTGATGTTAACAATGAAGTAGCCCTCTTCATAAGTAGTCCCAGAACTTAGTTTGGGCATTTTTGTATAGAGGAAGACGAGGCTTTCCCTTTTCTTTCTTTCTTTTTTTTTTTTTTTTTTTTTGTAATGATAAATGGGATTTGTACAAAGGGTATGCATTCATCTTTCACTGAAGTTGGTCCAGCTTTGTGTTTATTACATCTATCTAGCTTTCTCCAAAAAATTGGTCCATCTTTGGACCCCATTAAATATGTGTGGCCCAGGCCCTATATTTATAATTCTATTAAATGTGATTCTGACTTCATTGCTCTGGTTTAGGAAAAGCATATAAAAAAGAGTCTAGAGAGTCCATGTTTCCTAGCACATGGATAGAGCCCACAGTTAGGACAAAGAACTGAGTCAAGTAAATATAAAAGGCTGGGTAATTAAGGGACTTTTCAAATTTGCAATTTTATTCTTGTCAATTTTGCCCATTGATATAAGTAAACACCCTTTTTTTAGTTATTGGACAAAAATAACCTTTCAAATCGATTTAAGAGAATATTTTAAACCACTTTTCATGGATATTTTAGTCTTTTAGATGAAAAATGATGGTTTATTATGTTATTGGCTAGAAAAGATAAGTCATTATGTGAAAGTGGTAGAAACTATTATTTCCCCTTGCTTGTATTAAATATTGAATTTTAGTCATGTATGTATCAGAATTAAGTTTTAGTGGAACTTTAGATCCGCGGTGACAATTAAAATTGCAAATTTTGATACATAAATGACTAGAGTTGCAAGTTTTAATATTTATGACCAAAATTGAGGCAGTTCGATAGACTATAGTTACATGATCAAGTTTACATTTTATCCCGATATTACAAGTACAGTACTCGTACAATACACTAATGTAATAAAATGTGAAATTATTGAAATACAATAAAAAAATGGAGAAACTAATGGATTGAGAATTATACAGTTTGGTAGTTGAAGATGTGCATGGGGGTGCATTTAAGGATTATAAGCTTGTACCCATAATACCATGCTTTAATGTCACAAGTCATTTTCACAAACAGGTTGTAAGTAGAATGAATATTCAAGTTCCAAGAGGCATTTTAATGGATTAGAAATTTGATAAATTCCATTGAAAAATCTCATTCTCTTTTCATCCACATCAACTATCTCATGACTCTAAATTCAAAACAAAACAAAAAACAACATTCATTCTCTATTTCTGAATTTGGCAGAAACCTTCCCAGATTGGATAAGATGAGACATTCTTTTTTTTTTCAAATTTCATGACAAACAAAGTAAGTGAATCTCTGCCCAATGTTCTTGATTTCTACATTATTGATGTGCCCTAAGCCATAATATATATAGTTGCCCAATATCAGGTAAATGCAATACCTTTCAGACTGTCCATGTTAGGATTATTTGGGTTTTTAATTTGCTACGGTTTCATAATTAAATCAATAATCAATTTGATTTCCTAACAATGTACTAGTATCAAAAGATTTCTAAAATAATATTTATTTTAATTTCAATTTTGGTCTTGTATGCGAAGCAATTTTGGTCCTCTATATGTTAACTTTTCCAATTTTGATTGAAAATTTCAAAATTGATGATGTGGCAGCCGAAAATTCTGACGTGGTAGCCAAATTCCATCGGCCACATTATGAAAATTCTGATCATAATTGGACTGAGATTGGAAAAAAATTTAAATATGGAGGCCAAAATTGAGAAACGAATACTTGAATATCCAAAAATGGAAAGTGGCCAACATGGAGGAAAAAATTGAAATCACCCAAAACATTTATATATTACATTACATTAAATTTTCTGGAAGAATTTAAATAATGTTCTAAGAATTTTTTTTGAAGGGTTTGTACTAGTTACCGCTATGGTAAATTAGTTGTTGGATTTTCAGGCTGGTCTTAGTCCGATTAGACCATTCATCGTCCGTTAAATCGATTGTCTTAAGCTCTCAAAAGACGTGATAAGATGGAGCGAATATGTACAAGTAAGATGAAGATGGATGAAGAAAAAAGAGATTTGAAGATGAATGAAAATCATAGATAGTGATGATAGATGGACAAGGCACATGAGTTCCCATGCTGTGGATTGAACAACCATGGAAATAAACTCTCAGAAAAGATGGCCCATCAAATATTGCTTCACCACCACACACACAAAAATCTTGGCCAAACAAAAAACAAAAGAGTCAATTCCAAATCTTGAACAACATTATAATTATTACACAGCTATCTATGATCTGATCAACTTCACCAACTTGTTTCATTTACAGAGGTCATGTTTGAATTGTGCACTTGTTATCACATTGCAAGAGACATAGCTACAGTTGTACTTATAATGTCCTTTTCTATTCTTCTTTATTCTTCTTTTCTCTTCAATTTTTGTCAACTATGAAAAAGTCTTGTAACTTAGACTTAGCATCCCAATTACCAAGAGAAGAAACACATGGTGAGGTCACTTAACTGTATATCCTCTCTTCTTCCTCTCATGAATTATCAACCAAGCCCATCCCTTCATGTTCTTATGCATTTGCTTTTAGTGTTTGAGCTAGGTTTGAAACTTTTCTTGGTTTCCGATTATACCCCTTATGTTCTGTCCGTAAATGATCTCAGGTCGAACCCTGATCATTTTTCTTGCATTTTTTTTTTTTCATTTTCTTCTTAGCTTTTTCCTTGGCTGATTTGGGAGAACTTGTTAAAGTGAGAATTTTTTGCATCCTTGAATTTGCTTTCGCAGGTTTCCACCGACATAGGTCCAAAATTTACTATAAATGCTGAAGGAATGAAGTGCTAATTATGTAATTGTGAACGCAACGTAGAAATTAAAAGAGATTTTGAATTATTCATTAAGCCATAAATCTCATTTCAAAATTGCAATTTGTATTGTAATTGAACTTATAAGTCGTGAAAAAGACTCCTTTTTTTTTTTTTTCAAATAATGATTTTCTAATTGAGTTTATAATTCAAAAAATAAGCAATAAATAAATAAATAAGTTTGAGGATAAATTCCACGCTTACTTGAAATATCAACTCCAACGTTGGAGTTTTCTATACAAATATTTTTGCTACTGATTAAAGCCGCTTTTGGTATAGTTTTGATGTATTTTATGATCATTGGGCAGCAAATGTGAAACTGGCTTCGCCAACGTATGTATACAAATCACAATGGTAAATATAAATCCACACAATGTTGAAATAACACTAGCATAAAAAATGAATGAAAAAGACACATTCACCAAAACTAAACAAATTTCCAGTAACTGCAAAAGAAAGCAGAAAGGAAAGGTCTTCAACTTCTTCATTTCATAGCCAAAGGGACCAAGAGAAATCAATATGATCATCATATAATGATTAGTATCAAGTCATTGTTGATAAAACTGAACAGATCCTCAACAGCATTCTTATTCAGACAAGAAAGCAAGTCCAAGGAAAGTTAAGGAGCTTGCAAGGAAGATATTGTGCTTTCACTACAATCATGTGCGAGAACTGTGACACTTTTACCAGATATCAGGGCGGAGCTCTCCAGTGGCCGGAGGCATCCATCTTCCTGAGTGGTACACACTTTCACCCACTTTCCAACCGGGCACGTCTTTCATGATTTTTGCCTCTTCCTCGAGATATTTCTTCCACTCTTTCACAAATCTAAGGAATAGAAATGGAGATTGAAATCCGAGAGTGAATGATAGTAAGGAAGTTAAGTTGTCATGGATGGTTTTATTAGAATTGAAAGAGTAACCTCTCATCTTCTTCAGCTTGAAGTATTGGCAGAATAGCCCGGCGAGCAGCATATTTTTCTTCCTTAATTGCCCTATACAGAGAAACAATGGATGAAAATCGGTGTTACCAATAACTAAGAAGAAACAATTGAGTGTATAATGAAGGAAAATATCAAGTAAATACTCCCTCTGTTTCAAAATAGTTGAAGATTGAGGTTGTTTCATAAAGATTAAGAAAGCATTTGATAGATATCATTATGTTTATAAAATGACTATATTGTCCAGGATTTGATAGGCATAATGTATAATACTAAATAAAAGTCTAGACTATAAAATGACAATATTGTCCACAACCCAACGTATAAAATTCCTAATCATGCAAAATATGAAATACATAACTTCAGTTAACTAAGATGGCTTTGACATATTAAATTCACCAAGTATATGCCTTTTTTTCCTAGGTGCTCATTTTGTATGGGCTTTTAGTTTAATGTTTCTATTCGGTGGACGTGGTTATTGGCAAGAACTTATTGAATCCATCGTTTGGACTCATAATAAATTAAAAGTTGCTCCTTCTACTCAGAAGAGAGTCTTGAGCATTGTACAAGGACGTGCTGTAGGAGTAACCCATTACCTTCTGGGTGGAATTGCCACAACATGGGCATTCTTCTTAGCAAGAATTATTGCAGTAGGATGACGGCTAGGAGGATTTGAAAGGCATTTTGGCATTAAGATTTCCAAGGTTTAGCCAAGGGTTAGCTCAGGACCCCACTACTTGTCGTATTTGGTTTGGTATTGCTACCGCACATGACTTCGAAAGTCATGACGATATTACTGAGGAACGTCTTTATCAGAATATTTTTGCTTCTCACTTCGGTCAAGTAGCAATAATTTTTCTGTGGACTTCCGGAAATCTGTTTCATGTAGCTTGACCCTAAAAACATTATTTTGTCCAATTAAGTAGTTCTAACAAGAAGCAACACCTAGCTTAGGCATGGTAAGAAAAGCTAAACGGAAGTAAATATCTAACTTATGATAGTCAATATAAACAACTGCAAATGTTTGAATATCTAAACCCGAATATGTCCACACTCTACCTTCATCATCATGTACTCTCTTGGGTTCCATTGCTAGCTCATACTATGAAGCAACAAATACAGAAAATACAACAGTTCAGTCAAACTGAAAGTCCACAATTTCTATGATCTAGTTCAATGAACCATGAAGCAAAGGAATATTAGCATAAATTGACTCTTAGTAATATAATTTCAAAAAAAAAAAAAGAAAGAAAAGAAAAGAAAAAGAATCCTTTTACAAATTGGGAAAAAAGGGTGAGGAGCGTTCAAAAATCCCAACCTCCTATCTCATAGAGCAGGCTTTTATTTTTGGAGTGCTAATATCTAATATTGTATCCCCAGAAAATGAAAATCACAGGCCATCACCAATCAAAAGCATATAGCTATGTGCGCACAAGCTGATGTTTATGAATTTTCTGAATTCAAATAAATATGCTGATATGCAGAGATCTTATCCCAAAGGCAATTTAAATTCAAATTGCACCTACTTTTAGAATAGGAGACAAGAGAAACCTGTATGCCAAAGCACAGACCTGGAAAATAGTGTATTTCATTCTTCAAGGGATCAAAACCAAATTTCTTTCCAACACAAGTAGAAACTCAATTAGTAAGCTTCAGGCCACACACTCTTTTCAAGGAAAGATATACTACAATTATTTTGTTCAACAAAGATTATTCCAAAACCTAGTGGCAGTTATCTAATCTCTCAAGAAGGGGATGTAATCAGACACTTCAATTGATCATACAACATTAGCAAAACACTGAAACACAAGCTTTGCAACCATTGTGACTCTGATTTCCTTATATAATATAAGCTCTCTTAGATGCATAACATAAAGTTCCTCTTAATTCTTTCATCTAACAATCATGGTAAGTATAGCATTTTGTGAAGTATCAACAGAGTCCTAAGGAAGGACTTTCATCAAGAAGGCACTATCCCCTCTAATAATGCCACGCTAGTCCGTCGTGAAAGACAACAGATGAAAAGGCTACTGTGTATCAACCAGCAGTGTCCTTAGCTTAAGACCAAAGTTCTACATTTAATGCAGAAAACCAAACCCAGAGTTAATGGATTAGAAATTAAAGCAAAACTAGTATAGATCCAGGGCATTCATCAGCTTTTCACCACTACATGTAAATATAATTTGCACAGAACTGACAATGTTAGCAGAAAATCCATCTAAACCCATACAATTACAAACCACCTCTTTCATGGTTCAACTTCATAGACCGTATTAGCCTGTAGCCATAGATAGAATAGTTTTTTCCCTCCTAAATCCATTATAAGCATCCTTAAAGCTCACAAACCACATCCAACTCTTCTCAATTTTCACTAACATTAGAGAATCCAGCCAATTATATGACTCTTAAAAAAAAACATAATCATCAGAAATATCAAAGCTTCAACTCCGATTGAAACTAATCATCCCTTTAACCTACTTAGCATCCAATGAAAAATCCAGTTTAAGTTACTAACCTAATACTTGGTAACAAGAAATTGAGCCTTCAATGTAGAATTAAATTTACCCCCAATTAGTGCATTTTTCCTGAATTCAAATTCCAAAAGCTCAAATTTTCCACAATCAGCTTTGCAAATTAAAATTGCTCAATACAATACAACCCAAACAGAACTTCAATTAAAATTCAAACGAACAAAAATACGCAGAAAATGCGCACACACTATACCTACACAAAAGTAAATACGCGACAGGATCGTATCCGTACCTCCGGATCTTGTTTCCTTGGCCGACCTGGTACATCCCATATGAGAAAGCACCAAAAGCGGCGAGAAAAATGGCCATGGCGCTGGGGCCCTTGTTAGGGATCCGCCGGGCGAACCGGACCGGCGCGAACCCACCCGGCGGAGGACCGTCCTGGAGAAACGGCATATCCTTCACACTCGCCATACCTGGCTTGTTCCTTATCGTCGCCTCCGTCATCTCGCCGCTTCGATTTTCCGACGGACTTAATTAAATCTGTATTTTTTTTCTTTATATATTTTCTTTCTCTTGCTTTCGAACTATGCACGGTGAGGATTGGGGAAAAGGAGACCAAAGAAGAATGAGTAGAGGTAGCGAATCTTCTACTGTGAGTTTCTCTACGGTTTTCTCCAATCAATGCTAATGCGCTTAGAAAATTTTGCGTCCTCTCAGTAACTTAATAAGTCGCATGCCATCTAATAAAAGGGTAGTAACTAGCAAGTGTGAGAGAATTATGAATTTAATCATCAATTTAAAGGCATTTTAGTGCGAAAAAAAGTTATTCTTGTAAATTATAGTGAAATCGACATTAATAAAGAAATTTTAATGAATTCTTCTTCTTTTTTAATTCGAATTAAGCCTTGTAAAAATAGTATGGCTTATTATACAAACGAGTATTTATGTTCTAAATCCATAATTAAAGATTAATAATACTTTTGGTTTATTTTATTAGGTGTAATAAGCGTAACATCTATAGAACCCTACTAATTAGTGAAGAAAAAAAAAAGATTTTTATTTAAAAATTCAAATGTGTAAATCATACTTAAAATGAAGCTCCAAAATATAGTAAATTTTAGAAATCACAAAAAAGTTTGCAGGTCTTCTACCAAGATCAGCCATGGAGATTCCATGTTTGTAATATCAAGCTTTCACTGTTTTCTTGTAATTAACTCCACTCACTACCTACCAGAGAGAATCGGAATCCTATTCTCCACCACCAAACTTTGGAAGGATAATATCAAAGAATCAAAATCCCCCCAATTTGAAGCAAAGATTGCACAATGCACCACCACCAACCCGCCACCGCCGCCGCCGGCAGTTCCTCCTTATGGGTCGTACTGGGCACCACCCTCTTCTCCCTCCTGCTCGTCCTCTCACTCACCACCGCCCCCACCCCACCTTCGGCCCCCTCCCAACCCCACCCCTCCCTCTTCCCCCACCGCCACCACCGCCTCCTCTTCCACGACAACCGAACCACCGCCGAAGCCCCGCCGGCCCCGCCCACCCTAGCCTACCTCATTTCCGGATCCGTTAACGAGTCGGATCGGGTCATCCGGCTTCTCCACTCTGTCTACCATCCTAAGAATCAGTACTTACTCCACCTCGACGGCGCTGCTAGCCAGACCGACCGTGACGCTCTGGCTGTCACCGTCCAGTCAGTGCCCCTCTTCACAGCTGCCCAGAATGTCCATGTCATTGGCAAGGGTGACTATGTGTTCCCCAATGGGCCTTCTGCTCTTTCGTCCACGCTTCGTGGTGCCTCCGTTTTGCTTCGTGTTTCGTCGAATTGGGATTGGTTCATCAATCTTTCTGCTGCTGATTATCCCCTTGTCACTCAGGATGGTACCTAAGTTCACAATCTTGGTTCACAAATTGGTTAATTGGGCTTATAGATTTTGTTGCTGTTTCACTTTTGATTGCTTTGTGTATATGTTTTTTTCTGTTTTTGAGCTTTTGGGCATTGGTTCATTAATCTTGCACTGTTGATTACTAGCTTGATGCTAAAGGTCACAACTTTATCACCTATATTTTTTTCCATACATGTTTGTGAGTATGAGTGGTATGATGATCATTGTTAGTTGGTTACTCTATGACTTCACTAGTGTGGTTCTTCTGGGATTTTTGCTTCTAGAACATGCATTAGTTATTGATTGTTTAGTGTATGTATTGTGTATGTTGTTGAGCTCTGTTGTGTATAAATGTGAGTGCCTGTGTGAATGCGGTTGTGTTAATCTTTTCTACATTCTTATGTATATAAATTGTAGCTTTGGGGCACAAAGTGTGTGCTAGTAATTTCACTTGAACTTTGTCAGAGTCATGATGTTTACATAACATTTTTGTTGATTATTGTAGTCTATCTTTAGATGTCTATATGAGTAGATACGTTTTAAAATTTAGAATGTGAAGATACAGTTAAAAAGGATCCAAATTTGCGATTGTATACATACATAAATGTATAGAAAATGTAAATAGGAGAGCTAAACAAAAATAAAATTGCAATACTTCATTTCACTTCACTTAAAGATAAAATATTTTCAACTACATGCTTAAAGTTGTATTCACTCTTACGGTGAAGGACCCTGCAAGGATCCCATACCCATATCCTTTTTCAACCCAAGGACACAAAAAACTCAATTTCTGAAATGAAGAGTCTAAGCATCTGAAATTCTATAGCATTATGATGAAGATGGTGCCTTTCTGCTCCATATGGTAGCCTATTGTTTTGCCTTCCTATATATTTGTTGAATATGTGTTTAATAAAAGAGATGTGCTTGTATTTGTGTGGAATGTGTATATATCTGATGTTTGTTTTTTCATTTATCTGCTCGGATTTTTCATTTCTCTTTTCTGCTTCGAGTTCATTGTTTGCCGTTTTAGGGTACGTACTTTACTAGATTTGCAGAGAATTCATTCTAGCTCTCTTTGGATTTTCGAATCTTTAATTGTGGTACTCATTACATTTTTCTTGAGAGAGTTGGTATCTTTGAAAAATTAGTAGTACTTTATTCAAGTAGTTTTCTTCTTGTTACTTATGAAATTTAGGTACATTATGATAAGATGATTTTTTCTTCTACTGCAGATCTTTTGCACATATTATCATATCTCCCTAGGGATCTTAATTTTGTGAACCATACAAGCTACATTGGCTGGAGAGAGTAAGTTTATTCTTCTTGATTCCTGAAATTTGTCAATAACAAGATGATTGAGAGCATTGATTTTCGATTAATGTTTAATATGTTTAATGTGGTATATATATTTTAGATCAAAAAAATTGAAGCCAATAATAGTTGATCCAGCACTCTACCTCACAGAGAACAGCGAAATGTTTTTCGCCACTCAAAAGAGACCACTCCCAGATGCTTATCGTTTGTTCTCAGGTCAGTGTCTCAGTACTTTGCTTCGTTTTTTGTTAGGTTTTGGGGTGTTCTGTTGGATAGCGATAAAGTAATCAAGTGAAACAAGAGACGGGACAAAATATTTGTTACAGCAAAGATACATACACGAGTTTCTCTACAAGTGCATCTCATCTTACGTTTACTACGTCATTCTCATTGCATATGTTCATTGACACGAGTAACTAGGGTTTGAAGTGAATCGAGTGGAGTCGAACGGACAACTGTTCAAGCTTGTTTGAAATGTTATCGAACTTCATAAACTACGTTTGATCATCTTGTCTAATAATTATTCGAGTCAGGCTTGAACGAGCTTTAAACTTATCAAGCTCAAGTTATGCCGTTCTCACCAAGCTTTAGTTTTTATCAAACGTAAAAGTATGTTCACGCTTGTTTGATCTGTCTATCGAATCGAGCTCAAACGAACTTCTAACAAACATTCTCGAATCGAGTAACGAATAATTTGATTTGATTTTCACCTCGTTTTTCTTGCAGGATCATCTATGGCTCTATTGAGTCGCAAGTTCATCGAGTTTTGCATCTTGGGAACGAACAACCTACCTAGGATTCTTCTAATGTATCTCTCCAATACACCAGCATCGACCTCGATCTACTTTCCGACACTTCTATGCAACTCCCACCAATTCAACCGAACCACAATCAACCACAGCTTCCGCTATTCTTCTCTCGACCCTAGATCAATCCCCTCGTTGCTTAATTCGAGCAACTTCGACGAACTGATCCATAGTGGGGCAGCCTTTGCCTCCCCATTTGCCCCAAACGACCCGGTTCTTGATCACATTGACCAAGAACTACTTCGACGTAGACCCGGCAAACCGGTGCCCGGCGGTTGGTGTTTAGGCGACTCTAGTGACGACAAATGCAGCGTTTGGGGAGATGCCGATGTACTGAAGCCCGGGCCGGGAGCTAGGCGGCTTGAAAGACGGCTCGTTCAACTTTTGTCGAATAAACCGAGCCAATGTTTAGATGAATAGCTCATGGTCCGAATTGGGACAGAGAATTTAGGAGATGGTAAGATGGTTAGGATGTTAAAACGACGTCGTATACAGAGGTTCATGGCAGTGAAGCCCATTTTTTGGAAAATATTGTTAACTAAGTTGATCAATTCTTTCATGATTTATGATTCTAATTGTTGTACATTTTGCTGAGTTTGTTGTACGTTGGAATACTGTCTTAAGTTTCCTCTCATTGCGTTGGATTCTCTGCTGTGGTTTAAAACACAACACTAGTTGTGCATGAAAAATTTATAAATGAACTTTATAGAATAAAGTTTTTTTAGATATTATTTTATATTTGAAATAAAATATTTTTAGATAATCTAATTTTGAATCAGTAATATAATCTGATCAGTATATTGTATAATTCTGAAACATATGTAGCATCGGCAAATGGAAGATAATTTTTATAGGTCGATTAATATATTATTTAATTCCTTATAATTATATATTTAAAAGTGTAAGAAAAAGTTTCTCAAATAAATTGCAAAGAATATTTCTATCAGTACACGTTTATTTTAACTTTTTTTTTTTTTGAGTATGTAAATTTTTTATTTTTAAAATTATAATAAATTTAATAATTTGAGGATCACTTATTGTACTTTTTACAAAAATAAAATATCTAGAAGATTTTTTAGATTTTTAAAATTAAAATAAGTAATGTGATTAAAATGAGAAAAATTGTGGTTGTGATATGCCTTTAACGATCATCATACATGTGAAATATTTTATGTAGGGTTTTAATTTAGTGAATTTTAAATTTTATAATAATGAGGTAGTTAGTTGGCCACCTAAAATCCACAAGCTCATTTTTTATTATAGAAAAGTTAATTAAAGCACACATGAACATAAAATCGTGTGTAATTTTTACTAAAACAAACATATGCCAAAATTTTGAGGTAGTTATGATTGCAAAATAATTTAGTCCATAAATAAATAGAATGTTAGTAATTCTTCTAAAATTCAAAGTTTTCTTTTCTTGTGCGTGTTTCTTTGTTTTTTTTTTTTATATAAGATATCAAAATTACTGACATTCATAATAATTCTTATCGCTATTTGTTGTTGTCACAAATTTATTGGTGCATATTATGAGTCTATGACACTTTTAATTATGAACAGATTATTTTCCTTGTGATATTGTTAAAGAATAGAATTTTATTATTATTTATTTTGATATTAATGTTGGGCAGATTCTTACCGTTGTATTAAAACCTAGCATATGACCCAAAACGGTGCAACTCAAATCATTAAACCATTAAATAACTCAACCCCCTAACTTGATCGTAACTGTAATTCTCATCATAAATACTAAAATTCTCTTCAAATATTTACAATATTAGTGCCAACAATAATTCATCTCACAAAAGTTACCACATGACAAAATTAACAATTATTCATCTAATGACACAATACAGTTACAATTTCCCCCTCGTAATTCCCAGTTATGAATTACAATCACTCCACTTAAAATAACATAATGATATAGTGATTAGTGCATCGAATGAAAATCATATGTCTGAATTTTTAATATGGATCTCAATAGAAAAATAAGATTTTTTAGTACTCCTTTAATAGATCAATACATAGTTTGAAGTCCTAAATTAGTTTCTGCAATGTTGTCTAAAGTTTTTATAGTAGTTTTATCTTGAAACAATTCTCGAAGAACCGTAAACAATATTATTATTCGAAGATAATTTTGATTAAAAAAAAAAAAGATAAATCAAACTCTTAATAGTTAATACACATCCATTTTTTCTAACAAATTTCGGAGAAAAAAATAATAATAAGACTATACAACTTGTTAATCACTATGTTTGGACAATGACACTACCCAATCGAGTACAGCAAGGGCAATTATTATTAGACAAAATAATATATCTTTAACAAGGATCTTTGCCGTCACACAAACCAACAATAATAATATTATACATAGACACATATTTTTTTATTTATTTTCAAGCAAACACAGACCAATAATTTAATTCCCGACTATTACGCCACATGGCAACAAATTGAAACTTCATATAAAGTCAAATAATATGAAAATAATACTCCCCTAAATAAGTAGTAGCAAAAAATACCAAAAAATAAAAGGTGACAGGCAAATTTCATGACAAAAATAATTCATAGAATCAAGTACAATCTGAATGAGGACACATAAAATAATCTACCCAAAGAAGATATATTCAATCAATCTTAATATTGTTCGAACAATATCAAATGAGTGGGGCTCCATCTTCTTATCACTATATTATGCTGATTTGACCTTAATTTTTATTTTATTTTCTCCAAAATAAATCAAACAAATATGAAGGGTATCATGTACTCATATTTGTATCTGTTTACCCTTCTTAACTCTTTAAGAAATGATAAAAGAAACTATTATTACTTTTAAAATGTCACGGGATTAATTGATCTACTCTGATTTGAATTATTGTTTCAAAATATTATGTTATAAGATAATTTTAATAAGTTATTGTTAATGCAGTTTACGAATACATATTATACGTCTATGCAATAATGCAGACTGATACTTCGTTTAATATACTTTTAAAATATATAAAATATTAATAATGTACAAACAATGTCATTATTAATAAAATTAAATTTTTTATTCAAGTTAAATATTTTTATAGAATAATAACAATTAGGTGAATAACAAATATTATATTATCTTATATAATTTAATACAAATATAAAATGTTTGTATCAAAAATCTATTTTATATGAAATTTTGATTTAAAATCAACTAGTGTTAATTAATTAAACTAAGTTGATAGAATATATATACATATACAAGCTATACTATTTTTGGGTACTTTTAAAATAATAATTATAAAAGATAGATAATATGGAACAATAATTTATAAAATTATAAGTGATCACTTTCGAAAAGTGTAAAATGGTAAAAAGTGTTACAATTGGGATCGAGTATAAGATGGTAATGTGAAACAAGTAAGTTGACACACAGCTGGATAATAGTGTTATTTGAGTAGAAAATAGAGTTATTTTATTAAAATTATTATTAGTTACATAAATGAGCAATCCTGATCATTCTCTATAATAAAAGAAAAACCATTTAGGATACATAATACAATATGAGCCATCTCATAATTAATTTTTGGAATGTTTCAATAAATAAATATAATGGTGTGTGGAAATTAAAATTCATGATCAAATTGAATGGTATAATCAGTATGAAATGCAATCTCCTTTTAATTTTCAAGATTAAAGCAATATAATACATCAAAAACCTATCAATATTTATTTTGTAGTTTGATTGTTTATTATAATTATAATGTAGTCAAACGTAACATGCTAAAAATGAAAAATCATGTTATGATATTCTCTAATTTCGATTTCAACTTAAGATAACGATGATCTTAAAATGATGAATGTTGACTTTTTCTTTAAATAAAAAGAGAGCTGTTTATATTAAAATCAATTTCCATTTCTGAAAAAAAAAAAAAAATTGTCACATATTAATGCAATATTCTTTTTTAAATGTGCAAATTCAATTGAGGTGTAAAGTTATTCGTTTTGGCAGGTTTGATGTCATGCACGAGTATGAACCCATATAATATATAATTATATAATATTTAATTACTAATGAGATTACAATTATAGCATAACTGCATGTAAATATATAACAACTACTAATATTCATCATTATTTATTTTAGTAATTAATCTACAAAAAATTTTTTTTTTTTTTTTTTAATCTACAAAATTTATATATTTTCGATAAAAGTTCTCTATTACAACATGAAATCTCTAGTATGATATAAATAGAATAACGCTACATTTGAGCCAAACATATCAAAATTTGAAGCCTAATACTTAATTACCACTAGGACCTAATTAAAAAAATGAATAAATTATCTAGCAAGCACAATTGAATAGAGAATATTTTAAATTAAATTATTGATTGGTGTCACCAAAAATTATATTATTGTGATTTATCAGGTAGAATTTGATTGGTGACAACTAGGGTTACTTACGTGTCTCACATGAGTGAATAATAGACGAGAGATCACAAGAATATGTATATAATTCAGATATTTTATTTCTTTTTTCGCTTTCACAATTAATTTAAATTTTAATTAAAGCATGACTTTTTTGCTTTCTTGCACGTGAGCGGCACATGTTTCTTTTGAGGAGTGGTTGAAGCTATTGAAACGTGGTTGGGACCTACATAACGTGCA
The DNA here is from genome assembly GCA_954870855.1 of Scutellaria minor. NCBI lineage: Eukaryota > Viridiplantae > Streptophyta > Magnoliopsida > Lamiales > Lamiaceae > Scutellaria > Scutellaria minor. The sequence goes on from OX940729.1 coordinate 3,395,901, forward strand.
TTTGTGGGACCCCTGTTAAAAATTTCAAATCTTACAAGCTGGTGAATGCCTTTAATTTATTTTATTTTATTTAAATTTACAGAGGGTGTGTTTGGGGTGAATTTAGTAATTGTCATGGTTTGGTTTTGGTCTCATCAACCATATGAGGCTCCACCATTAATGATATATTCTTTAATTTCTTTTCTTATACTATTTTCTTAAACATTTTACCCCTGTGTTCAATCAGAGTAATAATAATATCCTGTCATAGTTTTCATCTGAACCTAACAATAACAGAGAAACTGTTTAAATTTGAAAATATTAATTAAGATTTAAAAAGTTTGGTAAATCTTTAGAATTTGATTAGCATCTGTAAAAAAACTTAAATGTGAGAGACTATTATAATTTGTATAGAACCAAGGAAATATAAATAATATAATAAAATTTAACATAAATTATTTTAGTTCAAGTGATCATTCTTCATCCAATTGACTTTAGGAGATTGTGTATTCAGATGCAAATTTTATTATTTTTAATGTTTCCATTTTATTTTTGGAACTTTTTTTCTTTTTAATTAGAAAAGTTGTTTCAAATTTATATATCAATATTTGACATCTCTTTATGAAGTCATATAGTTTTTTGAACTTTTTCAATGACGATATTAGTGTCTTTTCACCAATTTGACTATCTTAAATGTAAACAAATGAAAACCTATTTTATCAGATATCAATTATATAGATAATGTAATTTGATACATATATTATCGATCAAAATTGTATTGTATGATGTATAAATTATGTTAATGAAGAAGTGGAGTTGTGCTTGCATGAAGCTCTTTCATAGACCCAGTTGAATAACATTTAGAAGTCAATGCCTAAATTGTTTTTCAAGCGTCAAGAAGTTCTAATTTTAATTTTACAAGATTTTGTTTCAAAATCATTCTTAAGAAAAAGAAAAAAAAAATTCTTAGAAGACGAGGAAACAATATTAAACTAGTTTCCATGCTAGTCCCATTGTCTTGATTAAAAACACTATTATGTATTAATAATTTACACGTACGTTTGTAATTTATAAAGTTGATTATTGAAAATATATCCACATAATATTTGTATATTTTATTTCTGAAATTGGACACCAAACACGCCTTTAAGTGCTCACGAAGTTAGACAAAATTAGATCTTACTAGTTACTACAAGGACTTTGGCACCTTCCAATTCAATCCCCCCACTGCCACCTGTACTGGCTTGGAGTCAACATCTTATTTCAAAATTGACTGGACACGTGGCACTCTCTTATTGGGCAAATGACGTGTTGCTTTTAGCCGCCCCTGTAAACGAACGCCTTGTGGACTCACTGGATCGGACCATATTGCCCTTTGTTTCTATAACTGTCAAACATGAAAATTTAAAACGAGGATTTATATAGTAGGCTCACGCCCACATATCCTCTAGTGTACCCTCTTTTAAGATAATATATCATTAATTTTTGAAATAAATATTGTTCATATTCACTCTTTTTTTAATAGAGAATTTTTTTTTTTCTAACTTTATCCTTGTCTTGTTTTTTAACCAAACTTTTATTCAATGTCATGCATTTTATTATTTTGGAACTTATTTTTGAATACAAGTTTATGATGATGAATTTAGTAAAAAATTGTATGATCAAAAATAAATAGTCATGTTCATGGACTGAGAACCAATGGATGCATGTATCTCACCACATGTAACATGGATTGGAGACCTTGCATGCTATTCAAGTGAAGGTTATAATATTGAATTAATATAAATAATCTAAATATTATATATCATAATAAATTTTCAAATCATTAATAAGGAACTTGATATTTTTCTCAATGTACTAAAACATATTGTCGAGGTAATGATTGTGAAAAACATTCATTTTGGAATTCATCTGAATCCACAAAATGATAGTACAATTTTGATTTTTCAATAACCGAAAAATTAAATTATTTTATTGTATTAGTTTTCCTAGAGTAATTTTATTGTGTTAATACCTCAAAGGTTTAATTGCTATAAACCTTGAAGGCATGAGTCTTAGAAGGCAAGAAGTAATTTCTTGGAGACTGAAAATAAATCTTCATTTTGAATAAATTATTAAGAATAAACGTTACTAGTCTAATCATATTTCAACTAAAATATTACTGAATTCAATAAAATTCGAATGTTTTGAGAAATAAGTGGGATGATGAGCAAGAAAATCAACAACACTATTTGACTCAATTTAACTTTTTTATTTTTTTGCAAAATCTTAAAACTTGTCAAAGAATAATTCTTTCCTCATTCAAAATTTAAATTTCTACACAATTTCAAAACATGTCAAGTGTTCTCTATCATATTATTTCAAGACGGAATCATAATCATATAAATCTTCTATGATCAATCTATAATAATATGGGATTTGTAACATATTTTATACGTGTCAATTGTTTTTAGGGTTAGACTGTTGATACACTTCACTCTTCACAAATCAAAAAACAACCATCTAATTATTTAACAAATTTCAAGAGTTTTATGGTATACACCTTTACAATTTAATACCTACTCAAACGCAATGATTTTCTCCCCCAATTTTCTCATGATTATTCTGATGAAATTAAACGAATAAGAGTTCTCAACTTTATTTTGAAACTTTTATGTAAACAATATTAAATTTGAATGATACAAAAGGTTATACATTTTACCTTCATAAAAGATAAAAATATCACCAAAAACATACATAATAAATGATATTTATTAAGAAGAAATTGTGGTAGTGAAAATCCACTTACTATTTTTTACCATGATTAACATGGAATTTGAAAACAAAATAACAAAAATATTCTATCGTATCTTTGACAAAAATGAAACACAATATCAGCCTCCAACTGTATTCCCAATTTTGAAAAAAAAAAAAATTAAAAATGGTAAACCTACCAAAAATGGTCCTACCAATATTAAATACGTGCAATAAATAGAGAGATAAAGACACATAGTATACAGATAGGAAAACCTGTACCGAGGAAACAGGATATAACTCCCCTTTTAAAGAAAAAAAAAAAAAGGAAAAAAATTGCCTCGTTGAATTCAAGACCTTTCGATAATTATATCACTCTCCCAATAAGAAAAGAAGGGGAAAAAGAGAGTCCTCGCTCTCTCTCTGGACCTAACATTTTCTCTCTCCTCTCTTTCTTTCTCTCTCTATTTTCGGAAACCAAACTCAAGAAAAAAAGAAATGGAAATTTTGGACACAGCGGAGGCGTGTTTCATGGTAGCCGATGACCTTCTGGACTTCACTCTGGAGGGTGAAGTCGAAGAGGAAGAGGACCTCACTAATTTCAAAGGCGCCTCCGCTTCTTCTTCCTCCATGGAAACCTCCCACGCCGCGGCGGCGGCTGCGGCTGCGTTTGGCCGTGGGACTCTTGGCGGTTCGTTTCCTGTAAGTTTCACCCTGTTATGTGTGCGACTCTTATGTGCAAAAAAAATAGTTTTCACCGAGTCTCATTTCGACTCGGGCGAGTCCGGTGTCGTTCACGAACTCGGTCCTCGGGACCGGTGTGACCCGGTCGGAGTTCTGAGTCGACTCGGTATGGGTTGGTCCGATCACCGAGTCGACTCGTCCTGGGACGGTTCGAGTCAACTTTGCCGGCATACATACTACACCATTTTCTAACGTTAAACTCTTCAATAAAAGGACGAATTTGCCCTTAGAAACCCTAGGACTTTTCTGTAACTTGAAGGGTATTTTGGGAAATTCGTATTTATTCCTGCGATGGTAGTTTTGGAATTTGAAAAATATCACCATGGTCACACGTTATTGCTCAGAAATTTCGGACATGCTAAAAAAATTGGATGTCGGGAAATGGACGAATTTGCCCTTGCAAAACCTAGAACTGTTTTTGAATTGGAAGGGTACTTTTGGAAATTGAGGAATTTTTGTGCGTGTCTTTGTCAATGCAGCATTGTTCCTCACGACGTGAATGAGCTGTAAAATAAAAAAAATGCCTAAAAAGGTCATTTTCAATATTTGTTGATAATGTGGGCATATGCTCTCATTCCGCACTTACCTTATAATGCCCCAACCAAATCAATTGTATTTCAATCCTCCAATTTTCCATATTTGCAAAGACATCCCTACCCCTCTGAATTATTCTCTTTAGGTGTCCACTTGCATTAGCTCACTTGTCATAATTTGTTACCTAATCAAACCATGTCATCCCATTCATACTATTTGATGAAAAAGAAAACATTACCCAATTTTGAAAAAAAAAACATTAGAGTAGGTGTTCGTGTGTGATAAAGTTGCAATCTTTATTCTTGAACTCAGTCCAGAGTGAGTCATTGGATTGATCATGGTCTCATTTGTGTTTTCTCAGGAATTTGTTGAGGAGGAGTTGGAATGGCTATCGAACAAGGACGCTTTTCCGGCGGTGGAGACATGCTTCGGCATTTTGTCGGATAATCCAGAGCTCGTGTTGAACCACCAGAGCCCCGTCTCGGTGCTTGAGAACAGTACCAGCAGCAGCAACACTAGTGGCACTACGAATAGCAACGGAGGTTCGGTGGCAAGCTATTGTGACAGCCTCAAAGTCCCGATAAACTTTCCGGTCCGGGCCCGGAGCAAGAAACGACGGAGAAGGGCCGGGTTTGGTCATTTTCCGAGCCAGCACTCGTTGTTGTTTAACGTCAAGAGCAAGCCCGAATTATCGTTCTCGTTGCCACCATTGCCGACAATAACAAATAGTGGCGGTGGTGGTGCTAGTATGGGGAGAAGATGCTTGCATTGCCAAGCGGACAAGACCCCTCAGTGGCGGGCCGGGCCCATGGGCCCGAAGACTCTTTGCAATGCATGTGGGGTGCGGTACAAGTCGGGCCGGCTTTTGCCAGAGTATCGCCCTGCGAATAGCCCGACTTTCTCGACTGTTTTGCACTCGAATTCGCATAGAAAGGTGGTCGAGATGAGAAAGCAGAAGCAGGTAGGCGATGGAGGACGAGAAATCGAGGTGAATGTGGCTTGTGGATATAGTGTAGGATAATAGTGGTGAGTAGTTAGTTTCCCCTTACAGTATTGCAGCATTTTTTTCTCTTTTTATTTTTGTTGAATTTTTTTAGACTACAGTTAGAATAGGGGTTAGCATTTCTTTGTTTGTTTTATGAAATTTAATTTAGGTCTTGCATGTAATGAACTAGTTGGTTAGTAGTATAAGCCATATTGGTTATTTCTTTATGAGAATTCATTGAGGAATTTCAGTTTTGTGTTTGACCATGAACAGGACACAGATTAGGTACTATGTTATAAAAACAAGATTTACAGCGTTGATACTGATTAAGAAGTTCTTGTTGGGTTTAATTGTATGGTTGTTTGCAATGTTTTGATTTTTGGGAAGATCAAGGGACAAGATTTGGAGAAAACAAGGTTGAGAAATTGGGTGGTTTTTTCTTTGAAGTATATTCACACAACTTTGTTCTTCTTGTCTGAGTGAGTGTCTTTAGCATTTACCTTAATGTGCAGGTTTTCACAAGGGGGTTTGTGAATTGAGTATATTTTTGTTGAATCCTATTTGAATCTTGATTTATCTAACTTAAAAAGATTATGTTCATTTGAAATATGTAGTGGTTAATTTATTTTGGACTTTTGTCCTTGTACAAAGAAAAAACACAAGTAGACAAAATGCTCATTGATTTGGATCTCACCCTTTGCACATGTAAATCAGATTTGTTTTTGCTTATTTTGTCACACCCCTTTACCCAATTTAATCTTTTGTAGTGCGCCATGATAGTCTCTAGATTTTCGATTAAAAAGATTGATTTTAAAAAGAATACCCCTTTTTTTGTGGTGGTATTATATTTATGTTTATATTTTAATTTTAAGTACCTTTTTACTTTTTTAGTAAAGGTTTTGTCGTATTTTCAATCATTTAAGTCAAGCATTATGAATGGAATGAAAGATCTTTTATAAATGGTTTATTTTGATAGAGAAATACAGTTAACAAATTATGAGATTTCCCTCAACTCATTGCTTCGACTCGAAGAGTCTAAAATTATTGGAACTAATATTTCAGATATAAATTGATTTTGTGGTTGTATTTGCATTGAATGGATTGAGTATAGAAAAAGGATTTTGTGGAAAGATTTTAAATGACATCATATTAAGTGGATTTCATATAATCCTCATTTTGAAATTTGTACTACATTTCAAGTGAAATTTAATTCAATTTATACTCGTTCCAAATCCTTGGACTATATGTTCCTCAATTCAAACACAATGAAAAATCAATTAAAATAGTTAAAATAAAAGCTATAAATTTCAAACTCATTATTAAATGAACTTGTTGCTATTTCTCATCTTGAAAATATTGATTTTGGAAATGGAAAGGAAATTGATCCATCAATTGAAATAGATAACAAATCCTAAGTCCCATCTAAAAACAACTGCAGAACTTCTAATTACATTTAGAAACAAGAATATAACATTCAGAAATTCACAACACTGCAAGACCTTTGTGTATTGATATATAAACAAGAAGCACCATTAGCATTTTTTTTCTTGAAAAAAATTGACTCAATTACATTCGAGCACCACGGATCTATCTACAACCGAACTCAAGTTAGGACCAACTATTGCCCAAAGAATGATGATGATAATGCTATAATTAGCTGACAGCTAAATAATAACAATTTAAGTTCATAACTTGCCTTAGAAAGGTTCTTAGCTGCATTCAAGAAAAACCTTTTTCTTGCCCCTTGAAAACTGGTATCAAAGACGGAGCAAAGAGAGCGCGATCATGAATACCATGAAGCAATGTGGCCAACAGCTTAGGAGGCGAAGTACTTCATCAGTTCAGCAAGGTTATTGTCATCAACTGTATTATCATCAACAACAAAGTCAAAGTCACCGGTATCTAATGAACTTGTGCCATCAAATTGAAGACTAAATGGACTGTATCCTGGTAAATCGGGCGATAAACTACCGAGAGGAGATGGAAACCGGGCATCAACAACAGGCCTATCTGGCTCATGTGGGAAACCATTTCCACCAATATCATTTTCATTCCTCGGTAACACTGGTAAATGGAATCTGGAATCCTCTGGTTTATACCGCATCTCGGTGGATATTGCCTCCAACTGATGCCCTTGATGAGTTCCGAATGCAGTAGTTGTTGGATTGTAATAGTGATAATTTAATCCATGATTGAACTCAGGATTTTGAGATCCCTGTGGCACAGCCAAGTCTGGATTTCCATGTTGCCATGCAGAATTTTGGGGTCCCTGATCTAACCCACGGTCTTGAATTCCATGATGCAACACAGAACTTTGAGATTTTTCATGGAACTCGGAAAGCTGCAGCCTACTATGCAGCTGAGTATCTCGAGGAGTGTGAATTACATGGGGGCCAGTTGGAATTAGACCAGAACTTGGACCCATAGCATAAGGCAACTGTTCATTATCTGAGGACACACTCCTAATTGGGACATCATTCGAAGGAGGACACGAGCGGAGATGGTTAATATCAGGCTCTACCAAGCAGGGTTGTCTTTGATCATTCCTCTCTTGAGACCTCATGGTGGTTATTCCATCTGTTTCGGGTTGGCTCTCAATCGTCAGATATCCACCAAACTGTATATTATCATGATTTACATCCATCACCATGCCTTCAGTATCTTCATGCGGATGCTCATTTAGAGAAGGAACTGCAAGTTGGTTAACAGCGCTTGATTTCCGCTGTTTTATTTTCCTTGGACGTTCACCATTATGCTTTTTATCTTTGATTGGTTTTGGTGTAACATGAACCTGAGGCTCAGAAGGTGCTATATCAGCAGATTGATTTCTCCTATCAACTTTAGATGAAACAGATCCCAAGCCATTATCAACACCATCAACATCATAATCACTATCACTCTCAACAGATGGTTTCCTCTTACTTACACGACCTTTTGAAGGTGCCTCACTAATGCTAGACGAACCATTCTCACCACTAGGTTGCCAAATAAGGGCTTCCTCTCTGCTCAAAACACCTAACCATATTGAGCTCTCTTTAGCAGTCATCTTATCCTGTAAACACTTTGACTGCCTAATCAGTCTCCTAATCTTCGCAATATCAGGTGATATATGCTTTATAACAGCAGTTAGCACCCCAACTTTCCACATCTTCTTTAGATCATGAGGCTTCTTGTATGGAGGAGTCAGTCCCATGGGTAAACCCAATCTCGTCCACCAATCCTCATTTCCTGTAGGCCACCAAGGTGGTGGTACACCCTTCTCCAGTGGATACTTCCGCTGAGGTGGATCACAGTGTTGCATCAGGGAGGACAAAAGTGATCCCAACGTAGCATCTTGTAAGTCTGAAAGGACACTCTGAGAGTTGCCATTGTGATCACCATTTCCATCTCCCCGAGAAAGGCATTCTGCCTCATACTTAGCAATAGCTGCAGGGCCATTTTTGTCAAACTTGACCTTTTCTTTCCACCAGGCTCTTATATTATCTGACGCACCACTTACTGGCTTTCCCTTCTCAGGGATAATACCATACACAAACCCACGAGCCTTGCAGACTTCCATGAGCTTCAACATGTACTTCAAGATACCATCTTGTGCTCGTGCCATCTTCTTCCGGCGTGCCTGATCTGAGGTTGATTTACCCTTCTGCTTCTCTGCAGCCTGCTGGATAGCAAGCTTCTGTCTTTCCTTGATCCTCTTGAGCTTTACGCGGTCCTTCCACATTCGTTTCTCCAATTCTTCTGCTTCAATTTCCTCATCACTCACATCTTTCTCCTCTACATTGTCATCGCCTCTTATCTCATCCACTTCAATATCCGAACTGCTGTGCAATGCATCACCATTAGTGGAAAAGTAAAGAAGCCCAAAAATCAGCAAGTGATCAATCAAGCTCAGAAAACAATTATATTTATCCAAAACTGAACTTAAACTCTTCCCGGCCATAGTTAATTCAATCCCCCCACCATCTTCAGTAAAAACGTAATAACGTATACTAAGCAGAATACATGCATCTAGTTTGGTAAAAAATCTATCAAGCAAGACCCAATGCTTAAAACTCCAAAAATTGGCAGAGAAATTAAAACCCAAAGGAAATAGCCATAAATAGATATCGAAAATTCAAGTTCTTATGGCGACAAACAAATTAATGATCAGAACCCTTGAACATTAAACGACACTTCCATCCACCAAAAAAAGAGATAGAAAATTTAATAAACAGAACAAAAACAAAATCAAAATAATTCGTTTGTTATACAGCTATAGAATATAATCAGACCTGATGTCAACTCCTATATCCTCCATCACAGCCATGACGAATCGATTTCTAGGTTCGCCCGAAAACCCTAAGAATTCGAAGGATCTTATGATAAGAAAAAACCAAAAGGCTAAGAAAATCGAAAACGGAAAATTGAGGAGAATTAATCAAAATTGAGGTAAAAGCTCTCGTCTGTGCATAGGTCCAATATCTATACTCCGCTCTGTACAGTGGAGAGAGGGGGCGGGGTGGGGTGGGGGTCAAAGAGAGAGAATGGAAATGTGTGTCAGCGTAAGTGCGTGCGTGGGTGAAGGTGAAGGAACTCTCCTTTCATATCCATCCAATTCCCTAAATTACGAACACAAAATATAGCAAATAATATGTGTTTTATTTTTAAGGTGGAAATTTTTAAAAACGATTTTATATCAAAAAGGCAGAAACTGCAGGATAAGCAAATAAGGGAAGTCAAACGCCTGTGTGCAGGGTCAAACACCGAGTTCAAGGAGAGAGAGATGAAATGGGCGGCTAAAAAGATTCCGGCCATGTTTACTGGGCCTTATAGTTGCTGGGCCTAGTTGGGCCGGACCAGGTTCGGTTTGGCCCACCTTTCGAAGAGTTGAATTAGTCCATGTCTCAGTGGTGGGCTGGGCCGATGGGTTGATTCATTGTTGGCGTTTTCTTTTTCCTTCTCCTCATAAATTTGTCCTAAAAATGTTAATATAGCTACATCTTAATATACTCGCTATGATATCGTCGATCCAAATAAAGAAGTCGTTCCGAAAATATATTTGGGTTGTTTGATTAGGTCCACTTATCATTCGTTGTGGATGTACTGATGTGTAAATATCCCATCTTAAATTTTATGATATGAAATTAATAATTACATTAGATTCATATATGTTATACATCATCGGTGGACAAATTTAAACATACAAACTCCAACAAGTTTTATGTTACTTTAAGACTTTAGATTCAGGAAGTTAACTTATCATTTGCCAACCTATAAAATAAATAATATTAATTATTAAAAGTAAAAAAAATACAATAGAGTATTGGTGTACATAAAAATGATAGTTTAGGAAGGAAAGACTTATCAAATATTAGTGGTAATACTAATACTAATTGTTATATGTGAATGAAAATTCTCAATTATAAAACATATCAATTAAAGATTAATGAAACTTTTTTATTTATCTATCAAAGATTAATGAGACTTGAGATACATGTCACCATTTTATTCTCACATTATTCCATCATATCAATCATGTTGTTAGGGATATAAAATAATCAAGGAGCTTATTAATGTCAAGAAATTTCTATTAAGAAATATCTAATATTTTTTTCAAGATACTAAATATCTGAATACCAGATTTATCTAGAACATATGTTCTACATGTAACTTCCAAGTCAAAGACAACAACACATATTAATACATATATTAAACCACAAATAGATATGTTATATATTATTTAATTTATTAAGCTTTTTTTCGGGTAACTTCCACACATATGCACACTGCACATGGAGATCGAAATAAACTTAATCTGCACATAACTGTCGAATCATGTACAAGTTTTGGTCAACAGTAAAATATTTTTAATAAAAACTAACATTATTTTATTTTGTTAACCTTTTTTCCACATAGATCTGTACAATGTGTAGTCAATATTTTCAAATTAATTAAAGACTTTTTTCGTACCTCTCGATTGTACTCTCCCATTTGCTTGATCTCAATACCGTGTATTGAAGTTTGAGATATCGTACACTTATTTATTTCGTTTCACACTCAATTATGTATTAGTTCCAAATTTTGAAAAGACAATATATTCTTTAATTGGCAGATTTAAATTACAAAGTAGACTCGAACTCATTTAATTTTTTACCATTCAGACTCAATAAGTAAGCATGCTAGATATTAATTTGATAATTTAAACATATTAGAAATAAAAAAAATTAGAATGACACCACTATTTTATTTCCCAAGTATGTTTTTAAAATGCAAACTAACTTAAACGCGTGCATATATTCAAATATCAAAAAGATAAATTTTGATCAAATTTAGGATAGGAGTAAAAAAAGCTTATTATTCATTGAAATCTCATGTAAGTTCTACAATAATTACTCTATAATTCAAAAATTGACTAATATATAAAAGAGTAGAAATTTGATAAAACCGTCCCACGAATCTAATTTCATGAAATTGATCAACCTAAAAAATATTTTACCTCATAAAAATAGATATGAATTGTGAGTAATAGAGTTTTGGTTTGTAAATTATGTTAATGTGATAATCTCATAGTAGTATTAATTTTTATATTTTATAAAAAATAAGATCTATGAAAGACCTAGAAATTGGATGCATGTGACCTAGTATTGGCCTAGTTCTTTTTTAGCACACTTTTTTCTTTCCAAGCAAGCATGGTATATTTTTCTTGGAGAGATATAAATTTCCTAAAAAAAAAATGTTTACAAATTGCAAAAGTGAATGGTAACCAATGACTTAGGAGTTAGGGTAAAGCTATAGGCCTTTACAGAGAAAAGTTGGGTCTCTTTGCTTTATTTCTCTTCTATATTGTTCTTTTTGTTTTCTTTTTCTTTCAACTTTTTTATGATCTTTCACAAAAATAATATATTATATATATTCATTGATGTAATGCATGCCTCATCATAAATTGTTGGATTTATATATTTATTGTAATTCAATATATTTGTGTTGTAAATATAATTAATCCCACATAATTTTTCCCACTATTATAGATTAGACGTTCAAGTATTGATCTTATAATTACATTATTTAATTCACTTAGTTACATTTTGAATTGTCAATGCTAATCCTTTCGATCCTTGTTTTGAGTCGAGTAAAAGTGGATTTGATTAGTTCAACTAAAGACTTTGGAAAAATTATATGTTTAATATCGATAATGTTTTATTGTGATTTATTTATTGTATGTCCGAGTAAATAAATATTATTGTACCTTTCAGTTTAAGAGTATTAATTTGTGCCATGAAATTAACCATTTAAGGCATTAGGTTTCCCTCCATCCCTAGATTTCTATTTTCAGTATTTAAAATCTTCAAATAGTGCTGAAAATATAGTTATCTGTGTTTACATATGCAATTCGAAGTCAAAGTTTCTGACTATTGACTCAAAAATAAATTGGATTATAAGCTTTATTATAAAATTCTGATCTAAACATTTAGTTAATGATCGTGATCAATGGTTGGATAACATGACCATTTTTTTTATTTTTTTTTTTGGAAGTCTTTTGCCATTTTTTCAATGATAAATATTATATGTGACAAAAAACATGGATTTTCTATGATGACAAAAGATAAACATTACTAAATTAGGGTTGAATTTTATAGTGGCAACCAAAAAGTGTCGTGACTAATACTTGTAAATAGTCATGCTTTAGTCCTAACATGTAAAATCATCAGTAATTGGGGCGCTAGTGACCATGTTTAGATATATAAAATAACAAGAATTATATATCACATTTAAAACCTATTATTATTGTCATGATTTTTTTTTCTTATTTTCTATTGTATTGAACTTAATATCATTCTAACAATATATACTACAGATATAGAATATAAATGAAAACATCGTATGTGAAATATATATATTTTTTCCACGTGAGAACACAGAAGGTATTTTGAAAAGATTAATATAAAGATAAGACCAAATTCTTTGTTCCAATATTCTAGAACATCTTTCATTGTTTCATTTGAATGAACATAACTAATAAGCATTTTATTTTACTTGAAAATCCCTTATTTTACTTCATTTGAAAGAAAGATAAAAGAACCACTTAAAAGAAAATATTTAAAATAAACCTAAACAAATATATATAGACAGACACACATATGCACACACTCCGATTAAACAACAATCGGGGTAAAAAGCATAGTACTTCCAAAAAAAAAAAAACCTATCAAACCAAAATGAAAAAATAATTCACATGGTACAATGTTTCCTAATAAAAAAAATCAATCTTTTATCTTTTAATAGAGGCGTCTAATAATTAGATACATAGATGTAACATGGGTTAAATGACAATTAATAAAAAAAGTTGGGTGTTTCATAGTGGTGATGAACCAAACTAAGCCAAAGAAAGAATCATCATTGGGAGAAGCAGCAGCTAATGGGGGTGGGGTCCATGTCCGTTCAAGATCACAATGTTTGTATCATGAAAATCTAGTCATGATGTGGCAATTGACATTAATATCCTCCTACCAAATTCTGTTTTTTCTTTTTTCTTTTTCTTGCCATAGTTATTGAAAAGTTAATAAGATATCTCCAGCATAATTCTTTTCACTGGGGAGAAATAAAGAATTTTTTCCTCCGATTATAGGTTCCTCGGTCGAATGAGATATAAATTAGGGAATATATTCAAATGACAAGAACATGTAGAAGAGAACCAACATAATCCAATCCTCATAACAAACTTCTACAACATTTCAATGAAAAACTACTCCCACGATGTTTGAACCTGCATTTTCAGATGATTTATGCCCACAATCATAGGTCTTAACCCTTAGAGACATTTAAGATCATAATTCTTGTGAGTGGTGATGTTGCCTTAGGAGTTCAGATTTTTATGACATGTCAATTCATAACTTAAAATTCACAATAGAGTATAGCTTGTGAAATTAAGTTTTTATTTAAAATAGTTATGAGGTTCTGTCGTAAAATTATATTAATAAGACGTTTTTATATACGTTTTTGTGTTTTTTTGTTTAAAGATACATCAATGTACACTTATTTTAAATTCTTCAAACTAAATTACAATTAGAAAATCTATTTTAGACCTATAGGAATATGTATATTATAACAATTATTCCCTCCATCTCAAGTAAATACAATTTTATGATCTCATACACAAATAAATAAAGCTGATTAAAAGATTGATATATTTATTTAAGTTTGATTATTATAATAGTATTTATTTAAGAATTAATATAAAATGACATTTATTTTAGAATTTAGGAATAAATTTTTTTTTAATAATGAGGAATATAAGAATAGGTAATTGATGTGGAATAGGTGTACACAATTTTCAAGAATTAAATAATTAAGTGCGCAGACTATTCTTAACATATGTATATGATTTGGACATAAAGTAAGTGGTCAAGAGTAGCCATTGGAACACAAATCATCTTCAATTTCTGGTCCATTACTCCTTTCTGCTTCTGGGTCCCACCAACTACACCCATTTCACTGGGCCCTACTTCCATCTTGATGCAATTTTCCCAAAATTCACCCAATTTTAAAGTAAATCACTTCATAAATTGAAATTGTGCTCCACAATTATTTATTTATTAATTTTAATCTTATCTTACCGGTGTATACGATGCATGAAATAATAATTTCATATTTTATATACTGTGTGAATGAGTCAAATGACTTGATAATTTTAATGAGAATGTGAAGGTTTTCATTCATTAATTTCTATATGTCATTAATTCATTTATTATATATTCTGCATTTACGAACCATTTCCCTCTACCAACCCCTAAATTAAAATATATAGGGTATTAGATCTTGAATACACTATTTAATATTATTAAAAAAAATATATGAAATAAGAATGTAAAATGTTTATCACTATATTAAATATAAATTTATTAAGAAATAAGATAAATGAGTACAATAGTAAAAGAAATTGTGGGATATTCAAATTTAGTGTAAAAGTTTAATGTGAGCTGTTTAAGATGGAGTGTGAACTTTTAGATGTAATCTAATTTATCTTTCATTCTATTGTGTGACAAGTGGAATCAGATGAATTATTGTAGATATAAAGTAGAGTTATGAACTTTGATAAATGAAATTAATTTATTTAAAAATATCGAGTAATGATGCAACCTAACTATTAGGATTTTGTTCAACTTAACTCAACTATAAATTAAGATATGTCATATATATTATCATTTTTTAGTGTCATTTTTCAATTGGTCCAAATTTTATATGATTAATATACTTTTGCAGATTGAAGGGAGCCGACTCTATATTCGTACCAAACCCTCTTCTCCAATTACAACCCTGAATTTATATACAAACATTTAATTTATGGTTAATTTTAGTTTGCAATTTAAAGATTTCTTTGTTGCAATTTATAGTCTATATGCGTGTTTTCAGTTTACAATATATGATTGATTTTCAAACAATTTTTTCGTTGAATTCCGATTTTTTTTTTTTTTGTACTTTTGCAACCGAAATTCCACTTTTCTTATTTGTTTTCCAAATAATTCTTCTAACTTTTTTGTTGAAATCTGGTTTTCAGAAAAAAAAAAAAAAAATTCTTTAATTTCATCACAAAAACTCATTAAACACTAGCCATCATAATTTTGGTCACCCAAATTCTAAATTCAACATGAAACAAAAAATAAAATTGTAAATTATATATGAAGGAACTATAAGCTGCATGGAAATTTTTGATCGAAACCATAGCAAAAACCTTAATTTTTGTTGCTTCAATCCTAAATTTAATATTGAAATGGTAAAAAAAAAAAATTCAGAGAAAGTATGTTACATGAAAAATTATATATCAAATTATGGTGTAATCTATTGTTGGCAACATTTTATGTACCATTTAATGTCCTTGTCATGTTGAATTTAGGGTTGGGTGATAGAATTCAAGGTTTTTGCTATATAAGATCAACACTTGTGATGAAGTGAAATAATTTTTCAAAAAATTCGAAAAAACCCCTTTATTATTAGATTTCAATGAAAGAAATGGTTGGAAAATTAATTACCAAACTATCCCTTAAAATCGAAATACGGCAAAAAAAAAAAAAAAGTGGTCTAAAAGATGATTAGAAGAATTGCAAACTAAAAAAAATATCATGTATTATATGTTACAGTTTGGAAAACGTTTAAAAATATATTAATAGAAGTCACAATTAAATTCTAATTAACCCTCAACTCAAATCTAATTCTATGAAATAAATAAATTAAATAACGCAATTTCTCACAAAAAAAGCTAGTGTATTTGAATAATTGCTCATTCTTTACAGAACCACAAAAACTTAAATGAAACAGTCTCACATATAATTTATTATTGTGATACAAATTCTTATTATCCATAAACAAAACTCATTTTCACATTTTTAGTTGTAATTTGTATAATTTATTATTAATATAAATTCCTATTATTCATAAACAAAACTCATTTTTAAATTTTTAGTTGTAATTTAAAGAAATCCATCTCCCAAGACATTTTTTTTTCTAAAACAAAATGTGTCTATATTTCAACTTTTTATTTTTTATTTTTTTTGTTTAGTCTTATCTTCCCATCATCTCATGTTTAACATTTTCAGAATTCGAGGAAACATTATCATGATGACATTTGAGAACTTAATTTTATGTCTCATGGAGTTGGTGAGAAATACCGGATTATTGAATAATCATGATTTAATATAATTCCCTAGGGAAATTATTTCGATAAGTTCAGTTTATTTTTAATAAAGAAATACTTAAAATTTAAAAAATATGTTAAATAACATTCTTTTCATCATAGTTTTAATACGATGTTAGTTTTTATATTCACTATGGTACAATACACCGTACCAAACGTGTAATAAATATCGGCAAACTTAAAATTAAGAAGTATAATATGGGACTTAAATTTTTGGTTGGTCAATATTTTAATTAATCCACTAAACTCGATCAATCCACCAAATTGTGAATACCTCATATACACCTGGTTTGACTATTATTTCCTTGTATGATTTATGTATGTGAGTTTATAATTTAATTATCAATTATTATACTAAGAAATAGGTATGTTGACTATAAATAATAAAAATATATATTCAATTATGAATGGAGGTAGTTTTTTTAAGCCCATTTAATGTATCATTACATCATTGCTGTGGTCATGAATAACATGTGAGAGATAGCAAGTTGATAAAAACGAGTTATGGGTTGCCAAAAAGAAGATATGCCCAAAAAATGTTTTTTTCACTCTTCTCCCAAAAAATGGTTAAATAAATATTTAAAAAATGGATACATAATAAAGGCTTTATCTTGATACAAGAAAAGAAGTGGGAAATAAAAATTGATTTATGTATTTTTCTTTAGAGGACAACATTGAGAAAAATGACACATTGAAATATCACATGAGTAGAAAAACTCTTCAACATTAATATCATTAATGTTGTAAAATCCTTACACTTTTTCAAATTAAGATTTTAACATAACTTTTTGCATGTTAGCCAATTTAACATGATTTTAAATGTCTCATGTATTTATAATCAACAAGTAGATTTCTGACATCTTTTAACTGTATAAATTTATGTTTTTAGATAAATTAATATCATTTTATTACATGTAGTAGCATTAATTGAGGGTTGTCTTCATTATTTTTGAAAATTTGGGGATTTCTAAAACGTCCGAACTCTATTTGTTTGTTACGAATGCACAAGACATTGAAAATCATGTTAAATTTGCTAATAGACAAAAATAATGTTAAAATTGCAATTTTGGGAAAAGTTTGTGATTTTTGCGGCATTTACCCCTTAAAACATGTCATTCATGGTCACAAATACTCCATCCGTCCCACAAAAATAAACATGTATACTATTTTCGTCCGTCCCACAAAGATAGATTTGTTACTATATTAGTGTAGTTTTTAACTTGTAATTCCATATATGCCGTTATTTATTTTTTAGGAAAAAAAAAGTTGCATTGAATGTGTGGTCTTCATTTGTTCATTTTTGACAAATTCCCATAATCATTTCGTATTTTCAAATTTTCATTAATGATTAAATTGAATTACCACTACACTAATCAATAAATGCTCATTTTAATTCATGTTCATTGTTAAAATGTGAAAAAAAAAAAACTAATACTCCATGCTTATAATTTGGACGGATTCTTTGAATTATTTAGCTCAAAATATGCGAAAATGTAAATTGGAGTAGAATTTGAGTTTCAAATTTTGTTGAAAAAATTTAGTTGCCTCTCTTCTAAATTTGAGTTGCAATTTTTGTTTAAATTTTTTAGTTTCCTCTCTTCTAAATTTTTTTAGTTGCCTCTCTTCCTTGAAAGTAGAAAAATGTATCTTGAGACAAACAATATCATTAATGCAATATTATAAGTGTGAAAATAATTTTTGTTTCAATTAATGAAACTTCAAAATTGGAGTAGAATTAATTCTTTGAACAATTAATGTATGATAAGGGTATAACTAGAACTTCAAAAAATTTATTAATCTGTGTGAAAATAGAAATAGGTCTATCTCTGTGGGACGGAGGGAGTATAATCAAGAATGGTCTTGCGTGATTGTACATATGATCATGAATAACATTTTTGAATAAAATTAATGTTGAATGATTTTTTTTTCATATACAAATTACAATGTTGATGTGACATTTTGTACAATTTTCAAACCTCCTTAAAAAAAATGAAAAGGAAGTACAAAGAATCAATTTCATTTCTACAATTTAATGTAAAATGATTATACATCATCTCTAAGTTGGTGCCACCTCTAAGTCAAGTGAAAGAAATTAAAAACGATTGATCTATAAAATATCTATTTATGTAATCTAAAAAACTAGAAAAAACATAAAATATATAATAAAAAGAAATAAAATAAAAGCAAAGAACGACGTCGTTGCATTCATCATATCTGACTTCACTCCGCCTATGTATATAAAATTTCAAATCACCGGCTTACCTACCAATTCATGTCCCCATCCACAAAATACCCACAAATTTCTTGAAATTGAAAATGGAAAATAATTAGGATTAAATAATAAAAATGCACCTTTTCATTTTCTTTTTGCCTTCTGGCCTAAAAAGTTCCCTTTCCCCAAGCACTTAAAAAAGATCCCACTTTTAGAGAGAGAGAGTGTGGAAATTGAAGAAGCATTTCAAGATTGAGCTAGAAGAGAAAATCTTTGATGATAGGGATTAGAGAGAAACCAAAAAAACAAAATCTTGTACTGTTGTAGAGCATTCTAACATATATATACATTCAAGAAACAGCAAGAAACAAAGAGAAAGACACGGATATATAGATATTCTAACCACACATATACATACAGAGAGAGAGAGAGAGAGGATTGTGAGGAGAGCATGCTTTGTCGGCCATTAGAGCTTCAGTGAAGGGACTGGCACAAATTATCTTCAATCCATCAAGTAGATTGATTGTTGGCTGTTATTTTCCATTTGAAGAAGGCCCTTTTGCACTAATAACACAAAAGTTCAACTCTTTCTTTGTTTTGTGTTGTTTTTTTGCTTCCTAAGCAACCCAACCTTCAATAAAATACAAAAGCAATCCATTTCCATTTATTGCATTTGTATTGTCTACTTTTAAAATTGTCTCTCTCTCTCTAATCTTGCTCCTGGATTTGAGTTGCCCACCATTCTTGGAAAAAGAGTTGGGGTTTTCAATTTCTTGAATTCATGTTTCTGTGATTGCTGAATTTATGGTTTCCATGACTTTTGCTCTGTGTTCTTCACAAGGTATCACTTGAGCAGTGGTGGAATTTTCTGCAGGTATGCAAATTTAATTTATAGGTCCCCCCTTTATATTGTATTTGATTTGGTGCAGTTTCTTATGTTTTCCATTTATTGATTATATGCAGCAGTAATACTTTTGTGGGTTGGTATCTGAATTGTTGGGTGCCAATCAATTCATCACTTTATGCATCTTTATTTCAAGTTCTTGAGGCCCCTGTCATGGCTTTTGCAAAAAAGCCCTTTTATGAGTAGCTATCAGAAGTTGAGGTTTGAAGATCCCTTATCACTGACACCTTTTAGGGATTGTTCTGTTGAATCTTGAAACCCTTTTAGCAGAATCAAGGAATAACTTAATTTGGAGGCTTCCTTTGTAACTTTGTCAAATTGAAGATGTTGGAGTTGAGGAGAGGTCTATTTTGGGGATATATAGGAATTTTTGTGGCCTTGTTGATGGTAACTTGTCCTTCGGAGGCGTTGAGTGACGATGGAATTTACCTCCTAGAGTTCAAGAAAAGCATTATTGACCCCTTTAATTATCTCCAAAATTGGAATCCAAATGACCAAACACCCTGTAATTGGATAGGTGTGAACTGCACATTGGATTATAGTCCAGTTGTGTGGTGCCTTGATCTGAACTCACGGAATCTTTCGGGCACTGTGAGCTCCAAGATTGGTAATTTGGCTTACCTAACTGTTCTTGATCTTTCCTTTAATGGGTTCACAGGGAGTATTCCTAAGGAGATTGGACACTGTTCAAGGTTGGAAACTCTTAACTTGAATGATAATCAGTTTGTTGGGGAAATACCGGTTGAATTGGGTAGCCTTCCTCGTTTGGTAAGCCTGAATTTGTGCAATAACCAGATATCCGGTCCAATCCCAAACGAGTTTGGCAAACTAACCTCTCTTGTTCAGTTTGTAGCATACACCAATAACCTCACAGGCCCGGTTCCTCACTCGTTCGGTAACTTGACAAACCTGATAATCTTTCGAGCAGGCCAGAATGCACTTTCCGGAAGCTTACCAGCTGAGATAGGCCGTTGCCAAAGCCTTGAAGTTCTTGGTCTTACACAGAACCAAATTGGGGGTAACTTGCCCAAAGAGCTTGGTATGCTTGGAAGATTAACCGATCTCATTCTTTGGGGCAATCAGTTTTCGGGTTCCATACCAAAAGAGCTTGGAAACTGTACGAGCCTTGAGATTCTTGCTTTGTACCAGAACAATCTTGTTGGAGGGATTCCACCTGAGCTTGGCAACAACAGGTATTTGAAGAGGCTATATCTGTATCGAAATAGTTTGAATGGAACTATACCAAGGGAGCTTGGGAATCTCAGTTTAGGTTTAGAGATTGATTTCTCTGAGAATTATTTGTCTGGAGAAATACCAACTGAATTGACTCAACTAAAGTACTTGTATCTACTCTACTTGTTCCAGAACGAGCTCACGGGTGTTATCCCGCCTGAGCTCAGTAACTTGAGGAACCTGACGAAGCTAGACTTGTCGATTAACTACCTAACTGGCCCTATCCCGTTCGGATTCCAATATCTTCCTCATATGAGCCAATTACAGCTTTTTGACAACCATTTGAGTGGCACAATACCTCAGAGTCTTGGGCTGCATAGTCGGCTTTGGGTGGTCGATTTTTCTGACAATCACCTTACCGGTAGAATTCCTCTTTATATTTGCTATCATTCAAACATGATATTGCTGAATCTTGAGTCTAATAACTTGTATGGAAACATCCCGTCTGGTGTCATCAATTGTCGTTCTTTGGTTCAGCTTCGTCTCAGTGGCAACCGGCTAGCTGGGAGCTTTCCTTCCGATGTGTGCAAACTGACCAATCTCTCTGCCATCGATTTGGGTCATAACAAGTTTAGCGGGCCGATACCTCAAGAGATAAAGAACTGCCAGAAGCTGCAGAGACTCGATCTCTCTGGAAACTATTTCACAGCCGAGTTGCCTAAGGAGATCGGAAAGCTATCGCAGCTAGCGGCATTCAATGTTTCTTCCAACTTTTTTACGAGCCAGATACCGCTCGAGATTCTCAACTGCAAGGATCTACAAAGGCTCGATCTTAGTGGGAATAGCTTCGTTGGCGCCATACCTACTGAGTTAGGCACTCTTTCTCTGCTCGAACGTCTCATTCTATCGGAAAACATGTTTTCCGGAATCATCCCAGCAGAGCTAGGCAATCTCTCTCATTTGACTGAGCTACAGATGGGTGGAAACTCGTTATCCGGTGAGATACCGAAGGAGTTGGGCAATCTTGCTGGCCTACAAATTGCCATGAATCTGAGTTATAATAACTTATCGGGGCCGATACCACCTCAGCTGGGGAATCTGATCCTGTTAGAGTATCTCTTCCTCAACAACAATGAGCTGAGCGGTGAGATACCAAGCACGTTCGGAAACCTGTCGAGTCTTCTCGGCTGCAACTTTTCGTACAATGAACTAACTGGGCCACTGCCACCTGTACAGCTCTTTCAAAACATGAGTATCAGTAGCTTCCTTGGAAACAGAGGACTCTGTGGAGGGCCTGTTGGTAATTGCACCGGAACTGCACCGTCCGACTCGGTTCCGCCAGCTGTCGGAGCGATAAATGCCCCTCGAGGCAAGATCATCACCATAGTTGCGTCTGTGATAGGTGGCGTTTCTCTTATTCTAATCGCAGTGCTTTTATATCTGATGAAGTGTCAGCCTGTCGATAAGGCTCCCCCGCCCCAAGATAAGGACACGTCATCGGATGATTCCGATATTTATTTCCCTCCCAAAGAAGGGTTCACTTTCCAAGACCTGGTCGAGGCCACGCACAATTTTCACGAAGCTTTTGTGATCGGACGAGGAGCTGTTGGGACGGTCTACAAGGCCGTTTTGCAGCCAACTCAAACGATTGCAGTTAAGAAACTAGCATCCAATAGAGAGGGCAATAGCATCGAGAACAGCTTTCGTGCTGAGATTTTAACTCTTGGAAAGATTAGACATCGTAACATTGTGAAGCTATACGGTTTTTGCTATCACCAAGGCTCCAATCTTCTTCTCTACGAGTACATGCCAAGGGGTAGCTTGGGAGAATTGCTTCACGGATCGTCTTGTGGACTTGATTGGCCAACGAGGTTTACGATTGCTCTTGGAGCTGCTGAAGGCCTCACTTATTTACATCATGACTGCAGGCCTAGAATTATCCACCGTGATATAAAATCCAATAATATACTGCTCGACGACAAGTTTGAGGCCCACGTAGGTGATTTTGGCTTGGCCAAAGTGATCGATATGCCTCAGTCTAAGTCAGTGTCTGCAGTTGCTGGTTCATACGGTTACATAGCCCCCGGTGAGCACCTTTCATGAATAGTTTCATTTAATTGTTTGATTGTGTTTGTTCATTTAGATTAACGTTCTATCTTGTCATTGCAGAATATGCGTACACAATGAAGGTTACAGAAAAATGCGACATTTATAGCTACGGTGTAGTCCTTTTGGAGTTGCTGACTGGTAAAACGCCGGTGCAGCCTCTAGAAGAAGGAGGTGATCTCGTCACGTGGGTGCGAAATTATATTCAAGGGCATTCTTTGTCGTCTGAGATACTAGATAGTCGTGTGAATCTGAAAGATGAAACCACAGTTAATCACATGATTACTGTACTAAAAATTGCTCTTATATGCACGAGAATGTCCCCGTTCGATCGGCCATCAATGCGGGAGGTTGTGATAATGCTGATTGAATCGAATGAGCGAGAAGGAAACGTCGTTTCACCTCCGGACTACGAGCTTTCTCTCAAAGACGATGCTTTATGAGTGCACGTATTATGACTCTATAATTTTTTTTTTAATCTAATTAAGTTTTTACCAGCTGTCTCTTTCTAGATTTCTCACCTTGGTAAGTCATAGAAATTGATGTAAATTTTCTTGAAATAATTAGTTTTAGTCATACCCTTTTCATGCATCTCTTGCTTGGTTGTACATTTGAATCTGTCAGCTTCTTCGATTTGCTTAAAGTTAGATTCTTTACCTATAGCTATATAGTACTAATCCAAAATGTTAGTTCAAGAATTACACAGTGAGTGATTTTGCATTCATTTGATCATGATGTCATGCTTGTTTTTCGATGTGTTCACTTTGCTCGACAAACAGTGTTATCTTGATCGAAAAACTGTCCAAATTAAACAGATTGTTTGTTGATTCTTGATCTGTAATTAGGCATACATTTGCTGTCCAAATACAGTGTTTTAGTTTCATATAAGTTAAAACAAAGAGACCCTTTTGTACTTGATGCAATATTTATTTACTCTTTTAGTCCTCAACAATCAACATTATCCCAGAACAGCCCCAATTATAGTTATTACAGCTCTAAACTGTCATTATTTATTACATGGTCAAGAATGGATCTTTATGGCCACTTAAACTGAAAAGCATAGACATGGTTAATGTACAATGATAGGCCATCTTCACCTACATGCCAAATACAAAACTTGTTGGCACATCTATACTTATCTCTATCCCAATCGAACACATCGAAACTTCCATGTAAGTTTCCTAGTGTCATCGAACATGAAGCAACTGTTCTTTGTTTGACGAGTACATGAGATAAGAAATCGATGCTGTTATAAGGGGTGATCTCATACGTTCCAACGTCTTCCCCGTTGGACTTGCAGCTTACAAAAAGATGTAGCTTTCCGACGTTGACGAGCCTGATCTTGGCATCGAATAAGGTAAGTGAGAAAACAGAAGGGGTAGTGATAGAAATGAACAAGAACATGTGTAGTAGCAGGGGTTTTGAAGTATATTGGGATGCCATTTTTGTTTTGGCTTATGTTGAGTTTGGTTTGTAATGATTCTTGATGGGTTTTTTCACCCTTTTATATTGTCAAGTTGAAGTTGAGATTGTGGTAATTCTACCAGATTTTGATGATCAGATTCTGATAATAATATATGATGAGATTTTCACATGATTTCTAAATTTCCTGAATTTATGGGTTTTTTTAGGTAATTTATGGTTCACTTCATGATTACTTTAGTTTAAATATAGTATTTTTTAAAATTGTATAGTTCTTGGCGTTTAGATTTTGATTTTTTTTACCAGTTTTATAGATGGTGCATGATTTGATATCTGGATTTATAAAATATCAAAATGTCACCCCATTTAATTTATTAGTATACATTCAATATTACTAAAAGTCTAAAACATGCATACACGATACAGAATAATAAAATAAAACATAAAATATTGCTTTCATGTCCCACAAAAAAAAATATATGTTTTCAAACTTTCTTTTATACCGAAAAAGTATAATTTAGAAAATTAAGTTAAAGTCAAATTTTGATTGAAATCTCTAAAAGCCACGTATCAAAAATATTTGTTGGTTATTTGATTTTTCCAACTCGAATTGAAACCGAAATTTTATTTTAACCTAATTTATCAGATTATCCAAGAACCTGGCTAGACAGAATTAATTAGATAAACAAATATAATGTACGAAACCAAAAAAATCAATCATGAAGAGTTATAATATCATTCGTTTTTTAATATCTTGATATATATATTTAATCTATATATATAGAGAGAGAATTGATCAACACCTGAAGAATGCGCACCGTGCGCACTTCTTTAAGATTTTTTTTTTTAATTTTTAATATCTCATATTATTTCTTTTCTCACGCTGCCACCCCACATACGAAATTCGTGCACTTCTTTAAGATTTTTTTTTTTTTTTTTAATTTTTAATATCTCATATTATTACTTTTCTCACGCTGCCACCCCACATACGAAATTCTCATCTCATACGAAATTCTCATCTCACACATGGATCTATCGCATCTCACATATCAACATAGATCTTTTTCCCAATTCTCATAATCAATGTAATTTTGAATATTTTATATTATTATTCACATAATTTTTTCTCATCCTACCATTTTACATACGAAACACATAACCCCTCATCAACATCTTCACATATTTTCTTATCAATTCTCACCCAAATTAATTTAAACAATATGTGAGGATGTTGATTGTACAAAATATGAATTGGTTAACAAATATGATAAATTCTCAATCAATTTTCAATAAATCCTCAAGATCAATCTTATTGTAGCCCAGAATTAAAGAAAAGAATGAAAAATATATGAAAGAAAATAATAAAAAATATTTAATTATGAATAATAAAAATTGAATAAAATTCTCAAAATGAATAATAAAAATTGAAATATGAATTAAGTAACAAAGAGAATAAATTCTCAACAAATCGTTAAAAACGACAAATCATATCATCAAACTCAATCAAACTCAACAAATCCTCGAAAATCAACAAATCATATCCTCCAACTCAATTTTCAAGAAATCCTCAAAAATCAACAAATCATGTCCTCCAATTCAATTTTCAAGAAGTCTTCAATTAATTCTAAAAATCCCCAAATCTCTTTATTTACTTGTATTTTGTGTCTTCAAATATAATGGAGGTACACATGTGAAAAAAAAATTAAAATAAATCAGTAACATAATTTTTTTAATGTAAAAACTTTCAAAAAAGATAAGAAAATATTATACCATCCCAAGGATAGTACAATTTTTCCTGTCATGTACATTAATGCTACAACCACGACAAACTCTTGCTTTTGAAATTATTTTTTCCTTTGATGATTTATTCAAGAAAGTATGTGTCCACTAATGCCACAACCACGACAAACTCTTACTTTTTGAAATTATTTTTTTCTTTGATGATTTATACAAGAAAGTATGTGTTCACTAATGTCACAACCACAACAAACTCTTACTTTTTGAAATTATTTTTTCCTTTGATGATTTATACAAGAAAGTATACGAAGATATTGATGAGGAGTTATGTCTATGGGTGAGATGAGAATTCCGTATGTGAAGTGGTAGACTGAGAAAAAAATTATATGTATAATAATATAAAATATTAAAAATTATATAGATTATGATTTAAAAATATAAAAAATTTCGTTGATTATAATTTAGAATTTTTTGAGAATTGATTACTTGAATATTATTCATTGTTTCCTTTAATTGATTAATTGGATATTTTTATTGTTTTCTTTGGGATGAGAATTGAGAAGTGGTAGTAGAGTGAGAAACAAATATGTGTACAATAATATAAAATATTAAAAATTATATTGATTATGATTTATAAAATTATGTGTATAATAATATAAATGTTTATAATAATATAAAATATTAAAAAGTACATTGATTATGAGAATTGGGAAGAAAATCTATGTTGATATGTGGGATGCAAATTGTATATGTTGATGATGAGATAGATCATGTGTGAGATGAGAATTTTGTATGTGGAGTGGCAGCGTGAGAAAAGATATAATATGAGATATTAAAAAAAAAAAAAAAATCTTAAAGAAGTGCGCACGATGCGCATTCTTCAGGTGCGTGCCTGAACAATTCTATATATATATATATATATATATATATATATAATACTACAAATATTTTAAAAGTTCACAAAATTTTAAATAATTAATGATATTTAGTAATAATTAATTTGTTTATCGACCACTATCAACAGAAATATATATACTTTTGTATTAGGCCAATAACATACTAACAAAATAATCACATTTTAATTCTTGACCGAATGTCGAACAAATTAATCAATCAGTTTATAATATTAATTTATTTATTTTTATACATGCAGTGCAGTTCTTAATTTCTCTTCTTTTAATATAATTTTTTTTTTTTTTTTTTTGAAATCTCTCAATTTCCGAGAATCCTCTGTTTCAAACTGATTTGGATCAGTAGCTAGACCAGATATTTAGATTGAATCGGACCAAATTTTAAGACAAATTGATATCTTTTTTTTTTTTAACCAAAGACGTTACAAAAAAACTAACAAGTGCAAGACGTGTTAGGAAGGCGTTCTATATTAGATGGAAGCTCGACCCAACAATAGGGATTAGGAAAATTCCTAGCCATTCTAGCTAAACAATGCGTCTTAACGTTGGCTTCTCGATTAATCCAGTCACAGCACAATGTTGACAATCACATGCCTTTCTCTTGCAAGCTTCAACCATATCTCCAAAGACAAATTGATATCTATTGAGTACTTCAATTCGGTCTTGGAATTTCAATTTTAAAATTTTCTAAGATCCAAACTATGCACAATCTTATTGGTATATATAGCTTACAATATTATACCTTTATAATTCAATTGACAAATTAAAAAAAAAAAAATTGTTCCAATATCAACCATCAAACTAAATAATTGCAGGTAAAAACTACAATCATAAATAATTTAAAGAGAACCATATAATGCATAAATCTCCATATAATCTTTTATTTCATTTCGTTAGAAACTTTTTGCACAAACCCTAGTTAAATAGTTATCACACCTAACATATATATAGTCCTTACATGATGGCCAGTTTTAATGGATGACTATGGCCACCTAAACTGCAAAACATAAGCATCATTAATGGACAATGAGAGGCCATTTTCAGCTATAATCCATTTGCAAAGCTTGTTGGCACATCTTTTCCAATCTCTACCCCAATCCAACACATCGAAGACTCCATGCAAGTTTCCAAGTGTCATTGAACATGAAACAACTGTTCTTCGTCTGACAAGTACATGAGTTGCAACATTGTAACGTTCGCCCCGTTGGTCTTGCAAGTTGCTGTCAGATTTTGCTTTCCGAAGTTGATGAATATAACCTCGGCATCGAATAAGGTTAATGAGAAAACACAAGGGGTGCTCGTAGAAATCATCAAGAACATGAGAAATAGCAAGGGTTTTGGTGAAGGATTTAATGGGGATGTCATTTTTGTTTTTGGTTTATTTGTAAGTATAATCTTGATGGTTTTTGTCACTCTTTAATATTGGCAAGTTGAGGTTGAGATTGTGGTAATTCTACTAGATTTAGATTATCAGATTCTGATTATAATATATGGCGGGATTTTCATAGTTATAAATTTCCTGAATTTATGGGTTTTTTTTTTTTTCTTGAGATGATCTATGGTTCACTTTCATGATTACTTTGGTTGAAATCATTTTCGTTCCATAATTATGATGTTTTTCTAATTCTATTTTCATAATTGTCACAATTTTCAATGTAATCTCATAATTTAAGAATCTGTCTGATTTCAATCAAATTTCATCATATTGAGGCTGTCTGATGAGCTAAAAGTGACGTGACGACATGTAACAAATTTTTATTAATACGTGTCACACATCACTTCTAGGTTACCAAGAAAGCCGTGACATTTTCTTGCGAAATTCAAATTTTATGTTTGATATTTGGACTAAAATCGGATAGATTAAATTTTATTTTAGGATTAAATTGAAAATCGTGATATTTATGAAACCAAAATTAGAAGACACCATAAATATTTGACGAAAAATGATTTTAATCCAAATTACTTCAGTTTAGCTTTTTTTTTTTTTTAAACTATTCTTGGCGTTTAGATTTTAATTTATCGAGATGGTGATTTGATAACAGGATTTATGAAATATAAAAATTTCACCTAATTTATTTTAGTAGTATACATTAAAAATTACCGAAACATATATGACATATATTAATACTAAATAAAACATAAAATGTTTCTTTCATGTCCCCATAAAAAGTATTATGTTCTTAAAACTTTCTTTTATCCCTAACAAGAATAATATTTCAAAAGTTGAAGTTCTGTTTTTTTTTTTAATCTGACGGTTCCACTCTCAAATCTAATTAATTTGTGGATAACATAACTATAATGTAAACCATGGAATGCAACTCAATGATCCAATTTTAGGACTTAATCCAATGATATAATCAAGAATGTTCTACTTTAAAAAAAATAAAAACGTATTTGTGATCTTCCTAGAAAATAACAAATAATCATATTTTTATTTTTGACAAAATGTCAAACAAATTACTATTGTAACTTGTAGAGATTATAACCATAATATTAATTAATTTATTTAATATTTACGGTACATTTTTTGAAATCTCAATTTCCAAGAATCCTCTCTTTTAAATTGGTCTGATCAATAGACCTGATAAGTATTTAGATTGAATTTGAGCAGATTTTCAAGACCGTTTGGTATATATAGGAAACTTAGGGGTCGTTTGGGGGGATAGTTGGGTTAAGGGGGTTTTAACCCATGTTTGTGGTATTGGTTGTAGACCCCCTTCGGTCCTAAAGATTTTTAAATTTTCGGTTTGACCCAAACTATGCACAATATAATACCTTATTTATTTGGTTCAAAATCTGCAGGCAAAAAAAGACAATAATAGATAATTTAAGGATTAATTTTCAATTTTGGTCTATTATATAAGGCAATTTTCATTTTTTGACAATCAAATATTCATTTTCCAATTTAGATCCCCAACATTTTAACTTTTTCCAATTTCAGTCCAATTTTGGTTGAAATTTTCAAAATTGTTAACGTGGTAGTCTAATTCCGGTGGCCATACGTCAGTGATTTTGAATATTTTGACCAAAATTGGATTAAAAATGAAAAAAAAAAATTAAAACATAAAATACTAAAATTGGAAAACAGATAATGATTGATTGTCAAATGATGGAAAATGTCTTGTATATAGAACCAAAATTGAAAATTACGTTCTAATTTAAACCATAATTAATGCCATAAATCTCCATCTTTTTTATTTTTTATTTCTTTTTTTGAAACTTTTTGAACAAACCCTAAATAGTTATTACAAGCAACATATGCGAACAAACATATATGAGCAAGAATCGATATCTATGGCCACCTAAACTGCAAAACATATTCATTGTTAATCAACAAGGACAACCCTTGTGTTTCTACATGCCAAATACAAAGCTTATCTGCACATCTACTTTGATCTCTATCCCAATCAAACACATCGAAATTCCCATGCAAGTTTCCCAGTGTCATTGAACATGAAGCAACTGTCCTTTGATTGACAAGAACATGAGACACGAACATGTCTTTATGAAACGGGGCGATGTTTAACGTCCCCACGTCTTCCCCATTCGACTTGCAGCTTGCAGTGAGTGCTTGATTCGAATTGTTGATGAGAAAAATCTTAGCGTCGAATAGGGTTAGTGAAAAAACTGAAGGGCTGAAAGAAATCAGCAAGATCATGAGAATTGCTAGGGTTTTTGATTGCTGGATTGTCATTTTTTTTTTTTTTGGGTTTTGCTAGGTTGTGCTTTTGGTTGGTATTGTGAATTTTTGACTCTCTTATATAGGGAAGTTGAGGTTGAGGTTGTTGTGATTCTACATTTGGTATTTTAATAATTATTAATCAAATTCTAATAAATTATTTTAGTCTTGTTTGGTTTAAGGAAATATGAGGACTTTCCATGAATAAATTCTAAGTTTCTTGAATTTATGGTTTGTTTCCAATAATTAATTTCTCCATCTCCTGATTTTATTATTTTTGTTTTGTTTTTCATATCGAAGTAAGTACGTTTTGCAGATGTAATATGATACATATTTTCGAGTAATATTATATTACCCTTTTTAATTATATAATTAATATTAAAATCCTATTTATGACACAAAAGGAAATCTTCTCTTATATATTTATATTCGTATAGGGCCGTGTACTACACGGGATTAAAAAAATTAAATTAAATTTGCAAAAGATAGAAAAATTAAATATTATTTATGTAAACATATGTATATTTATGGGTTTGTGCATGCATATATGCCTAATTTAGTATAAAATATAATTCTCAAATAAATTTCATAGTTTATTGTAAAATATAAATTTGTAAAAACTATTAAATTTCATTAAGTAGTAAGTTTGATAAGTTTGAATAATTCTTTTTAACCAACCCATCTTTATTGTAGTTTTTCCTTTTTTATTTATCTGTATTTTCTTTAATGTTTTAAATTAAAAAAAAATCAAATTTATAAATGATTTATATATTTGAAATCTAGTATGTGTTATTTTAACAAATTGAATTAAAATTTTAATATTGTTTATTAATATATTCATTATGAACATTGAATTTGATATCATTAAATAGCTATATTAATTAGTTTTAAAATTCTATTTTTTATAAATTTAATTTTTTTAAATGAAATTAATATGAATTTTTTTTAAGATTGACATGTGACACTTTTGGTCTTACTTTTATATATGAGTTGGTCTTGTGTGCACTTGGTGCACATACAATCCGGATCGACCCAGTTTTGACCCGAATCTGCGTATTTTCAATTTTGACTTTTGGCTTTTGGTTGTTACCTTTATGTTGTATTAGTGTGACCTTTATATATAAATGTGTGATATTTATGTACAAATATCATGACCTTTATATACTGTAACTTAGAAAAAAAATGAAGATTTTCAACACAATTTATACTGTATACCTTTATATGATATCAATGTGACATTTATGTTATATTATGTTATCTTTATGTACAAATATTCTGACATTTATGTAATATATAAAGATGCATAAATGTCAGAATATTTGTATATAAAGGTGACATAATATAACATAAAAGTCACATTGATATCACATAAAGGTATACAGTACAAATTGTGCTGAAAATTTTCATTTTTTTTCTAAGTTACAGTACATAAAGGTAGGGATATTTGTACATAAATGTCACACATTTATAACATAAATGTATCAAAGTCATAATATAAAGGTATACATATTTCCCCAAAAAATGCAGAAAATAGTCTAAGTATTTGGCGCCCTCTCCCCAACACGTGGGAGCGCGTGCCAGTGCATGGATGGCCGTGTCGGTGCATGGAGGACCATATCGGGTCGGGTCGACCCAAATTTCACTGATCTAAAAATCGTGCACCAGTTTTACAGGAGTTTTTGTCTTCATATATATATAGATTCCTTCTGATTTTGCTATTGTATGATTATTACTTCAAATAAAAAAATTGGAATTTAATTATTATTAAAAATATTTTTCCTCAAACTCACCAAAACAATTTAAATCAACCAACAGGAGCAAACCAAAACATTTATTTGTAGGTTTGACTTAAAAAATGTATTTTAGAAAATAAAGACAATTTTATTTGGGAGGAGGGGTACAATTAATTGTTTGAAAATGTGTAATATGATTAGATGTTGAAATATAGGGAGAAAGAAAATGACATACAGCAAATGTGGCATCGAACATGTGGAATAATACTGTGTATGCTCCTTTCCAACCGGCCTTTAATTTCAAATATAGGGTTTTAATCTCTTAATTAAAAATCGGTAATTTTGTTATCTAACGACAGTGTTCACATGTGTTGCACTCTTTTTCATATAATATCCAATTATGTAAAATTTTAGTAACGTATATAAGAATTATAAATTCGATATATACAGCATACATTAAAAACAAATTAATTTTAAATTAATGAAGAAGTTATTTAATTTAAATTTATAATTTTTTTTAAAATGGTCACACTCTATTCTAGAGGTGCTCAAATGGTTCGAACCGCCGGTTCAGAAAACCGTGGAGGGCCAAACCGCAATCGAACCGTCGGGATTCCGGTTTGTAAACCGCCGGTTTGGATGGTGTTTTTTTTTAAAATTTTTTTTTTAAATTTTTTTAAAAATTAAATTTGCATATAAATATTACAATTATTCATATCTATACTATACTAATAGCAAGACAGTTGAATTTTTTTACTATATTGTCATTTTTCCGCTAAAAATGTCACATCATAATGTTGACTGTGTAAATAATTTCTTTTCTTTTTAATTTCATTTTGATTTTCTAAATAATTTTAAGTCAGACTTCCTCTTCAAGCCATTATTTGAATGAGACTTTTTCTCCAAGTCATTGTATTATATAAGTTCTAGGTGGTTGAATAGGATACACATTGAACAATTGAGTAAGAAACGAAATAATGGAGATGAGCATTAAGCTGAAAATAAGAAGAAAATTTGTGGGCCTCAAAATGTTTAATAAGAAGAAAAATTAGAGATGGAAGCTGCAACATTAAACAAAAATTATTTTTGTTTCATTTTGGTAACTTGAACTCATATACTTGAGCTTGAGTAGAGAGTTTTTCAATGCTTCACAGCACATCCCTCACAATCCAAGTTGGCGACTCTGACTCCATCATCTACATATCAACTAAAGAATGAAAATGAAGAAATAAAGAAAGAAAAAAATGGGAGCACGAAATGCACGAAAATGAAGCTACTCTTTGCCGATTAAATGATGATAAGGATTCACGATTCGTAGTTTATGAAATCTTTTCAAAAGAGTTGAAACTCCGACGGTATTGGTGAACTATTATATTACAATAAAAAGAAATATCAAAAAATCAAATCCTCCATGCTGAGCTATACGATTGTAGATGAAAGAATGAAGAAAGAGGGAGGACAGAAATCAGATCTGAAGAAAAAAGAAATCAGATCTCAATAAGAGAATGAAAGAAAGAAAAAGAAGTAGAAGATGAGGGGAGAAGAGAATGAGAGAATGAAGATGGAGCCACCACTGTTTAGGAAGAATGGAGATCTGCAGGAGGAATGAAGATTAAGGTAATTGTGTATACTTATTTGATGGATAGTGAAAAAATTTATTGAGCCAATTAAAATAAATGGGTCTTATAATAGCTATTAAAAAATTTAAGTTTAAAAAAAAAAATGTAATAACACTTTGAATAATTCTTTGTAGCTATATATAGTCATTTCATCTAATTAAATACAAATGTTTAAATATAAAAATTACAAAATTATTGAAGTTCTTTTATCATATATGACCTTAAATTTTGCATAATGTTGATCCATATGTCATTTTATATAGCTTATATTTGTTTACCAATTAAATTGTTGATAAATATAACTAAAAAATCATATAATAAATATAAAATTTTATTTAAAAACAATAAAAGTTATCTTGAATTATCTAAACGTCAACAAATGAAGTCTAACAATACTTTAACAATTTGGTTAAAAAATAATAATAATAATTTAACAATAAAACGAATAATAATAAATCAAAAAATGTTTGAAATTTATAAAATATAAAATAGTAATTTCAAAATCATTTTAAATATAAGAAAATAAATTTGGAAGATAGTTTTAATTTAAAATTAATTTTAAAACTACACAAATAAAAACATAAACAAAAGATGTTAAAAAATCTAATAAAACCTCAAATAAAATAATAAATCCGGAAATTAAAAGTTATAATAATAAGATCACAATGTTTATATAAGAATATTAAATCAACAAAGGTATTTCTAAAAATTATTTCATACAAATAAAATATCAACGCATAAAATCTAAAAAAAAAGACGTTTCACCACACAACAACAAATAATAAAGGGTAGTTTTTCTAAAAAAAATTAATCTACATATTATATTTATAGTCGAAAAAATTATAAAATCAGCAATAAAATTTAAATAGTAATAACGATTTTGGGTAGTTTTAAAAAAATTAGTCTTAATAAAAATAAAGATATAACTAATCTACAAATTGCTTGAGAAGTTCATTTTCAAAAAATTTGAGAGTTATTTTGAAAATCTAAAAGTATTTTTTGAAGCTAAAATTTATTTAAAAAATCCTAAAATATTTGAAAGTCGTAAAATTTTATTACAATGTAAAAAATAATAAAACCAAAACCAAAAGTTAAATCTACGAAAAATAAATCATTAATAATATAAAAAAAAAAATTATGGTCAAATTATTTATTAATAAAATAATTTAATTCATTTCATTATTAGTATTTCATTGTTGTTTTTTTGGGTGTATATTTATGTATTAATTATATTTGTAATTTTATTTATGTATCAATTCATATTGTATATAAAGAAGTCTTCAATTTTTTGTAGTTACTAAAATATTAGTTATTATTATAGATATTCTTTTTTTTTATATTTATGATGGGTTTTTTCTAATTTATTAAATATAAAGTTTTTAATACATTAACATGATAATTTTAAAAATCAACTATAAATATTTTTAATTCGTGCAACGCACAAGATTAACTATGAAATAAATTTTAAATTAATTTTCATATTGAAACATTAACTTTTAAAAAATATAAATATCAACAAATAAGATCTTCAAAAATGTTTAATAATAATAATGATAGTACTAATGAGTCTTTTTTTTTTTTTCTAATTTTGTCGAAATCAATAGAAAGATTTAAGTAATCTTATAATTTTTTTTTGTTTGGATGCAATAAAAAATTGTTAAGAAATTCGAAGTTTGTTTAATACTATTTTAAAATTTATGTAAAAATATAAAAATAAATTGAATTAGCTATAAATTTTTAAATAGTAGTTGAAATTTGGAATAACTACAGTTATTATATCTTTAAAACGCTTATAATTAGTTACATTGTATTATCAAATATATGATATAAACCACATATTATATGGCAAGACACGCAACGCACGGGTACACAACTTGTATTACAAAATAACAATGTTTTTGAGTAAATAATTTGATATAAATTTAAAAAATAGAACTTACATTTACAAGTTACAACAATACTACATTACAACTTATAAGTTACAATTTCAAAAATTAGAAATTACAATTTAAATACAACCAAATACAAACCATAAACCTAAAAAAAATTACAACTTATAATACAAATTAATAGTAATAATCAATACAACTTAAAATTAAAGAGTAAAATAACATAAATACATAATATTATTTATATAAAATATAAATTTAAAAAAATAGATAAACTGGCGGTTTAAACGTCGATTTACGGTTCGAAATATGCCCGAATCGAGATCGAACCGTCAAACCACGGTTCGCGGTTTCGGTTTGGAACCGAAACCGGATCAACGGTTTTCCGAACAGGATGAACACCTCTACCCTAATCCCACTTCCATCAAATGTTAAATATGAAATAAAAATGACAATAAAACAAGAATTTGAAAAATGATACATTACATATTAAAAATAAAATCTAGATAAAAAAAAGTGATTTACATATAGAAAAAACACCCTACAAATAACATCCCCTCATAAAACAGCTTTTTACAAGCAGCAAAAGCTCTTAAGTAAATGATTTATACGTATTTAAATATGCGATTGTATGTAATTAAATTAATGATATATATTAGTTATTACACTCAACATAATAGGTTGGTTAAGAGACCCACAAACTATTACACACGTTTTGGAAGTTGTGTGTTTTGGAAGTTTGGAAAAAGGCCAAGATATGATAACAATCATTTTACATTGAAATAATTTGTAAAAAAAAGTAGTGGCCTCTATTTCAAGGGTTTGAAAGCATTACAATTTATGAATAAGATCATCTCATGCTCTATTTTGTCTCATTATAGTAAGTGGCTCTAACTAATTTACATTACTGTTCAAAGAAAAAGATATTTTCTTTTTCTATAATTGTCTGGTCTAATCATCAAAGGAAAATTGGAAAATCAAGTTCAACTACAATATATTAATTTTTTATTTAACTTAATCAGGTGATTCTAAGCTATTTCCACTGATTGTATTTTTATAGATGAATGTATATATACGATATGTATCTATTCGAAAAAAGTAGAAAAAAAATTAATTGTTGAATATTGTTCTATAAATCGACACATATCATACATTTTATCAATGTCAATGCACAAATGGTGAGGCTTAGCATGGAATCACCATGTGCCCATGTGTTGTCGTTTTGTAATGAAAAGTATTACTTAGATTCATCCATCTTTTAAAATAGAGGACCACAAAATTTTATACAAAACAAGAAAATATATTACATGTACGTAGCTGGCACTATAACTTTTTTTTTTTTTTTGTCTTTTTTCTATTATATTCGAACACTAAATGAAAGAAAAAAATTAAATCATCTTTGAAACTATTTCACTAAAATATGGTTTTGTTAATAGCAAAGTGTATCAAATAGAAGTATTTCAATAAAATTAAAATAATTAAAAATCTCAATTAGGAAACTGCACTTTAGTATAAGTCACACACAAATTGAAAGACAAGAATGGGATGGATGAAATGAGTGGTATTTCTCGTTTTAACTACTCTATATAGCTGATTAAAAAAAAAACTCTATATAGCAAAAACAATTGTAATGTTTTAATTTAGTACTTTTTAAGTTTTCATTATAAAGCAAAACGCCAAAGTCAGATATTTTATACAAGTAATATTCATTATAGATCCGTAATCACGTAAAAAATCGAAAATGCAATTCAAATATTATAATTGGTTCAAATTTATTGCAATTTTAGGTATCAGATTATGCCTGAGAGTTGCTGTCACCCTCTCCAACTCCCCAAGCCAATCCTCCATTAATGAAGATGAAAAAACATGAAATTTTCTCATCATCATCTACAAATACATTTAGAGTAGTAGCACATTTATAAGTGACACAAACCTAAATCCAGGGAAAATCTTTGATCCAATTAATCCCATCATTGCTAAAATAAAAGCCATCTTCTTTAACCAGCCAAAAACATTTTCCCCCATCACCACACTTATACCTGTCACGACTTGCTCGAAATGCTTCGAATTTCTTCCTCTTTGCATCCCATTTTATGGTGCAAACGAATCGAGACGAGCTTTGAAAAAGGCCCGTCTTAACGGTCCAACCATAATCGTCACGCTCTTGGAGGGCTCGTCCTCCGATGTCCCCCCAGTCCTGTGACACGCACCACACGACCAGAGGCAACGAAGAGTTATTGGAGAAGCCATTGATGATTCGAACATCATAGATTTTGTTGCCTAAGTACAAATGCTGTTTGAATGAAATCGATGTAATGTATAATGTAATGTACAATGCACAGCCTAAAAGGAGAAGCAGTACAGCTTTTTTTGTTTTCATGTTTTTTTGTGTGTGTACTAATTAGGAAACTAAGCATTGAGTCTAATATTGTTTCAATTATAGTGCTACTCATAGTCCACCATGCTCCCATGAATATGATTCATGTGCTTACCTTTTTTTTTTTTTTTTTTGGTATTTGGTATATCAATATTAATTATAGATTTCCGTAATAATCGACGTATTAATAAAGTAGAATACGAAATTTCAATTTCATATTACATGAATTTAAGCAAATATGGTAGTCAGCCCCTAAAATAAATTATTGTTGACCTCCCATGTATGATTATATTAATTTTGAGAGATTTGTAATATTAATACTGATATATCAATAAAATGAATCAAATAATTATAGAATTAAATAAATTACTAATGTCCTTCACCAGAAAGTAACAAACTTGTGAAATTGCGCAAATTGAATAATTATTCTACTACTCATTAATTTTCTGAATAAAATATGAAAAAATTATTTCATTATATGCAAATTACATATATATAGGCATTCACAATCTGGGCCTCAAAAAAACAATAAATTGGGCCCACCAATACATTTTGATCTTAATAACAAGTGATTAGGAGCAAGTGACCCAATCCTATTAAGTGTTATGTACTGTAAATACGTAGCTTTATAAAAATGGAGGCACTGTTGGTCAGATAGATGGGAATGAATAACTACTGTAATGAGCAGGCTTCAACTTTATACTCTCTACCAATCACCATACACAACTGAGAATGAGGATAGAAGAATTGTCACTGTCATAAATAATTAAGATAACAAGATTAACTTAGACAACTGAGAATGAGGATAGAAGAATTGTAGAAGAATTGTCACTGTCATAAATAATTAAGATAACAAGATTCTCTTTTGTCCGTACCAAAATATTAAGGTAACATTAATTTATTATAATATTGACCGTTGATTTTATATAGTACTTTAGCTTAGGGATATTGGAGAAATACATGACAAGAAATGGTCAAAGAAG
Organism: Scutellaria minor; assembly: GCA_954870855.1. NCBI lineage: Eukaryota > Viridiplantae > Streptophyta > Magnoliopsida > Lamiales > Lamiaceae > Scutellaria > Scutellaria minor. Next base: position 3,435,289 of record OX940729.1, read on the forward strand.
AAATGAAAACTGGTCATCATTATTCACAAAGATATGCCAACCACTAGCCTTTACTAAAAATTTAGGTCAATTTTTTTTTTATCAATTTTCCCCCTTTTGTAATAGTCATGATTTAGGTTTGAACGCTTGATCCTTAATGCCCCGTCACCCACTCAAGAAAAATCAGAATATCCTCCATATTTGAAAAAAGAAAAGAAAAAAAGACATTGTGAAAAATCTCATTTCATTTTTGCCCCCAACAGCTTCTTGTCTATGTATTAACTTAGTATTAGGTTTGTGCGATGCACGACATATAAATTTTACTATTTATATATTTTGATATAAAAATGTTGAACACGAAAAATAATTAATTTTTGAGGAGAATTTTGATCTGATTTATTACTTGTGTGACTCACGACAATAAAACTTAAATATTTCGAGTTTGATGTAAAAATGTTAATTTACAAAATAAAATAATAGGTTCTCATAATATTATAAAAATGTTGTTCATGAAAAATAATATAGTTCTTCAAAGTTATTTCAATTTAATCTATTACCCATATAATTTACAAATTTAAATATTTTTTATTTTCATCATATGTTGTCTAACAACTTTACTAATTGTTTTTGTCATAATTGGCCTGAATTTTTTTTATGCAAATTTATGTTCAGTAACTTATTCATAATGAGTATAAAATGGTGATATTATTGTGTATTATAATCAAACCTTGATAATATTCCAACCTCATTTGGTATCCGTGTGATGTAGTGAATAAATTTCAAGTGTTGGTAAATTTTTGATATAAAAAAGATGATCATGAAAAATCATATAGTTTTTCAAAGTTATTTCAATTTAATCTACTACCCATATAATTCATCAATTTTAAATATTTATCATTTTCATCATATGTAATTTGACTTTTTTACTAATTGTTTTTTGTCATAATTGGCCTGGAAAAAACTTGTGCTAATATTATTGTATATTATTTCAAAATAAAATTTCTAAATTTAACATACCATCAAAAAATCTTATAATTATTTTTTTCCAGATGCCTTAAAATCAAATAAAGCCATTTGAAATATTTCAAAATCTGATAAATCTAAAATCATGTAACTATATTACAACAGAAACTAAAGATATTTTATCATTATTCATATAACTGTGAACTTCATGTTACCATGAAAAATGAAATTTCAGATTTGTATTTACTTTTTAATTATCGAGGAAACACTATTTATTCTTACAACAAAATAATATATTTTTTTGCTAAATTTTTCTTGGATATATAAAATAATTTAGATGAAGGTACAAATTTTTATTCACAACTTTTCATGACATGATATTATTACCATGTATACACAAATCATTCTAACTATATAACATATCAAATATGATCACATTTTTTTCCTCAATTTTTCGTATATATACAAAATGATTTTCATACTATGAATATACATAAATTGTGAAAAATTAAATATTTACAATCGATAAATTATAAAATAATAAATATTTGTTTTTTTACTTTAAAAAGTAGAAATGAGATTAGTTGATTTTTATATAGATGACAATGAAATTTCATAATAAAAAATTCAAAGTATTTAAAGTATAGATGAAAAAAACTCTTCATCGACATATTATCACTATTATAAATAACATGGACTATCTATTCTTCAAGATTAATAATAAAGATTTATTTATATAATTCAGCATTATGAAATAGAAAGTATTTTTATTAATTTTTTATAAGTATAAGTATAAATAATATATATTTTTATATCATTTTTTATAAATACAATTTTTTATACTTAATTTCTAGATTTTAATATAAAGTATATGAATTTAAATTTTATACTTCCTAAATGTTATTGTATGCAAAAATATTACATATGTATATTGTTTTATTATATTCAAAATATATTACAAATCTTTATAATTTTTAATAAGAATTAATATCGCATAGATAAGGTAAATATTTCAAAATTATCATCATTTTATTATTATATTATTTTTATAAGATCATATGATATGTTATATTATTAATATTATTACATGGAAGATATATTAAATCGGAGTATTGTATACGACATACTTGTCAAATAAAATTGTGTGATTTTTATTATAGTTTTTCAATACATATTTCGAATATAATAAATAGAAATAGTTAATTAACATTGTGTTACTTATGTTGATTAGCTTGCTTAATAACTCACTTCTTGGTCTTCGACCCCCTCGGTCACTATGAATGCCCCCGGTCAGTGCAGTATTATATATTTATTGAGGTGATATATGTGTACGTGGGATACAACATTAGAGATAAAAAAATTTACTTTAATGATCTATAGTTCTTGAAATCCGATCATTATATTATTTTAATTTATTCAATAAATATATCTTTAATCTTGATTATATTAATAATTAAAAATTTATTAGATAAAATCATATTAACATTGATATACCATATAGAGATTATAATTTTCATAATTTTATCAATATTATAGATGATATTATTATCATATATATAAATCTTGTTTGATACATTAGTATTAATAATTTATAATTTATAAATTATAAAATAATATTATTTCTATTTTTGGGAGGTGGAAATGGATGGGAAAATATTAGTATTTCTATTTTGAGGAGTCGTAGTTATTATATATATGTAGATGTTTTTGTCTTGGTTCTTACACAAATCCGAGGCATCATTTGTGTCTAAAATGATATATTATTATATCCAAATATATAATTTGTGTTGTACAAAGTGCATATCAGGTGAACAAAGGAAGCTTATATGAGAATTTTTTAAATCTAGATGAAATATTCTCATCACTGTAGAGTTAGTATATTAATTCATAATTAAGCAAAACATATAGATTCAAGAATTGCACTCTCCAGGCATCCACACCTTATAGATAAATTCTTGTATATTGTCTCTATTAAAATACTAAATTATGGTTTAGTTTCCTTAAAAAATTTGTATATTTTCTCCTTTTATAGGTGCCAAATAGATAAAAACAGCATAAAAATTCAGTAAACAAATTATAACCAGTAACATGTAAACTTGTGATCATACCTTCTAAAACTCAAAAACTATCAGCAAGGTTGGCCAAGTATGCTAACTCATCTTCAAGCCTGGAAAAATGGGTCAAAAACTTCTCACAAACCTCCGTTGACTCGTGTTGATTCAGTTGCCACTCAGAAATACCATCAACCATGATCTTCAAACCACTCTGCATTACTTCAACTCCTTTGCAGATTCCATCAGGATATTTTCTTTTCTTATTCTGTAGTTTCTCGTTGTCTATATCCATCATATCACATGGCATAACCTCGGATTCACATTTCCCATTGTTTCCAACAATTTCTTTCAGCACTCGCCCTTCTCTAACGAGCATAGCTATCTGATCCGGACTAGCTTGTATCACTGTACATGCCATTTCCTTCTCCAAAACTGTTTTCAATTCTGACATAAATCTTTCTTCATCTGCTTCGTTTCCAGACTCTAAATCAAATGAGAGTGTAGCATCTGGTGGGACAAATCTCCATAGTTGAGTGCATGAAGTATGAGCAGCAAAATATCCAAATGCTGTGATTGCTAAGTGAGTGAAAGCCCAATGCCTCTCCCTTAATAGCATGTGATATAGCTCCCATGCAGCTGAACTCTTCGCGCTATAATCACTGTCTCCCCATTCCATGTGACCAAGACCAGCCATGAAATCAGCTAGATTGGATTTGCATAGGAACATTTGGCTATCTGATAATGCTGGCTTTGAGATGAAGAGGCTCTTAAGTTCCACAATAACTTGTTCCATTTCATCGAATGAGTATAAATGCTTCATGTTAGAGATTATCCCAAGTAGTTCTCCAAGAAGCCTTCGGTTATCATCCTTGGTTCTATTGTCTGAGGAGGCTTTGTATTTACGAATAACAGTAATCAGGAACTTCAAAGTCTTCATGTCAGTATCGGTTAGGCTCACCTGCCTAAATATTAAAAAGAAAGCTTTCAAAATCTTTTATAATGAAAAAGGGATGATAATATTTAGCTAATTGGTTTTCAATGTAAACTTACAGTGATTGCAAAGCAGCACAGAGAGCAAAAACGGGAGCACCATAAACACCACTTTCTCTGGGTGAGACTTCTTCAAAGCTCTCCAAGAAGTCATAATATTGAGTCACTATTCTTTGTTTAGCGATACTTCTGTTTTTTTCTGAAAGAGAAATCAGGGGAAACCCTTCCATGAGTAGTGCTACATGCACATTCAGTGCAGACTGAGATCTGCTACCATCAAATATGGAACTGTAAACTCGATCAACCATGAATTCTGGCCCATAAGTTACAAGAGTGCAGATTAATCTTGCAGCCCTTCGCAGAGCACTATTAGGTAAAAGCACTGGTTCTCCAGATGTTAGCATCAATAGTGTGCACAGTTTATCAATGGTGTCATTGACCATGTCGCGCTCACCATGCCTTAGAATAAAACACCATAGCTCAGTGACGATATCCCAACAAAGAAAGTGAGGGTGGAAAAGGTTTTCTATGAGAAAGGATTCCACTTCATTCCATGCCTCACTTGAAGAGACCACGATAATGAATGTTTTTAGTGCATGAAGTACAGCAGAAAACATAGGTTGGTAAGTCAATTCATGGTTCTGGCTAGAACCATATATTGTAGGAGTCTGCAAAACAAGAGTAGAGCAATATACTTCTTCATCTACGAGTATATCTAAAAGCCACCCAAGCTTTCTGGCAATACCAAGGAGGACATCATCTTCTAGATCAGGTGCACATGTCAAAAGACTAAGAAATAAGGTGACTCTCCCTTGGTCTAGAACCTTTTCCTTGTTCATAGCATTGGAACTTATGGAAAATATCACATCTAATGAATTGTGGGAGAATTGATCGCTCTCAGCCTCAGAACTCGTACCATTTCCATTACTAAACAACCAGTCCAAAATCTGGAACTTGTCTTCTTGCTTCACCTGAGCTGAATTTAAGAAAGAATTGAGTAAGTGCAAGGATGTGGGCTCCAGGATTTCTGCCAAAACTTCACTTGCAGATTTCAAATGTTCGATAATACTGAGTGAGATTCTGAAGGTTAATATCATAACAACCAATAGTGCTATCTCTTTGTACACTAGAAGGGCTTGGGTTTGGTACTGTGAAATAATTCTCACAGCATTAATCAGATAAAACTTAACCGGAAGGAAAGTCCTTTTGGCCTCTGCCACGGAGACTTTTTCCTTCATCGATGATGACCAAGTCTCAGAAGCATATCTCAATGATTCACTGGCCAGTGAAATTAGGTTCATAATAACACCTGGTATGTTCACCTTTGCTGCTAAACAACCCTTGCCAAACTGAAGCAATGAAACTACACCTTTCCATGACAAATTTAGTAGACTTACAAGACTGCCACCATCATTAGCTGCAGCAGTGCCCAATTCACATAATCTTTTAATTGCGCAATTGGTTATATGGATGACATGGTCTCCATTTTCAGTCTCCTTGCAGTCTCTTATACTTTCATCTTCAGTTTTCGCATGGTACATATCCCAATTTACACCATTGCAATATACCTTGCATAATCGAGTCAGAGCATCCACGGTCATCTGTGCTGCCTTTAGTAACTCTGAACCTATTATGTTAATCCTCTGTAGAGAAACATAGAAATGCAATAAGAATGACAAATAGCATTTCAATGTGAATATACATCAAGGCTTATTCTGATTAGTGATATATGCAAAAGCACTTTGTATTATTAATGCTTTATCTGCAACAATGTAACTTGAAGGAATCAAAGAAGGGAAGAAACAAACTGAAGTTCCATAGATGGCCGTAGACCTTGATTAAGTCCAACTACATGTGATAGATGCCTAATACTTGGACCTTGTTTCTTCAATTTAAAATGGAAAGTGTCTCTAAAAGCTAAAATACAACTGTCATTAAGACTGAAAAATAAACTAGCAAAATGAACACTCAGAATTCTGGAGCATAATGTCCCCTCATATAGACTCAGAAGTTTTAAATGAGTTACTGCCAAGGATAAATATAAACAGCATGATTCCAAAGTTTGATAAGAAACAAATGACAAAAAGTATTCATAAATGTCCTTACAGCAACAAGGGCAACTGGGTATTCTGAAATGAAGGTTCTGCTTCACTTAAAGCAGCCAAAGATTAATGAAAAAGATCAACACATTTGTCCAGATTTTCATATTATAGAAAACAAGGTTAAAAGATGGTGAAATAAATTCACAATCCAATGATCATGGCAATTACCTTTATTTCGGATACCAAATCTTTCATCAGGGTGAACTGTTCCGAAATGAAACTCTCGAGGTTGACCACCAGATCATTATTAATGGAAACAGAGTATCTTGCCAATGCTGAATAATTAGCGGCAGAGTAGCTGAGCAAATCCAAAACCAACTGAAGAGAAGTTGAAAAATGTCAAAGGAACACTTGATAGTTTTGAGTTATTCCACAAACACCAGTCAACAACTGAAAACCTCTCTAGTAATGATAATGCAGATATCACCTAAATATATTCTTTATAGCTTCTCTGCCTTACAGAAATGACCTCAACATGAGATGACTTTCCTCAGGGTGCTAGTTCAGAATTATAGCAACAGATAACATCATACCAGTCAATAACAATTACCTGATAAAAGAAACCAGAATGCTCTTCTTCCGGAGAATCCTCAATTGACATTAAAGTCATTTTTAGATGCTTTCTGCACCATGCATTTGCCTAAGAATGATGGTAACATAATTATTATGCAGTGTTGTTAGCTCAAATCAACAGAATAACTACCTGCAATGAGAAGATTTTGCAGTTCCAAAATATTATTTATGTAAGGGAATAAAGGGCTTACTTGTGTTCCTAGCATAAGAAATTGTACAAGGCATCCTGAGATGTCTTTCTCTAAGTATTTTGCAGCCACGTGTAATATTGTTTTATTCAACATGCACTGTGATATATCCAAACAAGTAAAGTCTTCCCAATATATCTAAAGTTATTAAGGAAAATACTTAGATAAGCTGTAATAAACAGTAATTTGGATCATACGACAATGTAACTGCGATATAAAAGTCTTTGACAGAGACACACCTCACAATTCTTTAATTTAAAATATGAACCTAAACCAATCAGAGACATCGTGGAAGTAGTTCTTCACAGACCTCAGACAATCACTAAAAAGAGTTCACTTCAGTTAGTATGACATTAAACTGATGATTAGCTAGACACAAATCTATCAGTTATTCATTAATATCGAGACTAGTAATTCACAAATGTGTCAAGATCAGTCCAGAAAAAAAACATCCACATCACCTTGAAAAAGAAGTGACAATGTCAAGTTACGTTAACCAGTTTTCATACTAAGGCAAATGTACATAAAAAGGAACTAGGCTCCAGAAGTCCCCACATCAAAGACTGAGAAAATCGGTAATTCTTTGGAGTATGCATAAAAGTGAACACATTTGTGATACATATTATTTTGATAAAACAGAACTGAAACTTTCTACGCTACTCCACACAGTAAACTCATAAGTAAATCTACAAATTTCAGCAGTCTCAGCTTAACTAGGATACTGTTAAGGATTCAACTACAGAATTCACTGCAGACTTTTTATTTATATCTAATTCCTCCAATTCCTTGAGCAGTTGCACTTGATTCTCAACAACCTGCAAATGTATACAAATTACAAAGACTAAAAAAATTCATCTGCAAATTTCAAATGTAAAAATTGATAACTGAAATAAAATTAATGTGAGTGCAGTGTTTAAAATTCAACAATGTCATTTTCAGTAGACAACTATATTAATCGTTAGTCAAGTTAAAAAAATAACAATCATGCTCAGTTTTGCCTACTTATAAAAAACTTTCAAAAAGAAAAAAAAAATCAACACTTTCATATAGTGATTTATTAGGAAAATTACATCAATTAACGTATTAATGTACAGGCACAGATATTCCATATTGAAATCAAATTTCTAAAATTTTGCTCTCGAGAGAAAATGGCGTCACAAATTAGCAAATTCAACCATAAATCTGATTCAAACCTATGTCTTAACAGAATTAAATATCATTTAATCGTAAACCTAAAATATCATAAACCTAAAATCAACAAAGATAATCCGTACACAACACTATAAGAAAATTGCACATAAAAGCCAAAAAGTAGAATGAATTTTGATTAAGTTCAGAGCTGAGAAGAAGCTCGCCTCTGAAGATTTAATCGCTGCAAGTAAGGTCTGCAATTCCCTGCCTGGGCTCGAGCTCTTCATCTCTTCTTCCCCTGCTTCCAACACTTTCTCTCTCTAAAATCACTGCTCCTCTTCCCTCCGGCGCTCCCTTTGTTCTTTGTTTTTGCCTTTTCGTTTCCCGCCATTACAAATTAGTTATTATATATTTATTAATTTTGAGAAAACTAATTATTTATTGGATTGATTGAAATACGTGGGAATTATCACGTGCTACGCGACTGCACCAAGACTAAGAGGCCGATGACAAATCTCCATTTCATAATATTTCCAAATGGCCAAAATCGTCATTTAAACATGGTATTTAGACAAACAAAAATATCACCCAAATATTAATTTTTTCAAAATTTCAGCTTGGTCCATGCGTGACTATTGTTGGCATATTTAATTAAAATTAATGTTGTGTAGCATTTTTAGACAAATTAATGTGTTGTTTGAGTAACATTTTTGTGAATATCCCTATTTGCATCCTCTTATTTTCTTTATCCATAGTTTAAAAAAATAAAAAATAAAATTTGCTTGTTATAACTTAGTCCCTCCATTTTAAATTATCTGTGAGTTAAGGTTGTTTGACAGTACAGATTAAAACAACATTTAATAACTACGATTATGTTCTCAAAATGACCACAAATATCATATTGTTAGGGTACTAAAGATATACATTAATTATAGGGATTTTATCAAAAGTTATGAGTATCTATTCTAAATAAAAATTTAACATACAAAATAAGACGGTGACAAAATTGGAAGAAATTTTTGTTTTCCTTTATAGTAAAAAAAAAAAAACTACAATAAATTGACTTAAATCTTTTAAAAAAGTGACCTAACATGTAAAACATTAACACTTACTAGGTTTGCTATAATTTTAATCTTTTAATACTTAAATGTCAGAATAAGAACATGTAGAAAAACTATAGACATGATACTTGTAAAATAACAACGCAATTATTTTCCAAAAATACACTATTTTGAATAATGAAAAAAGAAAAACAAAAAAAGTAAAACAAAAAAACTAAGTAATTAATTATTCTTCCAATTAAAAAAAAAAGTCACGAACCCCTTCCAATTAACCATAATCATGATACTATCAGGCCCAACAAAAACATCAATAATACTGCTCTTTCCTACAAACCCAGGTCGTTAATGTGTGACCAGGCCCAACGAAAATAACATCATTCCACTTCGATGTTGAGCAATCCTGTAAAATATAGACTTGTTTTTCAATATCACAATATAATATTAAATTTTAAGAAGAAAAAAAAGTAAATTATTAATTAAAAGTTTCTGACCTTCATACTTTTTACTACCTCCTCAAGACAAACCACCTAACAAAATATCAAAACAAAAATTTATAATCACAATCCATTATTATAATAATATTATAAAGGATATTGTGATTTTGTTTCTATACGAAATTATTCATGTAATCACAATATTAGGTCATGTATAGGTCAAAATGGTGCAATTTTGAAAAAAAAATGTTTTTAAATGATACAAAACTTGAAATTCACTTTGTTTGAAAGATATATAATTAAAAATGATAATTTTGGAATTACATGATAAAATATTCATATTCAGATATAAGTAGTAAAAGTACCTGAATGTCTTCCTTGTTCTTGGGTATATCAAGCATGATTGTGGACTTCTCAAAGATCCTCCTGTATAAATTTTGCAAGACGATATTATCTATTGTTAAAATTGAAAATACAATCTGAATGAAAATTAAACCAAGTAATTGTTTAATTATTTCACCTTTCTCAAGAAAAGAGGACAAAACTCTTTGTCAAGTTTTGTAGGAAAATTAAACACCAGATCATCTATCTGCAACATATAAAATACAACACCAGATCATCTATTTACAACATATAAAATACAATTTATAAACTGTTAAATTTCCAAAATAATACAAAGATTTAATTCTCGGTAGGTGAAATGATGTCCAACTTCCTTTATTAAGGAGGTGAGAAATTCTAATCATTATTTGCAATTAAAACACATTTTATATACTCGTGAATATAGTCATTAAAAATAAGAAAAAAAAAGGGTCAAAATTAGCTAATTGTGAGGTGGAAAACATAGATTTAATTTTAAAAATCTTAATTTCATATCATATGAAAACAATTTAATTTCAGTTTCAATTTAATTTTGTAAGTGTCAGACTTGATACAAAAATATCATATATAAGACAAATTATCAACTACATATGAGGAAAGAAGCGCAAAAACCTCATATGAAAGGGTCTCACGGATAGTTACCGTGACACGGAGCTCCATCACCTACAAACAACATGTGAATTGTAAACCAACATACGAATTATAGGATTTGGGTTGTAGGTGATTAGGTTGTGGATTAATCTGTGATTTGGGTTGTAGGTGATTAGGTTGTGGATTAATCTGTCTCACAACATGTGAATTGTAAAACATGTGAATTATAGGGTTTGGGTTGTAGATGATTAGGTTGTGGGTCAATTCGTCTCACGCAATGCAATAAAAATCCGTAAGACGGTCTCATAAGAGACTTACTCAAAAAGAAGATATGTATTCACCTACAAACAATGTGAATTGTAAAACAACATGTGAATTATAGGATTTAGGTTGTAAGTGATTAGGTTGTGGGTCAATTTGTCTCACAACATGTGAATTGTAAAAGGTTTGAGTTGTAGGTGATTAGATTATGGATCAATCTATCTCACGCAATGCAATAAAAATTTATAAAACGGTCTCATAAGAGACTTACTCCTCAGAAAGAAGATATTTATAAGAAAGATAAAGTACGAGGAGAAGTAGAACTCTAGAGAAGGGCACATCATGGGCAATATCTTTTCTAGTTTGCTGTAGAAAAATTAAAGAAGCCAGTGGTGTTTATTTATTAATTAATTTTGGAAACAAATACTCCCACCGTTTTGTTTTTATTTATTAGTTAATTTTGGAAACAAATACTCCCACCGTTTTGTTTTTATTTATTAGTTAATTTTGGAAACAAATACTCCCATCGTTTCTTTCATAATAAGAGTCATTATATTCTTAAGTAATCAAGAAATTATAATTAAAGATTGAAAAGAGAATTAAATTAACTAATCAAGGAATTTATAATTCAAGATTGGGAAGAAAATCAAATTAATAAAGATAATTTGGAAATAAAATTGTATAAACGATATTTAATATGAAACAAAATTTGTTTTCCAAAATGACACTCATTATGAAAGTGTAAGGGAGGGAGTAATAATTAAACACATGATCAATGAGTTAAAATGATGAAAAAATATTTAACACAGAGAAGAGAATTATAATGAGTGTGTATACACATATTCCATGTCATTGAAACCCTTAACTTAACACAAAAATTCATATGAGACGGTCTCACAATAGTTTTCGTGAGACAGATCTTTATTACTCATGAATCAAACTCATTTTCATAAATTCTTATATAAATTGTGAAGTGTGGATTATGGGTTGATCCGTTTCACACAACAAAATCCATGAGACGGTCTCACATAAGACCTACTCTTAACTTAATCATCTTCGAAATCAACGATTAATACCTTTTTGGCCTTTGCTTATTTGATTTCCAATTTGGGGATTTTCTCAACAATGTTTTCTATCATCATTCTTGTTTTTCTTTTTTCCATCTCTCTCTAGTTGTTTACCCTAGCTAGAGCTCTTTTTTTTGGTTTATTAAGTCAAAGATTCTAACTTTATCTTATAGATATATACGTGTATTTATCAAAACAAAATCTAAATTAATATCGTTTTTATTTTGTAGTTGATATGCAAAATGACACAACCTAATCGTTTTTATTTCGTTTTATCTATGTTATAGATGTATTATCGGGAAAGCTATATATGTTTTAATTTTTATATTTTCGTTTTAACATTTTGATAGGTCGCTTATCTTGAAGATATTGTGAAATGTATGAAGGTAAGAAACATCAACTATAATTTATTAATTCTTTTAAAAAAATTAATATTATATTGCAAAGAAATTTGTGATATGGAAAAGTTAATATGCATTTGGCAGGATTGTTCATGTGGAAGTGGAATATTTTTCATTGTTTAGTTTAATTGTTATTGAGGATTAATTAGTTGAATATTATTTATTGTTTCCAATTAATTTAATATTTTTCATTGTTTTCTTTAATTTATTAGTTGAGTTTTTTTTTTAATTGTGGGCTACAAATAGGATTGATCTTGAGGATTGATTGAGGATTTATCCTATTTGTTATGCAAAATTTTTAACAAATGATTGTGTGAAATGAGAATTGAGAAAAAATAAATAAAATATCATTTATTTATAAACAAATAATTAGAATGACAACTGAGTTCTAGTTATTGAAACATGAAAACACACAAAATTTATTGACGTATATGAAACAATGTTTTCCAAAATGATCAAATAAACACAAAACCTCTGCCAAGTCTAAAAACAGGACAGAAGTATGAAAATTTCATCAAATATGTATATTATTAAATCGTTTCGATCTACATTATGTTGAAAACAAACACACAGATCATCAATTGAAATTATCGAAATAATGCTCAAGGATGAAATTACCTCAACAAAATCAATTGTCTCTTCACTTTAAAAACTAAGCGCCGGATATCTCTACTTTCCATATTTGATCTTACTCTACAGTGTATATAGAGAGGTAAGACTATGTCTCTTCACTTTAAAAACTAAGCGCCAGATATCTCTACTTTCCATATTTGATCTTACTCTACAGTGTATATAGAGAGAGGTAAGGCAAGGCGCTGAGTAATTTAGAAGCAGTGTATATAGAGAGGTGAGGCAAGGCCAGTAATTTGCTTTTAAATAAAATAAAATAGAAAATATTATGGTGCATATAATTTAAATACATCATAAGAATTAAGAAGTATACATGATTTAAAAAAATAAAGTTATTTCAGAATTATAATTATATCAAACCAAATTTATCCTATTCAATATTCGTGAACATATTAAAATATTTTTTGAAAACCAGGATTTTTATTAATTGATCTTTTAGTAAATTAATATATATAATACAATATAATGTATTTTTGAAAATTAGTGTTATATATTTATTAAGTTGTGACCTATACAATAAAATATTGCCCAAAGCAAAAAAAAAAAAAACAAAAAAAAAAACAAAAACAAAATAAAATCTAAATCTGAATAAAATACCAAATAGGCATTACACCATATAATGTTTTTATATTTATTTTTTGAATTTAGTAATATTCATTAACAATCTAAATCTTATTTTGTATAAAACAACAAATATTATTTTTATAATGGCATGTTATGTGAAAAAAACATTTATGTGAAAAAGGTTTTTCAATTATAATTGTTTATTATATCTCTATACGAAAATAGAGAATTTTCAATAGATTACTTTCAATACTGTAAATATTAGGCCATCTCCAACAACATTCTTTATTATAGAGTACTCTATCCTCCATTATAGAGTATAGAGTACTCTATATCATAAATCTTCTTCAACAATAAATACTCTATATCATTAAAATATTAATTTTTAATTGTTTTTGTGAAATTAAAGAATTTAAATAATTAAAGATTTATGTAATATATTATTAAATTATAAAATTAGTATACACGAATCAATTAGTTGATACTAAGATATTTTTTTAAAGTAATTTTATTTATTTGAAATTAAATTGCGAGATATACAAAATATTTCAAGATATGCGTACGGATAAATTAGAACAACCACAACAATTACAAAAAATCTAAAAAACAATAACATAATGAATTAGGAAATCTAATACTCCAAGTTGGAAAACTCTTCCCACAGAATAAAATTATGTAATATTTATGTAATATTTATTTTGTGTGAGTCATTATCTCGTAATTTAAGGTCTAAATACTAATTAAAAAAATAAATTAAAGCCAACATGAAAAAAAAAAAAGACATTCAAAATTAACTAATAAAATAAAATTGCAAAAAAAAAAAAAGATGAACAAAATTAACTAATAAAATGAAATTATATCCTTCACTTTGGTATTTTTATAAATGAAATATATGATTTAACAATTAAAAATAAATTAAAACTCATCCTCCATCCTCCATCCATATTCTTCAAATTTGAAGGATCACAACCCATCCTCCATTAAGAGTATTGTTGGAGAGGCATAATCCTTCATTTTTTTTGGAATCCTCCATTTTAGAGTATTGTTGGAGATGACCTTATTATAAATTAAAATATATTAGTTAACACCTATCATAAATAACTGAAACAGTAACTAAATCTCAAATTGAAAACGACACTGTACTCAAATCAAATGTATTTTATATTTTTATTTAATACATTAAATATAGGTATCAAACTAAAAATCACAACAAAATGATTAATTTCATTAATTGTGTTATTTAATTACTGGTGATGTTCATCTAAAATTTGAGTTATCAATATGATATGTTTTAATGGGGAAGATTCTTAACTCTATATTTTTCTAGGTGATCATCTCAATTAATTTAATTATTTCTCATACATCCTGCCCTTGGATTCATGAGATTCTTTATGAGCATAGGCACATGCTACAAAATGAAATTTGACCCTCACAAAAACTGCTGAGTTTATCAATAAACATAATAATATATATTTTTCAAAATAATAAATAAAATATAATTTATATTCCTTTACAAATGCAAATACATTCCAACAATTAAATAATGTACTAACATTATATTATATTTAATACTAAATTAGGTTATATGTATTGCATAAAATCATAAATTTATTTTTCCTATATAAATAATGTTTAAAATTTTCAAATTTTATTTAGTTCAATTTTTTTTTTAAATCCCATATATTACATGAATCTTATACTGTATATGACTATAAGAGAGCCAAAAGAAATTGTATGTATTTACTTTTTAAATTCCAAAAATATAAATCAATTTATTACCGACTTAGTAGTGTTTTGGCACAAGATGAGTAAAATCTCTAAATTGAGTACTTACGCTATGTTTGGTGGCTTGACGATCCACTCCTCTCATGACTCATCAAACTAAACAAACTCGAGTGGAGTTAAATACATTAATTGTTAGTCTATATTTACTTCTTTAATTTAATTTTAATTTATAAGTTTCAGAAATTGTGTTTAATTTGTCTTGTTATAAATCATACCAAGTTTGAAAATTTGTGTTTAATTTTTCTCGCAATAAGAATATTCAAGAAAATTTGAAAAAAAAAAAAAATTACACTTTATCTTTAGATGAAATACTTTTTTAATGATTATTCCTTCACATTTTCGCATTAAAATAATAAATCCAAAGATGGTCTTTTTTTAGTGATCATATCCCAGGCCTGTTATATTGGCCCATTTACATAAGCCCACTTCACAGTCCAAATAAAATTGCATGGGCTTAAGTTCTATTTTTAAACAATAAGTGCAACCATTTAACACTAGAGAAATATCAAATTGATCGTTTATGACATTTAATTTTTCATTCATATTTATTTCTTTTTTATATGTTGGGAGTTATTTTGAAACGTCAGATCCTGTGAGGGAATTGGGAAAACCCAATTAGTTAAAATTTTATTCCCACAGATTACACATCGTCTATTTATTTTCCTAATATAATGCATCAGTTTCATAATAATAAGCAACTGCATGAAATAGTAAACAAAATTTGGAGATAATATCTAGTGAAAAAGGAGGTATAGAAATGGGTATTCAATTTAAATGAAAAGTTGTAAAACTTAGAAAATCCTAAAAGGCTTGAAGTAAAAGATTGACAATAAATCAATCTGCCAAAAATATCATAGATTAATTTGTTAGAAACTATTCCTCGTTTTAAGATAGTAATCCAAGTGAAGTCGAGCTCGAATTTATCCCATTCAAGTTCTGGTTCAAACACTAAGCTTAATCGAGTTCAATCAAGAAGATGTACACACACTTAGTATGTGTTTTTGGTTGTTCTTTTTCAGGTATCTTCATGGAGAACCAAACAAGGCATGATGACCTTGTTGTTTTCTTACATGCTCCTCCATTACATATAGCCCTAGCTTCCTAGCTACCATCCATAACAAGAAAGTTCAAAGATGAAGGTCATATGCCATTCGACTCATACAAGTATGGAAACTACTTACAGACAAGTATGCTATTTTTAATCACTGTGATCGCCATTGTTTGTGGGAAGAGGTTGCCCAAAATAAGAAGCTACGATTTCAATGATATATTAATATATATATTTAAAACGTTTTCAATGATATATTATAAGCATATATATATTTTTATATAAAACTTATTTTTCCATTTAATTCAAGGGTCTGCTTTTAACTGTCCCGATGAGTGACTGGAGTAAATTTGAGATGATTATATATAATCTATTATTAAACAATATATTTTAATTAACGTTTTTTTTATTATATCTCAGTCTATGACATATAAACATGTTGTTGCATATATTGACACAATTAATAAATTAAAATATAATGATATATAGTAGGCAAAAAAGTTTGAAAGTGGGAAAAAGTTGCTAAGAAGTCACATGCATGCATTACACAAGAAATTAGAAAAACACAATATCCCAACTCGGAATACAATAAACCTAGGAAATCAAAACAACCTTAACACTCAATATCATAAACTTGCAACATGATCAAATCCCTTAACAAAAAGCACACAATAACTTCAATAATTCAAAAACCCTTGATCATGCATGATCAATATATTCAGAGACAATAATATCTAGGGGATAATGCCATGGCCAATGCCACCAATTCCACCAACGCCGCCACCGACGCCGATGCCGCCGACTTGGCCGAGCCCGCCAATGCCGCCGAGTCCGCCCACGCCGCCGATCCCACCGGCGCCGCCCACTCCGCCGATGCCACCGATGATCGGCAGCACTCCGACGTAGCCACCAACGCCGCCCCAGCCGCCCATGCCGCCGTACGAGATGAAGTTCTTCTGATCATTGACGGCGCCGTTAGCGGCCGTTACACCTCCGGAGACGGCGACGTTCTCTGTGGCTTGGGCAGGGGCAAATGCGTCATTTCGGCTTGTTACCTCGTCAGTTGGAATGTTTCTTGCAGTTGCATGTGATACTACAAGTGCAAGCAAAAGAGTCAAGTACAATTTTGCCATCTCCCTCTCTCTCTCTCTCTTCTTTTATCTCTCTCTCTCTCTCTAAATATGTGTCGTGAGGGTTGACAAGATGGGTATATATTGGCAAATTTTTGAGCTAGGTTTGAAACGGTGGAGGGCAGTTGAGGAAATTGAAGAGGGGTAGAGTAGTAAATATGTGCATTAAATATTTTATGTAACAATCTCGAGAATAGCATTTCTTTCTGGCTGTGATTAGGACAGAGTTGGTTGAATCAAAAGGAGAGATCAATTAAGAAGTTGGTATGAGGAATGGTCAGTCACAAGAAAACGAATTTCCCCTAAATTCTTTTACTTTTTTTCACTTTTATGGAAACTTTGAAGTTTGAACATAGTTTTTTTTTTTAATTAACACAATTTAATTTCACAAATAAAACAACTATGGATCAAAGAGTGGGCTTTGGAGATGCTAGGTACAACAATAAAATACAGTACATAATGATTAATATTGTAGTATTCATTAAGTACCGACCTAATTATAATGTTTAATATGTACTAGAAAGTTGTCCCAATTGATTGTTGTAAGAGATATTGAGCTTTAAAAAATTGGTGTATTGAGCACAAGTTCATATAGAAATTATACACACATACATATCGCATAGATCTATTGATGTATATATGTATAATGAATAATGTCTTATTTTGTGATCGTTCAACTACATAGTTCATAAAAATTGGGAGACACTTATCACCAAACATCTCTTCAGTCACATTGGAACCAAATATCAAAAGTCAAGGTTAGTGTTTGATTTTAAAATTTTATTTATATATTCTTGTAAGTTGTAACTAAATTGTTATTAATTATATATAAGATTATAAAAAAAATTTGAACGATATACTTCAATGATTAAATGGAGGTGTACAAGTGATGCTTTATGTCTTACAAGAGATTGTATATTCATTTAGTTGACCAAATTTTTGAAAGAAAAACAAAATTAATGAAAACTTTCATTTTCAATCGGAAAAGTATTCTTGTTAATTAAATAATATGTAAGACGTATATCAATACTTTCAAAATTGGATTTGAATGTTCCGGACAAAGTTCAATAACAAAGGAGAAGATTGTTAGTCATATTGTAGATTAGCAGTGTGAATAATTTGAATCATCAAGAGAACAAAAATTGCACTTTTTTACATGGTATTATTTCCAAGAGGCTGAAATTTTTATCCTCAAATTAATGAGTCGTAAGCTTGAAAGTGAATCATTATTTAAAAAAAAAAAAAAAAGGAATTGAGTCGATGGTTCAATCGATCGAGAATGAGTAGTGGTCTATCTGATCCAATCAAAGTTATTTTTGAGTTTTTAATGCTTTTGATTTTATGTCATAAATGAAAATACATATTACGTGACTTGTTCGTATATGGTTATTTATTAAATTCTAAAAATATGCGAAATATATGTGCAATTAATAATTTATATTTTCCTTCACGCTAGTAAATCTCTTATGTTGTTATTTATTCAAAAAAAAAAATTATCAAACCAATTAGACTGCATATCGAAACCAGTAATTATGCAGAGAAATAAAAGTGTGCAATAATTTAATTCATGGGATACACACTCAACTTGAACGCCATGCAATTGATACGACCTCGGTTGCCTACACTTGTTGCAATTGCATGCAGTGACAAATACTCTTCCTACACTTGTTGCAACACTATATAGGTTTATATTTAATGTTGTCACCAACTTGCTTCTTCTATTTATTTATTACTTCATTTATTTCTGTCAGCCTCTTCAAATTCTCATGTTTTCCATATATATATATATATATATATATATATATATATATATATATATATTCTGTATTTATGCACTATATATGATCAATTTTTATTGCATCTTAACAATTTAGCTTGCATGTATTTGGATCATCGATCCATAATTATATTAGACAAATAGTACTTCTTCATTTATAATGTCGTTATCTTGGAAAATAATCTTATATCCGCAAGTGAGATCATCTTTTATTACACTTGATGTCACATATTCTATTTAGAATAATCATCATATACATTTTGTATGTTATAAATTAAATATTTATTTATGGATAAGGGAGATATTTTATACTCACTTCATTTAAAAAAAGTTATGCACACCTTGTATATAGAGGTGTCCAAATGAACTTGGAAATTAGAACCGAATTGGGATCTCAACGATTCGGTTAACCGTTGACTTGATTTTTATTTCAAATTGGAATCGTAAATCATAGTAATTAATGTGGTTTGATTTCGATCGATTTGCATATTTTTTAAACCGTTTCAATTGGCGGTTATCTTTTATTTTAATTTATAATATATAAAAATATTATTATATCATTTTACTCTAAGTTGTATATTGATTTTTCTTTTAATTTGTGTTCTAAGGTTACTTTTTTAGGTTTATATATAGTTTGTATTTTGTTATATTTGAATTATAATTTTTAATTTTTAAAATTATAACTTGTGGCTCTTGTAAATGTAAGTTTTATAATTTTTTAATTTATATCAAATTGTTAATTCAAACAAAATTGTTATTTTGTATAATATGAGTAATTTTATTATTTCTATGAAAATTTAAATTAAAAAAAAGTTTATATATATATATATATATATATATATATATATAAAACCTCTAGATCTTTGGTTAAAACCGAACCCCCAATTCATAAATTGGAAACCATTAACACCATAGTTTGCTTTCAATTCGACCACTTGGGTTCTTCTAAACCGTCCGTTCGGAACCGAAACTTACAAATTTAGATGGACACCTCTATTAATTACATAAGATTGTTAGTTTATTTTATTATGTGACCTATGTTATTATTGTGCACTGATTTTATTTTACCAAAAAAGGTATCTGAATTTTTTGATGGAAAAAATTTAGACTACTATTAATAAATTATACTAGTCCCAAAGGTTGCCTCAAAATATACATAAATAAATCTTCTTTATTTGGACGGAGATGGTTTTTCTGCCAATTTTGGAATGAATTCATTTCCAAAACTTCACTTTAGGGTTTAATTTTCCTTCCTTCCTAATAATCCAGCTCCATCTCCAACTGATTTTAAGGGAATAATTTTTGGATAAGGTTTTAGTCCATATTATTTAAGAGAAGAAGGTAAAGAAAAAAAAAACGCATCAAGTATTTTAATCCATCAATAAGAATTCTGAGGAAAACTTTTGAAGATCAAGTACTAACGCTTCCGCTCAAGGATATCTTCGATTCAAAATTGTAAGATTTTAATATGTTTGTTATTTTAGTTTTGAATTTACGGATTTTGTTCCTTTTTTTTTGTATTATATTATTACAAAACACTTAACATAATGTTTTAAGTTTATCAAAGATAACATGTAACTATCCATTTTTTTCATTTTGTCCCACAACATTTTTAGAGCTTCTAGATCTGACTTCAATATCGATATCATTTTTTTCTTATCTCTCTAAAAAAATTCACATGTACGTGCCTGATAGATTAGAATCTAAAATTTTTAACATTCGAAGATTTTTCTTCTGTTCCATCAATGTGTATTCCAATACAACTTCTTTCGTATTGATGTGGCTGTAAATTGAATGAAAAAAGAAATGATAAAATAAAAAATAAATTATGCAAATCCTATTGTGACAAAATAGGGATCGTAATTACGAAAATGAAATAAATAACTTTTGAAGTACTCATGTTAAATTTCTAATTAATCTTCTCCCAAAAATCTTGAGAAATAAGATTATAAGGATTTCATTTTCGAACATGGGTACTAAAACAATACACACAAGATATGCATGATTTTTTTATATTTTTCAACCTTATTTCCATTTCAATGTGTATAAATTAAGGTGTAGTAATCTTATCAGATTATATACATAAGGCATAATGGATGCTAATTATATACATACAATATAACAATCAGTCATAATCAGAACACAAAAGGCATAATAACGTGTAACAAAGAAAAATCCATTTTATATTAACATGGGCAGAGTGCTAGATTTTCAAAGAGAAATCATATATATACAACTTTTATTTAATT
This sequence comes from Scutellaria minor, assembly GCA_954870855.1. NCBI lineage: Eukaryota > Viridiplantae > Streptophyta > Magnoliopsida > Lamiales > Lamiaceae > Scutellaria > Scutellaria minor. The sequence goes on from OX940729.1 coordinate 3,456,648, forward strand.
TGCTTATAAATTCTTACATTTGAAGCCATTGATATTTGAGTAGTAGAGATGGAGAAGACAAGCCTCAAGTTCACTGCCATCATTATGACCCTTTTGCTGCTCTCTTTTGGTATATTCTCAATTATTGCACATATCTCTTTTAAATTTTCTTGAATTTCTTTAATTAATTAATTTCGTGTGGTAATATAGTGATATTTTTCTCTATGTTTTGTTATCTTCTAGAAAGATATAACTTCATTACACACAGTATACGGTGCAATTATGTGTGTATGCGTACGTAATATTATAATTAGTACTCCCTCCGTCCCGCTCAGATCTGCACGTAGGGACAGACACGGAGATTAAGAAAAAACTGTTTTTGTAGTGTAAAAAACACTTTTTTGAATAGTAAATGACAATTTTAGTAGATTTTATTTGCCATTTTTGGAGTGTGCAAATCTGATTGGGACGGACGAAAACGGAAAGTGTGCAAATTTGAGCGGGACGGAGGTAGTATTTATTATAAATTAATGAAATTGGTCGATATATTTACTGAAACTATATATATATATATATGTATGTAGTTGTCATGAAGATCATATTAAATCAGGCTCAAATCATTTTTCGTCTCTTAACTATGGTGTATTTCGATTTTTTAGTCCCACTATTTAAAATATGTCTGATTTCAGTCCTATTTTGGCCGGAAATTTTTAATTTCGTTGGAAAATGTCACATACATGGATCCCAAATTGGAGTTTTTCGGTGATGTGATGACGCGTGTATCAATCAATTAGAATTTGATACGTGTTGCCACGTCACTTTCAAGTCATCAGAAAGCCCTAATTCAATCAACGAGGACTGAAATCGGCACATTCTTAAATTGTGGGATAAAATTGAAAATTGTGATGTTTATGCAACCATAATTATAGACGAAAAACAGTTTTAACCCTATATTTTAAATAAATACGTATTTCCTACTGAAATTTTAAATTTGTATCATGATTTGCAGATAGTGCAATAATAGGAGAAGGCAGCATAGAATGCCAAGGAAAATGTGAAGATTTGCCAAATTGCGATGAGTTTTGCAAAAGAGTAGGTTTCCAAACAGGGCAATGCTATCCACCCCTTTATCAGTATTGTTGTTGCACTACTTGATACATCCTTCAAGGGTATGATTGTGAAATCCAAGGAGATAAAATTAATAAATAATTTGTATGATATAGTTCTTAAAATAATAATCGAATAATATATACTATTTACATTATATACTGTTAATTCTCTTTGCTTCCCTATTTAAAGAAAAGAAAGCTTCTTTTTTTAAAAACCCAAAGAGAGGGTTTTGTTCAGAAACCATAAACAAACATAAATGCTAGAAATATAACCAATTTATTAGGGGTGACTCGTCCAAACCAATATTAGAACTACATAAACTGTTATCCTGTCCGTTGTGTGCATGATATATTAACGGTGTGTCAAAAATTCAACACATTTATTAATTTCAAATCATAATATTTAAAGAGACGAAATCCTTACATATTAACGGTGTTAACATTTTAAGACATGTTCACGATGACAGAACAACATTATTTCCATACTATGCTGCATCGTTCGTCCTTACATATTAACGGTGTAACATTTTAAGATATATTCACGATGACAGAGCAACATTATTCCATACTATGCTGCACCATTTCAGTTTTACAAAGTTTTTTTTATTTACCTTTATTTAAGTAAAAAAAAAAAAGGTGTACTAATTTGGAACTCACCGCACTTTTTTCTTGGACAAATGGAGGTCTATTCGGCTAAATTAATCAAATATTTCTATTTTAATTTGATAAATGATAAATTATGTCCCTTTACTATATTATTTTAGTTATGAGTAGCATTTATGTAATCTGATGACATGGATCCTAGGATCCGTACCCCCAATCCGATCCATCCTCGTCCACACATACACACACAAATATATATATATATATATATATATATATATATATATATATATATATCTCGTTGGAGAGGATGCCGACACCATAATATTGAGAGAAGGTTTTCTAAAACAAAATGCGCAATTGATACAATTAATACCTTAAGAGTATACAATTAATCTTAGTTGTTCCTATAGATACCTTAAGAGTATACAATTAATATTTTTCACTGAATGAACAACTTATACCTTATGAGTATAAATCTAATACCTTTAGAGTATAGAAATAATATATTTCACTGAATGAACAACTAATACCTTATAAGTATGCAACTAATACTTTAAGAGTATAAAATTAATACATTGAGAGTATACAACTAATATCTTTCAATGAATAAACAATTAATACCTTATGAGTATGCAACTAATATCTTAAGTTGTAATACCTTAAGAGTATACAACTAATACCTTTCACTAAACGAGCAACTAATACTTTATAAGTATGCAACTAATACCTTTTGACTATATATCATTATTGTTTTTAACTTTTATCTTTAATACCTTGAAAGTAACAATGTAATATCTTAAACTTGTGTATGTAATACCTCAAAATGTATGTATGTATGTAATACCAAAGAGGTAAATATGTGATATCTTAAAGTTAAAAATGCAATACCTTAAACGTATATATGCAAAAGGTATTTATCTAAGATTTTAAAGATTAATATGTAATATCTTATATGAAAATATGTAATATTTTACATGTATGTATGTGATACCTTAAAAAATATAATATAAATGATATAGAATGTTTTAAAAATGTGTTCATAAAAATAAAAAATAAAAAAGGAAAATGTAGAGATGTGCAGATGTGGAGTGTGAAGGAAATTGCGTCTTCTTAAGTTGGCTTTTTCCTTCATAATTCATAAATCGGTGCAAAAAGTCAAAACAAATAGCTTCCTAAAATAAACAGTAAACCCAGTTTTACTCTATAATTTGATTCAGCAGCCATTACAATCATCTCAAAACCTTATCAAGATGAAAAGAATGGATACATTATGTACATCACAAGCCGCAACCGCAATACATGGAGAAAAAAAGACTATTCCTCATCTCATTCTTCTCTTCCACCATTCTCCTCGGCGCCGCCGCCGCCGGAAAAGCCATCACCGCCACAACCTCATAATCAGAGACTCGAGAAGATCGATTTCCAAATCACTCCCTCCTTTCCCCAATTACCCTCACAAACTTCTTCTCAAGAAGAAGACCACCAAAATCCCCGCCATTGAATATAAACATAACAGCGATGAGGACGAAAAGATTAAAAAAAAATTTTTAAAAAATTATATATTATATTGTGGGGCCGGATCAGGTTGGGGATACCGATCTAGATCCTTACTTCAGAGGCATATAAGTTTGTGTGTTTAGTTAAAAGCAAGTTCTTTTAAGTTAGTTCAATTTATTATTGACAAATGACTAATAGGCTTGATAAAACTAAAATAATAGCATAATGACTCAATTTCAAAGTGGAGGGACTAAAATACTATACTACTTTACATATAGGGTTAATTTCATATTCCAACCTGTACTTTGCCTGTTTTTTAATTTTGCAACCCAAACTTTTTTTTTTTATCGATCACATCCTGAACTTCACGTTTCCTTAATTTTTGCAAATTTCAACAAGTACATCAAACAACCAATGGCCAAAACAACCCACAACCACTTCTCTCTTTTTTTCACACGTCCAAGCTCCTCTTCAACAATGACAATTCTACTCACTTCATCCTCACTGCTGTTCAATCTGCCCAACTCATCTTGAAGATGATTGACACGTCGTAATAGGTCAGGTATTATCTGTCTAGCTCTCTCACCCATTGGTGGATCAAGCCAGAAGAAATAACCACACCCATTTACTGTCTGGTCCATTTTTAACAAGGAAAAATCGAATTCAAGGTTTCAAAAATCACACTTATATGTAATCTGGTCTATTTTCAGCAAACAACAATAAAAAAATTAGAGTCTTAAATTGTAAAATCATACACGAAATCGTTCACAACAAGCATAGCGACGCCCGGGGTTTAACTCCGTCCAAGATGTTCTCTCAATGGTAGCAACACCACACCTACAATGGAGATCCATAACCTCTAGTTTGAGGTGGTTTGGGAGATGATTATAGGTTGACTTTGATTTACTCAAGTGTGAGACTGATTTTGATGTGGAAGATGGCAGATGAAGATGATTTGAGAGGTGGACTTCCCGTGTGGCTTTGCAATTGAGGGTTTTATTTTTTGGATTGGGGGAAATTAGGGTTATGTTACATTTTGGAGGGAGAGTAGTTAATAACACCTAAAATGACGAATCTACCCCTCAAATACCACGTGAAACTCACGTGACACACTTTTCATCGGGAAAAATGGCCGGAAGTTGCAAAAATTAAGGAAACGGGAAGTTCAGGATGTGATCGGTAAAAAAAAAAAAATTTGGGTTGCAAAATTAAAAAATGGGCAAAATACAGGTTGAAATATGAAATTAACCCTTACATATATTGATACAAAAAAAACCAAACATAAACATTAGCACTTTACATTGGAACTGAATCGATCCATAAAAAAATGTAATATTAATTCATATCCATACATTAACCGAAAGTTTCTCCAAAATTCCAAGTGTATTTCCTCTCTTCTCTCACCCCTCCCTTATTATACATATAAGTATAACTAACCAACTTACAAGAAAACAAAAGCAAAAAAAAACATGGCAATTTACAGAGTAACATCCAAATGCATATCCACTGGATCACATGCATGGCTTTGTAGGGGATTTGTCTCTGCAACAACCCCTTGTCACAAAGTAAGTCACATTAATTAATTACCTCAAAATCCTTTGATGGAGTGGATTTTGTTGGATTTTATGTTGATTTGTTGATAATATGATATGTATAGGAGAAGATTGATAAAGAAACGTGTGGAAAGATAATAGATGCTGCGCAGACAGTAAAAGAAGGGACCAAAGAAGTTGTTAAGGAAGCCAAGCGCGTCAGCCAAGCCCTCACTGACAAGCTCCTCGACGTTACTGGAAATGTATCTATAATTTCTTTATTGCTTCTTTTTTCTTTTCTATTATTGCAAACCTTTTATTTTATTATTCTAAAATCATAATGAGATTATTTTATATACATAGCTATAATTATTAATTGCTATTAGTCACTGTAAAATAATCTTAAACACGGATGTTAAAGAAGTGATCAAAATTGTCATTGATACTGCAGTTTTTATTTCTTATATGCTATCTAATTCAACAAGTAATATTTAGAATGCTAATTCTCACAATAGAAGCACGATGAATGAATCTAATATTTCAAAGCTTTTATTTTCTTTTCTTGGAAAGAATTTTAAAGCTTTTGTTTGGCAATCTTTTCGCTTCAAGAATCTTATATTATGAAACTTGGTTGCTGCTCATTATAGGCAAAATTATTATATTTGTGGATAATTAGATTTGAAACCATTTATAAAAATGCAGATTGTGATGAACAGGACTCATTAAAAAAAATCGATAATTTAATTTGAAAAATGATAAAAATTAATGACCGTGTAATTTTCGATGACAGGTGGTGGCAGATGCGGCCAAGAAAAAGTTTGCAGAGGCGTCGGAAAATGCGGAGAGCGAAAAAGGCAAAGATGTTTTAGACACTGCTAAAGCCGCCGCTGAAGCTTGGAAGGAAAGAACAGAAAAGAAATGAAATAAAAAATGCAAAATTTTATGTGACTGTTTCCTAAATTGTGAGATGAATTTAATCCACAAACAAAATCCACTTTTAAAAATTCATATGTGATGTGTACGTTGACCCATCACGCAATTAGATTGGTGGGATGGTCTTAGATAAAACCCGCTGAAAAAACATAAAACACACACTATATATACATTCCATAGATATTTTGAAATTTAATCATAGAACATAAAAGGTAGTATAATTTTAATTAGCTAGCCTAAAGCATGCATCAACTTTTTATTTAGCTATATTTTCTAAGTAGATTGGATATTTGCATAAAAATTACTTGTATATGGAGGAATTTATTAATTCTATGTCATGCATTTGGGCTTCTTTATAATTCATTTAAATTGTATATTATGAAAGTTATATTAAGAAATTTTGCAATGGCACAATGAATCATGCTTTATGGTGATATTTGGAATAAGATGGGAATATGTTGTTGATTAATTACAAAATGTACGATAAAATAAACCGAATAAAGACTAACATAGGAAAAAATCACATTACATACTTTAATTTCTAAATTTTAGCCAGCGTAAAATTCATATCCACTAGTAGTACTCCCGTGTGATGCGCGGTTTATTATGTATTATGAGAATATATACGATTTGTAATAATATAATTAAGTTGTTATATTAAAAGGTTATTCATGACATCTTATTATTTCAAAATTTATAAAAATCCGTATTTTTTTTTTATTGATAACACCAATATTCAACAATTAAACATGAAAATAAAATTGAATATAATATAATAATAGTTTTGTGTTTGTGAGATTTAATTTCTGAATAATTAAAAAGTGATTAATTATACTTACTAATATGTTTTGTTCATATTTTTGTTCATTTATATCTTATAATTATTTTTAGAATTTATAAATAATTTTCTGCATTGTTTTTAGATGGATTTGTTCAAAAAGCATTATATTTATTTCAAAAAATTTAGTTTATATTTATAAATTTAGGTTTCAAATTAATTTAAAATTTTAAAACAATATTTCTTAGATTTTTTGAAACCATTTTTCAAATTTTTTTGGAACATATTATAGTTTTTTAAAATAATTTTTAGATTAATTATGTCTATTTATTTGAAATAATTTTGAATAAATTTTATCAATTATTTTTATTTAAATTTTTTTTATTCAATTTATTGATTTTTATATCTTACACAATTAATATTACATATATATTTGAATTAATTTTTAAATTTTATTTGTTGATTTAAGATTGTTAGACTTAATTTCACAACTTTATTATTATTTTTTTTAGGATTTTATTATTATTTTAATATTTTTATAATAGTTTCAAATTTTTAAACATTTTACAACCCTTCATAAAATGAAATTTAGATTTTAAAATTATTTTCCACATTTATATATTAAAATTATAAACTAATTTTCAAAATTTTTAATTTTTGACAATGTTTAAATTTCATTATTTTCAAAATTTAATTATATCATTAAAATAAAATCATATCATTTAAGATAGTTTATTTTGTTTCATCTCTACTCCTATATATAAATTATAAGATAGTTTATTGTGTAAGATATATGTGAAGCTTATTCTATAAGATACTTAAAAGTTATTTAGTTTTTTTTTTTTCTATTGGTTGATAGTTTGGGAGGGAAAATGGCAAATCTGTAAAATTTGTCAACTTCTTTTATTTTATATATAGTATAGATGTTTTAATTATTCAAGTATATATAATCATAAAATAAATAAATAAATATATATATTAATGTGGAAGAGGAAATGCCATAAAATATGCAGAACGGCCCATTTAAACCATTTTTAAGCCCAATTAAAATCTAATTGCGCTATTAGTTTTTGGTCCAATTAATGATAATTTCTAAGAGGAAAAAACGATTAAAACAAAAAAACAAAAACAAAAAACAAAAAAAAAGCAGAGGAAAGATGGCGGTGGCGGGTGGTGGGACGGCGGCGGTGCTGTTACGGCCGGTGACATTCGTAACGGGAAACGCCAAAAAGCTTGAAGAAGTTCGCGCAATCCTAGGCAACTCAATCCCCTTTCGCTCTCTCAAACTCGATCGTACGTTACAAGTTCATACTCTGCTCGTCTTTGTTTGTTCGCGTGAGAGAATTCTTTTACCGATTTATTTTGAGGGTTTATGATTCTATATAGTGCCGGAATTACAAGGTGAGCCTGAGGAGATTTCCAAAGAGAAAGCTCGGTTGGCTGCTAAAGAGGTACTATTGAAGTGTGCATAGAACGTGTTTGTAGAAATGTTTACAAGAGAATGGTGAATATTTATGGGTATTGATTGTGTTGTTTCGTTGGAAATGGAGGTAAATGGGCCGGTGCTGGTGGAGGACACTTGTCTTTGTTTCAATGCTCTCAAGGGTCTACCAGGTAAACTAAGTCTGTGTTAATAAGCCATATAGATGATGGATGTTTAGAATGTAGCTAATGGTTAAGATAATATTGCAGGGCCTTACATGTAAGTTTCTTGCATATCTTTGCACCAAGGTGAAGTTTTCTTAACTTCAATTGAAAATTTGTGATCAACCTAGATATCCATCTCTCTGGCCCGGGATTGTGGTAAGAATCGTAAGATTACAGTAATGATCAACTGTTCTTGTATTTGAAGAATGGCAACTTTATCAGCCACAGGGATAGTCTTTTCTTCTTCGTAAGCTGGACCAATATTATAGTAGGATATGGTGTATATCTTATACAAAATGATGACAAGAAATACTCATTTGAGAAAATGTCTGTTTGATCAAGAAGTCAACATTCTTACTGTCCCCATGATGGATTTCAGATTAATTGTCTTACTATCATATAGTTAAATGCATCCATGTCTTAATTAAGAAGTTAGTTTGAACACAAGAGCATCAAATTTTGGCTCTAGCTCAAGGTAGATTAGAATTTAATCTCAGTGCTAGCTCTAACATTTGATTTCAGAATTTTATAATCCATGAGCATCAATTTGCCAGCTTCTTGAATCTAGAGCTCGAAGCTTCTAAAAATCTATCTCTTGTTTGTTCATTTGCACCACCCATTATATAGCTTGTAAGGCAGAGGATATATCTTCTGAGCATCTAATTTTATTTGTTTAAAATCTTAAATTGATCGATGAAGAAAATCTTAACTTGCCTGTATAGATTATATACGCAACCTAGCACACATTCCGCCTTCAATATAACTGGTTCTTTCCTATATTCTGTTTCCAATGACTGTAGACGTTGTTGTATGTTTCTGGAAGTAATAAAGATGACAAATTATTGTCACGACTATGAGAGGACTCTAAATGTATTATATGCTGCTTGTAAAAAAGAATTTGGGAGTTACCATTTGTTTATAGTTGCATGGACTTGAAACGTTTTTACATGCTTGAAAGAGTGGTTTTTGACTTTGTATTTGGAGTGATACACGTTGGCACGAGTTTACAGATGAAGCGGTAGTATCTTTCAAATTTAAGTCACTTTGATTCTCAAGCCATAATTTATACCAAAAAAATTCCTTGAAGAACTTTATATTTTGAGATTATGCATTGGGTGTATTTTTGTATGTTAATCCTGGTTTCGAGTTTTATGTTTCTTCTTTTGCTCAACGGATATATTTTATGTGCTTTTTTTTTTTATAAATAAATTCATAGCTAATTTTTTTTTTCTGAGGCTCCTAATATCACAACCATCTCTACCTCCCTCACCCCACAAAATATGCATTAGAAATCCTGAGCAGTTGCTTTGATGTTCAGATGATATTTTGGGCACTTGGGATCTTGTGCTTCCACATTATGCTCATATTTGTTGAGTTGTCTTTAATATAGTTATTACTTTTCCTATAGTGAACCATTTTTGTATTTCTTTAGCAGATTTTGGACCCTGTGATGGCATGCAAGCTTATCACTCTATTAATTCGAAAAAGATTTGAGTTTGATGCATGATATATTTTATCCACTTTAAAATAATATTTGTTTCAGAAAGATTGAAACAGATACAAATTGTATTCTGTCCTCTTCTTTTCTTTATTCTTTTTTACATTTTCTAAAATTTGAAGGCATAAAGGGTTAATTGAATATTTAAATTATTTCCCAAATGTTATCTAACAATTGCTGTTTTTTCTATTTTTTCCTTTTCCACTGAATTGGATAACAAAATTGCAGCAAGTGGTTTTTGGAGAAGATTGGTCATGAAGGTATCATCGCTCAGTCCAGTTCTCTTTCTTGTGCAATCATTTCGAGAACTATCTTTATGCTTAATTGAATTCTTCATTATTATGTTTCCCTTTTTAGGTCTGAACAATATGTTGATGGCATATGATGATAAATCTGCTTATGCTCTTTGCATATTCTCGCTTGTTCTTGGACCAAATGCGGATCCAATTACATTTTTGGGAAAAACTCCGGTATGTTCTTTGCTAAAGGGAATCATTTTTATTCTTCTTGTTCTTTGCATATTCTTTTTGTTCTTTCTTTCTTTCTTTCTTTCTTTTTTTGGGGGGGGGGGGGGGTAGTCAAGTTCTGTGGTTTTAGTGAATGGAGATGGAAAAGACTCAAAATAGAAGGAAACTAGTTTGAGGGTAAAAGGAAAAGAATGAAGAGAGTAGTCGGAGGGTAATAGAGCAATAATGCAGTAATCCTTGCATATAATGAAAGTGCATTACATGAATCTGCAGTTTTATAATTGCACTCTATATTAACTCAATTTGAAATTGCAAATCACAACTAAATAATGAAACATTATCAGCATCGTACATTGAGTTGTATGTGTATTTGAGCCTCACTGACATCTCTTGTTCACATGTTAGGTAGATGTAGCTTACCAAAAAATGAGTGGAGACTTTGCATTCCTTGCTCATTCAAACACAACAATTTCACCATTCCTCTTTTCTTGATTCTTAAGTTATTGTTGGACATGACAATACCTTCAATAGGTAACACCATGCTAATAATGCAATTTATATCTCAAGACAGTGTTCAGAGTCCGTGATGATTCCCGAATATTTTACACTGATGTCAGGGAAAACTGAAAACAAACAAACATTTGCCACTATGAAAAGAAATATTATAATTTGTTAATCAATTTACAACCATCATTTAGGATTTTTCCTATTCTAAAGTATTGCATGTTAATCTTATTCTCAAGACTACTTATCATATCTTTCTGATAAATATGAGTAAACAGCTCTTTGTAAATTGTAGTAAACTAG